>OU015743.1:74705131-74740521 GCA_907169655.1 Acomys percivali | reverse complement strand
GTGTGTGTGTGTGTGTGTGTGTGTGTGTGTGTGTGTGTGTGTGTGTGATTTGCAATGATTAATCTTCAGTTCTCAAAGGAGAGTCCTTTCCTTGCCAGGAACCTAAAAAGCTGGAAGACATTCTGACACAAAACGTTAGGACTGCCTGGCACAGGCTTCTGCAGACAGCTGAAGCGATCCCAGGCTCTCCCTCAGACGAAAGGCTTAGTAAGTACCAAATGCTTTCAAAAGTACTCAGGGCTGGCTTATCGTTGGAGATGCAACCCAACTCTATTCTTTCCAAGCAATCTCCATTATTTCCCAAGATACAGAAAGCCAGGCAGGGTTCATTCAGTGTTGGCAAGTGTTGGTCATCTGTTGCTGCTAAGACAAGAGGCCAGTTGATAGCTCAGGCCTCAATACCAAGAACTCAGGAAGTGCAAGGAGGAAGGTTAGAAGCTGAAGGTGAGCATCAGCCAGACTGCATGCAACCCTGGCTTGAAAAGCAAGGGGAACAAGTGAGATGTAATATGAATATATTAATAAAATATATTTTTTAAAAAAGAAAGAAAAGCAAGGGGAAATGAACAGGAAAAAATTGCATAACTTGTTAATTTCCTCCAGGTACTATTCTTATATCTGATATTTCCTCCCAAATAACAGCAAGAGTTGTCTCGTGCAATATTTAATTAGTAAGAGCAGAAAAGAAGAAGCAACTGTTACAGTCTTGGAGCCTTCTGTGTCTTCAAACCTGCAATGACTTACAAATTTGGCAACAGCTATCTCAACAAAACTGTAAAAATTTCCAAGTTCCTGCCATACAGTAGCACTCTTAAGTGGCTTCTCAAAAGAGCGGGGCATGTGTGAGCAGCCATCTGGAAGAGACTAGGACTCAGAGAGCAGTCTTTTGTTACTATGCCATCAGCAGACTCTGTGTGAGTAACAGCTGAGACAACCTTTTCTTCACATGGACCCCAAATTATTCAGACAATAAATCTTAAAGGCAGCAACTTTTCAAAGTCCATTGTAGTGTTATTGCATGGAGAAGGGCGACTAATATGCACGCATCATCAAAGGCTGTCTGTCTAGAAGGATCGTATGTAGTCAAAGACAAAGCTCTTGTTAGGTTTTTTCGGTCTACTTATTCTGAGGTCCATCTCATCCTAGGTCTTCATTACTATTCATGAGCTGGAACTAAATTGGCTTTTTAATAGTGATGGCTATGCTGCAGGATAATGTACCAGCATCCAGCCAAACTTAAAGATCAGCTCATTTCAGCATCCTACGAGACAAAATAGAAACCACTGTTGTTCCAGGGTCGCTTATTTCCCAGCTGCTAATAATAACAGGTGGCAACCTTGGGCTGGCGGAGTGCCTGCTTGTGATTTAATTAGCATCAGGTGATCCAGCATTATGCCGGGAGGGAGGATGTGATTCACAGAATCTGCTTTCAACCTGTTGCTATTTTCAGAGTAAGCTGCTAAACCCAGAGAAGGCTTAGCAGGCAATCTGCCCTGCTGCCCCTGTGGATGTTTCCAAGCCTTCTTGTGCGCATTCTTGAAGGACAGAAAATGAGCAGCCTGTCAAAGACTTCCTGTGGGCTGAACAGGAGCCGGGAAGCCAACGTCTTCCTGGACCACTCCTTGGTCTCTGTAAGCTAATGGCGATACATCTGATGTACCTCCCACCTCAACACGCTTCAGTCTTCTCTCCAGGCCAAGTTGGCTATTTATTTATTTATTATTTATTTATTTATTTATTTATTGTCATACTCCAGCCAGTTCAGCTGATTCCCTGTAGTCCTGCCTAGATGGAGAGGCATGGGCTAACAGGGGTGGCTTGGTCAATTCCTTCTTCTTCACCCACCAATGAACACTCAGTTTGAGAACTGTACATGATGCTCCTGCCCAACCCTCAACCACTTTACCCCTTCAGACTTGTCTGCTTTCTCACCTGTTAGTCTGTCACATCAGAACGTACTGGAAATTGTATATCTGTGAAAGGTATGCTGCACCCAGGCCAAAACTCAACAGGAAAAGCTTTCCAGGGGTAAGGTAAACCTAGAAGGCAGGAAAACCAACAGGAGGGGGAAAAGAAGGAGCAAACTGGAACATATTGTGCTAAATTACTCAGAAACGTGGCTTCAGAGAACAAGAAGTGAGGGTGTCTCTGAAGGCCACAGGCTGAGGATATTCCTGGAATATGTTGTGTGTGCTTTTCACACACTGAGGTACCTTAGTCCCCAGGGCCTCTCTAAGCCGGAAAATTAACTAGACTAGGACTCAGGAGGAATGAAGCTTTGTTCCTATTAGGGAACAGCAACAGAGCCTGATAATTGGAGGCCACTCAAAGCCCAGCAGCACTGAGGAAATAAGGTAAAATGATAGCTTCCTGCCCTGCTGCAAGGAAGTCAGCGGAGGGCGCCTGCCTGTTCGCCCTGAGTGCTTTTGTTACAGAAGAACACTAACTGAGAACACCACAGGCATGAAAAACGAGACGACTGTTTGGGTTTGCTTCCTTGAAATGGGGGACTCTTGACTTTGTGAGCCTCCTACCTCTGTTTTCCCCACCCCAGGCCAGCTTTAAAGAAAGCGAACAAGCATGGAGTGATGGGAAACGAAGCTAGGGGCAGTCAAAGTGTCACTTGACAAAAAGTAAGGCTGATCCATAGCATGTAAGGGCAGCTCTGTGGTAACTAAGGATCTGTAAAGCATCAGGAGTGAGTTGTGGCACATGGCCAGAGATCAGGGTATTTTAAAGCAAAAGCAATGTGTGCAAGTTTGTAACTGTGTATTTGGAAATCTTACATAGAATTGACAGTTTTCTGAGAAAATATGTTTAAAACATTATAGCATGGGGAATATAGTTTAGTAGTAGAATGTTTGCCTACTTTTACAAGGCCCTGACTTCAATCGTAGACACACACACACACACACACACACAGCAAAAGCAAACCAAAATAACAGCAAACAAACAAACAACAACAAAACAACAAAAAGCCCTTTGGTTACATCGAAGTTGGAAATTATTAATTACATGAAAATACTGTGCAGAATAAATTGAAAGGATGTTAATTTAATAACATTCTTAATGGTAATATCTAACAAAACCACACGGGGCAGAAAGGTGCATTTCAGCTCAGGTTCCCTCATGGTGTGACTGGATTCTTCACAGCTACAGGGCCCAGAAAGCACAGAATGCAGCCACAGTCGAAAGTGGTTGTCACCCTGAAGGCTGCCTCCGGCAACCCACGTATGCCAGCCAAGCCACACTCCCAAGGTTCCACAACCTCCCCAAATAGCTATTGCAGTTAGGGACTAAATGTTCAAGCAAGCCGGTAAGGCCATGTCCCATCTAAATCATAGCAGATATTAAGAAATCAGACCCTCAAAAATGCATCAGACCCAGAGGAATTTGTGGGTTGCAAGGAACAGGTGGTTCCCACGTTCCAGTGTATAAAGACCCTAACTAAACTGTCTAACCTCAGTTTACCACAGAACAGACTAAGAAGGCTTAACTCAGATAAGGGTGGCCCAAACAAGAAAATTCATGAAGGGACACCCTATTCACACAAGCCACAGAACTCAAAAGAGCGATTCCTGTGCATAGGAAGCACTGCTTGGCAGATATTTATTGAGTGCCACTGTGTGTTAGCAGCACAGCTCGGCTGCTTCACTGGCGTGTTCACACTAACTCTTACTTCTCTGCATCCCACACCTGTGGCTAAGACAACCAGGCCTCCAGAGATGCGACAACTTCGGGTGATTAGCCTTGAAACTGGGATTTAAATCACTTTCCTCAAATCCTAATTTTTATCAATGTGTGATTGCTTTCTGATTTTTTAAAAAAAACTTTTTGCAAATCTGAGAGGTAAAATGTGATCCCTGGCTTTAAATTTTAATCCTCCCCATTCCATAACTTATCTCCTTACAGATTTTATTTCTTATATTTGAATCACACTTATTTTTTTCTTTTGTAACATGAATACCTGGGAAGTCATTCTCTCAAATGAGTTCATCCTTTTGGGTACTTGTTTAGCTATTCTGACTAGCTACTCTGCTAGGAGTGCCAGGAGTCTTTTAAATATGGTAAAACTAACCTTCCTTTATAGGTGATTTAATTACACACACACACACACACACACACACACACACACACACACACACACTTGCAGTTTATATGGGAAAAGCAGGATAAAAGTATGATTCATGCCCCTTATTTACTAGCATTCATAGTCATTTGGTTCTCTAAAATCTAGAAATTATCAGTGAGGATTTTTAGTATTAGTATTGCTAATATATATGTTAAAAATGTTATATGTATAGGTATTTTGCTTGCATGTATGTCTATTCACCATGTGTGTGCCTAGTGCCCTCAAAGAGCATAAAAGGACACTGGGTCCCCTAGAATTGGAATTATGATTAGCAGCTTGTGGGTGCTATGACTTGAACCAGGTCCTCTGAAAGAGTAGCCAGTGAGTTTAACCACGGAGCCATCTCTCCAGACCCATTGATACTATTTATGTTTCAGTTTGCCCGTTCTTGGCCAGCAGCAGCCTTGTTTGTATTTTCTCTTGTGCATCAGAAATTTAACATTTACATATAATCAATCTGTCAACTTTTTACATATGGCCACTGGGAACTATTAAACAAGTTTACTGTTTAGATAAAAAACAACAACAACAACAAAAAAAACTCTTAGCTATAAAATACTATCCAGCTATTAAAATCAATGTAATAAAGCTATACAAATGATCAAAGAATATTTTGAGTCACTTAAAAAATAAAAGTAAGTAAACACTCTTGGTGGTAGAGTGTTTGCAGGGGTCAGGTTTAATCTCCACCAGCAGAACAGAGGCACTATAAATATATAATCATGTGTGTTAGAACTAAGTTTGAGGTCAAAGGGAAAAGACCATCTCTCCAATTAGAGTGTCTTCAGGAATAAAGTTTTAATTCTTATCAGAACTATGTGCTGCATTCAAAGGCAGAAGAGCAAGAACACTGGGACAAGATGTGCTCTCAACTTTTGCTCTAAACCAAGTGGTGACTATGTCTTTCCCGATTGGCTGAGGGTCCACTTCATTGTCTTTCAAGACCAGCTAACTTGAAAAGAACAAGGCCAGAGGAAAAGAAGGGAAGCAGGCAGATGCCTGCCACCCATGGCACTTAAGATCAGAGAGTGCAGCAGGGCCTCTGAGTAAACAAAAGTATACATACATGTAGTCTAATGACATTTAGATATATGCCCTAAAGCCGTTTTAAACTAAAGTCATTTATGTTTTTAAATTTCTAGAAATGGCTCTGGAAAGATTCACATTAATACCTTAATATCACTACTTCTGTGGTAAAGAAAAGCATCAGTGAATATTTGTGGCGGATGAATGATGAAGGTTAAACACCATGCGTCCCTTTCGCAGTTGGGATAGTGTTCTTTGAAATTACTTGCTCCAGTATCTTGTTATCTCCAGTAAAATCCAGACTTCACTTTTACAGCCTCATGTGATGGCATCTCAGGACCTTCATGTAAAGGCTGCCCTGCCACAAGTTGTCTGGCTACAATGGCTCTCCTTAACCGTGAGGAAATAGTCCATAACCCTGTTACTCATGCATTGCTTCATGACCCTAAAGCCAGAACCATGAGGCAGTTGTCAGTTTCAGCTTTCCACTTAGGATGGAGGCTGGCCTCCTTGAATCACATTTGCTGCTTTTCTTTGTCTCTGTTTTTTAATAGCTGAAAATTTCCTAGGCCTTCAACTTTTGTAGGCTAGAAGTTCAGTTGTGTGGAATCTTGCCCTGAGACACCCTTTCCTTTATTCCAGTGCATATCAGGCTACTCCGTAATCTCACCTGTTTCAGCACAAGCCGTGGCTCCAGAATTAAATCTTCTGGAGCTCTTTTTCTCTTTAAACTATACATTTTGTGTTTCTTTTCTGCCCTAAATTGTATGCATGACATCACAATGCCAACATTAAGCTTCCTTGCAATCTCCTCTCCTATGTAAATAAATCTATTGCTTTTGCTTTTCATTTTATCCTCAGACAAATTTTTAGGGAAAAAAAAACAGAAAGAAGCCACATTGTTTGCCAAAATATCACAAGAATGGTCTCTAACTCAGTTGCAATTTGTTCCCCTTAAAATCTCTTGAACTGAGAGGCTGGAGAGATGGCTCAGCGGTTAAAAGTACTGACTGTTCTTCCAAAGGACCTGGGTTCAACTCCTAGCACCCACATGTCAGCTCACAACTATCTGTAACTCTGAGATCAGACACCATCACACATGCATGCAGGCAAAACACCATGCACATAAAGTAAAAATAAATAAAAATTGTCTTGAGCTGGACCTTCATAGTTCACATTTGTATTGTCTGCCAGGCTCCTATTAGGATGGCTTATGAAGCCCTGCTTATCAAATTCAACCACTACTCCAGTTTGGAGTCCCAAAGTCTCCTACATTCCTTTAAAAAAAATCATGATCAATTCTGCCACATCCAAACCCCACTCCTGGTACTAACTTTTGTCTTAGTTAATTTTCTATTACTATGACAAAGGTAACTTTCAAAAGAAAGTGTCTAATTCGGCTTAGGGTTTTAGAGGGTTGATGTAGCTTGACTTTTACTACTTGGTGGGTCCCTCTTTTTCTTACCCTTTATTGCCCCCCCTCAGTTTTACCTGCTATCATTAGATAGGAGAAAAAGAAGGATAGAGGAGGGAGACAGAGATAGAGGGGGCGTCTCTGAATGTAATTTGTTTCTTCTTTGAGCACAACTACTAAGAAAACCCAACCAACCCCCCCTAAATGACCACCAAACGCCAACCCCAACCCTCATGGCCCTCAAATTTATGTACCCTCTGAAAAGTTCCCAGAATTTCAAATGTCACACAATCCCAGAAATTATCTGCAGCTGGCAAAACTATGCTTCTGCTAGAGCATGAGACAAATCATAGTCAGCTGCTGAGGACAGTTCAAAGGGCCCCACATCCCCACACTTGGGATTGAAACTAAAGCATATTCTTATCATTACACATTAGAGTCCATGATGCTTGAGCAAAAGCAGGTACGTCTGAGATCTCACATCTTGACTCATAAGCAGGAGGCCAAGAGAGCCCACTGGGAACAGAAGGTTTTTTCAATCCTCAAAACCCATGCCTAGTGACACACCTCTTCCAATAAGGCCATGCCGTCTAATCCTCCCCCAAAAGTTCTACCAATTGGGAAACAAGTATTCAAACAAATAAGCATATGGGGGCAATTCAAATTCAAACTACCACAATAACCAAATACTATATTCATTGACATTTTGATTATATGTTTGTTATTTCTGGGATACAAAAATAACAACTGGGGTTACCATAAATTGGTAAAAAAAAAAAAAAAAAATCTAACACTGTGTAAGCATCAGTCTGTTTGCACTAATGTGAGAAGGATCCCACGTCCCTGCCAGCTAAATAAAGAAGCATAAGCAGTAGTACATGCTGCGGTTTTCTTATATCGGTGTACGTGTGTGAAGACATAAGTAGAGACAAGAAACTTCATGATGATGTTTTTCTCTGCAAAATAGCTTTCTTTACAAATCTCCCAGTTTTGTATGTTTTTCCTGTAATGTGTATATGTTGTCTTAATTTTTTTAGGTCACTTTTGAAAAACTCCCTGTGATGCTTTGAGTAGGAAAGGCCTCACGTGTTTGAATGCTTGGCCCATCTGAAGTGGCACGATTAAAAGGTGTGACCTTGTTGGAGCAGGTGTGGCCTTGTTGGAGGAAGTGTGTCACTGTCGGGGCAGGCTTTGAGGTCTCCTATGCTCAAGCTATACCTAGTCTTGATCAAAGTCACTTCTGCTGCCTCTTGATCAGGATTTACAACTCTCAGTTCCTTCTCCAGCTTCGTTCCTGCCTGTGTGCACCATTTTTCTTGCCATGATCATAAATGGGCTAAACTCTAAAACTGTAAACCAGCCCCAGTTAAATGGTTTCCTTTATAAGAGTTGCCATGGTCATGGTGCCTCTTGATAGTAGTAAAACCTAAGCTAAGACGCTCTCATTAACAACTTATCACAGTTGTAGTCAACTCTAAACTAGAGTATGAAATCATCATGATGCGAATGTGCACAGCAATAACTACTGAAACATTGATTAGCTTCATAGGAGTCCCTCCCTCCATAGACCCTACTGTAGTAGAGCCATGTCCTCCATGTTCTAATTCCCTTCTGTGGATGTTATAAAAACACTCTGATCAAAAGCAACTTAGGGAAAGAATGGATTTATTTGGCGTACACTTCCGGGCTACAGTGTCTGGGCAGGAACTCCACGCAGAAACCCCGGATGACTGCCGCTTTGATCACTGGCTCCTGCTTAGAATTGGTTCTTTCATGCTTCCCAGGAACACCTACCTGCCCAGGGAATGGTACCACCCAGTAGGATAATGCCCTTCTCTATCAATTAATATTAAAGACAATCCCTCACAGACATGCCACAGGCTAATATTATCGAGGTAATCTCCCAACCGAGAGTTCTTTCTAGGGGGACTCTAGGCTGCATCAAGTTGACAGTTAAAACTGACTCGGCTGTTCCCCAGAGTATCCCACCTTTTCATCCCCTCATCCATGCTGCATCCACTACACTCTATCGTCGTTTAGCTGTTCCTGCTATCAGACTAGCTGTTGCAGCCACATTTGCATAACTTTCATTACAGTACACTGTTAACTGCTCTATTTCAATATTATGGTTAATTGCTTGCAAAGTCTAATTAACGAACTAAACATTTTCATCAGTAAGTATGAATAGTAACTAACATTGTGTGCATAGGTTTGGTACTACCCGTGGCATGTGTTAGACATGCATTCATGTGCTAGTTAGTTTTTGGAAGCTTGACCCAAGCTAGAGTCATCTGGGAGGAAGGAACCTCAGTTGAGAAAAGGCGTCTGTTAGGTCAGTCTATGGGGTATTTTCTTGATTAATGATTGATATGAGGGGCGTGCCCAGCCCATGGTTAGTGGTGGCAGCACTGGAAAGGTGGCCCTGAGTTGTATGAAAATAAACAAACAAACCAAAAACAAACGCAAGATGAGCAGTTTATGAGGAGCAAGCCAAGAAGCGGCGCTCCTCCGTGTTCTGTTTCAGTTCCTGCTACTGGGTTCCTGGACAAGATCCTGCATGGACTTCCCTCCCTGATGCACTCTAAACAGTAAGATAAAATAAACCCCTTTTTCCCCAGGTTGATTTTAGTCAATGTTTTGTCAAAGAAACAGAACGAAAACTAGGACAGCTGGGGTCTTGGGATATATTCTACTTTATGGTCTGACCCTAGTCACAGAATGTCACCAGTTTGGAAATAGGGTCAGATGTAAAGTAAAGTGAGGTCATGCTAGGTGAAGGTGGGCCTAATTATCCATCAGCATTCTCCTTGTCAGAAAATAGAGTTTTAAAGTGGGGCATGGTGGTGCATGCCATCTTTACTCCCAGCACTCAGGAGGCAGAGGCAGGTGGATCACTGTGAGTCTGAGGCCAGCCTAGACGACAAAGCGAGTCTAAGACAGCCAAGGCTACACAGAGAAAGCCTGTCTTGAAAAACCAAAAAAAAATTGTGTTTTAAAGAAATAGACAGATGGGTGAGGGAAGACCCTATATAGAAGAGGGAGCAAAGATTATATTTATGTTGCCACATACTATCTCATAGAAAGTTTATCTATCCATGCACTGTGCATGCTGAGTGGAGGTGCTACCAACTGAACTATATTTCCAGCACTGGGATAAAATATGTATATAGCTTTACTTTTCTTCTCATTCCGACCAAATCCCTAACAAGGAGCAAGTTAGGGAAGAATTAATTTGAGCTCATAGTCTCATGGGGGAGGGGGAGAGGTGGTGGTTGAGACTGTCAGGGATGATAAGAGCTTGCAGAATCAACAAGTGGGTGCCAGAACAAGGCCATCAATCATAAGCCTCACCCCTAAGGCCCTACTGTCCCTGCTAGGCACTGCTCAAAATGTTCCACACCTCCCAAAACAGCGCCACCAGCTGAGGACCAAGTATCCAAACACCAGAGCCTGGGCGGGGGGGAGAGGTAGTCGGGATACATTTCATATAGAAACTGTAATACCCACTATGAACTTCACTTTGTGCAGCTATCATCATGGTACATGAATAGAGCACTTTTATCAAATGAACTTTGTACCCATTAGTAGTCCTTCCTGTTCTAGCCTGTTGTCTGTCCTCTAGATTTACTTTTTTTTTTTTCAGAACTAGATTTACTTATGGACACTTCATGTAACTGGTATTACACAATATTTCCCTTTGGGGCTCTATCCTTTCACTTAGTAAAACAGTTTTAAGATATAAGGATGCTATAGAGTGAATTGTATCATTCATATTAAAACTTATGATTTAAATTTTTTCTACAGTTGTTGAATTGTGTGTGTATGCATGTGTGTACCACAATGTGTGGTGTCAGGGGAGGGAGCATCAGAGGACAACGTGTGAAAATTAGCTCTCTCCTACTTGTGGGATCAAACCCAGGTCGTCAGGCTTGCTTGGCAGCAAGCAGCCTTAGCAACTGAGTCATCTTACTGGACTCAATTTCAGCATTGTAAAGTGTAAAATTGTGTGGGTTTTAGTACTGCTATAAAGTTGTGTGATGGTCATTCGTTCTAATTCCAGAACACTTTCATTGCCCCAAGAGAAACTCTGTGTACTCACTAACTGTAGCTACCAAATCTCATGGCCCCCAGCACCTGGAAACTGATGGTTTATTTTCAGCTCCTGTAGCTACGCCTAAGCTAAACATTTCTTATGAATGCAATTTGAAAGCATGGCCTTCTGTACCTTCCTTCAGTCATTTACCATATGTCTTAGTTACTGTTCTATTGCTGGTAAGAGACACAATCACCAAGGCAGCTTATAGAAGAAAGCCCTTAATTGGGGGCTTGCTTACATTTTCAGAGGATTAGAGTCCATGACCGGCATGACAGGCAGCATGGCGGCAGGCAGACAGGCATGGCACTGCAACAGTAGCTGAGAGCTCACCTCTGATCCAGAAGTTGCAGACAGAGAGAGAGAGGGTGAAGATCCTGGCATGGACTTTTGAAACCTCAAAGCCCACCCCAGGGACACAACTCCTCCAACAAGGCCATACCATTACTTCTTAAATAGTCTACCAGCTGGGAACCAAAGATTCAAATGCATAAGCCTTTGGGAGCCATTTTCATTCAAACCACCATAGCATATTTTCAGGGCTAGCCCCTGGTACAGTAGCATCCACTACTTCATTCCTGTCTGCAGATGACTGATGTAGATACTGGTAGAGGCACCATAACTGATGAGGTCCACTCATCTGTTGATAGATATGTCTAAGTTCTTATGGCCAGGGTGAGCTTTTGTATACACGTTTCTGTGTGAACTTGTTTTCAATTCTGTTTGGTATGTGTAGGAGTGAAATTGATGGATTATTTAGAAACTCCGTATTTTACACTTTGAAAATCTGCCCATTTGTTTTCTAAACCAGCTAAGCCATTTTACATTCATACCTGTAAGAAATGAGAATTCAAGTTTCAACACGGTCTGGTCAACACTAATTATTGCTGTCCTTTTTTAGTTTACCCATCCCAGAAAAGAGTGGTGTTTCACTGAGATTTGCATTTCACATGCCAGTGATGAGGATAGTGACCTTCTTTCCCTGTGTGTATTGGCATAAATATTTTCAACATATTATTTGGAGAAAGATATAGTCAAATTCTTTCTTAAATTTGTATATGCCCACACGTGCACATGCACATATGTCAGTGTGTGTGTGTGTGTGTGTGTGTGTGTGTGTGTGTTCAGTTCTTTCTATATTCTAGATACAAATTCTTTACCTGACACAGCTTCTAAATAATTCTCCTATCTGAAGGTTATTTTCATACTCTCAGTGATGTCTTTTGAAACATAAGATTTTAATTTTATTAGCCCAACCTACCAAATCTTTTCATTTAAACATTTTATTACATCTTATTTTGTTGTTTGTTGATAAAGGATAAGTACTTTTATGCACCGAGCCAGCTCCCCATCCCCAAACCTTTTACTTTACTCCTTGTGCTTTTGGTCCATATTTACTCCTGGGTTTTCTTCTAAGTATTCTATAGCTCCTACTCTTAGATTCAGGTCTGGTCTGCTTGTGTTCATTTTCGTCCCTGGTATGAGCAAGGGGTATAATTTCATTCTTTTGCATGTGTCGCAGCATTTGTTGGAAAGACTGTTCTGTCACTGACTTTTCTTTGTCCTTTTGTCAATCATCAATTGGCCTTGGGTGTCAGTGTCTGAACTTGCAGGTGATGGCTGTGGCTGCTCCTCATATTGCAGTGACTTGACATCTGTCATTTTGTTAGAAAGATTTGAAAACAGCAAGTGGCCTTCACCAGTATTCTCATTTTTCCCCAAAGTTGCTTAGATTTTTTCTGAGAATCATTTATTTCCATTTGAATTTTATGATTAACTTGACAATTTCTGCACAAAGTTGGTGGGCATTTTAGTAGGAACTTTATTGCATCTATGAATCGATTTAAAAATATTTTCATCTTACTATAAAGGCTTATGGTTTATGACAATGGGATGGTTTCCCATTTATATAGATCTTTGTGCTCAACCATGTTTTGTAGTTTTCAGAATACAAATCTTGTACATTTATTAAATTTATTCCAGTTATATTATTCTTTTTCACAATATTGTAGTTCAAATTATTTTAATATCATAACTATTGTGCAGAAATACATCTGCTGTTTTTACTTGTTGTTGTTTCAGTTCAATTTGGCTTGGTTTGGTTTGAGACAGTCTTCTGTAGCCCAGGCTGACAAAGAATTTGTCTGGTACTCTTAATTGTCCTGGATTAGCCTTCTGAGTGTTGGGGTTGCAAACATATACCACCATGCCTGGCTTCACAATCAAGTTTTGTGCATTCACTTTGTTCCTTCTAACATTCATGAACTTATTAAGGCTTTTTTCTAGCAGGCTTCTTAGAAATCTTTTCCTTAAGATCATGTCACTGATATTACAAGTAATTTTGCTTAGGCTGGGAGGATGGCTCAGTGACTGAGGTGTTTTCTGCACAAGAAACCAGAGTTCAAATCCCCAGCACTCTCATGCAGCAAACCCTGCAACCTCAGCACTTAGGGTATTGAAGCAGACTGATCTATGGAACTTTCTGGCTACAGAGACTAGCCACCAGTGAACTCCTGATTCAGTGAGAGAGCCTGTCTCACAAAATAATGTCAAGAGCTACCAAGAAAGGCTCCTTGCTTGACCCTCTGGCCTCTGTGCATGCACACATACACACTTACTCCACTTCCCGTTCTTTCCAGTGCCTTTCATTCATTTTTTTCATCTCAGCACCCTAGATGGAATCCCAATGCAGTGCTGAACAAAGGTTGTGGGAGCTGCTATTCTTTTCCTATTCTCAGTCTTAGAAACGAAGCCTTGGCCTTTTAGTGTGAGGTGTAATAAGGACAGTAGGTTTGTTAATGATCTTGATCGTTTTTTTTTTGTTTGTTTGTTATGTGCTTTTATCATGAAACAGGGAATGTTCCTAGCCTTTTTTTATTGAAGCCATTTGCCCCTCATTCTATTAATATAATTATTGATGTTTAATGTGTAAATTAGCAGTCATAGGATTATGTGTTTCCATGTGTTTTTTTATTCAGTTTGCTAGTATTATGATGAAGAGGCTTGCAAGTATGCTCAAAAAAAAGGGTTGTGATGTGTCTGCACCTGGGATTGGTAATAGTATAATGTTGGTCTCAGAGAATGAGTTCGGCGGTGGTTTCCTTCCATTGTATGAAAGCTCTCAAAAAACAGATCCTTCTTGCTAACTGTGCAATAGAACTCATCAGTGACAGCCTTGTCATCTGTCCTGTTCTTCCGGGGAATTTTCTTTCTTATTATTAATATTTCAATCTCTTGTTAAGGTTCATCAAAGTCATTACTTTAACCCTTTGTATTTCTGTAATATTGGTTGTGATGTCACATCTTTGATTTCTGATTTAAGCTGAGCCCCTGCCCCTCCCCCACTTTTTGTCTTGGTCAAGCTACTCAAGGTCTGTTAGTTTTGTTGATTAAAAAAATAATAATAACCAGCTGATGGTTTTATGATGTAGCAGGCCCCCACACCTTAGCACAACTGGCACTGTGTTAGAGACACCAAGGCAGCATTCTGACCTGAGAGCCCAGCATGTAGATCCCAAGACCTGCCAAAATAAGAATGAAGACATAACCCATCATAGTCCTCTGTTCTGGGAAAGACCCTAAATGTACTAGCCTTGCCTTTTGGCTTCTGTAGCTCCACTTATTGGTAATTATTTTTGATGATTGAAATGTGCCAACCAAATATGGCTTCCATGCATAAAAGTCCAAGAACAGTAAGGCTCATGTCTACCCTTCTTTGGACAAGTTCCCATGTAGCCCACTAGCCAGCAAATAAAGAATTTCCATTGGCTCTAAGAGGCCATGTGTTGCTAGGTGTGGTGGTGCACACCTTCAATCCCAGCACTCGGGAGGCAGAGGCATGTGGATCTCTGTGAGGTTGAAGCCAGCCTGGTCTACAAAGTGAGTCCAGGACAGCCAGGGCTGTTATACAGAGAAACCCTGCCTCAAAAACCTTTTTAAAAAAGAGTTAATATGTTCTCTGAAGGAGTTGCATCGCTTTGTATTTAACTAATGTTCTGTTTGACTTCTTTTTAGAGTTTTATACATTCATATGGTGATATTTGGATCAAATCTATCCTTTCCTACCAATTCTTTACCCATCTCCTCTACTTTTTTTACTTATCTGGAAATATCTTTATTTTTACTTCCTTTTTAAAAATGTTTTTATTACTTTATTTACTTATTCACTTTACATTCTGGTCATAGCCCCCTCCCCTATTACTCAGAAAAGGGGAGCCCCCTTACCTACCTACCTCATCTCATCAAATCACATCAGGACTGAGTTCATCCTCTTTCCCTGCCTGGCAAGGCAGTCCCATCAGGGGAAAGTAATTGAAAAGCAGGCAGCAGAGTCCATATCAGAGACAGTTCCCTCTCCCCTTACTAGAGGACACACATGAAGCATGACCTGCCCGTCGGCTACATCTATGTGGAGCACCTAAGTCCAGTTCATGCACGGTCCTTCGTTAGTGCTTCAGACTCCACAGGCCCCTCTGGGCCCTGGTTAGCTGGATCTGTTGGTCTTCTGTGGTGCTCCTGTCACCTCTAGGTCCCTTTACACCCCTCCCTCCACTTTTCCACTAACCTCCCTATATGAGTTTCAGCATCTGTTTTGAACCGCTGCTGAGTGAAGCCTAACCTGATCTCCACTCTTATTTATCACTGCCCTCCCTCTTCTGCCTTGTTCCCGCTCTTCAATCACTACCTTTGTCTATTCCATTTCCCTTCTGAGTGAGATTTAAGCATCTTCGCTTGGGACATCCTTGTTACTTATCTTCTTTGTAGTATGTTTATCCTGTACTAAATGGCTAAATTCTGCTTATAAGTGAGTATATACCGTGAACGTCATTCTGGGAATGGGTTACCTCATTTAGGGTGATCTTTTCTAGTTCTATCCATCTGTCTGCAAATTTCATGATTTCCTTGTTTTTAATAGCTGAGTAGTATTCCATTGTGTAAATGTACCACAGTTCCTTTATCCATTCTTTGGCTGAGGGACATCTACGTGGTTTCCAGATTCTGCCTATTATGATGAATAAAGCTGCTATGAATGTAGTTGAGCAAATGTCCTTGTTGGATAGTGGAGCATTTTGGGGTGTACGCTCAAAAATGGTATAGCTGGGTCTTGACATAGGGCTATTTTTAAATCTTTTTTTTTTTTTTTAAGTTTTTGGAGACAGGTTTTCTGTATTACTTGGCAGTCCTATACTCACTTTGTAGAACAGGCTGGCCTCGAACTCACAGGGATCCACCTGCCTCTGCCTCCCAAGTGCTGGGATTAAAGCAGTGCATTGAGGTAGAGCTATTCTCAGTTTTCTGAGAAAGTGCCAGATTCATTTCCAAAGTGATTGTACAAGCTTGCACTCCCACTAGCAATGGAGGAGTGTTCTGCTTTCTCCACATCTTCACCAGCATGTGTGGTCACTTGAGTTTTTTCATCTTAGCCATACTGATAGATATAAGATGGAACCTCAGAGTCATTTTGATTTTCATTTCCATGATGACTAAGGACGTTGAACGTTTCTCTAAGTGTTTCTTGGCTATTCAATATTTCTTTGTTGAGAATTCTCTGTTTGGCTCTGTGTCCCATTTCTTAGTTGGGTTATTTTGTTTGTTGGTATTTAATTTTTTTGAGTTCTTTATATATTTTGGATATTATCCCTTTGTCAGATGTAGGATTGGTGAAGATCTTTTCCCAATCTGTAGATTGCTGATTCCTTCTATCCACAGTGTCCTTTGCCTTACAGAAGCTTTTCATTTTCATGAAGTCAAATTTATTAATTATTGATCCTAGAGTCTCAGCTGTTTGTTGGTGTTCTGTTCAGGAAGTTGTCTCCTGTGCCAGTGAGTTCAAGGCTCCTCCCCCCATTTTCTCTTCTAATAGATTTAGTGAATATGTTTTTTTAAAGATTTATTTATTCATTATTATGTATACAGTGCTCTGCCTGCATGTATACCTGCAGACCAGAGGAGGGCATCAGATCACACTATAGATGGTTGTGAGCCACCATGTGGTTGCTGGGAATTGAACTCAGAGCCTCTGGAAGAGCAGCCAGTGCTCTTAACCTCTAAGCCATTTCTCCAGCCCATTAATAAGGCTTTATGTTGAGGTCTTTGATACACTTGGACTTGAGTTTTGTGCAGGGTGATTGACTTCCTTTTTTAAAAGGTGCACTTGCTTGAACATAGACTCTTTAGTTGATGGTTTTATCTTTTGGCATTTTGAATATGTTGTCCCACTGTTTCCTTGTCTGTTGTTTGTGACAAAAATAAATCAGCCTTAATCTTCTTATGATTTGCTTGTTTATGATGAATCTTTTTTATTCTGCTTCCCCCCCCCCCTTCTCTCTATGTTTTGATTGTGGCTTTTCAGTTTACAGTTGATTGCTCCTGTTGGGTATGTATGTTAAAGGCCATGATGATCATTAGGAATGGAACGTCCATTGTTTCTTCAATTTTTGTTTGTTTGGTAGACCAGGCTATCTTTGACGTCACCTGGATCCACTTGCCTCTGCCTCTCAAGTGCTGGGACTAAAGGTGTGTGTCACCATACTCAGCCAAGTATTTTCTTCTGTCCCAGTACTTAAGATAATTAACACAGCAAGCTGTAGGTTGCTATCTTTAGAATATTTCCAGTTCTGCTTGCAATATCAGCTCCTGGCTGGCATCTGGGGACTTGGCTTTCAGTGTTTTTAGTCAACGGTTACATGGTGGCAGTTCTTCCCTAGGGTGTTGTACAAACAACATGATGTATGCTGAACACCTGCTTTCACTTTAGGAGTCTGGAATTTTGTTTATGTTAGCCAGAATGCCAGTATCCCCAGTGCTCAACCAAAATCTTGGGCAGCATGACTCCATGTATAAGACACTACATACATGTTGCTGGGGAAGTGTGTTCTCTGTGGCTACTCATGACATAGGAAGGTCTAGGGAATCCTGCACACAGGCCTCTCCCACTTTGCCCAGCCATGTCTTTCACCCTTGCAAGTCCTATTGAACACGGCCTTGTCTGCGTTTTGTGTATTGCTGCAAGTATCAAGGAGTACTAGTCCTGACTTAATTGATTAGCACTACAGTCATCACCTTCTGTCAATTTTAAGCATTACTCTTCCACTAAACATGCAGTTCCCTCAGATAGAGCTTCAAAGTTTTTACCTTGAAGGTCTGGAACTCCTCAGCAAGAGGGTAAGATATATGCAGCACATGTTCTTATAGCTACATCTCTACTCTGCGACTATGGGTGGACAGCTTAGTCTTCCCAGATAGTTCCCCTCACTGTACAATTGTTTTAGATTTTGTTAGTTTGTTTTGCCTGTGTCTATCTGTGCACCATGTGTGTGCAAGTGCCCATTGAGATGAGAAGACAGCATCAGATCCCCTAGAATGAGGATCTGGGTAGTTGTGAGCCACCCATTTGAGTCCTCAGGAACCAAACCTGAGTCCTCTGTAAGAGTAGAAAGTGCTCCTAACCACTAACCTATCTCTCCAGCCCCTGTGGAATCTTTATTAGCAATCTAGGGCTTCTGTGCTAAGGATGGGGACTATAGCAGGAAGGGAGCCTTGTTGCCTTGGCCACACTCACTGTCTTAATTACTTTTCAAATGCTGTGAGAGGGAAAAAAGAACAGTACCAAGGCAACTTTTTTTTGTTTTTTGTTTTGTTTTGTTTTTTTGTTTTGTTTTGTTTTTCGAGACAGGGTTTCTCTGTATTAGCCTTGGCTGTCCTGGACTCGCTTTGTAGTCCAGACTGGCCTCGAACTCACAGAGATCCACCTGCCTCTACCTCTGCCTCTGCCTCCTGAGTGCTGGGATTAAAGGCATGCGCCACCATGCCCAGCCCAAGGCAATTTATAAAAGAAAGCATTTAATTTGGAGCTCACCATTCCAGAAGAGCCCATGACCATCATGGCAGCGAGCATGGCAACAGGCAGGTGCTGGAGCTTCTGCTGAGAGGGTACATCTGATCCACTTGCAAGAGGCAGAGAGAAAGAGAGAGAGAACGCTGTGGCCTTTTGAAACCCCAAAGCCCACCCCAGTGGCACACCTCCTCCAACAAGGTCATCATTCCTTTTTTTTCAACATAACATTTTTATTGATTCTCTGGGAATTTTACATGATGCACTCCATCACACTTTCCAGTCTTTCCATGTCTGTCCACCCCCTTGTGACCGCCTCCCCCCCCCCAAAAAAAAAAGTAAAAATGAAAATAAGAACTAAAAACAGTCCAGTTTATGTTATCTATTACTCACTGGAGCAGGGTCAAACTCTCAGTGGCCTACTCCTTAGATAGAACTGAGCCCTTCCTCTCCCACTTCCCCACAGAAGCCATCAATTGTGGAGAGCTACACTTCAGCATCCTTATCACAATTTTTTTAAAGATTTATTTATTGATTATTATGTATACAGTGCTCTGGCTGCATATACACCTGTAGGCTGGTAGAGGGCACTGGATCACATTATAGATGGCTGTGAGCCACCATGTGGTTGCTGGGAATTGAACTCAGGACCTTTAGAAGAGCAGGCTGTGCTCTTAACCTTTGAGCCATCTCTCTAGCCCCCTTGTCACAATTTTTAAGAGCGCTCTTTGGTGGCCTCCTGTCTAGGTTGTTACTTGGAGGGGATGGTGGGAGTAAGAATTTGTCACAGAAGCTTCCAGGCCCCTTCCTCTCAATTGTGCATCTGCAGTTATCAATATAGTAGCAAGAATAGCACCCCCTTACTCTTCACAGCCATCAGCAGTGTGGATCATGGGCCAGCACGTGGTTTCTGGTGACAGCGCAGACCATGATAGTATGGGGGCCTTTCACATTCAGATCGTCACACTCACCAAGGACAGACTTTCTGCAACACTGACCAGATGGTGGATGAAAGGTCCTGGGATGAAGGCAGCACCATGTATCAGAAGGAGCTGGAGAGGCGTGCACACCTTCTAACAGTTAGAGTTAAGGAGACATACAATCACGTAACCTGGGCTCTAAAGTAGTGGACCCCAGCAACGAATCCTGGTGCTAGTGGAGGAACGTGCTTCTAGGAAGAAATTTCTCAGTCCTGGCAGCTTATCTCACAGATGTTCAACACAGGCTCATCGCTTCTTATGAACTCAAACAGCACATATTGAAAGGCAGTGAGAATCTAAGTAGTTTCCCACTAGTTCTGACCAAGTTATAAATCAATTCTTTTCACTCTCCCAATTTCTGTTTTCTTATTCCCTTTACACTATAGGGAGTCTAGTGTTTATATACCTAAGTTCCAGTTTACTTTTTTCTTTTTTCTTTTTTAAAGACAGGCTCTCTCTCTATATAGCTCAGGTTGGCCTCAGACTTTGAATCTTCCTGCCTCTGCCTTCTGCATGTTGGGATTAAAGGTATGCCCACTGCTCCTGGTCTCTAATTGAGGCTGTAGTTTTCTCTTCCTATTTTAAGTAAGTCACACATTTAGTCTATAATTTGGAGGATAGGGTTGGGAAGAGGGGCTTGATTTTTTTTTCTTTTTTTTTGATACAAGGTCTTACTATACATCCCTGACTGGCTTGTTACTCATTAGGTAGACCAGGCTGGCTTCAAACTTACAGAGCTTTGCCTGTCTCTGCTTCCCTAGTGCTAGAGAGTATACAACTGGGCCCCGAAGAATGGGATTTTTAGCCAGGTAAAATGGCAAACATCTTTAATCCCAACACTTAGAAGGCAAAGGCAGGCAGATCTATGTAGGTTCAAGGACAGCCTGGTCTACAAAGCCAGTTCCAGGACAGCCAGGGGTACACAGAGAAACCCTGTCTCGAAAAAGTAAACACACACACACATACACACACACACACACACACACACACACACACACACACACAAAATGGGGTTTTCCAAAGCCCAGAAATACCTACCCTGATACTTAAATATATTTACAAAAGCCTAGGCCAGTATATCTAGGCATTTTTCCTGACTTGCTCATAACTAATATCCTATTTATTCTATTCTCAGTTCTGCCACGTGGCTGGTTACTTCTGATCAGGTTTTACACATCTGTCCTACTTATTCCCAGAGCAAATTCCCTCCCACACTTCACTCCATCCTGGTATTCACCCTCTCTCCTAGAACTCCTTCCTCCCACTTCCTGCCTCAGCTATAGGTCAATCATATGTTTATTGACAGGTGAAGAAGCCATACAGTACGCAAGAGATTATACCCTCAGGGCCTAGCTATTCTACAGTTTGTAACAACTACTCAATTCTGTGGGTAAAAAACAAAAACAAAAACCAAACCACAGACATAACCTTTATTAACATTTTACATTTGGTTCCATAAACAAAGTTGTCAAAAATATCCTCTTAATCATATATATATTTATGAAAAAGTCATGAATATAATTCTCACCATTTCTGAAAAATATATTATGCTAAAGATGAAGATTCAAGGGAAGGAAAAGTATTCACGACAGACTACTTGAATTTTCATCCTCCCAAATATCTAGAACATTTTTACATATACTACTGTTGTCAATGTAACTTGTTAAACGTCAAAAATGCCGGGTTCTTCCCTTTTGTCTGAAATAAGTCCAGTAGAGATTGTGCTGTGAACTACACATTCTTTTTCCTTGCACGGTAAGAAATTCCATTCACACGCTTTAGGGATCAAAATTTCAGAAGGGAAAATGAGGAAGGCGAGAAAGGAAGGGACATGAGAAGGAAAAGGAGCCGCGTAGCCCTGGAATCCACTGAACCCTTTGCCAGCTGCGGGGCAGCAATTCCAGAGGCACAGTTATTACCAACTGCTTCCGGTCTCCAGGAATCCCACCTGCAACCCTTTTATGAGCAGAGGGCTATCCTGACCCTCTGCAGACCCAGTGACTCCTGGCTTCACCCTATCTGATTATGATGCTAAGTCATCTCCAGAACCACCACCGTTATTAAATGAGAAAAAGGGGGAGGGGTTGGTGGTATGGTTTCCTAGCAACCTTTTGAGATGTAACCTGAGAGTCATCAAAATGTCTGACACTAAGATGATGAATTGCTGTCTTCCTGAGAAGCTCCCAGCACGCTTGAGTGCCTTTCTTTCTGCAACTCATTCTTTGAGAGGCCCGCACTCACACTCTCTTGTGTCTGACTAGACTGACAACCTCTCTTTCTCTTAACACCCACACTTAGGCCTTTATTAAAATATTTTAATAAAATCTCCAACTCTGCCTCATAAGCTGTCATTATTTCAGTAGTGAAGCAATGGATCAGGCTTCTGAGCGGAGGCCCATAAAGGTCTGTGGGAACTCCTCAGGCCTCGGAGGGTGACAGTGGGACCCTTTGTCTCTATCCCTTCACTCCTGATAGTTTCTGTGCTCTCACACTCAATCCTCCCCAAATGCAGCGTAGGTCAAAGGTTAACTTAGAACAGACAGGACACTAGCAGTGTGTACTGAACTGTTCACAGTATGGGTGTTCAGATTCCTTCTTACAGTACGCAGTACAAATGGACCTTCATTTCTTGGAATACAAGTGCTGTTAACCTTCCTTCCTGTCTCAGGCCAACCCTTTCTTACTATTTGTTGTCATTGTTGTTGTTTGAAGCAGAGCCTCATGTAGGCCAGACGGGCATTGAACCCACTGTGTAACCGAGGGTGACGCTGAACTTCTGATCTTCCTGCCTTTCATTTCCCTAATGCCGTGATTACAGGTGCCCCACCAAGCCTGGACTGTATGTGATACTGGGAACTGAATTGAGCTCCTGCTCCTTGCATGTTAGCTAACACTCCACAGGCTAGACTGCACTCCCAATCCCCACCTATGCATCAGGAACAGTGAATGCATCTCCAGACCTCACTTAGCCTGCGCTCACTTTAATCCCTGTTACCTTCTGGAATAGCATTATCCATCCCTCTTCCTTGGGCTGAAATCCAAGGAGGTCCTCCCCGGCTGTTCCAGCATTGCCTCTCTGGTTTAGTCATACAATTACCTTATTTTCCAACTCAGCCGTGTCTAGATTTTGGGCTGGAAACAATGGATAAGCAGAGAAGGAACTTAGTACCTCAGTTTGATTAGACTCCCCACCCCAACTGAAATGTGGATTTAAAAACGTCAGACTTCTAGTTTTCATGTGTCTTGCTGTAGCGTTTCTCAATAGTTTTCTGGATAGATTGTGATATATCAACAGGGCACAGAAGTCAGGAGTGAAAGGTCTAGGAACAGAATTTGATCAAAGTAATAGCAAAGCCTACGGTAGAAGAAAAAGATCAGAGCTTGAGTTCCGGGCAGTAATATAAAATGGCAAGTTAAGACTAAATAAGAAATACCAAAGTCACAACAAAGTCGGTGTGAAGATCTTCATTGGTGATCTGCATCTGTGATTCTAGACTCATTCTGTGAAATGGAGTCAGCGTTTGCATCAGCCAGTGTAAAGAGGTCAGCTGTACAGATAGGAAAGAGACTAGAGGGACAAACCTAAAACACAATCGATTGGCTCTTTCAAAGTCCCTTTTCCTTCGAAGGCCACCCAAGAGGGATCTTCTCATGTGGCTAAAACTGACCTCATTGGAAACTTGGCGACTGTTTCTCTGCCTCCTGACCCCTCCAAAGGTTACAAGAATAACCCAGCTTTAGCACGGTGGCCCAGGGCTTCAACACAGGTGGCACAGAGATTCCTGTGGCCTGCTGGGACTGATGTCAGAGCTCAGTCCAAATGCCTGCTGCTGGTGACAGAGGGCCTACTGGCAAGTACTCTGAGGAGTGCATATTTAACTGAGACCCTTCCACGCAGAGCAGCCACAGACTAGCAGACTGCATACAAAGAAATACTTCTAGAGCTTTGGTACAGCGAAGCAAAGGAACTGAGAGGTGCTATAAATAGTTTTGAAATTTGGATCTCCTTGGGACATGTCCTTTCAAATGCCTTTATATTCTGGTCTATAGCTCGGAGGCTACAAGCATCTCTTGGAGCTACCTCTTGTTTCTAAGGATCCTTGAGTCTCTGCTCTTTTAATGTCTTTGCTTCCCCTCACTGGACCTCATCTATGATTCAGTATCTTCATGAAGCAAGAACTTGTGTCTTGGCCATAAAGACAAGAGATGTTTCCCCCTCCATGTTAGGTAGTTTTTACTATACTGATTATATTCTCAGTGTATGACTCAATAATGACTATTTTTTAAAACTGTAAACTGCAATAGCTATAATGAACATAAACTAATGAAATAAAGTCATTTCGTTTAAATCCAGCAAGAATTCAGTATCATTTTACGGAGCTAATTATAGCTGAATATTCTTCTGACTAGTGACATTACTTTTAATTCAAATTAATAAAAGAATGAAATCAAAATTAACAATGTAGACTGATGGATGGCTCAGCAGGTAAATGCACTTGCCCCACATAACACACACACACACACACACACACACTTTTTTGTCCTTTCAAATACCTTTATATTCTGGTCTATATATGGGGGACTACAAGCATCTCTTGGAGGTAGGATCCTGTTTCTTGTTATGCCCAGATCGCTGGATCTCCAAAGACTATGAGGAGTCCAAACCCATATGCAAAAGTAAGGGGTCTTTTTTTTAGACTCGAGCCCAAGGACTCCCGCAAACCTCACCAAAGCAGTGGATTAGTAAGAGAGACCTGAACTGCCGAACTGCCGTTAGGCAGAGTTTTTATCATGGTTATGGCAAAGAACAGGAGTTTCCAGTTCGGCAGTTATCGGATTGGTTGACAATTAGCAAGGTTGGGTTGGCGCTAGAGAATTGGTCGAACCTAATCCCAAAATTCTTAACATCTGGGGACCTTAGGTGCTTTCTTGCTGTCCCCTGATTGGCTCAGGCCTAGGGTGGTTCTTTTCCTGGAACAATTTGTAGTTTTTACAGTAACTGGGGTGACTTGAGGACAAGCCTAAGTCTAGCATTAACATGGAGTCACGATGGCAGGGGTTCCACATTTATAAAGGTCTTTGAGTCTCTGCCCTTTCAATTTATTTGTTTTCCATCACTAAGACCTCATCTATGATTCAATATCCTCATGAAACAAGAACCTGTGTCTTGGCCATAAATAGAAGACTTATTTTCCCTTCATAGTACTTTATTTTCATTATATTGATTGTATTCTCTCTCTCTCTCTCTCTCTCTCTCTCTCTCTCTCTCTCTCTCTCTCTCTCTCTCTCTCTCCCCTCCTCCTCCTCCTCCTCCCTCCCTCCCTCCCTCCCTCCCTTTCTCCCCCCTCCTCTCACATTCATACCCACATCACACACATACATCATACACAGGCACACCATATCACACACACATACTCTTCCTCACCTACACAAGATAAACAATATTTTTTTTTAAATAAGACTTTGCCCTGGCATTTAGATGAACTTTTGAAAGATCCCCTTAAATGTCTAGTTCCTAGGAATATTCAGACTTTGTTAGCCTTAGATTATCTCTTAATTGCAATCTGAAATAATAAGACACCATCAGTCTTAGTTCCATGTCCCATTTCCTCGGGCTGGTTTTATGTGGGGGTTCCCGCAAACACTACAGCTGGCAGAGAAACAATCCATGTGACGTAAGAAGCACAACTTAGTTGTGCTGGTACTGGCTCAAACTTCTAGAGTCTGATCCTGAGCAGTTTTTTTTTAAACATATTTAAGCACAATACAACTTTGGGAAAAGTTTCCTCATGATAACCAACTTAAGTCAGTGTACCTGTGGCCTCCCCTACAACAATAAGTTTTATTGACTAAGAAACAATGCTCAGGATGAAAGTCTAGGACTAAGCATATTAGTAGGCTTGGGTTCTTCTGACTAAGAAACAGTGCTCAGGAGTCTGAGGAATCTGGATGAGTCCTGGCTCTAGATATCCAGGTTTTAACCACAATTAAATCCCAGCTTCCTGAGAGGAAAATTGGAGTAAAGCCCTTCTGTTGAAGAGAAAGCCTGTGGTTTAATGTCTCTGGCTCCCCTAGTGCTATCTGTGAGCAGAAAGATCTTGTGCCTCTAAAATTCTGAATGTAAATCAATATCTATCATATCTTGTCATTATCAACTGAAAACATCTGTCTAGACCTAAAAACATCTTAAGCCCTAAACAACTAAGCTTAATTGTAAAACTAAGCTATCTGGTCTTCAACCTCATCAGAGACTTGAGAAGGAATAGGAAAGAGGTTTTCTTCAAGGTTGCCAAATACAAATAGCCAAAACCATGTTTCATGGTTTTTCTTGCTGTAGGTAGTTTATTGTATATATGTATAATAAAACATAAAAAATAAATATTTAATAAAAAAGAATCTCATGCCCTCTGCAGTTTTGAAATTCCATTATTATAAGTAAAGCATCTGAGATTGTGGACATGGATTTTACACTCATCCTGAACTCTTAGGCTCATTGGCCAGTACGTGAAGGACACTGCATACCACACGCAGTGTCTTCCCAGTAGACAGCAAAATGACACCAAAAAGAAACAGAATAACAGCATCAAGCATGGCTTCTGTGTGACTGAGAAACAATCAGTAGTAATGAAGAATAAATAGAGCGCTCTTGTGGCTGAAGGCAAGTGAAAAGGCATGCGAAATTAGTTTGGTTAATGGGGTGGTTTGAATAAGAATGCCACCATAGGCTCATCTATTTTAATGCCTGGTCATTAGAGAATGGAGCTCTTTGAAATGATGAGAAAAATTGGGAGATGTGGCCTTGTTGTTGGAAGTCTGTCACTGGAAGTGCGTGGGCTTTGAGGTTTCAAAAGACCATGCCAGGCCCAATGTCTCTCTCTCTCTCTCTCTCTCTCTTCCTGCTGCTTATGGGTCCCGGGGTAGAACTCTCATCTGGCTGTGTGTCGCCATGCTCCCCTCAAACTGTAAGCCAACCCCAATGAGATGCTCTCCTTTATAAGAAGTGCCTTGCTGGTGATGTCTCTTCACAGCAATAGAACAGTAACTAAGACAGTCACATTATACAGTAGTGTCCAAAACAACATGTACACCCAGTAGCATGCTGTTAATAGCTTATAAATATGTAAAATTTAATATATACTTTTAAACTTAATATTCATTATTAACTCATTTAAATTATTTATTCTTTATCAAAATTATTGACATAAAAATGCAGCTCTCAGCTGAGCATAGTATCATATATGTATGATTCAAGCACTCAGAAATCTGAGGCAGGAGGATCAAGTGCTCAAGGCCAGCCTAGACTAATAAAAATCTATGATTTTAAAAGAAAGGCACCTCTTCCGTACAGCACTATGTAGTTGTCTTTTTTTTTTCTTTTATTGAAAGTAGATTTTTTTTCATCTAGGCATTGTGGCACATGCCTTTAATTTCAGCACTTAGGAGGCAGAAGCAGGCTGATCTGACTTAGAGACCAGCCTGATCTACAAAGTAAGTTTTAAGACAGCCAGGGCTAACAGAGAAATCAAAAAAGAGAAAAATAACTTATATTTTTCTTTTTTCTTTCTTTTTTTTTTCTGGTTACAGTTTTCCCTGCCTCTACTCTTCCCTGTTTTCACCAAACCTCCCCTCCCATTCAAATCCATACCTTTTCTGTGTCTTGTTAGAAAACAAACAGGCACCTAAGAAATAAAAACAAAATAAAATAAGATAAATAAAAAAATACAAAACAAATAAAATGGCATATGACCACACAACCAAACAAGGAAAAAAAAAAAAGCCAAAGAAAAAGACCAAAGACCAAGACATGCTTAGAGATGCAGAGACATACAGGTTTGTACACTGAGAATTCCTATAAAAACCCCAAACCATAAGCTATAACATATACACCAAGGACCTGCAAGGTAGAAAAAAAGTAAGAACTAAACCACTCTGATGTAACATTATAAGGCACAGAACTTCCAAAATTGCTGTTAAGTATGTCCTGTATCAGCCATCTTCTGCTGGGCCTGGGACCAAGCCTTAAGAAGCCTCACTGGGAAAACAAACCACTCTAAAGGGTTGGTCCCAGGCACTGTAAAGCAGGGTGTAAAGCAGAATGACATTAGAAGTCGATTTATTTCTGCATTCTTTAGTAAACAGTATTATTTGGTTTTACCCTAAGTCTCTGGCCTATACAGTTTCAGGTTCTTGGCCACCCGAGCAGCGTTGGGTATGGGTTCCGTCTCATGGAATCAGATATTGGTTGATTATTTCCACAAGCTTTATGCCACCTATTGCACCAAAATATCTTGGAGGCACACCATTCTTGTAGACTGACACATTTGTAGTTAGGTTGACGTCTACCTTTCTCCTTTGTTAGCCTAAGAGCATAGACCAGTACCAGCTCGACTTCTCTGTGTTCAGTGAGTCCATAGGTGTTCTCGTCAGCAGTAGAGCCTTACCATCAGTGTGTGGAAAGCAACCTATAGCCTTGACAATACCCTGGAGTTGTTTGGGAGTTGTTTCCTTTAGAACCCCTTTGTCTAACTATATCTGACCTCTGCTGATACCTGCACACGTGTGGCAAACACACATACATGCACACACACATACATTTTTAAAAATTAAGAAGTAGAAGGAATTGAATGCATAGTCAACAAGCTAGTTCTAAAAGATTCCAGTAATTTTACAAACACGTTATACCAAATCTTCAGAGAATAAATAATTACGTTATGATAGACAATAAGTGGGTAGAAAGGTGGGTTGAGAGAGGTAGAAAGATAGGTGAATAGAAACAGGTAGGTAGAGACAGGTGGGTGGAGACAGGTGGGTGGAGAGACAGGTAGATTTCAAAGCTCTTCATAAGATGTCACCAAGTCAATTTCACTCGCATAATAAAAGAATAGTACTTATTAAAAGTCCTAAAATAGAAGTTTCCTGTTTAAGTAGTTGTGACTCAACCTTAAGAAATACTTTTGTGTAATTTGTTTTACTATCTAAAGAAAATGCTTACATTTTCTTCTTAAATCATATGTTTACATTTAACAGAATTAAAAAATGTTCAACTTTATTAAGGGCATTTTTAAATGTGAGTAAATGGAAATCATTTAATAGTCTCCATGTGTTGGTTAGACAATTGTCTGTATTTGCAGCCTTTTGTGGTTGCTCTTGCTTCCCAGCTAAACATCAAATCAAGCGCCCAGTGCCACTGCTTATCAGACACTCCAGCGGGGCCTTCCCCAGCCCCGCCATTGACTTCTTTATTACACTCACATTCTTTCACCACTTCCAGCTTCTGACTTGGCTCCATATTTCACCATAGCTCAACCGAGGATGATACAAATGAGCACTAAACATTTTAGCACTTAGCAGTTGAGCAGACTCATGCCCATTAATTGAGAATTTTGGATAAGTTCTTAGCAAGTTTTTTTTTTTTTTTACAAAGATAGCATGCATTTGTGTACACTTATTTACAGAAGCTTTGAATGGCTTAAGATGTCAGAATTGCCAGACCATATGTACAAATTCTGGGAAACTATACAAGAAGTGCTAATAACACAGAGGAGAATTAAGTAGGTCATGATGCTAGATCAAAACTCTACAGAGAGAATGGAGACACAAAACAGTGAGAAAAAACACTTGGGAGAATTTATAAATTAGAAAGCCAACCTCAGGCCAGGCCAGGCCTGATGGTGTACTCCTTTGATGACAGCACTTGCGATGCAGAGGTAAGCAGATCCCTGTGAGTTTGAGACCAGCCTGGTCTACAGTTTCAGGACATCCAAGGCTATATAGAAAGACCCTGTCTCGAAAAGCCAAATAATAAAATAATAATAATAAAATAAAATAACAACAACAATAATAATGATGATGATGATGATAAAGCTAACCTCATAGAGGTATAAGTGAATGTAGTCACCAGGCATTACTGAAAATGTAAGAAGAAGCTACAGCATTGTGGTACTGCTGTAACCAGTATAGTAAGCTCAGAGAGAGCCTCAGCATCCTGGTTTTTTTTTTCTTTTGTTTTGTTTCTGGTTTTTTGTTTGTTTTTCTTATTTTATCAACTTGATATACAGATAGACATATCCAGGTAGAAAATGTTTCCATAAGGGTGGCCTGTAAGCAAGTCTGTGAGGCTTTTTTTTTTTTTTTTTGATTGATGACTAATGTGGGAAGGCCCAGCCCACTGGGGGCAATGCCTCCCCTGGGCAAGTGGTCTTTGCTTGTATAAGAAAGCAAGCTGACACTCAGTGAGGCAGAAGCAGGCAGATCTCTAAGTTCAAGGCCAACCTGGTCTACAAAGTAATTTCAGAACAGCCAAGGCTACACAGAGAAACCCTGTCTCAAAAAAACAAAAACAAAACCAAAAAACTACCAACTGGCCTACACCAAGTGACTCACCTTCTAGAGGAGTCCCTGCTGGGATCAGGCCAGTCCTGAGAGAAGGAGGCAAGAGGCTCAGGACATGTTTAGCATCTTGATTGTGACAGTAACTTCACAAGTGTATTACACATGTCAGATTTATCTAATTATGTGCTCTAAACATGTGCGCTCTGTTGACTATCAGTGAAATCTTGAAAAAGCAGATTTCTGAAAATATGTAAGAAGCAGTTTTGATGATTTAACATTTGACTGATAAAGGTTACATTTAGTCTTGCCTACCTCAGAATATTCTCTAAACCGTGCTCATGTATCAGGATTTGTTCAGGTTTTATAAGAAATAGGTATGAATAAAGAGAATATCACTGTAAGGGTCCTTGAAGTTGCAGCTGTTTCCTAGGAGTTTCATGAGGCAGTATCTTCCCGATTGCTGGTGGTAGCATAAGGGTGATTTGGCAGGCTGCCTCATTGACAACCCTTTGCCGAGGTACCCATGGCTGAGGGAAGAGTCTACATCTGTTGGAAAGTCAGATTGTTCCACCCACCAACATTTTTGGTAGATTATTTACAGGAAAATAAATATGGAAAGGATTCTTAAAATAAGGACATATCAACATTGATTTTTATTTTAACAGTGTTCTCCACTGCATTAGGCAGTGCTGGATACCTGCCAGGCATCTGAGAGATAGGTGCATCCTCCTCACTGTCTCCAAAAGTTGTATCGAAGTCTTTTAGTACATAACAGCTGTCTGGGGTCTCAGGGAGCCGTGCTGGTTCATCTTTACCCCTGACCGTCCTGGATAGAGATTAAATCCCTGTTTGTCTGCGTTTCTGTTGCAATGCCACAGATGAGCTGAGAACCTGATGCTTGGTGTTTCTACCCTGGGGACAGCTGAGAATCTTTCTGTCTTGAAACCATCTCCCAGTGGGGCCCATAGAACATGGTAGACAATTTGGTAAATATCTCTGCCTCCCCCTTCTGACCAAGAAGGTTACACAGGCTTGTGAACCTTTGGCCTGTTCAGTCCAGACTAAGATGTTATGGACCAGCAGTGTGGGTACTGTGAGCATAAACGGCCAGGAAGCCATTTGCTAGTTCACCTTTGCTATCCCAAAACCTACATGTTAGGCTAATTAAAAGAATGCCATTCTTCATAAAAAATAAAAAATAAAAAGTCTTAGGCAGGAGGAGCATATAAGTTCAGAGCCAGCCAGAGCAACAAAGCAAGACCTCGTTTCTGAATTAATTAATTAATTGAGTGAGTGAGTGAGTGAGCGAGTAAACAAACAAATGAATGAATGAATGAATGAATGAATAGGTAAATTAATCCAATTGCACATAGGGTTACATCACAGTCAATGGAAACAAACACGGACTTAATTCTAAAGTCCTATTTAAGGTGTGTGTGTGTGTGTGTGTGTGTGTGTGTGTGTGTGTGTGTGTGTTGTTTTAGCTTTCAATTAGCTCCAACAAGAAATGAAAGATAAAATGAAAGATAGTTATCAAAAGCAAAGTTGGATATAGCAAGTTCTCCTCTCCTGTGCTACTCATATGCTCACCTGTCATTCAGTCTTCGAATCTTCAAGAACAACCAAAACCAGGCTGAAGGTCATAGATCTGTTAGATAGCTTTGAACCCATGGACGTGGGAAAGAGCACTGTCTCTCCAAGGACTAAGGAGGCCCCAGGCTGCCTCTAGGCCTGGCTTCCTGGGAAATACTAAGTAATTGCTACACAGTAAGCAGTGTTCTTAGTGCTATGTAGCTCTCGGGGAGTTAGGGTTCTTGTAAAGTGCCACAGAGCTAGTGAAGATGTTAATAGTGTGCATGGATCTAGGCGTAGACTGGAGCCCTGCACCGGCACCTCGTCTGAGCATTCTTCAGGGGGCCAGGTTAGTGTGGCTCATCTTTCTGGTAGAGACTGTACTTATCCTTATCTGTGCTCAGAGTCCCGGGCAGGGTGATTGGTTGTACTTTTCCTTGTAACTGCTCTGCTGTGGTTCAGTCCAGGAGGAACCAGGCCTGGAAATGCTTCTGTGCTTGTAACTTACCAGCGACCTGTGTATACCTCCCTTAGTAAACTACCAAAGGCCAAGCCTGTTCTCTAGTTTACTCCCAAACCTTGATACCATGTTCTATTACCTTTGCTAAATAATACTATCATGCAAGTATAAGCACATTTCACCAGTTTGCAGAAATGGCCTGGATATTATCATGTGATGTTTTCTCTGTGAGCCAAACAGGTGACCACCTGGGTTTAAGTCCCAAGAGTACTACATCCTAGTCCAACTGGGTTTTATTCTTTCACAGCCTGTGGGATCTGAGCAGACTGAGATGCGGATGCGGCAGATGTGCAGCGGAAGTGAGACCCAGGGCTCCATCCCAAGCCAGCAGGGTGTGGGTAGCCGAGGCTCCAATGCTTGCTGCTTCTGCTGGTGCTGCTGTTGCAGCTGTTCTTGGTAATGTTGGGGGCTTTTCACTAAGGGGCTACTTGGGAGGAAGTCTTTGAGTACAGCCTCTTTATGATACATACAGTGGGGGGGGCGGTGTTGGTTTGGCTTGTTTGTAGCCCAGGCTGCCCTCAGAACCTTTGTTGGTGATCAAGGAGAACTTTGAACTCCTGGTCCCTCTGTCTCTGTTCCCCACATGCTAGGATTACAGGCATGTACCATGTCTGGCCTGCAAATATGTTTTAAACAGCTACTATGTCCCTATGAAAGACACATAATACATACACACACACACACACACATACACACACACACACACACACACATACACATATCAAATGTCTACAACTAATTGTTGAGAAAGTTATAAATACTTCAACTGAGGCTAGCATAGATGAACACGTAAAAAAAAAAAACTATGAGCACATGTTTGGGTAGAAACACTGCATAGATAGATCCCTAAAAATGCCCCTCCTTTAACTTAATGGCTTTGAGGGGGAGTTGGAATTGAAAATGTGTCTTTGAAACTAGAGTTACGAAGCCTGAAATGTTACCATCTTTTGCTTTCATGTTGTTAATTTTGTTTTTTAATAAGATAAATGTCAAAGTATGTACCTAAAATAGAGACAGAAAATTTCAAAATATCTAGTCCAGAAGGATGAATATGAGTGAGAGGCTCAGAGGCTAAGATGTAAAGTGTCTATGTTATTGGCACATAAGCTTATGCTTAGTGCCAGCTAAACTTGGCATCGCTCAGAGATGTCAAGTCTATCATGATCGTTATTGTGTATGTAGCCTTGTGTGCCACAGCCCATGTGTGCAGTCAGAGGATGACTTTAGAGTTGGTTCCCTCCTTCCACCTTTATGCAGGTTCTCAGCTATGAGAGCCTTTACCCACTGGTAACCAAATATAGAAAAGAATATTTATGTATACATTATGTATGCATCATATACAAATCTACCTTAAAATGAAAGGCAAGGGCAGGTAGCTATCTGGGAGGTTGAGGCACGAAGTTTGACTGAGCTCCTGAGTATAAGAGATTGAGGTTAGTCTTGGGCAACATATCAAGTCCTCATCTTGAAAAAAAAAATAACATGAGACCCAAGCTAAATTTCAGGTGGCTTAAAAGCCAAGAAGAAAATGTAATACACCATCTTTATGACACTGATATTGGAAAGAGTTCTCTCTCTCTCTCTCATATATATATATATATATGAGAGCCACAGTTTCCCCTCCCTTCTCTCTTCCCAGTCCCTTTCCCACCCCCTCCATTTACCTTTAGAAAAGGGCAGGCCTTTCACAGATGTGAAACAAACATGGCATATCAAGTTTCAATATGACTAGTCACCTCCCCTCCGATTAAGGCTAGATGAGGTGACCCAGTTGGAAGAAAAGAGTAACAAGAGCAGGCAAAAGAGCCAGAGACAGCCCCTGCTCCCACTGTTAGGAATCCCACTCCTTTTCTCCTCTGGCTCCTACAATTGGAATGGGTTACTTTCAAAGATTTATTTATTTATTTATTTATTTATTTATTTATTTATTTATTACGTATACAGGGCTCTGCCTGCACGTACACCGGCAGACCAGAAGAGGGAGTCTGATGACGTTATAGATGGTTGTGAGCCACCATGTGGTTACTGGGAATTGAACTCAGGACCTCTGGAAGAGCAGTCAGTGCTCTTAACTTCTGAGCCATCTCTCCACTTCTAAAACTAAAGACAACTGCCAGGCATGATGGCACACATTTGTAATCCCAGCACCCAGGGAGGCAGAGGCAGGCGGTTCTCTGTGAGTTCCAGGACAGCCTGGTCTACATATCAGGTCCAGGACAGCCAAGGCTACACAGAGAAACCATGTCTTGAAAAACAATACAGGTAGAGAATAAGGAAGCCTGGGAGGTGGCCTAGCTCTCTTTTTCTCAGGCTGCCGGGAAGATAGCAGACATTCAGACGGAACGTGCTTACCAAAAGCAACCTATAATCTTTCAAAACAAGAAGCGTGTTTTGGTGGGAGAAACCGGCAAGGAAAAACTCCCTCGGTACTACAAAAACATCAGTCTTGGCTTCAAGACGCCCAAGGAGGCCATCTAGGGCACCTATATAGACAAGAAATGCCCCTTCACGGGTAACGTCTCCATCCGAGGTCGGATCCTGTCTGGTGTCGTGACAAAGATGAAGATGCAGATGACCATTGTCATCCGCTGGGACTACCTCCATTACATCTGGAAGTACAATCGCTTTGAGAAGCGCCCCAAGAACATGTCTGTGCACCTGTCCCCCTGTTTCAGGGATGTGCAGATCGGCGACATTGTCACCGTGGGAGAGTGCAGGCCCCTGAGCAAGACTATTCGGTTCAATGTGATCAAGGTCACCAAGGCTGCTGGCACCAAGAAGCAGTTTCAGAAGTTCTGAGGGGGCGCTGGCCTGCTCCTCAGAGCAAATAAAGTTATTTTCCAACTTAACAACAACAACAACAAAAACAATACATACATACATACATACATACATACATACATACATACATACAAACATACATACAACTGTTGTAAAGAGAAAAGTCCCCTGGGGCTGGAGAGATGGCTCAGTGGTTAAGAGCACTGGCTGCTCTTTCAATGGACTCAGGTTCAAGTCCCAGCACCCACATGGCAGCTCACAACTGTCCGTAACTCCAGTTCCAGGGGATCCATCACCCTCACACAGACATACATGCAGGCAAAACACCAATACACATAAAATTTTAAGAATTGAAATATGCTTTATAAAAAAGATTTTTTCAAAAGGAAGGAAAGAAAAAATTCCAAACTTTGGCATGGTAGCTATCATGCTAGACCTTTGTCCCAGCGTCTCAAGACTGAAGCAAGCAGATCCTTGTGACTCACTGGCCAGCCAGACTAGCTCCAGCTAATGAGAGACTTTTTCTCAAGAAACAAAAACAAAACAAAACAAAACAAAAAAAAAAACAGAAAAAAAAAAACCCAAAAAACAAAATAGGTTGCTCCTGAGAAAAGCCAGTTGATTTTGTCCTCCAGCATCCACATTCCCCCCATCTCTCTCTCTCTCTCTCTCTCTCTCTCTCTCTCTCTCTCTCTCTCTCTCTCTC
>OU015743.1:74598867-74689203 GCA_907169655.1 Acomys percivali | reverse complement strand
GGTGGAGTATATGCACATGAGTGCTGTGCCCAGAGAGGCAAGATGTTGGATCCCCTGGGGCTAGAGTTACAGGTAGTTCTGAGCCATGTACCATGTGTGCTTTGAACTGAACTCAGGTCCTCTGCAAAAGCAGTCCATGCTCTTTAACTGCTGAGTCATCTCTCTAGTCCCATCTTGGTGACTCTTGACATGACGTTTAAAAATGTGTTTTTTCTCCAATAATAAAACTTCATTCTTTGATTTAATCAATAACTGAGAATCATTTATTAAGTGGACTTATATAGTGACTAGTGTTAATAAGCATGTCCCAAAGCCAAAGAAATTATAGCTGTTAATGTCAAGTTTAACACTGGCCACCATGCCTGGCCCTCAAATATATCTTAACTTTTAAAAATTACAGCAGGGCGGTGGTGGCGCACACCTTTAATCCCAGCACTCCAGAGGCAAAGGCAGGATCGCTGTGAGTTCAATGCCAGCCTGGTCTACAAAGTGAGTCTAGGACAGCCAAGACTACACAGAGAAACTCTGTCTCGAAAAACCAAAAATAAATAATAATAATAATTATATTATTATTATTATTATTTGACACAGGCATGGTGGCACATGCCTTTAATCCCAGCACTTGGGGAGGCAGAGGCAAGTGGATCTGAGTTCAAGGCCAGCTTGGTGTATAAAAGGAGTGAGAGAAACCCTCTCTCCACTCCCCAAGCACCGCCCCAAATTTATCTGTACACTTGTTTTGCACATGACTGTGCACATGTGTGCAGTGCTCACAGAGGCCAAAGGAAGGCATCAAATCTCTTGAAACTGGGGTTAGCAATAAACATTAATTGTCACATGGATGCTAAAACTCAAACCTTGGTTTGCTGGAAGAACAGCCAACTGCTGGGCCATTACTCTAGCCTTTAACACCTTAAATACAAATACAATTTAAATACAAGTACTTGAACCCCATTTATAAATCTACCAAAAGCTGCTACATTTTTGTTTGTTTTGGCTTTATCTTGCTTTTGGCACTGTACTGGTTATCACCTCACATGGTCTTCTTTAATATACTCCACTACTGAATACTGTCTTATTTTCTATTTTCCCTTATTTCAGTATATAGCCATCAGTACATTCAGTATGTTTATTAAGATTTGTGTGTGCATGCATGCCCCTGGATGAATTTATGTGTATTATGTGTACGCAGGTACATGTGGAGGCCAGAAGAGGATGACAGATCCCCAAGATAGTACTAGTGCTATAGGCCTTTTAGTAGTGCAGCAAGTGCTCTTAACCCCTGAGCTATCTCTTCACCCTTCCCCGTGTTCTTTTATTGAACTCTAATACTCAACCAATCTAATTATTTTTTAAATTACTTGTAACAGAAACTTCCATGGAGTTATTCTTATAAGGAAATCTACAGTAGCCTTAATTTTCAGCTGTTTGGCCTGAGTCCAAGCATCAACTGCCCTTGGCTTCACCATAAAAGATTTTGTTTGCTTGCAAAAGACAAAAGCAAAGAACCCTAGACACAGCTCCCATTGGCTTAGTAACCAGTTTATTTAGCATACTCAATAGAATGTGGCATGGGGTAGGACACTGTGAATGAGACCCATGAGGGTCACTGACCCTTATGTAAGTCAGGGAAGTATACAGGAACCAGTGCCTGAAGCATAAGGCCTTGCCACCCCAACTCCAAGGTTCTTTTATTTTTCCAAATGTCAATTAAGTTTCACATTGCATTAGACAATTTTCAAACAAAGCAGGTTCAAGTACCCAGTTAAGAAAAAAATACAGGCTAATTTTGCCAGACTCTATCACTTATATGCTTTTGTCTTAGAGTTCACCAGAACAAAAGACTACTCTAAGCAATTTCCTGTACTATTATTCTTTTGTCCCCAGTTGGACATTAGTACAGAGTTGATTTGGAAAAACTCCTAAAACTTAGAATTAATACTGCTGAATCACTTTGACTAATAAAATCATTTCAGGAACTCATAGTATGTGACCAGGCATTCTCCTAGCTGCAAAGACACAGAAAACCTGCTCCAGGACTTTCCAGAGTTCAATTTTATAAAGCTGTAGCTATTGGTTATGGGACAGCCAGTCTTGAGGTCTTTCAACACTCTGGTTAGCACATGCCAATTATTCTCCCATTATCAACTAGGAACTCACTGATAGCTCTCTGTGAAATAGTGCTTCAAATATAATTTCCAGTGTGGTTAGTACTTTTATTGCTCCATATATCACGTCCATGAGTTAGTTCCCTACCACTGATTAGCCTACCACATTTCCCAGTGGTACACTCCTTTATTTTTAACCTGTCTTGGACAAGGCTGGGATTAAAAGCATGCACTTCATGTCTTTGCAAATGACTAATTTCCCTCGGCTAAAGGAGGGTAGAGGCAGAAGATATCTGTTGGTTGAAACTTCCCCAAGGAAGCCAGGTGAAGGTGCACACACCTGTAATCCCAGCACTTGGGAGGCAGAAGTAGGCAGATCTATGAGTTTGAGCACAGCCACGAATACATAGTGAGTTCTAGGACAGCAAGAACTACAGAGTGAGATCGTCTTGAAAGAAAAACAAAAATAAACACGTCTCAAATGACAACTCCTTTATCTGTTTTTAGTTTGAGCCTCCCATATCACACTTTGAGTTTTCCTCTTTTACTCCTCCGTCCGCTCTCCCTCTCTCTGAAACAGGCTTTCCCTACCTTGCCTCCAGTGGCTTGGAACTTGCTGTATAGACCAGACTGGCCTTGAACTCAGAGACTATGACTACTCTGTGCTGGGATTGAAGGCATGAGTCACCACACCTGGTGCTGCTTTCTTGTTTTGTTAATTCTTCAAATACTTTTCATTTGTAAACTGTATATAGATTTGGATAGTTGAGCTTATATAATTATTTAAAAATTTTTGTCATGGTCTAGCAAAATTTAGAAATCAATGTTCACCAGCACTCCAAGAGGCAAGAAGGTCATGGTTGTTACTTTCTCTTTACACAATAGTTATGGCTCATTATTTGCAAATGTTTTTATTTATTCAAGTCACTTTCTCTGTGTTCACTCACTGTGTCTAGGAAGTAAGTATAAAATAAAGTCTCTAAGAACACATCCAATATTCTTCAAAAGAAAGTCACGTGGGACACTGTGTGCATGTAAGATAAGCTCATGTGCTTGAGAACTGCTGCCCTCTATGCCAGAAAATGAGAAGCTCTCACCACTGTTCAATACCAGTGTCCCTCCCACCCTCTCAACACCCACTTCTCTGTGTAGCCCTGGCTGTCCTGGAACTCACTCTATAGACCAGGCAGACCTTGAACTCAGAGATCCGCCTGCTTCTGCCTCCCAAGTGCTGGGATTAAAGGTGTGCCCCGCCACACTTGGCTTTAATACCAGTTTTGACCTGAGTATGATGAAGTTTAATAGAACAGAACCTCAGAGTATTGGGGGAGGATAGAAGGCAACTTTTAAATAAAGTTTCAACATTTAAATAACATAATAATTTAAATAAAACAATATAAAAAATAACCGGGTATGTTTAACAACAAAAAAATTTATTGATTTACAAATTTTAAAATGGCTCACTTAAAAGCGGGACTATTGTAACCTTATTACTTTTAAACTAATTCTTTCAAAATGTACTTTATTTTTAATGTGACAGAAATTACCCATAGACCAATCCTTTTTAACATGGACATTTAAGTGTTTTGTGTTATGTCAAACGATCTGCAAAGCAGAGCAGAGCAGAGTGCAAAGCTTGTGCAGTGGTCTTTACATAGAAGTCTGAACAGATGCAGAAGCACTTAAGTTAGAAGCTTTAAAACATATCATTTTACGCATTAGAACATCTGTATCAAGAAAGCTATGTGAAGGCCATTGCTTCTTATTACCAGCAAAACAAGTGGGACACATTTAAACAAAAGTAAAACTTAATTGTCAAATATGTATTGTAAAACTACTTGCTACAGCCTACATTTAAGTTGGCTCAACATCATCATGTAAGAAAAATTTCAGCACAAAAGATTCAGACTAAAGGATTTTTTTTCCTGCAACCTCCATATGCAAAGAGCACAGCTTAATGATTTACACAGTTCTTAGGCTTAATCCTTGGTCAGTAGGTTTCCAAGTGCAAGTCCAGTCATGTTGCCTCCAGGAAATCTACTAAGATGCTAACATTTTCTTCATAGCATATCATCCTATGGGGCAAAATTCATCAGAAGTATGCCTGTGAGGAGCTTTATGAGAAGCTTAGGAAATTATAACAGAGTTCTGCAAAACTAAAATAGAGTGCAAACTCAAACAAAACCAAACTGATGGCAATCAAGTTAGTCCTCAAAGTAAAATTATTTAAAAAATGGTAATATACATGTATGAGAAATACAAGAAATGATCATTGTGGTTAGTCACATTGGCAAGAGATCTGAAGATCTGAGGCACGGATTACTGAGAGCTTGGTAATTAAGAGCAAAGTCAGATGCTAGTTTAAATAGTGTGCACAATTTTGAGAAGCTGGTCAAGTACTGTGGGGATACATAGTATAATTGGTAACTAAAATTTATATTATTCCTTTTCTCCTCCTTTAACATTTTAGGTACCTAAAGGCAATTTGTCTTTATGCAACAACAGAAAACAGAATTTTTATGTGTTCTAGACTGTAAAAAGTTAATATTTAATAAAATATAACATCAACTTACTTATTAAAAAAAAAAGCAACACATTATATACTTATTCTATCGTCTCCTAGTTGATCTGAGACCACAGAAGGCATATAAAAAAGAACGTTAGGTGAAAACCAAAGACCAACCCATGGAACATGTATTGTTACAAATCTCACTTGCAGGGAAATGAGTTGCCTGGCCTAATTTTAAAGCTAATTACAAAATCCACTTTTCTTAATGGTCCGGATACCATGCCAATTCTTCCAACTCAACAGAACTGCAAAAACAACAAGAAAAAATTATCTTGTAAAAATTTAAAAATATAAGCAATGGTATATATATCTTAACTTTATATAATATTATAAAATTTGAAAAATACTTTTTTCACACATAGCAGTCAATCATTTTGATCTCCACCATAGAATTACTATGTAACTAAAGAACAAATATGTAAAGTTTTTAATATTTTTTAGAAGTATTTCTCTTTGCTTTTGGGTTAAATAAATAACAATTCTTATTAGCTTTCTAAAGCTAAACTAAACTTTCCTAAATTCATTGGTTACCATATGGCACAACCTGTTTGGTAAACTGCATTAAAACAAACTGTATTACATTCACTTATGGCAATGATAAAACTATCTATCATGTATAACAGCTCTAAGAGAGTCATATGGACAAGTCAAGTTTATTCAACAGGATTGGAAAAGAGAGGGTTGACAGAGGAGGAGCTCAGTTATTAATTATTTATGCCTACTATATGAGAAAATAATAGCTCAGCAAGGATGAGTCACAATTATTGTCTGACTCCAAAGACTTAATTCTTATTATGGGCACCTCCCAGTCCCATATTAACAGTCCCATCATAATAAAAGTGAATTTGTGGTTAATATGTAATCTTTATAATTTTATATTTGTTTTCAGAGCTAAAAAAAAAGTCACTCAAAAATTAACTCTCCACTGGCCTGTACAAAAATGGGACAGTCATCAGCAGTCAACCTTAAGTAAGGAGGGACTCACAGAGCCTCACTCCTTGCTTAACTAGTGGTAAATTCTGGCAGGAGCAATGGAAATTCCAATGGACAGTGCAAAACCTGTAGTCACGGAGACTGCCCTGGTTAAACTCAGTGGGTCACAAAACTAAGCAAAACAAGGAAAAAAAAAAAGGTAAGAAAGGAACATGTAGACAAGGGGGACTGACGGGGTAGAAGAGAGATGAGCGGCTAAGGGTGAGAATAACCGGAGTACATTATATATACGTGTGAAGTCAGCAAAAAACACATACAATAAACATTGAAACAGAAAAACACTTAAAAATGTTATCTAAAAAAAGAATAAACTTGATAGATGCTGAGACTTGCTGCTGGACTCCAGCTGAGAGTGATATGGAAGAATATGGGTATAGAAGGACCCAGAGGGTCCAGGAGCCTCACAAGGAGACCATCACAGCTGGTAGATCTGGACCCAGGAGGGCCTGCACAAACCATTGTATCAATCAAAGGACAATGTATGCAGTAAATCTAGATGCCCTGTCCATATCTAGCCAATGGACAGCTCATTCTCTATGGTTGTGGGGAGAACAGGGACTGCCTGTGACATGAACTCAGGTGCCCCCAATTTAACCATTTCCCCAGCAGGCACACAAAGGAAGGGGAAGTAGGGTATCTGGATGAGACCTGATAGGCTATGGTCATATGATGGGGTAGGAGGTCCCCTTCTGTCAGAGGTCTAGGGGAGGGAAATAGAGCAGAAGAGGGAGGGATCGTGGGAACAGAAAGATACAAGTGAGGGGATAACAATCAGGATATAATCTGAATAAATTATAATTAAAAACTCCCAAAACACCATAAATGTGCCTTATGAAACAAATTCACAAATGCAGAGGCAAAATGAAGGCTTACTGAAAAGCTACCAAACCACAACCAAGCCTACTACAGTTCCTAAAATAAATATTGATATCATAGGACTCTAAAAATATTTCTAAGACAAAATATATGTTGCTGAGATCAAGTTCTAGGAGGGTACATACTAATATCTTTATCAGTTTACAAATAGTAAGTTATAATATATACATCCAAGGGGGTGCCATACCTTCCATCTGTTTCCACATTCATTACATACAACAAATGTTGTCATTGGCTCATCAGCACTACGAGTTTGCACCTGCAGCAAAATTAAATGAAAGATATTACATTTTGAATTACCATTAAAAATAATCCAACCCACATAAGAACATTCTACATAAAGATATACAATAACTCCAGTGATATCCCGCTAAAATGTGCAAGAGTTCAAATACATTATTGAGAAAAGAACATATAATTTTCAACCTTCATTTTTCTAAATCCTTCTGTTTGTCCTTAATGTGTAATTTATCCAATTAAGTAGAAAAGGCCATTAAATTGTGCTTTATAGCTGGGCACAGTGGTACACACCTTTAATCCTAGTACTCGAGAGGTAGAAGCCAGCCTGGTCTACAGTACCTTACTTAAATCCTTACTTAAAAAAACAAAAATCGGGGACTAGAGAGATGGCTCAGTGGTTAAGAGCACTCACTGTCTGCTCTTCCAGAGGTCCTGAGTTCAATTCCCAGCAACCACATGGTGGCTCACAACCATCTATAATGTGATCTGATGCCCCCTTCTGGACTGCAGTTGTACATGCAGGCAGAGCACTATATACATAATAATAAATAAATAAATGTTTAAAAAAACAAAACAAAACAAAACAAAAATCAACCAGCCAACCAACCGAAAAACCAAGCCCAACATCAACAACAAAAGTAAAGAAACATTCTCGGTAAGGACTGAAGGATGACTCAGTAGTTAAGAGTGCCCTAAAAATAGTAGTACAAGGCCTTCCAGACTCCGTCCCCAAAAGTCCTTCTGGCCCTGTGGGATGAAAATGCTTGCCATCAACACTAACAACCTGAGTTCAAGCCCCATAGTCTCCATGTGTGCAAACACACACACATACACACCCTCTCACTTAAAAAAAAAAATGCTGCTACTCTGTAGCAGGCAATACTACCTGGGGCCCTGAAGTAGATAGATATGGACGGGCAACTTTCTATTCTCTTTGAGTATCTATCTGTAAGGCAATTAAATCTAAAATACCCACAGGTCATGTGAGAGAGAGTAGAGAACTTCCCTTAAACTATATGGTCCTGCTTACTCTAATACAGTAATCAGTAACTGCTTATGAGCTGTTATAAACAACCTGGCCATTAGAATACAGCTTATATTTTATGTAACTGATGCAGTTTTTACAGTAAATATTTTCATGACCACATATATCAACTCATCTTCAACTAGGTGGAATCTACTGAGAAAGCACTTTTCACTAAAGAGGTCACACCTCTTCTAGAACAATATCAGGCTCTGTAATTATCAGTACTCTGAAACAGGAGTGAAATATTCTTAATGTGAACATGAGACCCACAAACCTGTGTGTATGTGCAGTTCTTCTTTTTACATTTGCCACACGTGAACAAGTCAGTCTGGGTCCCACCTGTCTTGGCCATCTGATGCTCCCTGATGGCTTCTTTAGTCAGGTTTTTCCTCATCTCTTTGAGCTCATCACTAGCCATTTCCTATGGCAAAAAGAGCAATATCAATGAGTTACAAATACTTTCTGTAGCTACTCTATATCCCAAATGCTGTCATGTTCACATAGCTAAATGATAATCAATAATAAAAGTAAAATCAGCTTACAAAATTTTAAAAGCTTGAAACTAATTATTTTTCCCTCAAAAGTCTTAAAATGATTTGCTTCCTTTCCATATCTCCTTAAAGACTTGTAAATCTTTATGTGAAAATTAGGTCCACATACTGTTTATAAACTAACAATGCAAACCTGTAGCAATTGGCACCTCTAGTATCCACAAAGTGGCCTAAATGCTATCACCACCCATGTCATCCTCAAACAAGACAAGGACCTTTGGAGGAACATCTAAATTTATATTGAGGAAAGTACATGCACTATGACAGGGTTACTTTTCCATGCCAGAATAAGAAGTATCAAGGAGAATCTGGTGACCCAAAACAGCTTCTTCAGTCATTGAAGTAATTAATGTAACGGAAAATCCCCACAGAGTAGATACAAGGCTCCAAGTCCCTGATAGTATTTAGTTGAGGACATGTCCATACTAAAAGCAAACAGCAGCTACCATTCTGATAATGGCTTAACTAAACACAGATGATTTTAAGTTTATTCTTTCTTATCAAACTAACCAGGTAATCAACAACTTGATTTTATATAAGAAACTGCTTCTTTAAAATAATCCTAGCTAGGGGCAGGAGAGATGGCTCAGAGGTTAAGAGTGCCACCTGCTCTTCCAAAAGTCCTGAGTTCAATTCCCAGCACCCACATGGTAGCTCACAACCATCTACAAGCCCTCTTCTGGCCTCCAGGTGTACATGCAGGCAGAACACTATAAACATAATAAATGAATAAATAAATCTTAAAAAAATAAATTTTAATTTAAAAAAAGCCTAGCTACAAAATGACATTTTAAAAATTGCCCTCTTGCCAGGCAGTGGTAGCGCACACCTTTAATCCTAGCTCTTAGGAGGTAGAGACAGGCAGATATCTCTGTGAGTTCAAGGCCAGCCTGGTCTACAGAGTGAATTCTAGGACATCCAGAGCTACACAGTCTCAAAAAAAAGAAAGAAAACAAAACAAAACCACTTGCTCTCTTGCAGTAGTTATCCTTCTCAAATAACAAGTGATCATCAGTGGATGAACTCATTGGATAAAGATTAATGGCGAACTTTACAATGAAAAGCTTACTAACATCACACAAAACCACTGACAAAACTTGCCATGCCAAGAGGAAAGCAACAAGATAGTATGTGCCGTCTCATGAAGCAAAATCCATCACTTAAAAGAAACTTGAGCATAATCAAATTATATGGAAAATTGAAGAGAGAAAAACTAAAGAATATAATTTAATGTAATACCCACAGAAATTCATAATGTGTAGAGAGAAGCACCACAGAGCAAAAAGGCAGAGCAGAGGGGATGTAAGGAACAAAAGAGACTGCTTTAGCTTGAAAAACACAAATCAAAGGTAATGTGTAGACTCTAGTTCCCAGTACAAAATAATGCATGATCAGAAAAATGTGAATATATGTAAATATCATATCATGGTGAGGGCATATTGATAGTATTGTTGAGATGGTAATGACACTGTAGTTACATAAGGAAAAGTTTTAAAATATATTTTAAAATATGTATACACATATAAATACATAGAGTTGAAGAATAAATGCCTGGGATTTCCTTGACATAAATTCAAGAGAAAAGAAAGAAAAAGAAATAAGTATGGTTAAAAAAGGATACAAATTCTCAAAAGTAAATAGACTCAGGTGATGGATATATGGAATCTGATTACATTGGGTTCTGTGCTTTCTTGGTTTTGTTGTGTTTTTTAAGTTTTTCAAGACAGGGTTTCACTTGTGTGTACACCTGGCTGTCCTGGAATCACTTTGTAGATGAGGCTGGCCTCAAACTCACAGAGATCCACTTGCCTTTGCCTCCAGATCACACCTGTGATTAAAAGTGTGCACCACCACTACCTGGCAAAACAAAATTTCTTGAAGATAGCAACCTTTATTAGCTATTTAAAAAGTCAGTATGTGGGATGGTTAATAAAATCACGATTAGGCTGGAAGGTGGTGGTGCATGCCTTTAATCCCAGCCCTGGGAGACAGATGCAGGCAGGTGGATCTGAGTTTGAGGCTAGCTTTGTTTACAGAGTGAGTTCCAGGACAGCCAAGGTACATAGAGAAATCAGGATTGTAGATACACTACGACTAATGTTTATAAATAGCAGGCTATGAATCTACACCATCATCTCTTCATAGATTTAAGAAATAATCATTAAGATGACCAAGTTTACAGTTTTTTTTTTTTTTTTTTTTGGTTGTTGTTTTGTTTTTGAAGACAGGGTTTCTCTGTGTCGCCTTGAATGGCTCTGTAGACCAGGCTGGCCTGGAACTCACAGCAATCTACCTGCCTCTGCTTGCCAAGTGCTGGGATTAAAGTCTGTTCACAATTGAAAGATTTGCAATTCATACAAATCGACAAGATGAAGCATTCCAGATGATTTAATGTATCACACAAAGACATCCTGACAAGATAAAGATACAAAGAATAAACCAACGGTGTCAATGGAGCAAATAATCTTGAGTGTTTCTAATATATAAATACAGTTGTTTATGCAGCAAATTTTGTTCATGAGGTATTTATAAAGCACTTACACACAAACTTGCTCACCTCTGCTGTCATTCTAGCAAATAGGTCAGGAGGAATATTCCCACACAGCACATTTTTCCTTAAATTTGGATTCTTTGCATCTTTAAGATTTGATATCCTACTTCGTACTCTGTTTTTATATTTCATGTCTGTATTTCTTATTTCTTGATATATAGGTACTTGGTCATTAAGGAAAAAGATTGAATTATAAAGAACATTTTTTTGTTTTGCTAAATTCATAATTCTTAAAATTTCCAAGTAATTCACAAAAATGGTTTCCAATTTGGATGACTAATAAGACAACACTTCTTTCAGATTCCTTCATCTGTAATTGGTCAATAGTGTTAATCTTTACAAATGTGACTTAAGTAATGCTTATTTTTTTAATGCATAATGCATTAAACACGAATCAACATGACTTCAGAGAGTAATTGGCACAACCCAAGTTAGCAAATGCAAACATTTGAAGAGTTTTAAAGTTACACAAGCTTTTAACTTTCCAAGTCTGAATCCTACTAAGGACTTTCAATTTCTACGAGCAAGACCACAGCTCCCTTGGAAATATTCTGAGAAGAAACCATCTGAGGCAGCACTGGAGGCACATCTCATCTACCAGCTCAGTGACAAGAAATTACAACAGACTCTTCTCCACAGAAGGCCGGGTCAAAACAGAGACCAAGACCAGTTACTCAAAAAAGAACAGTCCCATCTGCCACTGATACCTAGGTACTTTACATGCAAGACCTCTCTCAGAATCTTTCCTATGGTGCCATCATAAACAGATGTCCTGCCAGAGGAACACGGACTGTGAGTACCCTGATGAGGTCCTCCTAATCAGCAATCTTTACATTTTTCCTTGCCATTTTACACAACTTAAATTCAGACGCTACATTCCCAATATGCAGAAGCAGAAACACAAAACTACCATCGAACATATGCTGTTTAGTTTCAATTTGTTTTTTTGTTTTTCAAGACAAGGGTCTCTCTGTGTTAGCCTTGGCTGTCCTGGACTTGCTTTGTAGACCAGGCTGGCCTCTTTGAACTCACTGCGATCTGCCTGCCTCTGCCTCCCGAGTGCTGGGATTAAAGGCGTGCACCACCACGCCCAGCTTGCTGTTTAGTTTTGAATGACAGAGAAACATGTGAAATAAATTAACACGAATATCCTTCTCTTCCCCAAGAAAGTGTAGAATAAATTGCTGACTTATACACCAGAAGGAAAGGGATAATTGACCTCACAGATTACTAAACACAGATATGGATGTACACACAAAGGATATCTTCCTCAATCTGCGATCCCAGTTCTTCCTCATCAGCTCCAATAGCAACATAGTCATCTAGGAACAAGAATGAAAAACTCATTATTGTAAAGTGTACACAAACCATTATTTCTTCAACCCATTTGCCTCATACAAAGAATCTGAGTTAGATTCTCCACAGTTGAGTGGAGAGTGGGATATGACTTTCTCACGTACTCTGGTGCCTTACATTTGACCACATCCCCTGGAGGGGGAGACCTGGTGGCACTCAGAGGAAGGACAGCAGATTACCAAGAAGAGACTTGATACCCTATGAGCATATACAGGGGGAGGTAATCCCCCTCAGGAACAGTCATAGGGGACGGGAATAAGGGGAAAATGGGAGGGAGGGAAGAATGGGAGGATATAAGGGATGGGATAACCATTGAGATGTAACAAGAATAAATTAATAAAAAAGAAAGAAAGAAAACAAAACTAAACTAAAAAAAAAAAAAGAAAGAAAGAAAGAATCTGAGTTAGGATCTGGTAACTTATTGCCCATTACTCCTTTCCTCTAGCATTTATTTGAGACCTATGCCACAGTGCTCTTGCATTGATGACTCCTTTCCCCAAGAATTAATTCATATAATTAGTCAATTCCTCATTTTGTAACACCATAAGTTCTGGGTGTTCCAACAGAGAAAAGAGAAAGAACAGATATTAGGAAGAGTTGTCTTGTCTCCTGAGACCCAGGCTTCACCACAGAAGAAACTACTCATTTTATCGGCCAATCACATATATAGACATATACTCAAGACTCCCACAAATGTTGAAAAAGATATAAGGAATAAACAGAACTGCTACATAGAAAAAGGAATAATATACAGAGGCAATTTAAAGAAATAAAAGTAGAAAGGGAAAAGTAAGGAGCAAAATTGGTCACCCAAGTTGTGCAGATCAGCATAACTGAAAAGAAAAAGGATACATTTGTTTAAAATATCAAATATCCTACCAATCAAGCTTACTTTCTTAACTGATACACATACATTTTATACATGTTAGGGATACCAGATTGTGTGTCAATGTATATGAAACCTTAACGTCAAAAGTTTACATGCTAAGTCTCAGGATTAGTCCTTAATAGTGTCCACAAGATATGAACTGTAAAATACACATGTTTTTGCACTATAAAACATAAAAATGAATTATTAATATAAAACTTAAGTACTGTGTGTCATACTAACATACTCAGTGCTGTTACCTCTCAACCTAAGGTCAGGGCAATGAGTTTGCAGATTAAAGATTTGTGTGAAAAAGGCTTAAATTATCATGAGTCAGAAAACGTATCGACACCCTAGAAGGCTCTGCTTCTTGGGGTCCCAGTGTCCTTTGTTCTTCTTCCTACTGCCTCCTAAAAACTGCTACTAACAACAGACTCCCCAGCTAAGCAGTGGGAACTATCAACAGAATGATTCCTATACAACAACAACACAAAGTTGGACACAGCCTGGGGGTGTAAAAGGCTACAGAGCAAGCAAAAATTAAACTTACCTCCTGTCCGGAGAGCTGCGGCAAGCATCTCCCTACACTTTAACCGCACAGAATCAGAAGTGCTTGGTGCTCGAGGAAAAGATGAAACGTAAGTATCTCGAGCATTTGTCTCATCCTTTCTGCTGCTTACATTGCCACTGGAACTACTAAAATATACAACATATATACATATACAGACCAGAAAACAATCAGAAAAACCTTCTTAATAGCATTGTCATTACTCTCTAAAAATAATACTTGGGGTCTAAATGAGATAGCATTTCAGTTACTATTATATAACAAAAATGTTACCTGCGTATAAAGTTTTAAAACTTTGAATTCACCGGGCGGTGGTGGTGCACACCTTTAATCCCAGCACTCAGGAAGCAGAGGTAGATGGATCATTGTGAGTTTGAGGCCAGCCTGGTCTATAAAGCGAGTCCAGGGCAGCCAAGGCAACGCAGAGAAGCCCTGTCTCAAAAAATCAAAACAACAACAACAACAAAACAAACAAACAAACCAAAATATATTCTATTAAAAAGCTAAATCTCATGTCTTAAAAAAAAATCAAAAACCAAATATTCTGTCTTTAGTTTCCTTTTAAACATTAAACAACTACAAAAATCTTTTCCAGACAGGGCCTCACTATATAGCCCTGGCCAATCTGGAACTCCCTAACCTCTCTAACTCAGAGGTCTTCCTCCCTCTGCCTCTTAAGTGCTACAATTAATGTGAGCACTACCCCAGGCTGTCCCTACACTATTTCTTTCTTTGGGGTGGGGGTGGGGGATTTCGAGACAGGGTTTCTCTGCGTAGCCTTGGCTGTCCTGGGCTCGCTCTGTAGACCAGGCTGGCCTCGAACTCACAATGATCCACCTACCTCTGCTTCCTGAGTGCTGGGATTAAAGACATGCACCACCACCGCCCAGCACCTACACTATTTCTAACAGGGGGAAAAAAATCTCAGCACAGTATATAGAAACAAAGGATCTTGGCTAAGGAAAGGGATACAGTCACAGACACAGGGCAGTTTGCATGCAAACTAGAAAGAAAAAGAAACTGTTAAAAGCTTCTATGCTAATTAGACCATAAGGCACTAAATAAAATATTCTTTAAGACAAAAATAGGGGTAATAAGTTTCAGAATTGTAAAAAGATTTCTTCATAGAAATATTGGCTTAATCTAAATAGTCTAATAATTTTCTAATCAACTCCAAAATTTTAATATACCTGATCAACTTCTATTGGATATTCATCAAAACAAGTTCTTTTCAAAATGCATCTATCTAGTTTCAACTAAGTTTTGTCACATTAATAGTATCTATCACAATTCATTTTCAAAGACTAAGCTGTTCAAGCCCTCCTATCCACTGTGTTTGCTGTTAAGAATACATCTCCTTCCCTTCTAAGACAAGCCACTATTAAACATCAGAACAGATAGATCACTGTGGACAAGAGTTATCTGTGTCATCGAACTTTAGTATGTTTTTTCAGAGGCCAACTCTTATAACCCAATTTACTCAGAAAATACTGTTTAAACAGAAGTTTGCACATAACTCTCACACACTTTCCCCTGCAAGACTGTTTCCCAAAATCAAGAGTTAGGATTTAATCTTGTATTTTCAAGGTATAGCATGGCACCTGTAAATGAAAAAGGAATTGTTTATTTTTGAGACAGGGTCTCACATAGCTGAGGCTGGCTTTGAATTCTCTATGTAAGCCAAGAATAACCTTAAATTTCTAATCCTGCCTCTACTTCCCAAATACAGGGATTATAGTATATGTCAACATGCCTCATTTTATATATTTCTGGGAATTGAATCCAGAGCTTTACGTATGTTCAGCAAGCACTATATCAACTGAACTACAACTCTAGCCAGAATCAATGTTAAAAACAAAACAAAACTTCTTAAGTACCTCAAAGGCTTTCACTTCTTTGCTTATGACCTGTACTTAGCCAAAGCACTGCAAACTGCCTGTGTGGACTGATGGAGCTTAGTTTCACTATTACCATCCTTACTTCTTAAAATGTGATGCCTAGGTTTGACCCATTTAAATAAGAAGCTTCTCAAATATTTGCACCAAATCAGGAACCTTTGCTCAACTCCAACACCCAGAACTGACTTTCCTTTATATTATACCTCAGATTTGTCCTCTATTGTTTCCTCCTGTGTCCTGTACTGGATAGATCTCAGGCTTTAGCAGATAAATATTCCACCTAAACTTCAATACTAATTAAAATACACTAAAGATTAATTTTCTCTAAGTGGCTAAATTTGGGAGGAAAAGTGCTCAAAAGGCAAGTGAGTTCCAGGGCCAACCCTTAATCACTACCTTCACTATCAGATCCATTATTGATAGTCCTAGCAATCTTTTTTTTTTTTTAAAAGATTTATTTATTTATTTTATATAGATGAGTGCTCTATCTACATGTACATCTGCATGCCGGAAGAGGGTGTCTGATCTCATTATAGATGGTTGTGAGCCACCATGTGGTTGCTGGGAATTGAACTCAGGACCTCTGGTAGAGCAGACAGAGCTCTTAACAGCTGAGTCATTTCTCAAGCCCAAGTCCTAGCAATCTTATTCAAACTTAAGAACAATTAAATAATTTCACTTTTATTTATATAGACTTCTATTTTTCTCCTAAAATTCTAAAAAATCTTGCTAAAAATTGTAAAGTTAGCTACACATGTACATTAGTTCTATCTGACTAGTGAAAAGAATGCAGGCATGATCAGAAGACAGGAATAAAGTGATGGAACAGGTAAGCAATGTAGTAATCCTGGCCTTTTGCTTCTTTTTGTTAACATGCTAGAGTTACCCGGTAAGAGGAACCTCAAGTGAGAAAATATCTCTACTAGACTGCCCAGAGTGGCACATTTTTCTTTAAATTAGTAATTGATGTGGAAGGGTCTCGCTCACTGTGGATGGCATCACTATTGGGCAGATGTCCTGGGTTGTTTAAGAGAGCAGCAAATCAGTAAGCAGCATTCCTCCATAGCTTTTGCTTTAGTTCTTTCTTGCTTCCCAAGTTTCTGCTTTGGCTTCCTTCGATAAGCTGTATCCTGGGATACGTAACCTTTTAATGATGGTCTTGGTTTTTTGTTTTTTCTTTTTGGAGACAGGGTTTCTTTCTCTGCGTAACTCTGGCCTCGAAGTTACAGAGATATACCTGCCTCTACCTCCTGAGTGCTGGGATTAAAGGCATGCGTCATCCCTGCCCAGTTTGATCATGGTCTTTTTGAGACGAGTTTCTCTGTGTAGCCTTGGCTCTCCTGGACAAGGCTGGACACAAACTCATAGCAGTCCACCGGCCTCCGCCTCTGGAGTGCTGATTATGGTCTTTATCACAGCAGTAGAAACCCTAAGACAGCAACCTCAGCAGAAGTTAATTTACATAAAGTACCTTTCTTCTCTTGCTTCAGGGCTATTCTGTGATGAAATTGCAGGTTCTTTTTTCTTTTCTTCAGGGTCTTTATCAGTTGATGGTCCATCTGAAAAATTTATCAAATTCCTAAACAGTCTACTTTTGCTAAAAATGAAAACAATTGAAGTACTGTATATTAATAGCCTAAATACAATAAATAATCAAACCCTAAAGATCATTAAAATCTTCAATTCCTCACAACTGTATATAAGTATAAGCAAACTATTTTATTAGCACTACAAATTCTTCACAATAGCCATACAATCAGCAATCCTTAAACTGTCACTTGGAAAGAAACAGAAATTCACATGCCTTGGCACTTGAAAGTTTAAAAAAAAAAAAAAAATCCAAAAGAAAGAGTATAGATGAACGTGACCATGGCTATTCTGAAAATGAGAGCACAGGCACAGAGAACAGTATCTTGAGTGATTTTTCAAGAAGTTAAAAGCTTTAAAGTGCTACCTTAAGCAGAGCTAAGTATTTCTGAAAGAGTGGATGAAGAGATCGTCACAGAGACCACTCCAACATCAGTATGGTCCACCCAGCACCTTCTTTAATTTAATGATCTATCAATAGAGCAGAAAGTCCACACCCTTTAAGACTTAGTGGTTCTGAACCTATGGGTTGCATATCCTGTATATTAGATATTTATATAAAACACTAAAGAACCATATATTCAATTGGTTATGAAGAGCACCTAGGCAACTTCTTAAACAGTCTCATGCCATGCTTCAGTTCAAACCCATTAAATCTAAATCTGGCAATGAAGCATAACCATGATAATTGCTAAAATTCCAGACAATTCTTATGCTGCCTGGATGATTAACGTGGCTAGAAAAAGGTCTATAATGCAAATGCACAAGTTCATTTTAAGTGTAATTTTTTTCAACCTAAAATACAATTCAAGCCCTCTGAGCTATAACATGAATGTATATTTTAGTTTTTATATACTAATTGAATCATCCTTTGTTATTTTCAGTTATTTTCTTTAAAGGCCCAAAAAACTGAACCTTTATAATCCCAACACTCAGAGGGCTGAGGCAGGAGGATTGTGAATTTGAGGCTAGTCTGAGATACATTCAACCCCTTGTCTCCTAACCACAAGGCAAGCCCCAAAACCTAAAGATGTCTTAACATTGTGAAGCAGAAAACCAGTAAGAAGGACATAAGGATGGGGCCGGGTGCATACCCAGCCCTCAAGGTAGAGGCAGGCAAATCAAATCTCCAAGTTTGAGAATAGCCTTCACAGTGAGCTTCAGGCTAGTCAGAACTACAATGAAACCTTGCCTTAAACAACAACAGCAAAATGATGTATGTGGAGTTAGAAACAGTCATGCAATACAAAACTGATGCCCTCACCATTCTGGCAATGTATACATAGAATCTTTCTTGAAAATAGAACATATAAGAAACATAAACAGCCTCACAAACATTACTAGGGGCATGTAATGGAGCTTAATGGCAGAAAGCTTGCCTAGTATAGTCACAGTCTTGGGACTGTGACTTCCTGGGATGGGGAAATTCCTCCTATTGAATATAGTATTGTAGGCAATACAGCAAAGCAGACAGGGAGGAAGTACTTAGACCACCTACAATTAGAGTCAAGATTAGCTGTTTTCCACTGGCCCAGTATGTCCAAGATATTTAAACTGGTCAGTGCTTTAATTTCTTCACTGTATAACAGGAGTTTATTTATTTATTTAGAAAGATTTTATTTACTTTATGTATAGTAGTGTTCTATCTGCATATACACCTGCATGCTAGAGGAGAGAGAAGATCCCAGGGTAGGCACAACATGGTTGTTGTGAGCCACCATGTGGTTGCTGGGAATTGAACTCAGGACCTCTCGAAGACCAGACAGTGCTCTGAACCCCTGAGTCATCTCTCCAGTCCACAACAGGAGTTTATAAATAGCACCTCAACCAGTGAATTATATCGAGGCTTAAATGCACTGATATATGTCAAGGTTTGACATATTCAAAATACTAAACAACGCACTACCTACTAGCAGTAGTATTAAATCTTTAAACCAAACTAAGATCTTTAAAATAATTTTAAACATCTTTCAAAACAATTTTAAGCAGAAACTCATCAGGATATAAGACAGCAAGTTAAAAGCAACAATAGCAACAACAACAACAACAACAAATAAAAAAACAACAACAAAAGCAACCATAACAAACCTAACAGTAGCCAACTCATAAAAATCACTGCATGGTCACTGAATGGATTAAACTAAAGTCAATTAAATGACAATTACAGTACAAAATAGAAGAGTATTTTTATATATACAAATGACAACACAGTATGGTGGTGCATGCCTTTAATCCCAGCACTTGGGGAGACAGAGGCTACACAGAGAAACCCTGTCTCAAAAAACCAAAACAAAACAAAGCAAATAAACAAGACAACACAATTAGGTTCACAGATAGAACAAGGTAGCCAAACTCAGCAGGGGCAAGAAAAACTGAAGGGCCCTATCCTGGTTAGTCTTTTGTCAACTGGAAACAAGCTGGAGCTATCTAGAAGAGGGACCTCTGTAGAGAACATGTCTTCACCTGATTGCCTGTAAGCTAGTCTGTGGGAGCATTTTCATGAGTAATGATTGATATGGGAGGGACCAGCCACTGTAGGTGTTGCCACTTGCCCAGCCCACTGTAGGTGGTGTCATGTCTGGGCAGATGGTCTCCTGGGTGTGTAAGAGTAGGCTTAGCAAACTATGAGGAACAAGCTGGAAAGCAGCATTCCTCCACAACCTCTGAGAGTTTAGTTCTTGCCTCTAGGTTCCTGCTTACATACCTGACCTGACTTTCATGAAAGATAATTATGATCAGAATATATAAAGCAAATAAATCCTTTCTTCTCCAAGATGGTTTTTGGTCATCATCTTTTACCACAGCAGTAGAAACCAAACTAGGACAAGCCCGATACATACAATGAATACAGAATGTTGGTAACTCATCAAAAGCATTGTAGAGTGCTTACCTAGAAACCAGCTGAGGGGGTACCCAGAGGCCAAATTTAGGATAATATAAATACATATGAATAGTCATAGATCAGAGCCCAACATACAGAATAAGAGTCCATGAAAGACAATGTTTTACAATTTACTGATGATTTTAAGGGTAAAGAAAATCAATTTTTGCAATCATCACTATAAAGACTGGGCAAAAATAATGGACACTAAATTAGGGGAGAGGATCTGATAAAAATATAAGACAGACTCAGGGTCTTAAAATGTCTTTCATAGAGTAACTGTTACAAGAAGAGCAAACTTTGGGTTTCAGACATAAGAATATGGATTATTCCAACTGTAGATGTATAACCTGATCTAATCCTGAGGAAAAACAAACAAAAGTAGGAAAATCAGAAAAGGAACACACCACTAAGGGGAGGGTGAGGTCTTAAACTGAGGCAAATGGTAGAGGTACCTATTTAACATATCAAAGTGGACCTAGCTGACAGGTTTGAGCTGCAAGCCTCACAAGCTACTGGACCCTCCTGGCTGACATACCCCACCTCCCTCCTCCCAGCTGCTCTTCCCCTACATTAATTCAGCCAGTTTGGTTACTTCTCTTTTGGGTCTCCCGGCTCCCCTCTCTTCCCTCTCCCTTCCCTACTTATGGTTGAGGGGGACTCCCTAACACATGAGCCTGATTCGATGAGGCCAAACCACTTAGGACTCTCCCAGATGGCTTAGCCTCTGGCAATGTCTTCCCATTATCTAAAATAAATTTTCTCCTCCAGCATACTGAGGAGCAGTCATGTCTATTTTTGTTTTTGTTTTTAAGTTTTTCCAGTCAGGGTTTCTCTGTTTAACAGCCCTGGCTGTCTTTGTAGAGCAGGCTGTCCTCAAACTCACAGAGAACCACCTGCCTCTGCCTCCTGAGTGCTGGGATTAAAGGTGTGCACCACCATACACATTTTTAAAAATATTTTTATGTGCATTTGTGTAAGGGTGTCAGATCCCTTGGAACTGAAGTCACAGACAGTTGTAAGCTGCCATGTGGGTGCTGGGAATTGAACCCCGGTCCTTTGAAAGAACAGAGAGTGCTCTTAACCACTGAGCCATCTCTCGGAGCCCATGCCCTTCCTTTTCTTTTTTCATTCTTCTGGTGCTGAACTGAGGAGTGGCATAAATGAGAACTATTCTAAACTGAGCTACTGATCTGACTCTCTTAAGGTGTGAGTCCAGTTCTTTCATCTACCTGCTTCCTCTTGACTCTGCCCTGTTACTCCATGTGGGCACCTCCTGTGTGTTTCTCTGGTTCCTAGAGCCTACTACAACTCTAGCTTGCATGTCTGTCATGCAGTACTTGAAAGGTAGAGACAGGCGGTCAGGAGTTTAAGGTCATCATTTACTACACTGAGTTCAAAGTTAGCCTGGATTCTACTATATTCTCTAAAATGTCATCACAGAACATTTAAAGACTTATTAAATTGTTTAGATTAAAAAACTAAACATGATTCTGGGCTAGATATTGGAAGAGGTCAAAAGACAATAAAGGGCATTATTATGTGCCCTACTTTGTTTCTCTGTCACTGTAATAAAGCAATGACCACAAGCAACTTGGGTAGAAAAGGGTTTATTTGGTTTACCATCTGTCATTGAGGGAAGCCAAAACAAGAATTTTCAAGCAAGGTAAGAAAGGACCAAAATGAAGCAGACTCTGGAAGAATGCTGCTTTCTAGCTTGTTCTCCAAGGCTTTTTGTTTTCTTTTACAATACAGGAAGATCACCTGTCCAGTGGTCTCACCACCCACAGTGGGCTGGGCCCTCCCACATTAATTATCAATCAAGAATATGTTCAACATACTTGCATACAGGTCAGTCTTATGGTGATATATTCTCAGTTGAGGTTCCCTCTTCTTAGATAACCCTAACTTTTATCAAGGTAACAAAAAATTAGTACAGAGCATGGACTGTAAGTTAAATTATCACACCAATGCTTGTTTTCCCTTTTTTTGTTTTGTTTTTGAAGACAGTTTCTCTGTGTAACAGCCTTGGCTGTTCTAGATTCACTTTGTAGGCCAGGCTGGCCTTGAACTCAGAGATCTGCCTGCTTTTGCTTCTGGAGTGCTGGGATTAAATGTGCATACCACCACACATGGTGCTTGCTTTCGTTTATTGCAATTGCATAAGAAAATATGCTTGTGTTTTGCATGCTAGCACATGCCTATAATTCTAGACACTCTGGAATCTGAGGCAGCATCTCAAGTCCCAGGTCAGGCTATACAACATAGTGGGAGCCCATCTCAAATAAATGAAGAGAACTAAGACAGAAAAGGAAAGGCTTGTTTTGAGGAAATGTATTCTTAAGTACTACAAATAACAGAAAATAGTACATTTAATCTACTCTCAAATGATTTAAAAAACATGATTAAATATGGAAAGTAATAAAAGCTAATCTGGACAAAGAAAATATGAGAAGTCTTTATGTCATCCTTGTTAAAAGTTAAAGTTTTCTAAGAGGTAAAAGAGTTATTTTAAAATCACTTCAGAAGGCATGCAGAATCTTTCCCTTGGAGAAAAACCCTGAAAAGGCTTATCTACAGTTACAACTATCAGAGACCACTGAGTTTATTAGCCTACAGCTTTCAAGCAAATTAAACTAGGTTCCTCATACTTATTACAAAGCACTAATTTCGGGATGTCTAGATTCATAGAAAAAAAGGCAGAAACCATTTGAACAAGCTAGGACATTATAAATACATTCAAGCAAAGATCAATTTTACCTAATAGTTTTTTCCAGGATTTAATGAGAGATTTTGCTAAAGATGTGACTTCTTCATCTGTACTCTGCTTGCGAATAGCGTTGACAGACATTCCAATTCTCGTGGACTGCAAGGCAACAACAAAGTGTTGATTGATGCTGTTTCAAACATTCAGTATATTAACCACTCTTTCTTCTTTTTTAAACTTCATTCTCTACATCCATTATGCACACTCTGATGACTCCAAACTGAAATACATATGTCTTCAGATCAAGCACTGAACTCACCAATGCTTCATCACTGAGCCAACAACCTTATAATGTGGTAGCAAGGCCAATAAACTACTGAAATGAAATCAGTCTTTCAGGGAGAAATGAGAGTGAGATGCAAAACGTAATATGTACTAGTACAGAAGAAGGTAAGCTGATACCCATGGCCAACATCTCCATGTCCTTGTTTACACTACACTCTTCTACAGACATTTCCTCCTAGCACTGCCTGCAACTTTTAACACAGGTATCTAAACAAAAACTACCACCTAGACAAGATCAAAAGGAATCTTTATTTTTGATTTATATAATTGAATATTAAAATAAACCTCATAGAATACAGATAAAATTTAACACGCAATAATATTATATACTAGGATTATACTAGAATAATTAGGTATACAAATCCTCCCAAGAACTTAACATTGAGATCACTGTAACTATTTTTAAAGACAAAAAGACTGGAAATATCAATATAACCTGTCCAGCATCATGCCATTGCTAAATGACAAGACCAGAATTTTTATCTATGCTTGACCACCTCCAGAATGAACGTTCTTTCCAACTCACTGAAAACTATAAAAGCTATGACAGCTCAATTATGAACAGTAAATAACAATGGTAAATTATTCAGAAAGTTCAAGTTGTTAGTAGACAATCTTTCAAAAGTCTATGGAATAAAAACACAACAAAAGAAATTCTTAGTTCTTTAATAAATAAAAAGATTTTTCTGCTGATACCTTTGAGGTACAAAAGTGGGTACTTAAAGGCTTACTTCTAAATTATTCAACACTCTGGGCAGAAAATAGATGATTTGTTCAAGAACTGAGAATATGTAGTGAGTTGCAGTAGCCTGTGTCATAACTCTCAGAGCTCAATAAAGCAATAGTAGAAAAATAAAAAAGGGCCTCCAAATCTTAACACCCACCTCCATACTTGAGGTTAGCAAAGCAAGTTTTCTAAAAGAAAACATAGCTTTGGATGTGTGCAGGAAATAACTTGAACTACTGAGGTGTTATGAAGTTTAGACAGACACAGAACAGTGACAAAATTTGCATCACAGAAGGTCCTGCAGGAGACCAAGGCACAAGGAGAATAAACTGTGGTGTTGGACAATTGCTGTTTGATAATCATAGGATGATTTTATTACTAAAACCAACCATTACCTTTCTTAGCACCTACTCTAAGAATGTTGCTTTCTACAGTGAACATGCTTACCAAGAACGAGACTATTTAGTTGTATAACAAAAGATAAGGTTGCTGAAGTGGAGACCCTTTTCCTACAGGGTCCTCTTCCAGAGGTCCTGAGTTCAATTCCCAGCAACCACATGGTGGCTCATAACCATCTATGAGATCTGTTGCTCTCTTCTGAAGGACAGGCATACATGCAGATGCAGATGTTATAAATAGGCTGTTTAAAAGGAGATCAAGGGTATCCAAATGGGAAAGGAGGAAGTCAAATTATCCCTATTTGCAGATGATAGGATAGCGTACATAAGTGACCCTCAAAATTCCGCCAGAGAACTCCTACAGCTGATAAACACCTTCAGCAAATTGGCTGGATACAAAATTAACTCAAAAAAGTCTGTAGCCTTCCTATACACAAATGACAAGCTTGCCGAGGAAGAAATTAGGAAAGCCACACCCTTCAAATTAGCCACAAGCAATATAAAATATTTAGGAGTTACTCTAACTAAGCAAGTGAAGGACTTGTTTGAAAAAAATTTCAAAACTCTGAAGAAAGAGATTGAAGATGACATGAGAAGATGGAATGATCTTCCTTGTTCATGGATCAGGAGAATTAACAGAGTAAAAATGGCCATCCTACCAAAAGCAATCTACAGATTCAATGCAATCCCTATCAAAATACCTACACAATTTTTTAAAGACATTGAAAGTTCAATTCTGAACTTCATATGGAAAAACAAAAAACCCAGAATAGCTAAAACAATCTTGTACAATAAAAGGTGCTCTGGAGGAATCTCCGTACCTGATCTCAAACTGTACTATAAATCAATAGTAATTAAAACAGCATGGTACTGGCACAGCAACAGGCTGGTTGATCAGTGGAATCGAATCAAAGACCCAGATATGAATCCACACACATATGGTCACTTGATTTTTGACAAGCCAAATCCATTCAATGGAAAAAGGTTAACATCTTCAACAAATGGTGCTGGTCTAACTGGAGGTCTATGTGTAAAAAAATGCAACTGGACCCATATTTGTCACCTTGTACAAAACTCAAATCCAAGTGGATCAAAGACCTCAATATAAAACCAGAGACACTAAGTCACTTAGAAGAAAAAGTGGGGAAGAGCCTGGAACATATTGGCACAGGAGACAACTTCCTGAACAGAACACCAACAGCCCAGGCCTTAATGTCAACAATTAATAAATGGGACCTCATGAGGCTGAGAAGCTTCTGTAAGGCAGGAGACACTGTCAAGAGAACAAAGCGACAGCCTACAGACTGGGAAAAGATCTTCACCAACCCTACATCTGACAAAGGTCTAATATCCAAAATATATAAAGAACTCAAGAAATTAAGCACCACCACACCAAATAACCCAATTGAGAAATGGGGCTCGCAACTGAACAGAGAATTCTCAACAGATGAATATCAAATGGCTGAGAAACACTTAAAGAAATGCTCAACCTCCTTAGTCATCAGGGAAATGCAAATCAAAACAACTCTGAGATTCCATCTTACACCCATCAGAATGGCTAAGATCAAAAATTCAAGCGACACCACATGCTGGCGAGGATGTGGAGAGAGAGGAACACTCCTTCATTGCTGGTGGGAATGCAACTAGTACAGCCACTTTGGAAATGTATCTGGTGCTATCTCAGAACACTGGGAATAGGGCTTCCTCAAGACCCAGCTATTCCACTCCTTGGAATATACCCAGAAGATGCTCCAACACACAACAAGAAAATTTGCTCAACCATGTTCATAGCAGCCTTATTCATAATAGCCAGATCATGGAAACAGCCTAAGTGTCCCTCAGTAGAAGAATGGATAAAGAAACTGTGGTACATATACACTATGGAATACTACTCAGCTATTAAAAACAAGGAATTCCCAAAATTTGTAGACAAATGGATTGAGCTAGAAATGATCATAATGAGTGAGTTAACCCAGAAGCAGAAAGACTCAAATGGTATATACTCACTTATATCTGCATACTAGCCCAAGGGGCATGTCCCATGAAAGCCTTCCCTTACTAGGAAACTGGGACAGAGGGGAGGACATCCTATTGGGACTCTAGATGAGAGAAGCATAGGAGAATAGCAAAGTAGAAGGATCCAGAGGGTCCTAGAAACCTACAAGAAGAACATTATGATAGGCAGATTTGGGCCCAGGGGTCCCGCTCAAACTATGGCACCAGCCAGGACAATACAGGCAGTAAACTTTAAACCCCTACCCAGATCTAGCCAATGGACAGGACATTCTCCACAGTTGAGTGGAGAGTGGGGTATGACTTTCACACGAACTCTGGTGCCTCATATTTGACCATGTCCCCTGGAGGGGGAGACCTGGTGGCACTCAGAGGAAGGATAGCAGGTTACCAAAAAGAGACTTGATACCCTATGAGCATATACAGGGGGAGGAAATCCCCCTCAGGAACAGTCATAGGGGAGGGGAATAAGGGGAAAATGGGAGAGAGGGAAGAATGGGAGGATACAAAGGATGGGATAACCATTGAGATGTAACAAGAATAAATTAATAAAAAAAATTTTTTAAAAAGTGGCCTGTGATGATGTAGCAGAGAAATTACCTTCTTGTATTAAGGTTTCTATTTAAAATCAGGCATACAGGAGAAAAGGGAGGGAGGAAAAAAGGGAGGACTAGAAATTGGAGTACACACCTAGACCAAACCAAGCATCTCCAAATCATAAATCCTATTCATCATCACTTACAAGCTTCTTTTTTGTTTGATCTTCTAGAGATAGAAGCCAAGACCTTCTATATGTTAGGTAAATACTATATCCCTAGTTGAGTAATTAAATTTCTTTGCATATATTTTGATTGTTTTTTCCCTGCCTCTTATGTCCTCCCAGATCCTTCTCATCTTCCTACCCACCTAACTTTCCATTTTCTCTTTAAAAAACAGAACAAGAAGAAATTGTACAAAACCTACACAAGTGAAAACAATAGTCAAAAGACTAATGAGACCAAGACAAACAAATAAAATAAAAAAATCCACAAAATTAGCAGAGTTTATTTTATTGGGTATTTACTACTGACCACGGAACCTGACCTGAAGTGTGGTTGATATACCCAAGAGACATTCAACTGGGGGTTAAATGAATTTCCCTTTCCCAGCAGGTACTCACTGCAGATAAACTCTTGGTTAAAGGTGAAAGTCTATGTCCATTTAACTTTGTCAGTGCTGGGACCCCATCTGGCTTGAACCTGTACATGCTGCCATTCTCTGCATTTGTCCTGTTGTGTCTGAAAACATTGTTTCCTTGGAGTCATCTATCACCCATGGTTCTTAATAATGTTTTTATTTCTTTTCCGAAGCTTTGCGAAGCGTTTGATGAAAGCATCCCATTTAGGACTGAGTACTCCAAAGTCTTTCACTCTGTATACACTGTCCAGTTATGAGTCTCTGTGTTAATTACAATCTATTACAGAAAAACCTTCTCTGATGTGGATTGAGTGTGAGGAACTGATCTATGAGTATAGCAGTATGTGTCATTAGAAGTTATATTATTACTGTTCCTTTAGTGAAATAATAGTATTAGGTTTTCTGCTAGGTCCACTGACCTATCTAGTCTCAGGTCCTTAGCCACTTTACGAGTTTCAGATATGGGTCCCATCTCATGGAGTGGGCTTCAAATCCAATATTAAAAAAAAATAAGTGATTGATTACTAAGTCCCACAATACTGTGCTCATATTGTGCCAGTAATATTTGCAAGCAGATCACAGGATTTGTTAACTGGGTGACACTGATGAGTACCCCTCTCAGTATCATACAGAATGCTTTCCAGAACCATGAACAATAGTCAGTAGGGGTACCACTCACCTAGCTTCATGTAGCATGACTGAACAGCAACTTAGTGTGCATTGGGGCTGTTTGTGGAAAGGAACTGAGGTGAAACAGTAATTGTAGAGATCAGCTTTATAAGCAAATTGCTTGCAAATGTTTTCTCCATAATGTATATTATCCTTCACTATGTTGGCTGTTTTGTTTGATATGTAGAAGCTTTTCAGTGGGCTACAACACACCACTTGACTATCTTCTAGTTTTGATGCCAGAGATTTTGTAGTTTGAATAACAGCATCATTTCTACCACCACAGCCAAGTAGTCTTGTCCATAATTATGACAATAGCTTTATAGTTTTGCATCTATGTTTGGGTCTTCTATTTTAGCTAATTCTTACATATGTATCACATATAATATCATTTCATTCTTTTGCATGTGAATATTTGGTTTTTACAACACTATTTCAGGAATTGTCCTTTCACTATTGTATATTTGTGACTTCTTGTCAAAACAAAAATTATAGTATGTGATGGGAAAATAATAGGATGAAATCTCTAGTCAGGCACCAGCTCAATTTCTCGATGTTTGTTAGTGTCTTCAGCAACAGGGTCTAAGCATCAGGTTGTAGAAAAGAATCTAATAGCCTGCGCAATGGAAGATTCCATAGGAGCCCTTTGGCCAACAACTCAAGGAGATGAAATGCATTCTTAGCCCTGGGGTTTGACTTGACAGTGTAAGATGTCTAGCTGGGGCACAATCTGCACTATTTGATGACTCCACTTAGATTCCTTTCATGTGTTATTTTAGGAAACCTCTACATTAGTAGATTTCCATATGGTTTTTCAAAGGATATTTAAGTGTTATTAGTCCCTTCTATTACTTCCTTTACCTTCTCTATTAAATCCTCCTATTCTGGTTTCCCTTTTATTTCACCTTAACACTATTTTCCCTTCCTTGGGAGATCCTCCCCCTCCCTGGTCCCTTACTAGGTACCTAACCTTGATGGTCATTTGGACTGCAGTATACATATTACAGCACACACATTAAAGGCTTAAAAGCTAATATCCACATAAAAGAGGAAACACTTAATGCTTGTCTTTTTGGGTCTGGGTTACCTCACTCAGGATGATTTTTCCCTAGCTCAATCCATTTACCAACAAACTTCATTTTTCTTACCAGCTAAATACTCCACTATATAACTGTACCTCATTTTCATTACCCATTCATCAGTTAATGGCCATCTAGTTTGTTTCCAACTTCTGGCTATTATAAATAAAGAAGTATTGATCACAGATGAGCAAATATCTCTGTAGTAAGATGTAAAATCCTTTGCGAATATGCCTAAAAGAGGCATAACTGGATCTTAAGGAAGATCTAGTTCCAGCTTCCCAAGAAACCTCCACACTGATTTACAGAGTAGCTGTAGCAGTGTGTACACCCAGCAGTAAATAGACAAACATTCCCTTTTCCTGGCATAGTTGCCAGCCAGTGCTTTTTTTTTTTAATTAATCTTGACCATTCTGACTGGTTGGGGTATGACAGGAAATCTCAAAGTAGTTTTACTTCGCATTTCCCTGATGGCTAACGATGTTGACCACTTCTGTTTCTCAGTTATTTGTGTTTCATCTTTTAATGCTTCACCCTATTTTTAAACTGGGTTGATTTCTTTGTGTTCAGTTAGTTAGTTAGTTATACATAGTAGATAATAACCCTCTAAAACTGTAAGCCAGTGCCAATGAAATGTTTTCTTTTATAAGAGTTGTCACAGTCATGGTAATAAAACCCTAAGACACCATATAAAGTTGAAAACTGTTTTTCAATTTCTGTAAAGAATTGTGTTGGAATTTTGATAAGAGACTGCACTGAATCTGTAGATTGCTTTTGGTAGGATGGCCATTTTCACAGTATTAATCCTACCAATTCCATGAGCATGTACAACTTTTCCATCTACTAGTATTTTCTTCAATTTCTTCCTTAAGTATATTTCATAGGGGAAAATGAAGAATGGCTGCTAAAAAAAAGTAGGCAGGCTGTGTATTTGTGTGTTTTATGAGTAACAAAAATGTTCAGAACTTCATATGGTTAAGATAGGAAAATTTGGGCCGGGTGTGGTGGCATACACCTTTAATCCCAGCACCTGGGAGGCAGAGGCAGGCAGATTGCTGTGAATTCAAGGCCAGCCTGGTCTACAAAGCAAGCCCAGAACAGCCATGGCTAACACAGAGAGACCCTGTCTCAAAACAAAACAAAACAAAACAAAACAAAAAAGACAAAAAATCCAGGCTGGAGAGATGACTCAGAGGTTAAGAGCCCTGCCTGCTCTTCCAGAGATCCTCAGTTTAATTCCCAGTAACCACGTGGTGGCTCATGACCATCTATAATGAGATCTGGTGCCCTCTCCTGGCCTGCAAGCAGAACATTGTATACATAATGAATATGTCTTAGAGTTTCTACTGGTGTGACAAATACTATGACCTAAAGCAACTTGGGGAGGATAGAATTTATTTCATCTTCCAGTTTCTGATGGCAATCTATCATGGTGGAAGTCAGGACAAGAACTCAAGGCAGAAACCTGGAGGCGGGAACCAAAACAGAGACCGGAGAAGAATGCTGCTCACTGGCTTGATCAGTTTGCTTTCTTATATCCCAAGACCATGTGCCCAAGAATGGTACTGTTCATTGTGGATTAGGCCCTTCCATACCAATAATCAGTAAAGAAAATGCCCTACAGACTTGCCTACAAGCCAAGTTGATGGCATTTTCTCATTTGAGGCTCCCTATATTCAGGTGACTCTAGTTTGTGTCAAGCTGACAAAACAAAAAACAAAACAAAAAACAAAAAAAAAAACCACAAAACCATAAACAACACATTACTACAGTATATATGTTTAAAGAAATAAATTATGTGGGATGTGAAGTGTATCTTAATAACACTGTTAAAAACTAAAAGAAATAGGCTGGAGAGATAGCTCAGAGATTAAGAACACTGGTCCCCTGTTCCAAAGGTCCTAAGTTCAATTCCCAGCAACCACATGGTAGTTCACATCCATCTATATTGAGATCTTGTGCTCTCTTGTGGTGTGCAGGCATACATGCAGGTGAAACACTGTATACATAATAAATAAATCTTTAGGAAAATTAAAATTAAAATTAAAAGAAACAGAACTAAAGATGTAGCTTAGTGGTAGAGTGCTTGCCTAACTTAATGTAAGATGTATGGGTCTTGATCCCTAGCACAGCAAAAAACAAAGAGATGAATAATAATCAAATCTAACTGTATTTACTAGCTTTTTTGTAAATTTCATCCTAAATTCTTTTCATCCTACCCACTTTCAATCAGGTAAAAATTCTTAGAAACTGTCTATTACCAAATTCCTCTCCTCAGGCTAAAGATGGATCTTGGTGGTAGCCTATGCAAAGCCTAGACCATGGTTTGATCCATAGATTAAAAAAAAGTAAGTGGGCCTGGAGAGATGGCTCAGCGGTTAAGAGCACAGACTGCTTATCCAGAGGTCCTGAGTTCAATTCCCAGCATCCACATGGTGGCTCACAACCATCTGTAATGTGATCTGATGCATACTGTATACATAATAAATAAATCTTTAAAAATAAGTAAGTGGAGACATACTGGGCATGGTGGCACATGCCTGTACTTCCAGCAGTTAGGAAGTGAGGCAAGAGGTATAAGTTCCAAGTACAGCTTAGAAAACATGGTGAAACTCTGTCTCATAGTGTAAATTATTAAAATAATATATATATATATGTGTATATATATATATATATATACACACACACATATATATATATATATATATCCTGCTTTGCCTGGTATGGTGGCATATCCCTCTAATGCCAAACCAGAGGCTAAAGCAGCACTGCTGTAAAACTAAGGCCTTCCTGGATTGCTTGCCACCCCCCCTTTACTCTCCATACCTGCACCACCAAAAAGGTCTCTTCTCTCTACTTTTGCTAACACCTTTGTTTACTTCTCTATCAAGAGCATACCTGAATAACTTCACTTGTAAGCAAGTCTTCTTGACTTTCAAGGTGCACATCTGGTTATATATTCTCCTCTAAAACTTCCAGGCAGCACTGCTCTGGAAAGTATATGAAGCTCTGTATGCCATCCTGTCTCTTAGCTCTCCCTTGCCCTACACTATATGCCACGCTCCTTCTTCATGCTACTTCTGATGGAATATTTCTCTGGACCCTGGATGCTAAGGGAGAATCTGAATATCTTTGAAGACCATCTGTGTGAAAGCTTTCTTGGGCTCCCAGATTAAGTCAGCTCCTAGGGCTGAAGAACTAGTTCAACAGTTACAAATGTTGTTTTGAAGAGGACCCAGGTTCAATTCCCAGTATCCACATGACAATTCCCAACCATCAGTTAACTCTAGTTACAAAGGAATCTGATGCCCTTTTCTAGCACACAGTATACATAGACATACATGTAGCCAAAACAGCCATATACATAAAATAATAAAACTTGAAGAAAAAAAAAGCTGAGTGTGATGATGCACACACCTTTAATCCCAGTGCTTGGGAGTCAGAGGTAGGCAGATCCCTGTCAGTTCGACAACAGCCTCGTCTACAAAGCGAGACAAAGACAGTCAAGGCTACACAGAGAAACCTTGTCTTGGAAATAGAAAACAAGAAGAATTTACATATCTGTCATATAATTAGACTGAAAGAGAAAAATATGAAAACAAACTAGAGGTGGCTATAAATTCAACTTCTACCCAGTCTCTACATTTTTAACTCCACACAGGTCTGTCTCCTCCGCACGACCCTCCTCTCCCCACGCGTGCTCTCACCTCCCTCAAGAGACAGGGTTTCTCTGTGTAGCCTTGGCTGTCCTGGATTTGCTTTGTAGATTAGGCTAGTCTTGGATTCACAGAAATCCACCTGCCTCTGCCTTCCCGATGGAACTCTGAGGCTTCAGCACTCACTCTACTGACATTTAGTTGTTGGCATGTATGGCTGATGCTGAAAAGGGAGCCGAGTAGTGGCCATTCCCTCTTATCCCAACACTAAGCTACAGTGAAATGCTGATGGACCAAACCAGGGCCAGGGGCACTTCTAACAGTGAGATCTCATGACCCTGCCACCTTGGGAAGTTCTTTTGAGGAAGATGTAATAAACATGATTCATTATTTTATGGCAATTACCAATCCATATACTGTTACACATAGAAGCACATACCTGTAATAATTCCAGGGTCATAGGAATATTCTTAAGCTCTTTCAGCAAATCCAATGCACCAGCCTATAAAATAAAACAGGTTCATATTGAATTCTCATAGCAGGAAAGCCAAGACTAGCCCAGCAAATTAACAACTTGCAGTAGCTCATCTACTCATATGAGTATAAAGATACATGTATGCATATACATACATACATCATCTTACAATGGAGGCTGAAATATCAGAGGTTCATAACATCCGATTTCTGAGTTACGGCCAGCACTTGCAATTTTGAATTGTATTTTTAACAGTATTTGTTCAAATAAATGTTCTAAGAAGAAATGTAAATTTTCTTACTATAATAAAAAATATACCTAAGACTTCAATGGGGCATAGCTACATGGGGGAAAAGCCAGAGTGCGAAAATTAGAAGCCCTACAGATGCTACAGTCCCACTAGTACTGGGCACAGAGCAAGAAGGAAAAGTTTTGGGTTTTTTGGATGTGTGTGAGAGAGAGAATTTGTATGAGGTCTCTGTATTTCAATGCCTGTATCTTACGATCTGTCACAAGAACACCACTATCTATCTGGTTCCTGCAGAACCATAAAGAGCAATCTCTGAAAGAAAATTCAGAATTTATATCTATATTATGCTCCTAAGACTGTCTACTGCCATCTGGAGTCAAAAGTTCCTACATGATGCTGAAGAGGGAACAAAGACCATGGAAAAATTACAAAGCCTGGTATTAAAAAGGGATAGAGGGGTTAACAGTGCCACCTTATAGCTTTTGGCCAACTACCACTCCCATCTCCTTACCCCCACTGCCTTTTTTGTTTTCTTTCTTTCTTTCTTTCTTTCTTTCTATTTGAAGACAGGTTCTTACTAGGTAGCTCTGGCCACCTTGAAATTTCCTATGTAGATCAGGATGACCTCAAACTCAGCTCCACCTTGCCTCTGCCTCCTAAGTGTGGACATTAAAGGAATGTGGCACTACAGTGGGCACGCTGGTATTCACTTAATTTCATTTCACCTGAAACAGTCACTTAGTAATTCCTTAATGCTCTACATTTTGACAGAAAAAAAAAAAAAAAAAAGAGGACGTTTTAAATAGTTTTTCTATGTGAGTGTTTTTTTCCTGTGTGTCAGAGAGCCTTGAGAGGGCTGAGGCTGACTCAGGTCTCTTGCCCCAGTCCCTTCCCACTTTATAACCTCAGGCAAGGCTTCCTGCTCACCTCTGTGGTCAAGCTTGCTCCAGGGGTTCCCTGTCTGCACCTTCTGCACTGGAATTGCAAGACAGCTACCATATCTATTTCCAGTCTTTTTAATGTAGGTTTTTGGGGGAAAAAACCTTCATTCCTCAAACTTTACCCCCTTCCCCATTTCCTCTGCTCAAAAGTAACTTTAGGTCAGCTTGACCTACATAGAGAATTCCAGGCCAGCTAGTACTATGCAGTAAGAAACTGTTAAACAAACAAAAAACCTGAAGAATTATTTTAGACATGAAAATTTTATTTTTATTATATATTACTTCATATACATAAAATGGAAAATATGAATGAAATAAATCCGCTAAGGTGTTACCAAAGTATTTCATATTCAGAACCAGACATTTATATATTACCACTTGACTCAGATTAATGTCTCTTTCTACAGCGGGTTGGGTGTGGTGGCACATAACTTTAATCCTAGAACCTGTGAGGCAGACAGAAAGCACTTCGTGGGTTCCAGACCAGCAAGGATTACATAGTGAGCATCAGTGAAAAACAAATATCAAAAAGATTATTATTGAGGAAAGGACACCAGCAGTGAGGGCACGTGCCTGTAATCCCAGTGCTGAGAGACTGAGGAAGGAGCATCACAAGTTTAAGGCCAGTCTGGGCCATATAGAAGCACCTTGTCTCAAAACAAACATAGACATGAACACTCCATGAAGAACTATATTTTAGTTCCACTCTTTTTATGTAACTATATACTTCCTTCATATCCAACCATAATCCATCAAGGTATCTCTGACTCTCTTCTACGCTAATGATACCGGCACTGCAAGTGATCATTATTATTCTTACTGTGCATATGTGTGGGTAAGAAGGGGTACATGCATGCCACCGTGCACTTGTGGACATCAGAGGACGACTTTTAAGAGTTAGTTCTCTACTTCTTCCACTTTGGGTTTCAGGGATAGAACTTATGATGTTAGGCTTGCCCTGCAAGCCCAATGGTCATCACACCAGGCCTCTCTTCACAAGTTTTGACATTCTGCTGTGAAAGTACACAGTACACTACAACTAGCTATCGCCTAACTATATAATAACTCCTGCTGCCTTCGAAAGTCTTAAAATATTAAAACGAGGCACCCTACAAATCAATAAAACCATAGCATACCTTGGAACAACAAAAATCCCATACCACGCTCCACTGTAGAGGAATGTTAATTTAGAATATGGCTGCTCTGGCAAGAGATCACATCCAAAGACCTAGGCTTGTGTGATCTGGCTGGAATACAAACATGCCTTTAATCCAAGAGACAAAGGTAAGCAGATCTGAGTTCAAGACCAGCCTAGTATAGAACAAGTTTCAGGTAAAGAAAAGCTTAAGTTCAGGCATGGTGGTTAATGCCTTTAATCCCAAACTGAAGTTTAATTATAAACTTAAAAGAAAACACAAGAATTATGAAACAGGTTATTACAAATAACTTTAAGAATTTGTGTTAAAAAGTCTGTACACTTATTTAGAGTGAACTAAGTACAATGAAACATTGTTAGGACATTGGTCTACAGTTGAATATAAATAAATTAAAAAAAAACTAGGGCGGTACACACTCAGGTGTATAATCACCCGCGAGGCCAGGTGAAATAAATGAGTACATAAATGCATCTTAAAGAATTTCTACAGCACTTTTTTTTTTAAGTACAAATGAGGTTTAATTCCTTATGTGCATATCTAACCTCCTTGAAGATCAAAAACTTTCAAAACAAGATTAAAAGTCTTAAATCATTTGGCAGCAAAGGCTAATCTCAAAAGATGTACAGCTAACAGTTCTACTTACCTCACTTAATATTAAGTGTACTGTGCTACCATAGAAATGTTAATGTCTTATTCTGAGGAGCTGCCCAAATCCTTTTTGGGCTATCACATAATACATGATGAGGTGTCATATCTTGGTTATCTGAAAAATTCTGGAATTCTCAAGAGTCCAAAGGTTTTAAACAAATGGTAGATCTGTATTCTGTATTCTCTATTTACAATAGTATTTTTTCTTTTACCCACATCTCCATGACTTTCTGATCCATTTCTATAAATCACTAAGAAGTTAACAAACCAAATTTATAGTTAGTTCTTTTGTTGTTGTTGATTCTAAGACAGGTTTTTCTCTGTGTAACAGCCCTGGTTGTCCTGGAACTCACGCTGTAGACCAGGCTGGCCTCAACTCATCGGAGATCCACCTGCCTCTGCCCCCTGAGTGCTGGGATTAAAGGAGTGCACCACCACCATCTGGCTCTTATAGGTAGTTCTTAAAACAGCATCACTCCCAAGGCACACATGCTATCTGTCAAATATAAAGCTGATTTTTTAAAAAGCACATCAGTAGTACATGATTTAAGTGATCTTCCAAGTAGAGCAGATTTACCTTAATCTGATTTTCTGTTTCTACTCAGATCTCTGGTGAGAAGCCATGGCAGGGAGAAAATGCTAAGTGACCAACAGAATGCAGCAACTATTATTGTTCTTGACAACTAACATGTGTCCCAAACAGTTTAATATTTCACTCACAGTTCTTTACAAAGTAAACTATGGTGAACTGAATGAAACTAGCAAAAAATCATATTTATACACTAATTCAGTGACAATTTACATTTGAGTTACTGTGCCCCAGGCACTATGCTAAATACTTCAAAGTTTTGTGTATTTTATGTGTATTAAGTGTTTGTATGCATATATTTGTGTGTGTGTGTGTGTGTGTGTGTGTGTGTGTGTGTGTGTGTGTGTTGCCTGCAGAAGAGAGAAGAGAGCATTGATCCTCTGGAACTGGAGTTACAGTCAACTATAAGCCCCCAATGTGTACTGGGAACTAAATCCAGGTTGTCTGCAAGAACAGCAAATGTTCTCAACAGCTGAACCATGTCTTTTGTCATTCAACAAATATTCAATGTTTTAAGCTCCATTCTGTGTGAACACATAGCAGTAAACAAGATTTCAGAGAATTTTATTTTGATGTTGGAAATGGAACCCTGAGCTTCACACATGCTAACCTAGTACTCTACTACCAAACCATATACCCTGCCTCAGAGATTTAAACAAAACCTTACAGTTTGTGACCCAGCACAACTGTGTCTTCCATTCCTCTGGCCCACCACTGACAGTTGTGCTTTCTGCACTCACTACCGAACAAGAAGCTGCACTCCATCCCTTCTCTGTTATCAACCTCCTGGCATCAAGTCCATTGCAGCATCTTCTATAGATAATGATGCAAGAGAAAGAAAGAATCGACTCTTAACTTCAAAGCCACATTTAGTTCACAGTACTGATTAAAAAATAAGCTACAATCATCACGGTATTTTACTACATTTTTTTGTACTATGTTAGCATAAGTTTTTTTACAAAATACAGCATTGAAAGTTGCAGGGAACCTAATCTATATAAAACTTAGAATCCAAACATTCTTCTTCTCCACATACAAAAAGATACAAGGGACCTACAGTTAAAAGCATGTGCTATATTTACCCCAGACCAAGATTCAAACCCATACTCTTGTTTTCAGGCTTCTCACGTAATGATGAGAATAACATAGCTAGTAAATAGATAAAATGGTCAGGTACACAAGTGAAGAATTAAAACACAAAAAACACCTGACACAGGAAATTGTGTTTGTGTGTGTGTGTGTGTGTGTGTGTGTGTGTGTGTGTGTGTGTTAAAGGCTCTATGTAGATGTTCCTCCAAAACAGACACACAAACTTCCATTAAATACAGAAAAGATGCCCATAGCATTCCACTAAAAGACTGTAAGTTAAAGGGAAAATATCAACAAGTATTAATATGGTGAGATTGAAACAGTCAAACACTACTGATGGCAATGTAAAACAGCATAAGCCACTTTCTGGGAAGAAAAGAAGAATTACTTTTTTTTTGGACAATTTCTCAAATGGTTAAGTAGGTTTAGGGTGTAGCTTAATGGTACAGTGTTTGCCTAGGCATCCAGTCCCACGATGAAAAATAAAAATAATAAAAGTTACACATAGACACTACATGGCTCAGCACTTCTATTCCTAAATATATACCCAACAGAAATGAAAACATGTCAACACAGATATAAGAATATTCTTACCATTAGTTTTATAGCCCAAAGTGAAAGCAGCACAGATATCATCAAAAGATGAACAAAAATGTTATATATGCATCAGTAGAATGAAATGCTATTCTTGCAATAGAAAAGAATGAATACTAACAAGTTATGATACAAATTGGGCTTTAAAATGCATATAGTAATAGTAAGCTGATCGTGACATGTGCTTAGAGTCTCAGCCAGCTACTCAAGAAATTAAAAGAAAAAAAAAAAAAAAAAAAGACTCCAAGAATTCTTAGTCAAGACAACATAGTAAGACCCAGTCTCCAAAAAAACCAACCCAAAACAAAACACAAAACATTATAGTAAGTGAAAGAAGCCGGTTATAAGATACTACATACTAGCTGGGGTAGGTGGTACACTCCTGTAATCGTAGCACTTAGGGATGCGGAGGAAGGTGGATCTTTTCAAGTTCGAGGCCAGCCTGGTCTACAAAGCGAGTCTAGGTCAGCCAACGCTATACACAGAAAAACCCTGTCTTGAAAAACCAAAATAACAAAGATATTACATACTATATGAATTTATTGATATAAATATTCCAGAAGCACCAGAGACACATTGTATGTAGTAGTTCCAAGGGTGTTTTACATTTCCAAATTCACCTTTACAGGATGGGACTACTAACCAACCAAAACTATCTGTAATAAAAGAGGTAAGATTGATAACTTCTGGACTTAGCAGAAGTGGCTTGGTTTACTAGTTCAATATCAGTAGTTGTTTTCTTTTTTCCCTTTTTTGTTTTTGTTTTTCACAGGTTTCTTTATGTAGCCTTGGCTGTCCTGGACTCACTTTGTAGATGAGGCTGCCTTTGCTTCCCAGAGTGCTGGGCTATTTTCACTTGACATCTACTCTATAGTTTTATTAAAAGGAAATGATATTTTTAAAAAAGCACAAAGATTTGTCTATTAGTAACAAGTATCATACTTCAAGCAGTTTTCATTTTTATAATCTGAAATACCTTAAAAATAGCTCTTGTCACAGTTCATGCATATGAGGAAACTGAGTCAGGAGAATCCTATGAGCCCAAGAGTTCCTGATCAGCCTGAGCTATATATCAAGATCCCATCTTTAAAACAAAACAAAGCAATCAACCAAAAACAAACAAATGAACAAAAAAAAATGGAGGTTGGGAGTGGGCATGCTTGTCACCCAGGACTTTCATCCCAGCACTCAGGAGGCAAAGCAGGCAGATCTCTGGGAGTCTGGGGCCAGCCTAGTCTACACGGTAAGGTCCTGGGTCATCCAGGACTACATTACAATACCCTGTCTTATATTGGGGATGGGAGGGCGCAGTGTTTGCCAGAGAAATGGATCAACAGGTAAAGGCACTTCAATGCCAGGCCAATGCCTTTAATTCCAGCACTCAGGAATCAGAAGAATCTCTGAGTTTGAGGCCAGCCTAATCTATAGAAAGAGTTCCAGGACAGCCAAGGGTGTACACACACACACACACACACACACACAGACACACACAAATCCTCAAGTCATCCTCTGACCTATGCATGTGCACATTTATTTTAGAATTTATAGAGAGATAGAATCTCATTCTGAACTTTCTCTTTATTTCATCAGCCTGTTTGAATTTCAGAGGACAGGAAAACGAAAGAAAAAGCAATTAAAAGAACCAGCTTTGCCTTTCTTTTTTAAAACATTTTTTTATACTGGTTAGGGTTTGGCACTATCAGAAAATAGATTCAAGAAAAACTTGAAATTTGTCCTGATGGACTAGGGAAAACAAACTACCCAGTTAATACACACACACACACACACACACACACACACTCACACACCTTCCATTGTAGCAATCTGGGACCTCCAGGCAGAGAATAAAAGGTTCCCAACTTAATCAAAACAAAAAACAAAAACAAAAATGTTCAACCTATGGTATAGCCGGAACTCATCTCTTGCAGCAAGGAAAGAAATGGCTCAATCAGTAAGAAAGACAAGCAACATAGGCTAATATCTGGAAAAGCAAACAAACAGGAAACATTTTTAAAAAGACCAAAATTGCAAATACAGATTAACAGGGCATGAAATCAAATGCTGGACAAACACACCTGTTGAGGCAAAAAGAGGAACTGAGTGTGTGTGTGTGGGGGGGGGGTGTCTTGAGTATTAAATTATTTGGTATTAACACTAAATTCCAACCTGGCAGTGAGTGGGAAAAAATCAGTTAGCTCCTGCCCCACTGACTCAGTCTCTTATAAAAACGGATAGACCACGTACTCCCGGCTGCGTCCTAGTTACTCTAAAGCTCTGTGCAAGTGGAAGCATCTCGTCGCGGCTTTTATTTCACCGATGGGAACAATTTCTGGGACTTTGCTAGTGAAAACGTGCTGAGCGCGTTAGAAGAAATTCCGATGCAGTTGTCTGAAGAGGGGTTAAGCGTGAAGCAAAGGGATGGAAAAGTGGTCCACACCGGCGGACTCATAAACACAGGGCAATGAATGAGCGGCCGATGTCACCGGTCCGCCACTACCTTGGCACCATACCCCGCCTCCCAGCACCACGCCGAGGGCGGCTTTAAACCATGGCTGCCCTGCACGTCGCGCCCAGGCCGACAGAGTCTTTTCTGTTTGGAATTACGGAGGGGGGGCTGAGGCAGAGCTGGGATCAACACACTTTAATGGCCCGTCGGAACCGGACCGCGACACCCAGCGAAGCCGTTCTGAGGTAACCGGCCCCGGCCGCCGCCGCCGCCGCCCATTCCCTCGGCCAGTGAGGGCTTCAATGCCGGGCGCACTGCGGGAGTCGCCAGCACCGACGTGGAAGCCGGGAAGGAGGGCGCGCGGCCCGGCCCAGACTGGCTCCGTGTGGGCCCTGACTCTGGCTCCCGCCCGGGGCCCGCCCGCTCACCGCGTTCTTTTTCTGCACCATCTTGTCCATCTTCTTGGCAATGCGAACCACCTCGTCCTCCATGGCTCCGGAAGGCCGCCCGGCCGCAGCGGAGGGGAAGCGAGAGACGCTGCGCGGACGCTCGACAAGGCGCGAAGCCGACCGCCAAGGCCTTCCTCACAGACCCGGCCCGCGGCGGCGGAGACGAAAGCTCCGCCCCCTAGGTCGCGTCAGTCGAGCGCCGCGCGCCGTGCAGGCACTATCAATCGATCGCGGAGAACTAGAAAGGCGCGCGCCCTCCTGCTAGCCTGTTCCCAGCCCCAGCATTCTGGAACTTCCGGCTCTACTGGGACTCGCGTTGCTAGGGAGTTGGAAACGGGAGTTGCACGGACTTTCTCTTGGCGGTGGGCAGCTACCGGTTTCAACGGAACCCCTCAGGCACGACGCCCTTTGGGACACGGAGTAGGCACGGCTGTCGTCTTTAAAGCGCATGAGCACGGAGGCAAGACTCTTGGTGCCAGCTGATGGTCCCATCACCCGCTGTTGGAAACCGACTTATGAGAACTGTGACTAACAGAAATCCAAGGTAGAAAACTGACGTATATATTGTTTGAGGTCGTTTACTTTGCTCCTTGTGTCAGAGTTTTTAATAAAGCAGGAGCCAATGAACATTACAGACTTTAAGCCTCAAAATGTCTTCTTTCCAATGAAAAAAATTAACTAAAACACATACCGTGTTTAATTAAACAAGTGTCACCAAGCACGAAGGAAGACTGTGGTGTATAACTAATGTGTGCTTTTACGCTTTAGGCTTCATTTAGTGAGCAAATAAAGTACAGTTTCCCAAGGTAACAGTAAATTTCACTTTGACCAGTTTCGATTGAAATGAAACAGCCCAGTAGCATTTTCCACCCACAACACGTGCTTTCCGTTGTTTTCTTTGTCCTTTTCCCTCAATATCCTTGAGAGGTAATAGCAAGAATTTTCTCGTTTCCAGATAAGAAACTAGGTCTGTGCCCAGTTAAAACCATTTACTGCCAATGCATAACACTTTGAATTCTAACATTACAAAATTAATTACCACTGATCAAAATCCACCTAAAAAGATTCTCTACTTAACAAGCTTTTGCCGGACGTGGTGGTCCACGCCTTTAATCCCAGCACTCGGGAGGCAGAGGCATGCGGATCTCTGAGTTCGAGGCCAGCCTGGTGTACAAAGTGAGTCCAGGACAGCCAAGACTACACAGAGAGACCCTGTTTCGAAAAACAAGAAAGAAAAAAAAAACAACAAAAAACAAGCTTTATGGTTCATCATGGATGGGGAGCCCAGAGGTCTTTATTAGTCTCCACTGCTTGAGACAGGTTCTCTTATTGAACCAGAAGTTTGAGGTGTTCAGGCTGACTGGCTAACCAGTTCTCCAGATCGGCCTCTCTTAGACCCCCAGTTGTTGGGGTTACAGGCACACATCCATGCACAGCTTTTCTCCATGGGTGCTAGGAATTCAAACTTGGATCCCCAGGTCATCATGCTTGCAAAGTAAGTGTTTTGTCCAGTGGGCCATCTCCCCAGCCCCGCGGTGATTAAATTCTGTGATAAGATAAACATTTACCATTTTAATTTTTGTATTTTGAGACAGGGTCTTTTGTAGCCTAAGCTGGCCTTAATTCTCCGTATAGCTCAGGTTAGCCATAAACTCCGGATCCTGCTAGGATTATAGAGGCAAGCACCACCATACTGGGTTTAACTGTTTCCAAGTACAAGTCTGAGGCATTTACAGAATGACAATTGTTGTATGTTTATGACCACTAGACATTTCCCAAGGTTTCCATAATATTGTCAGGTACAAAAGAAATTCAGGACAAATGGCTAGTTGTGGCACCAATCAGCATATTGTCCTTCAGCCTTAGGCGGGTGGCCTGGACTTAACTTCCCATGGGCTGGTTCAGGTGCTGCTTGCTTGTGGATGAGAACGACCAACCTTGAGATCAAAGGTCCCGTTTCTCTCAGGACTGGCAAGAGCGATTTAGGGCAAGGTTCCCAGTCTCACCAGGGAAGGCCAAGCTGGGAGTGGTGGCACACGCCTTTAATCCCAGCACTCAGGAGGCAGAGGCAAGTAGTCTATACAGTGAGTTCCAGGCCAGCCTGGTTTATAAAGTGAATCCGGGTCAGCCAGGGCTATTACACAGCGAAACCGTCTCAAAAAATCCAAACCAAGACCAAACCAAACAACAATTTAGCTCTTCTAGAATGAAAATCTTGGGAGCTCAACAATCTCATAGTAATACCAAAAATGTTACAGCCCTTTGTCAAACTGCTGTGCTAAGCAGAGGAAACAGGTGGATATTTGAATGCCAGCAGGCAGGTCTGGTGAGACGCAGGCTCAGTGCTGCTGTGGGTGCTTCGCCATCAGTCACCACTGACCTAGGGGTGATGGATCAGGCTATGGTGGCTGCCAAGGTGGCTCTGTCATTACTGCCTTGACTTTCCTTAGAAGGCAGTCAAGCCCCGGATGTCCTGCAGCAGTTCTTACCCAGAATAAATGGAGTCTCAGATGGTCATGGTGGAGGGATGGAGCAAGCACCAGAGAGCCAGTCTTTATTCATAAACTTTTGGCAGTGGGGAGGGGTTTGTGGGTGAGTGTGTCTGATTCGCTGGGGCTAGGGGTGCCAGGGTACTTAATCTACATGCAGTGGCACAGTACCTCATTTACATGCAGTAACAAGGGGTCCTATCACAAGAAGGAAAACATAGTTCTTAATTATCCTATGGGTGGGGAAAGAACTAGGTACAATTAAAGGTAATTTATTTAGGGTTACAGTCAGGGTCTCCTTAGCAAAAGGTGGGGAACTTCTGGATTCCCCAGGTGTGCTTACTATCAGGAAAAGGTCCAGGCCTGTAATCTTCCCTGAGGGCTATGTGAATGCTTCTTAGAGTTTCCAGCATTCAGAGAGGGGACCCTGCTGAGAAAGGGAGTTCACCATTATACACTGAGCTCTGAGGCTGTTGGGAAACATCAGACTTCCACCTCTCCAGCAGGGCCCCTCAGCATACCTCTGTGCTCTCTCAGCATCTTAAGTATCTGTTACAGAGTCCATGCTGGCATTCTGGCTCCTCTCATCCTAGCCCCCTACCCTGAAATTCTCCAGTTCATGGGCTTCCTTCCCCACAGCTTCTGACTCCTATGTAATTCTGTCATGCACCATCTTGGCTCTTGGTCCCCTCTCTCCCAATCCCTCATGGCCCCATCCATTCTACCGGCCATGTTCAGTGTACTCCTCTCTCTCCCTGCTCAGGACTCTTCATGATGCTTCTGTCTGTAGTATCCCTCATATCTATAATAAAGACCTTCCCTACAGCTAGCTGCATGCCTTTAATCCCAGCCCATGTGGATCTCTATAAATGGAAGCCAACCTGGTCTGCAGATAGAGTTGCAGGACAACAAAGGCCACACAGAGAAAGCCTGTCTCGAAAAACCAAAACCATCCCTTCTGGCAACAAAGAACGGAATAGTCCAGCAGAAACAGCAATACTTTTTGCTAGCATCTTTTTTTTTTTTCAATTTATTTATTACTTATTTATACAGTATTCTGCCCACCTGTGTGCCAGAAGAGGGCACCAGATCTCACTGTAGATGGTTGTCAGCCACCATATATGTGGTTGCTGGGAATTGAACTCAGGACCTCTGGAAGAACAGACAGTGCTCTTAACCTCTGAGCCACCTCTCCAGCCCCTTTGCTGGCATCTTAAAAGAAAATATCTATTCGTTCGTCCCCTGCCATTTCCTCTATGGCACTTGAAATCAGACTTCCCATTCTGCCTAGCCCCTCATCTGGGCACCAAGGGTAGCTGGCATTTGCTACTTGTGAGTTTTTCTCTCCTCAAACCATCTCCACCCCTCTACCTCTTTCCCTTCCAACCCCCTAACACTGGATAGTAAAAAGAAGAAAAGGAGAGAGGGGAAAGGGGGGCGATGACTTCCTGTTGATTAGGAGCATTAAGTTCTTTGGGCCAAGTTTGATCTTTGCCATCAAGATATCTACCTTTTTTCCCCTCTTGTTTCTTTGCACATGACTTAACTACGATCAACAGCTTCCAACCACCAACCAGCCACACCTACTCATCCAGGCTCTAGCATTTATATCTCCTCTGAGAAGTCCCCAGAATTCCAGACGTCACTCACAGAAACTATCTGCAGCTGGCAGAACCACGCCCCTGCCAGAGCATGAGGCAAATCATAGCTGTTGCAAAGCATCCCCACACCCCACACCTGGGATCAAAACAACAAAAACCACACTCCCATAACATTTCTGTTTTAAAAACAAAAACAAAATTCTCACTACATACACCCCTGTGGTTTTGTGAGGCTTTTTTCAGCATTATTTTGTTCCATTCAGCTGTATGCTTATCTGTCAATATGAATTTCTGGCACTGTTTAATAATTTTTGAAACTTTGCACTTTTCCTTTTACAGCATCATTTCAGCCATTCTGTTCTCTTTCCACATAAGTTTCAGACTGTGCTTAACAACTCATTGGGACTGTATAAACTTGTGCATCATGTGGGGAGAATGAACGTATTTACTCTACAAAAATATTCCAATTTATATGTAAAAGTAACTTTATTCTAGTTTCCCAATTGTTGTCTGGGAGGCTTACTGCCTCTTTCTGCTAACCTAGGCCTAGTCCTGGAAGCTTCTAGCCTCCATACAATCTAACCTAGGCCTAGAATGTTTTCAGCCTCTGAGATTTACTGCTTAATAAGCTCACCCTCTTTTTTTTCGAGACAGGGTCTGTGTTAGCCTTGGCTGTCCTGGACTCACTTTGTAGAGCAGGCTGGCCTCGAACTCACAGCAGTCCACCTGCCTCTGCCTCCCAAGTGCTGGGATTAAAGGTGTGCACCACCATGCCTGGGCAAGCTCACCCTTTCTTGTTCTTTCTGAGCTCTAGGCTGGCTGGTTCAAGTCAGCTGTTTTGGCTCAAACTCTTCTCCCTGCTGAGTAATTTAATCTGGCTTCTCTGGGCCAGAATTGATCTGCTTGGCCTCAAACTAACTCAGCAATCTGCTCTAATCTTTTGGCTTCTCACTTTCTGGCTCATTCTATCTTCACCTGAATTCTCTCTCTCTGCAACCGATCTATTTCTGTGCTGGTAAAACTGCCTCCTAAGTAGCTTCCCTTTCCTCTCTTCTCCTGAGAGCTGGGCATATACTATTCTGTCAAATCTCTGATTCATCACCTTTTCTGCCACTCAATTAGACATCACTTTCAAACATGGGTGCTTCCTTCTACAAACTAACTTTACCTTTGTTTGGGATTAAAGGCATGTACAACCACACCTGGATCTAAGCTTTTCTTTATCTAATACTTGCTCTATACCAGGCTGGCCTTGATCTCAGATCTGTTTGCCTCTGTCTCCTGGATTAAAGGCGTGTTTGTATTCCAGCCAGATCACACAAACCTAGAAGGTTTTTTGGATGTGATCTCTTGCCAGAACAGCCATGTTCTGAATTAACGTTCTTCTACATTTATATTAATCCATTTTCTTGAAACAATAAAGTACAGGATAACATCTTAAGAAGGAGGCTCACATGGTGACAGCTTCCTTGGTTGGGATTATCAGGATGGTGTAGGGCATTGTGTATCAAAAGGTAGAGCATGTGTGACTATTTTCAACCTCTTATGAAGCTGCTGTGATTACAGCACAGGGTGTCTACTCCAATGACTACCCTTGGCCATATCCCAAAAGTCCTCTCACCAAACATCATTGATTGTTTCTGTCCTTGTGATTGTTGTTAACCTGGTAAGAAATTAGAACCACCTGCCAGTCTGGCCCTTGGGCAAAATCCCAGCATTATTTCCCAGGCAACAATTCTAAACTATACAAAGTCAAACTATTGAACACTGAATGCAGTGTGACCAGCTCCTTTTAAATTTCTGCTGGTGTGTCTCCCCAAGTACAGTGGACTGCATCTTAGAACTGTAAACTAGGGGCTGGGGAGATGGCTCAGTGGTTAAGAGCGCTGCCTGCTCTTCCAGAGGTCCTGAGTTAAATTCCCAGCAACCACATGGTGGCTCACAACCATCTATAATGTAATCTGATACCCTCTTCTGCAGATAACGCACTCATATGCAATAAATAAATCTTTTTTTTTTTTGCAATAAATAATCTTTAAAAAAAAACAACTGTAAACTAAAACAGTCAAAGCAGTCTATCCCAGCAACTTAGGAAACTAAGACAACTCTCAATACTAAAATGAGTTAAATGTCAATATGTGAACCTCAGGGGCCTTATTCAAACCACATCCCATTCACATCCACAAAACACCATATATTTAGATCTCTAGTCTTCTGCTGTTATTTTGTACAATTTCTTTTTGCCTCCAAATACTGTAAATTTATTCATTTGTAAGCAGCTGTAAGTGGTAATTTCACTTATATTTCTGCAGATTGTTAGCATATTACCTAACATGGTAAACTTTATTGCCTTGTAACACAATACAAGTACCTGGCTTGACAATCAGTGCATGCCAAGGGCAGGTACCCTTTCTCCCACTCCCTCTCCCTTCTTTAGACATACTCCCCACAGATATATTGTGTATGGGGGAATTAAAATGTGCGAGTATGTGAGGACAGTAGAAGGTATTGGCTCCCCTGGAGCTGGGGCTATAGGGAATTGTGAGCTGTCAGACATGAGGCGCGGGGAATTGAACTAGGGTCTTCTGGAACAGCAAGTGCTCTTACCTCAACCATCTCTACATCCCGTATTGTGTATATTCACTGAGTATTCGCTGAATCGGTTCCAAACTACGACAATACATGTCCATTTTTTTTTGACAATCATTTTTTGCATCTCAGTTCATCCTATAGTATTCTATTTATGTGGCCTTCTTTTGACATTTGAGTCATATCAGGTATTTTTGCTACTTCTCCATTGCTACCTTTTCATTACAGTGGCTGATTTTCATACTGTCTCCCCCAAATCTGCATTTCAGCGCTGTTTTTCCTTGCTGTCTTTAACATTCTCATACACTATCCCCAGATATTATTTAAGTTCCTGCATGTCTAATCACCCTCTACTTTCATCCCTGGCACTTCTTCATGGCAGGCTCTGTGTGGTTTGAGGACACTTACTTCTAACAGGGCTACACATATTATACTCCCCACGAAGCATTTTTAAATGACAGCCCTTTCCACATGCCCACGTGGCAAGGCTGACCGAGGGAGGTTCTTGATATTAATTTATAAGTTAATGCATTGCCAATCCGTGTATGTGTGTGATAAGATTTAAGACCAAAATGTATATGAAAACAAGTTTCTGGATAAAGAATTTCAGAAGGACAACTTCTCCCTTTTAAAAATTCAGTATACAGGTTCAAAGAGACAGGCTTCCTTTATATTTTTATACTGAAATCCAGGCCATTTTTCTAATTTACCTTGTATGCGTCCTCTAGAAGGATCATGGTTTTATAGTGGTAAATAATTTCCACATCTTTCCTCATCTGAGTCTAAAATTAAATATGCCACATAAGCTGTTTAATTCTCTTAGGCTCTGGAGATCACAATTTCTGCCTGGTGTCATTGTTTGCATCATAATCTGACTCAGCATTTTAAGGTATTATGTTAAAACATATTACCCTTTGGAGGTACAGAGTAAGATAGTAAAGACCACAGAGTTAGGCACATTAACTTGAATTCCAACAATTCTAGTCCCAAGCGCAGGCTTACCTCTGTTCTTTCCTCTTTCAGTTTTTAGGAACTTCTACAAAAATAAAAATTTTTTATTTGGAATGTGGCAAGGGTTGCTTACATCTACTTCCAGAAAGTAATTTAAGACCTACTGCAAAAGCAGGCAAAATTATTTTATTTAAAAATACAATTAACTAAGCATGCAATGGATTTTTTAATAAAGCTGATGAAATAAATATTAATAGCTGAAGTTAGGGTTATTACTCAACAGACTTTTGCTTAGTGCATGTACCAGAACCTAAGTTTGATCCTTAGTATTGCAAGGATCAAACAAATACACAGTTTAAAAATACAACATGAGCTGGGTATGCTGGCCACACCTGTAATCCCAGTGCTTTAGAAGCTGAGGCAGGAGGACTGCTCTGAGTTTTGAGTTCTGCGTTCCAAGACAGCCAGAGCTATATTACAAAACCCTACCCTGACTCCAAAAACCAACACAAAACTTGAAAAAATAAGCACCCACATGAACACATATCTATAGTATCGGCACCTGGGAGGCAAAGGTAGGTGAGTCTCTGTGAGTTGTGATCCCACATAATCAGTTACCTTTCTGTTGCTGTGATAAAACACAATGATCAAATGCAACTTAGAAGGAAAAGTTTATTTAGGCAAGTTCCAGGCCAGCGAGGGGTATGTAGTAAGATCCTGTCTTAAAAAATGAAACAGTACTTCATAAAACAAGAAGCCAGGATTAAATTTTATTTCACGTTGATAGAAACTGTGAAAAATATGACATTTATCCACATTACAGCACAAGAATTCAACGGAATATTTCTTACCCCAAATAAAACTTTATTGATAGTATAAATGAAGTAAGTAAGTTTATGTTCTTCAAAGTAAAGCAAAATAATAAATGATTGCTTGAAATTGATTTAAATCCAGACATAAACATATGGCTTCATTGTTAACATTCTATCTAGTACATACCAAATGATCTCCAAATCAGTTAGCACCCGTTTATAAAGATGCTTCTTAGCATGGTCTGGGTCGGTTGGAAAACAGCAGGAAAAGCTGTTTTTGCAACATGTTCAACTGTATGTTAACTTATAAATATGGGTATATATGCATATATATGTGTGCATATGTATATACATATATATAATACACATATATGGCTTCTAATCAGTCTTTATTCCCTATAAATTAATTTAAATAATTTTCACCAGTATTTTGAACATGTTGATGATTTAACATAAAATGATTGATATTTTAATGTTTGCATAGGAGACTAATTATCAAAAACTCCTTTACCTCAAATGAAAATTTCAAATTAGTATGTTACCAGATAAAAATAAAAGTTTCTGATTGCTCCTTTTGAACAGTATTTGGTTTTAAGCATAACACGTACAGAAAATGTAAACTTAAACTCTGCTATAAGATGTAACTGTTTTAGAAATTACACTTTAAAACTGGTCTTAAGTATTTATTTCTGAACATGCCAAGATATTATTTACTTTTTTATCAGTTTTTTTACAGAAAAATAAAACCACAAAATATTACCAGAACTAAAAATTCTGATAACCCTATAGCCTAAAGTTGGTCTAAGATGTAGTTATTTGAAATATGTAAGCTTAAGTAACGTTTGGTTTCTTTTCACAATGCCTAGATCAAAATACTGTTATGTCTGTATTCCAAAATGTGAAATTATACTATGTATTTCAACAGATCTTTTAATGACGGAGAGGCAATATTGGTTTTCTACGGAAATAAAAAAAGAAAGAACTTATCTTTTTGTTTCTTGAGGGAGAAAATTAAATAGAAGGGAAAAAAAGAAAAGAAAAAAGTCTGGTCCCCCAATAAAAGGCCCATTAATTGAAGAGAGCAGCATTACTTTCTGACACTTAAAAGCATTATCCCAAGTGTTAGGGATAATGTAATACCATCTAATGAATTATAGTCACATATATGAATACACATATAAAAATACAGACACTATCTGGGGACTGAACAGTATGGAGTAAAACTATAGTCTAGTCTGACTCACAGAATTAAGAAGTCACTTAGATCTTAACAGATTGTTTAGACCTAAAAGTTTTTCAGTGAACATACTAGCAATTTTCTTTTCTTTAAGATTTATTTATTACTATATATACAGTACTCTGCCTGCATGTACACCTTCAGGCCAGAAGAGAGCATCAGATCACATTACAAAGGGCGTGAGCCACCATGTGGTTGCTAGGAATTGAACACAGGACCTCTGGAAGAGAAGTCAGTGCTCTTAACCTCTGAGCATCTCTCCAGCCCCATACTTGTAATTTTCTACAAATAATGTAACAGAACTCCTGCTGTGGTATTTTATTTTGGTGAGTTAATTTGAGGGGGAAAAAAGCTAGCTGCTTCACTTCACCTACTTTAATACTAATACATTCTGGTTTGTATAATACAATTGTATGAATAGAAACTTAAAAGGATCATACATTTTTATTTATTTTATTCCCCAGGAGGGAAACATCATTTAGTATGTGTCACTGGTATGTATTTGCAAAACATTTTAACACTGCAAACATTAGAAGTTTTACGATCAGGTATGAAAAAAGGCTTATATTCTACTACAGCATGGAAAAGGTTTATACTCTACTACAGTGATGCTGGTGAACAGCTACACAAGGCCTCTTAGTGACGGCAGTCAAATTGGAGGTAGGAGTTTATCAATGAAATCCTTGACATCCATCATTTCCTGTTTGGGAAAAAAATGATTTAGTAAGCAGCTACATTAGGGAGAAATTACATTTCCAAGAACGCCAGTAATAAAAGCCATATAGGTGAGGATGTTTACTACAATAAAAGGGCATGTAAGAAAAATGAAGCTTGAACAGAAATTTCATAACATCTTTTAGGATTATTATTGTATATGGAAACAAAAAGCTCCCACACTATCTAGTTCCATGACAAGTTTGTATTTTCTGTTATGTAAATAAGACCAGGGAGTCAGAAAGTTCAGAATGATATACAGACAAGTTTCAGTAGTGTCTACGTAATGACAACTAAGTTATCAGTGAAAAGGCCTACTTTTACCATTTCCTCATTAAAATGAAATGATACATGACTAATCCTTTGTGTGTGTGAGTGTGTGTGTGTGTTTCATAAAGAATTATACACAGCTACTCATTTGAAAGAAAGTATGTATATAAGACACCTATTTAAAATTTGTTATCTTCTCTGAGATAGGGTCTTTGTCAAGGTGGCCAAGAGTTTGAATTTTCTATGTAGCCCAAGATGGTCTTAAAATAAGATCTTCCTGTCCCAGCCCTTCCACGTGCTGGGACTGTAGAGGTGTGCCCTGTCTATCAAGAAAACTTTTGAAAAGGTCTATGTATAGTTTCTATGTACTTATTTCCTTTCATAAATCTCAACCTCATCTCCTTCTTGTTACACTAAACTCTTTCTTGTACCTACTTTATGGTGGTGTATTTGTTAGTCCAGTGAGCAACAAATCTAAGGTCCCTTTGATGCCTCCTGTCCTATCTATAGGATTAACCCGAATATACTAGTGGACTCTGCCTCACCTGGTTGATGATCTATACCACATCTCACTTCAACAAATAGCTTCCTGCTACCTAGAGAACAATCCTTCCTCAGCAAGCCATATACACTTCTACAAGAGAGCCCTCACTTGCTTTATCATCTATCCTGAAACCTCTCTCTCCTTCTCCGGCCACCACATGCTGGCCTTGAATTAGGGTGAGGATAATCTTGAACTTCTGACCCATCTGCTCACCGTTCAAGTGCTGGGATTACGGTTGTGCCATGATTCAGGTCATATGAAGTACAAAGAATGGAACCCAGGCTTTGTCCATAGCAGGCAACCACTCTAGCTACTGAGCTACACCCCTAACATATCTAACAGAGATTTTTTCCATTCTAGCCAAACTAGACAGTTCGCTTTTCCTGCCAGCCATTTAGTCCCCTTTACCTGCACACTTGGTATCTACATACTATCTACATATTCTAGCTATCTCATTGTGGTCTCAGTGCCTTCTAAGAAATGTTTTATTTCACTCTTCTCAGTTTCTCAGGACACTGTTTAAAAAACAAAGTACTACAAATACAATATTATATCTCCAATATGTTCTGATGGTAGTTATTTGGGTATGTACATTTTCTCTATTAAACTTGAATTCTTAGGCCAGGTATGGTGGTGCACACCTTTAATCCCAGCACTAGGGAGGCAGAGGCAGGTGATCACTGTGAGTCCAGGACTGCCAAGGCTACACAGAGAAACCCTGTCTTGAAAAACAAAAACAAAAAAACCAAAAAACAACAACAAAAACAAACAAACAAACAAACAAAACAAACAAATAAACTTGAATTCTTATAATTCAAATTTTACTAAGTAAGGTGTATTTATAAATTGGCTTTTGGCAGCTGGGAGTCTCAACACTTTCATCAGAGGCAAGTGGATCTCTGAGTTTGAGAGCTAGCCTGGTCTGCAAAACAAGACAGTCAAGGCTGTTATACAAAGAAACCCTATCTTGAAATAAAACAAAACAAAAATCCAACAAATAAATAAAAATTTAAACATATTAAAAGTTAGCTATTGGATTATAGACAATGCTCATCTCTAAAAGGTGATCAGATTTTAAATTTTTAATTGAATAAGATATCATTAAAATTTTTAACTTTATTCAATCATAAATTCATTCATTAACTCCTTTAAATCACCAACATCCAAGTATTATTTATCTTGAAATTATAACATAGGAGAAATTAGTGACTGTACTCACTACTTCAGAGACACCTACCTGAGGACATGAGCCGTGCATCATGCCATCATAGATTTTGAAGGTGACATTGGCTGGATTTACCAATGACTTTAGTTTTTCAACAGTAAGAGAACCAAACACTAGGGGAACTAAAGTGTCACAAGCTCCATGGCACTGGAGAACAGAAATATCTCTATTAGCGCTATTGATAGGACCCTGTAAAACAAATAGAAAAGGAATGTTATGTATCAAATATATAAAGGGCTATGCTAGACTTTTAAAAAGAGATATATCTATATAGATATCCTTACGCTCCCCAGCATCTTTAAACTTCTATTTAATTTAAACTTTCTATGTTTCTACATGATTATGTTGTCATGTGTTATAATAAGAATTTCCAATGAATTGATTTCTTTAAGGCAATTCCATTTTAATACATCTTTTATTTTCAGTGTGTTGACATGAGAGATAATCAGTAACTATTAGCACACATTAGGTAAGTCATGTTCTCAACTTTATTTAATTGAATTAACAATAAATTATGTATAGTACACTGAAAAGTTACTACATGGCAAAAGACTAAACGCTAAATAAGAGATTAATTTAGAATGTGGCATTTTAGTACACCTGCAGTCCCAGTGTTGGGACATGGTCTGATGTATTTTGATGCTAATTACTGTTTTCTGTCTCTGTGACTGACCTTTTGTTTAATAAAAAGCCATCCCACCTGGGTAGGGCAGGAAATAGGTGGGGCTAGGAGAGAGAGGAATTCTGGGGGGGAAAAAAGGGAGGCTACATGAAAAAAGAGAAAGGAGAGAGACCTAAAGTGAAGAGAGGAAGGCCGCCATGGGTTAGATGGAGGAGAAGCACATGGCTGGCATGGATGGAGAATCCAGCCCAGATGAAGAACGTTGACAAGTGTTTGAGATTATGGATGGGAAGTAACTTGATAAAAGTTACTGGAAACAGATGGCATGGGATTGAGGCAGGGATCCCATGCCTGCCCCGCTATGGGGGGTAGTTTAGAGGATTGATATCTGCCCTGCCCCAGGTTAAGCCTATTTTAAAATATAACAAGTGTTTTTGTCTTAATTGCTAGCTGGGCCTACAGTTAATCCAGATCATTTTAAAAACAATATGCCAGCACTTGGGAAGCTGAGTTAGAAGATCTCAGGTTTGGTCCATGTACTGTCTCAAGAGCAAACATAATGGCAACTTGAACACAACAGTAATGTGACTAGCAATGTTCAAGGCTCTATGGCCAACCCCAGGACCAAAAACAAAAAGGAAAGTGAAATTCAGAATCTGAAAATAATCTCCTCATCTCTCATAGCACATTTCTTATTTTACCACTGTTAAAATAAGCAGTGGTGGCGCACGCCTTTGATCCCAGCACTTGAGAGGCAGAGGCAGGTAGATCTCTGTGAGTTCGAGCCCAGCCTGGTCTACAGAGTGAGTCCAGGACAGCCAAGGCTACACAGAGAAACCCTGTCTCAGAAAAAAACAAAAAACAAAAACAAAAAAACAAAGAAAAAAACAAAAACCGGGCATGGTGGCATACTCTTTTAATCCCAGCACTCAGGAGGCAGAGGCAGGCGGATTGCAGTGAGTTCAAGCCCAGCCTGGTGTACAAAGTGAGTCTAGGACAGCCAAGGCTAACACAAAGAGACCCTGTCTCAAAAAACCAAAAACCAAAACAAACAAAAAAACCCATGCTCTCAAGTAACTACACTTAAAATTTGACTTAAAATTTATCAAATGATTAAATGTAAGACAGGATAATAAGTTCATCTTACTCTATAAATAATCACAGAGAGGACATATTGATCAAGTGTAGTAATACATCACAAAAGTCTAAAGAAATGTTGTTAAAATGAGGTGTCTGAGGTAAGCCATGAACAGTGGGTAGCAGGCTCAACAAGTGAAGCAAAGGTACCACTGTGGTGTGGGATGTCTGGCTGTGTTTGGAGCAGAAAGAAGGAAGATGAGGACTCTGTATTTCCCACTCAATTCTCTACAAACTTAAAACCTCTAAAAAAGGATAAAAAGCTCATTAATTACAATAAAAAAGAGGACTTGCTCCTAAACATTATCTGCTATGTTCTAGTTCTGTAATCTCACCCACCGCGCAGGCTACCTGTGGAAACGAAGCCCGAAGTGGAAGCCAGCAACTGAGCGCAGTGACGCCGGCCAGTTTCTGCTGTGTGGTAAGAGCAGTGTATAAAGATAAAGCGCCTCCCTGGAACAGAAGCAGGTAGTTAACTGGAGTACAGTTCTGCCAAAGCACATGAGAATTCTTATTAGTAATGTCCATAAGAAAATATATTGTGAGCAATGTTAAATCAAGCCAGCTGAGGAATGAAAACATATTATAATGCATGGATTTCTACCTCCAAGAAAATATACTAATACATCATGGCTTAAGAATAGTCTGAATGTATAGTTTTCATTTTCCTTTTTGAAAAGCCTTAGATATAAACCCCAAATTAAATTTAAATTAGTTTTCCAAAACAGGAATTTAAAATAATACAGATGGTATACCAGACACTTTTAGAGGTTTGCCTATCTAGCTCACAACATGCCATGTGTTGGGAACTATAATTCTGTCATCCATCTAGATGCCACCCCCTGTCCAGGCCCCCTACTTGCTGTTCCACATGGGGATATGAGAGACTTTCTGATCCTAGGCAGTGATGTTTTCTCTCAGGACTGTGGAACTAGGATTCAGTTACATTCAGGACACCATTATATGGCTGGAAATGTAACATGTAAACTCCAGAGCTATAAAGCTAAAATGGTCAACAGCTGGTAGAGAGGCAATAAACAGATGAGTAGAGAGAAAATGAAGATGGAAAGTCCTCCACTGGTTTCCTTAGGTGTCTACAGTGTTAGTGTGGAGGTCAAGAGGTTGAAGTCAGGCCTCTTCCACAATGTTCTCTACCTTCTTTTTGGAGACATGGTCTCTGCTCTCTGAACCTGAAATTGTTCAAGGCTGAGGAAGCCAGGTAGCTCAAGGGATCTGTCATTCGCCACTTCCCCAGCACTAGGGTTAGGGATGTTTGCCATCACACTCAGATTTGTACACAGGTTCCAAGGATCCAAACTCAGCACCTCTTGGTTGTGTGGAAAGCACTTCACTGCCTGAGCCATCTCCCCAGACCTAGGAATTAGTATCTGTAGGCCATAATCAGTATCAAATAACATAACTATGTGTGCGTTATATTTTAAATAGAGCTTTAATTTTCTACCTTAAGCTTGTGTGGGGATGTGTATTAGCTAGACAAAAACACACCAATAACACCTTTTTATTTAATTATTTTTAAATAATCTATTTCGATTTTATGTGCATTGGTGTTTTGCCTGCATGTGTGTCTGTGTGATGTCAGATCCCTCGGAGGTGGAAATACAGTTATTTGTGAGCCACCTGGAATTGATCCTGGGTTCTCTGGAAGAGCAAGTGCTCTTCAATAACACCTTTTTAATGTACTATATTAACCATATTACCATATATTACTACATTCCATTGAGTTTTATTGTCTCAACTGATTCCAGAATTCTGACATTTCTCATAGTTACTGACTGAGGAGATTAGAAGCTAGAGCATTCTGGGGAAAGGTTACATGGAAACTGGTGAGTAAAAATGTAAGTTCACGGTGGGGACATAGAGCTTCTTGCTGAGCTTGTGCTAGGACCGATGGTCATCACTAGCACCATGAAACTAACCAAGAAGGATGTAAGGTCAACACAGAGAAGCTGAGCATAAAGAAAATATCAGGCGGGAGAAAGAAACCCAAGTAATACTGTACTTATAGCTCAGCTCCATCTTAGAAACTTAGACACTTAACCTGTTCCCATATAGTCCTGTTTCAGTAAAAGAAGCCTAGTTGCCGCGTATTGTGGTTACTTTAAGAAAGTACATTCTAATCTCTGTGAGTTCAAGACCAGCCTGGTCTACAAAGCGAGTCTAGGACAGCCAGAGCTACACAGAGAAACCCTGTCTCGAAAAAACAAAACAAACAAAAGAAAAAGAAAAAAAGAAGTTACATACTAGCCAGGGCTATAGAGTGAAACCTTGACTTGAAAACCAACTGACCAACCAACAAAAACTAAAAGTACATTCTAGATTCCAATCAAGTATTTAGTGAATCAATTTTGAAGGCAATTTAAAAGATAAGGCAACTGTGGTAAGAAACTAGGAATGGTAATAATAAATGGATGAAAAAAGAAATAAAAGTGAGCCGGGCACAGTGGCACACCTCTGTAATCCCAGAAGCGGGCAGATCTCTGTGAGTTCGAAGCTAGCCTGATCTACAAAGTGTGGCCAGGATAGCCAAAGCTATACAGAGAAACTCTTGTCTTGAAAAAACAAAACACATAAACACACACACACACACACACACACACACACACACACACACACACACACGAAAAGAAGTGTATACAGCAGAAATAATTTCTATCAAATCCAACGTAATTCAGCACTAATGAGCTAAGATTCTGTAACAGCTCCAAAAAAGGGACTCTTCCAAAGTAATATATTTGAGTTACATACTTGTAAATAAATATGCTTATTCTGTGGACCTGCCAATCAAACTTACCTGAGAAAATCCTCCCAAAATAATTCTGTTAGAAGGAATGCCATTCTTCACCTCTTGATCTATCAAAGCTTTTACTAAAAACAAGAAAAGCATCATTAATATTTTCAATGTACATCAAGATAACTAAATATTAGAAATAAACAATAGAAGCAAAGTATATTAAAGGCAGAAGTGAATGAAAACCTTAAAGCATTCTATTTTAAAACACAAGGAGGCATATAGTTTTATGATCTAAGTCCTCAGATTCCACAGGAGCTGCTTAGCTTAACATTTATTTTCTCACAGACATATATGTTCTTTTCTTTATGGCTAATTCTCATGTACATATTTTATAATTCTTTAATAAACTAAATGGAAATTAGGTAAAACTTGTCATTTTAAAGTAGTATGCATTAAAGATCATCTAATTTGTGACTAAAAGTGTTTAACACCATTAGTCATGTTTTTAAAAACCATAGCATTACTTTTTCCTATAATTCAAATTATTAGGGGCTGGAGAGATGGCTCAGAGGGTAAGAGCACTGACTCCTCTTTCAGAGGACCTGGGTTCAATTCCCAGCACCCAAATGGCAGCTCACAACTGTCTGTTACTCCGAGATCTGGCACCTTCACACAGACATATGTGCAGGCAAAACACAAATGCGAACAAAATAAAAATTAGAATTCCATTTAAATTGAAACAGTAAATGATGGGAGAGGAATTTCAGATATCCATTTGAAATTCTATGTGGGCACCCTGTGTGTGTCTGATGCCCACAAAGACTAAAAGAGGATGTCAAAATCCTTGGAATGGCAATTAAAGACAGCTATGTCCAAATTTAAAGTTATTTTTAGTTTATAAAATAACTTAAGCATAGTGGATCATGCCTTAATCCCAGCACTTGGGATGCAGAGAGCAGGTGAACCTCTGAGTTCAAGGCCAACCTGTTCTACATAGTGAGTTCCAGGTCAGCCAGGGCTTTAGAGACACCATTTCTCAAAAGCAAACAAACAAGCCAAGGTTGGGGGGGGGGGATACTCAGGAGGCAAAGGCAGGCAGCTCACCATGAGTTCTAAGCCAGCCTGGTCTACAAAGCAAGTCTAGGACAGCCAAGGCTGTCTCAAACAAACCAAAACAAAAAAAGCAAACAAACAAAAATTAGCTCTTAAAGTTAGTATGAAAAAGAAAAGGCAGTCCGACCAGTATGAAAAGCTTGAGATAGTGGGTTTTACACTAGGGAATGAAAACCTATAGAGGCAAATGAGGAGAGGACAAAACTAGCCCAGCTGTCAGGAAGGAGGAGGCAGCAGCGAGGGGCTGCCTAGGAGGCTGAGATTAGTTAGCTTTGTTTTCTAGATTATACCAACTGATGGTATAAAACAAGAAAGTATTTTTTAAAACTACAAGAGAAGCAGCCACAGCGTGGTGGGACATGCCTTTAATCCCAGCACTCGGAAGGCAGAGGTAGGCAGATCTTTGAGTTCGAGGCCAGCTTGGTCTACAAAGTGAGTCCAGGACAGCCAGGGCTACACAGCGAAACCTGAAAACACACACACAAATAAACACATGCAAGCAGCCACTTGAAGAAAGTGGGTTGCCAGAAGGCAACCCGTAACTGTTATTTATTCAGTAACTTATTTTCTCTATTCTTGTCTTCCAAGCTGAATCTCTGACCTTCATTCTCTTCCATATTCATTTTAGAGGAGAAAAAAAAAAAACACCCAGCTTTATTGTTAAAAGAGAATCTTTTACTCAGGGGCTTACCTAACAAGGACAGCTCTTACATCTTCTATAGTTCTAACACACTTAAACCCAAATGTGTCATTTATTTTTTAAGAGACAAAACCTTAGCTTTTTATTCTAGCCTTAACATTCACACTGATAAAGTCAGTGGTCATGGTTTCACATCCCAAACAGCGAATGTGTTTTGAATGTATATTCTCTATCTTAGAGATTTAAAGATGTTCTTAAAATGAATGAAATGATTTTTTATCTACTGATTTTTATCCATTTTGGAAAACTTCAAATAAATATAAAAGTAGAAAGATGCCGGGTATGGTGGCACATGCCTTTAATCCTCGCACTCTGGAGGCAGAGGCAGGCGGATCACTGAGTTCAAAGCCAGCCTGGTCTACAAAGCGAATGCAGGACACCCAAGGCTACACAGAGAAACCCTGTCTCAACCCCCCCCCCAAAAAAACAAAAAACAAAACAAATACAAGTAGAAAGAGCAGGCCATGTACATAGCTCCAAGACTGCAGTGACCAATTCTCAGCTGGGTTGGTTTCTTTCTTTTTCTTTTTTTTTTCTTTCTTTTTTTTTTTTAGGATTTTCAAGACAGGGTTTCTCTGTGTAGTCTTGGCTGTCCTGGACTCACTTTTGTAGACCAGGCTGGCCTCGAACTCACAGCAATCCACCTGCCTCTGCCTCTCAAGTTAATCAAAATTTAACTAATGGATCTACTAAAATATTTATGAATGTGTTTGCCTTTATAGTTACTTTGGTACTCACCATTTTCTGCTGCCTGTTTAATTCCAGATTCATCCTCCTCGCAATCTGGTGAAAGCCCAATAATATCAAACCTAGAAAATAATGCCAAGTGAGAAATTCCCAAATTATCAATAAAAATATATTGAAAACAAGAAAGAAAAGAAGGATAAGATAAAATATTTGATTCTAAAAGCCCACACCTGACATCTTCAAGTTAGTCTGTAGAGAAATTCCAAACAGTAGTACTCAGTAGACAAATGAAGCTCTGTTTAAAATGTGCTGGCTACAACTGTATAGGCGCCTCACATCAGAGGCCACGAAAACCACCCTTTGTCCCTTTCTACTCCTCTGTTGAGTGTGTGCTCGCATGACAATCTCCAGCAACAACGGACAGAACTTTTAGTTTAGACAGGAACCCTCCACGTAGAATAGGTCAAAGAACCCAAAGTGAAGGGGACTAGGAACTTGTACAGCTGTCAAGGAATTAGGAAAACAGCCCAGTCAAGGTTATAAATGCACCCAAAGGACAAAACAGTAGGGACTAGACTGAAAATGAAAGTGTCAAGATCAAAACATTTTTGTTTGGCAAATTCGGTGTCTCAGTAGCAAAAAGAAATCCAGAGCGAGCACAGAGAGACTCATAGCTCTACTTTCTGGCTGGGAAGGGCATGGGAGGCACCTTGAGAGAGCTACGGGGCCAATGACCTGAACATCCACCATCCAGGAAGGCAAGGCGCTGGCAGAGGGAAGGGCTGAGCTGCAATCAGAGTGCGTGTCTCATTCTCATGAATCAAATGTTTGGTTAATGAGCAGTCGAATAGATTTCTCTTCTTACAGAAAAAAAGCTGCTCTACCTTCTGTAAAAGTTAACTCAGTTATGAAGCATGAGCACTGGGATAAAGGCTAAGCTTAACTGTTTTCTTGGAATTTAAAAACACCTAAATAAAAGACGTACACAAGAGCCATTCTGAAAAGGCTAAAAGGTTGTTACTGAATAGGTACACTCTTACTTACCAAGAAGGCATAGCCATATTCATATTTAATGTAACCGGCATCACAGGCCTATGTGGGAAAGAAACAGCATGTCAGGATAGCAGAGCCACATTTCGCTGTATGACTGGAAAAGTATTTCACACTTCCACACCGCATAGCTCTGCCTCTTGGCACTGGAACTGTTTTCTGAAGACAGAGCAGCTGTTGCCAAGAACTAAATTTGGCTCCTAACAACTCCTTTTTGTCTCAGCAGCCTTACTTTATATCTGTAAGTTCTAAGAACCAAGACAACTGGAAATACATTAACAATGAGACTCTGGTAAGAGCATTTTATTGCCTTGCTACTGTACTATTAATTCCCGTATGCCTGGATTACACTTTGCTTATTCCTTAGTTACATACCTGCTTGATTAAGAGACCTATAAATAAGTATAAGCTCTACCCAAGTGTCTCTTATGTTTAACTCATCTGGAATGAAAAATAGGCTCATAAAGAAATATAAATATACTCTTAATCACCAATGCCACTATCCTCCTTATTCATACAGCAAAAACCAATTCAAAATCCTGTGAAAATGTAAACTTCCACAGATTAGGAAACAGGCTTAGAGCAATCCAATATAGGGACAAATGTAGTGGAAATTCAAGTAAGTCATGATTCTGTCTCTTGTTTAGGCTGGCCATGCTAGCCAGTGCACTCAGCTGTAGCACATCAGATGCTCTGCAGCAGGCCAGGGAAATCTGCAGGCTCTTTTGCTCTTTGCATACTCATCCAGTCACCCTGTTATGTCTAAGGAGGAAGCACTAGCCTACTGGCATGGACCCAATGCCTCTAGCTCTCCCGCATGGCTACTCTTAGGAACTTTCACCTCAAAAAAGCCAAGCTTATTGATTTTTCGAGTTATGACACCAGCAAACATTTTCAGAGCCACGTACTGAAATCTTATCTACTACAGTGTATCACACTACTGCTAATTAATAAAACACGCATGTCTTCAATTTAATAAAGACTTCTCACAAATCTAGCAGGTAAACCTTGTTTATGGATAACCCACGGGTCTCTTTGGAACCTCACAGGCACTTACGTATTTAAGAGAATTGGTCTGGCCTTAAGTTCACCTGACCTCTAGAAAAATATCTTAAATTTCAAAAAGGGATTCCTCTCCCACCTCCACCCCCATTTAACCAAGAGAATATTTCAGCTTAAAAAAAAAAAGATTTATTATGCATACAGTGTTCTGCCTGCATGTGTATCTGTAAGCCAGAAGAGGGCACCAGATCTCAGTATAGATGGTTATGAGCCACCATGTGGTTACTGGGAACTGAACTCAGGACCTTTGGAAGAACAGACCGTGCTCTTAACTTTTGAGCCACCACTCCAGCCTGAGAATATTTTAGCTTTAAGGAATGCTAATTTTTTTTATTTAAAAGGGGAACAACTATATTCAGATATTTTTCTGGAAAAGCAAAGCTATTACAATTTTGTTATAGATTCTAAAGGAAAAAAAAACCCAAAATATTAGAAATACTCACGCATGTGGACAAACGTATTTGATGTGGGAACTTCTGATACCCGCAAAGGCTTCTGCCCATCCATGCCTAGTAGACAGTTATTAAAATCACGATATTAACTACTGTTTTACATTCTAGTAAGCTGGTACAGAACAGTACTTAAAACTTAAAACGTCTATGAGGACTGATGCTAGCTCCATAACGTGCCTTGAGAGTAGAGACTACGCTATTGAGTACCTCTGCTGATGTGGAAGCAACAGCCCTTCTGTAAGGTTTGCCTAAACAGAGGATGGTCTCCGTGAGTTCTGTCAACAGATGCTAGTGTTAGATATGATCTGATACATAAAAGACCTTTAAAACCACCAGGAAAATTCTACAGCTGATAAACACATTTTAGCAAAGTAACAGGATATAAAATTAACACTAAACTTCATAGCCTTCCTTTATACAAATGAAAAACATATTAAAGAAATCAGGGAAATAGTACCTTTTACAACAGCATCAGATTAAATATATATGCATATACATGTACGTATATGTATACATGTATATGTATATATATACATATATGTTGTAGATATACTAAAAACTACAGATTTAAGATAGTTATTAAAGATATATAGATATAGATATATAGATATGAAAAGCCTATATTAAAAACTTTAAGATACTAAGGAAAGAAATGGGAGACACTAGAAAATGGAGTAACTTCTCATGTTACTTAGTAGGATAACTACTGTCAAATGGCCATCCTACCAAAAGCAATTTCCATATTAAATGCAATTCTCAAAGAAAATATCAAAATCTATACAGAAATAAAAATGACCTATGATAGTTTAAAACAATCTGAGCAATAAAAAAACACTGCTTGGAAGCATCGCCACCTCTGACTTCAAGTTATACTACAGAGCTATAGTAGTAGCAGCATGGCCTTGGCATAAAGACACATCGGTAAGTAGAAAAGAATGGAAGATTCAAATAAAAGCCAACTGGTTCTGGACAGGTCAGAAGTACACAGTGGAGAAAAGGCAGCATCTTCAACCAATGGTACTGATCACACTGAAAAAGAATGAAATTCGAGCCTCATCTCTCACTCTACACAAAATACAACTTGACATGGATCAAGGATATCAGCATATGACTGGATGCCTTGAATTAATGAAAGAAAAAATATAGAATACACTCAAACTAATTGGCACAGGAAAGGATTTTCAAACTAACAATAAATGGGACCTCACAAACTAAAGTTTCTATACAGTAAAGGACACCATTTAAGCAAAGAAACAGCCTACAAAATAGGAAAAAAAAACTTTACCAATTATATACCTGACAGAAAGTAACTAGAATATAAAAGGACTAAGAACAAAACTGCAAAATACTAGAACATCATGGCAATAACCTAATTTAAAACAGGGTATAGAACTAACATCTCAAAAGATGCAATACTAATGGCTGAGTATCACTTAATGGAATGTTTGAGATCCTTAGCTATCAGGAAAAGACAAAAGTAAAATTATTTTCAGATTCTCTTAGCCTAATTCAGAAATCCCAAGATTAATAAAAAACAAATGACAGTACATGTTGATGAGGACATGGGGGGATGGGAAACAGCAAGAAGCTGAGAACCAATCCACGTCCAGACCCTGCCGTGCCCTACTCCTGGGTGTGTACCCACGTCATTCTGCAGAGACACTTGCTCATCCACATTCAGGGCAACTCTATCCATAACAGCCAGAAATGGGAAGCAACCTGGATGCCCAACAACAGATGAATATAAAAGGAAAATGTGGTACATTTATATAATGGTACACTACACAATTGAGCTGAAAAGAAAAACTGTACCATAGAATTTTCAGGTAAATGGCTGGAGCTAGAAACAATCATGCATGAGGTAACTGAGACCCAGAAAGACAAATATCACCTGTTTTCTTTTATGTGGGAATGATAGCTTTTATGCTTCAGACTTGTGTACATCATTTAGAATACTAAGAAGTTAGGGATGGGGGAAGGGAATCTTCCAAGGAAGTGATATAAAATATAGAGTTATTAAGGGATAAAGGACTAACACTAACAGCCTTTGAAGAGCCACATGGAGACCTGCTGCTGTAGAGGCTTCCCAAAATATGCACACATATAAAAGGAATTTAAGCCAATTCACCATATAATGGAGGGACGATACCGCAATTAGTCAGGATATGCTACCAAAGGGGTTCCATAGGCTGCCCTCCACCCCAATATTACAGGCCATTGGCAATGCTATGGGAAAGCTCTACAACCTGATGCTAAGACCCTATTGTTGAAGACAACATACTCATGTCATTAAACATGGAGAAACTGAGCAGGTATCTGACTGGAAGCTTCACTCCTACTGGTTAAGGGACCCAGGGATAGAAGGCTCTATACACACTACTGGAGGGGAAAAAAAGCCATCAATTTCACCAGCTGTAAACTCTGCTAGCAATAACAGCACAGTGCTTGCTCACTGTTGTAAGAAAGGCATGAGTGTTGGGGAGTAACCAGACACTTAAAAAAAAATGGATTTAAGGTCTACTACATAAGATGGAACCCATAACTAATACTGTTATTGAGGCCTTGAGTAAATTAATATCTTAATAAAATGACTCTTAATTTCCCTTGTCACTGTTCTATTGCTGTGACAAAATACCACGACCAAGACCACTCATTAAAAAGGCATTTAATTGGCAGTTTGCTTACATTTTCAGGAACTGAGTTCATTTCCATGATGGTGGGGAGTGTGGCACTGAGAGTAGCAGCTGAGACAGTGGAACTGGCCAAAGCTTTTGAAACCTCAAGCCCCCCCCCCCCCCCCCCAGACTTCCTAATCCTTCCTAAACAGTTGGAACCAAAACATTCAAACATATGAGCCTGTCAGGGCAGGGCATTTTTACTCAAACCACATTCCACTCCAGGTCCCCATAGGCTGGTAGCCATCATAATGCAAAATGCACTCAATCCAACTGTAAGTCCCCATAGCCTTTTTAGTCTCTATACTGCTTAAAAATCCAAAGTTCCACTCCAATCCCTTGTGAGACTCAAGAAACTTTCCTAATTCTAACTCCCTATAAAATAAAAAAACAAATCATGTATTTCTTAACTGGGGACTCAAGGTTCCTGAGGGTTAGAGTCCATAGCCACCATGGCAGGGAGCATGGCTGTTCTAGGAATTCTGTGCTTATGTGTCTTAAGTACAAGTTCATGTGGATTTATGTATTATACGTTGTCAGAACATGATTCAAGAAAGGAATTATGTGAGATTTCTGAGTGCTTGTGAGAAACCAAGAAACTAAGAGAAGAGTCCGTTACCTCAGTTTCTTCAAAAACATGGGATTGTTCTTGGATCGTGTTTTCCTGCTCCTCCTAGGTGTGGAGGGTCGGGAGTGAGTTTTCTTCAGATTACTCACTACAACTGCCTATCGCTATTTGTTTATATGCCTCTATGGAAAACATGCTCTGCCACGTGCAGCTTGTCCGCCATGTGCGGCTTTTCTGCCATGTGTGGCTCACCCGTGTGAGTGTGATTGACTTTACTCATGTGACTCTCCTTAACCCTCAGAATATGTTGTCTGATGCTCAGAATAAAGTTGGTTGTTGCATGAGACTTTAGTCCATCTCATTTATTGGCTCCATCCTCCCAGGTCCCAATAAAAAGTACGTATGTATGTGTCTGTGTAAACTGTATTAAGATTTACCTGGAAAGCTCTAAGATATGTTGAAACAAAGAGCTAATAAATGGAAACTGATCCCCATGCTAATAGACTTAGCATTGTAGTCACACACAGAGTGAGATTCCACTTCACACCCACTAGGAAAGCTAGAAAATAGTGGGTGCTGTTTGTTTGGTAAGACAGGGTCTCACTCTGTGACTGGATGGCTTATTAGTCACAAAGCAGCTGGCATCAAACCCCCAACCAGCTTCCTGCCTTAGTTTTCTGAGTACTGGGTTTACACAGACATGTGTCACAGTATCCATAGTAAAAAACAAAACAAACAAACAAAAAAAACTTTATGCAGTGTTGATACACACCTGCACTTCCAGATCACCAGACCAAACCAGAAATTATCATGCCATCCCGGTCCTTGCCTCTGAGTATTAACCTGGGAGGCCTTTTAAGCCTTGTGCCCAAAGCAGCATTTAAAACACAGATTGTAGGGCTGGAGAGATGGCACCTGTTTGCTTTCACAGAGGACTGGGGTTTAGTTCCCAGCACTGCCACGGTGGCTCAGAACTGTCCGTAACTTCAACTCCATGGGAATGGACACCTTTTCTGTTCTCCACAGGTAGCAGGCATGCACATATATGCTGATAAAACACTCCTACACATAAAATGAACCCAAACCAAAATAGAACACAAAACCTGGGTAATCTCAGCACTCAGCTATGTCAAGGGGGTTGTGAGTGTATAGCCTACCTGGGTTACATATGAGAACTTGTTTCAAAACAAAATCAAACAAATTTTATTGTAATTAAATACATAAAATATAAACTACACACACACACACACACACACACACACCCTTATTACCACTGTAAAGGGCAACACTTCAGCCACATTAGAAGAGGTTCTTACCTTGCTCACTGCCAATGATGTTTCAGTTTCTTTCTCTTTTTTTAAAATTTACTTATTTATTATGTCTACAGAGTTCTGCTGGCATGTGTGCTTGCACACCAGAAGAGGGCACCAGGGATCTCATTACAGATGGTTGTGAGCCACCATGTGGTCGCTGGGAATTGAACTCAGGACCTCCAGAAGAGCAGAGAGTAGTGCTCTTAACCTCTGAGCCTTCTCTCCAGCCCCCTCAGTTTCTTTTACAACCTTTAGGTATATCATTAGTGTACTCTCTATTTTGGGATTTGTGTTAATGACCTCAGGGATAACTAAATAAGCCATAAACACCATGATTAAGATTTCAGTTAATTAGAGCTCTGGGAATGGACAGTCACCCAAAACCATATTTATAAAACATTGTCCACCAATTATTAAGAGTCCAAATGGAACACAGGTTCAATTATCTTCCTCAAAGTACTATTTCAGGCCTGGCCTGGTAGCATACACATGTAATGAACCCCAGTACTTGGATGGCTCAGGTCAAAAGATTGTTAACCTTGAGGTCAACTAAGCTACACAGAGAATTAAAAGGCATCCCAGAACAGATAGCAAGACAGTCTCATAAGGGAAAAAAAAAAAACAAACATATAAAGCTTGATTTAATATGACTAGCTAAAATTTTGACAGCCTCACCTCCCTGTAATTTCATTTTGTTGAGAAATGGTGACTTAAGCATATGGCAACTAGGAAAATAGGATTCAGACAAAAAAATTAATGTTATTTTTATAGTGCTTTTTAATACACAAAATCTTGGCCATTTTTTTCCATATCAAATGGTCTACCCGGCAGGCCTTTACACTTTTTAAGACTTCCTGTGGCTTGTACATTTATTCCTATTCAATGATGAAGACTAAAAAAGCTGGAGTCATGAGGCTGGAAATATAGCACAATTACCAGGGTGCTTTCGTAGCTGTAGCCATGCAATGGATTATTTCGTAGTAAGAGTGCAATACCAGAGCTGTGGAGATAGCTCACACTTGCTCTGCAGTGTGAAGACCGGAACTTGAACTCTAGAACCCATATAGAAAGCCCAGCATGGGGGCGGGGGCTGGGGGTGGGGGGGGGGGGGGGGGGGGGGGGGGGGGGATGGGGCTGGAGAGATGGCTCCAGGTTTAAGAGCAGTGTCTCCTTCTCCAGAGGTCCTGAGCAACCTCATGGTGGCTCACAACCATCTATAAGTTATCTGATGCCCTCTTCTGGGATGTAGGTGTACATGCAGATAGAGCTCTCATATGTATGTACATATATATGCATATATGTATGTATGTATATGTATGTATGTACACACACACATACACTTTTTTTAAAAGGAAAAAACGAAAGCCCAAAGTCCCAACTTTGGAAGACAGAGACAGTCCAAGAGCTTGCCAGCCTGCCTAGTCAAAACAATGCACTTCTAGTGTAGTGAAAAAAACCTTTCTTATGCCAATAAGGCAGAGAGCAACAGAGGATGACACACAGTGCCGTTCCAGCTCTACATGTGCGCATGGGTGTGAGTGTCTGAATAGTCAAGTGTATGCACCTCCTCCCAAAGGAAAATGTAATATTTATCTATGTCACATTAATGATCCCGAAAAACAGGCCAAGTGAGAGAAGGCTGACACTGAAGACAACATGGTCTGGGTTCCATTTATATGAAACATTCAGAATAATCAAAACCATAGAAAATGAACTATTAAGTAATTCTTGAGAGAAGAGTAAAGAGACTGTCATTCATGAAATGCTGAAAATACTCTGCAATTAAGGTGACGATCTTTGCAAATAAGCTAAAGATCACCCAATCATATATTTTAAAGGTGTGAATTTTATGCTGTATGAATTACATCTCAAACAGTAACAATGGTAAGTGGTAAGACAAAGTTGAATTTGGGTCATTGTTTCCCAGCCTCTATCCCAAGCACAAAATGGTAAACACTCTTACATAAGAAAATCAAAGGAGCTGGGCCATGGTGGTGCACACCTTAAATCCCAGCACTACAGAGACAGAGGTAGAGGCAGGTGGTATCTGTGCGTCAAGGCCAGCCTTATCTAGGTCAATTTGTATTCAGTCCTTTATATTTTTTTCACAGATATATGAGCTTAAAATGTTTTAAGACCAATATTAAGCACCTAATCAGAATTGTTTTATGACCTACATGCACATACATACATCCGCAACTGAATTAATGGAGACAGAGCGACAGAGACAGAGACAGAACACAAACCTAATACCAAACTTTTATAAGTGGGAGGTTGTCTGGTTTCGGATATGGTTTTGTTTGAAATGGTTTTGCCAGGCTGGAGCGATGGCTCAATGGTTAGGAGTACGTCTGCTCCTGCAGAAGACCAGGTGTAGATTCCCAGCACCACTATGGTGGCTCACAGCCACTGTAATCCCAGTTTCAGGAAATCCAACAAGCATGTACCTAGGACACACACAGGCATGTAGGCAAAACATTCATACAAAAAAAAAAAATAAATAAATTAATCTAAAAATGTAACAAAAAGAAAGTCCTGCTCTGTAATGCAGGCTGGTTTCAGCTCTGTCTAGTCTAGGCTGGCCTGGGACTGCCAAGCCTTCTGCTTCAGCGTCCGTGCGCTCGAGGAACTCTGCTGTACATGATCACAACCAGCCCACATGCCAGAGTCCAGGGCAAACAGTGACTCCGACACATTCACTCCAGTCTGCTTAGCTTTTGGAAGAGAATGCAAAGTATTGTGAAAGGAATGTCCTCATCCCACATAAATTCTCTGCACATCTAAACTCTTATCAGTCTTTCCATCTAACTGGTCAAAGGCAAAATGACTTAGCACAGATTGGACATAAAGCCAGACCTGAGAAATGACATGAAAGTGAGACCAGAGACGTCGACGATGCAGAAGTAAAAATGCCAAGAGGCCAGAGGAAAATGATGTGAATAACCTTAGGGGATTTGGTTAATGATAAATCCATTCATTAAAAATATGGAGAGGAAAAGATTATCTTCATTAATGCCAAATATCTTCTTATAAAATACTTTTAAACATTTAAAATATTAAATATGCAAGCATTTAACATTTTAAGTGTTATATTCAGTTATTATTCAAAATTATTAGGCAGCGTTTTAGCCAACTGATGAAATACAGTATCAGCAGTAGTAGGGCAAGAATTAAAATCATGTGTACCTGAGACAAACAGCGCCAGTCATGATAGGCCACCCTGAGACTGTAGAAAATGAGCACCCACCACCCTAACAGGGGCAATCTATGAATCAGCCTGTGTCCCTAAGCAGTACCAAGCTCATAAAAGCAAGACTGAAGGAGTGACTTCAGTGTGATGTATACTCCTGGATCAGGTCAACTAAAGGAAATGTAAATGGTGCTGGTAGATTAGAAGGTGACAGTAGAACTGGTGGCTATATTGTCAGCTTGTGGGAATGTTTTTGACCTTAAAATACAGACCGAGGCCAGCAAGGTGGCTCAGAGGACAGACAAGACCTGGCCTTGACACTGGGACCCACATGCTGAAGGGAAAGAACCAAGTCCCCAAAGCAAAAGCTGTTCTTTAGCTTCGGCATGCATGCCCCACATATTTATAAAATGCACACTGACGTGTAAAGGACTAGTGAGGCAACGTGGCTACAACTTTTTTTTTTTCTTTTTTCTTTGGTCAGACAGGGTTTCTCTGTGTAACCACGGCTGTCCTGGAACTTGCTCTGTAGACCAGGCTGGCCTCGAGCTCAGAGATCTTCCTGCCTATACCTTAGTGTTGTGTGCTACTACGTCTGGCTACCTTTCTTCTTTTCTCTCTCTCTTATTTTTTATTTTTCTTTGTAAAAAGTCTCTTGTAGTCTGGCTCACCTCGAATTCTTCACGCTCACTCTGTCGTAATACTTAGTAACTGTGAACTTCACACTACCTCCTCGCTTGGTTTTACTGCAGCACTAATCATTAAGCCCAGAGCTTCCTGCACGCTTCGTAAGTACTCTACCAACTGAATTTTACCTCTGCAATTTATTCCTCAACAGTTCAGAAAAATTTACAATTGAGTAATCTGTGTGAAACTATAAATACTGTGTTAGTAACATCTTTAAAAAAAACCACACACAATAGTAATAGGATATAATCTATTAAAGCAGTCTTTGTCCATACACGGACAAGAGCAAACTTACTGCTAAAAATACTGGGTGAAACTTTGATGAAGAACCATCTTCATGGTCTAAAAGTATCTTCACACACATGCCTTGTTCTTTTGTTTTAATGGAGTTTCATAAGTAACCCAAGCTGCTACCAACTGACGATCCTGCAACCCTGTATCACCGCGGCAGCAAGCCCTGACTTGGTTTTTAATTACAAAGAGAAAACAAATGCAGCAATGAAAGACCACCTTAACAAGAGACATGTTAACAACAGTGGGACAGGGCCAGGCATGGTGGCCCACATCTTTAATCCCATCACTTGGGAGGTAGAGGAAGGTGTATCTGTGAGTCTAAGGCCAGCCTGGTCTACAAAGTGAGATTCTCTGACAGCTAGGGCTATGTAGAGAGACTGTATCAAAAATCCAAAACAGAAAGAAAATACAAACAAAAACAACAAAACAAAAGAATAGGAGAAATGGCATAATTCTTTTCAAAAACTGAAACATTCTACCACATAGACACAGATATGCTAACTAAATGCATGTGTGACAACAAACTAGATTGGATTACTGAGGTAAACTGGCAAAATCTGCACATGCTATGTTAGATAATATTAAATGCCCTGAATTTGATAACAGTTCCATGGTTATATAAGATACTGTCCTTATGCAAAATATGCATTCAGTTTATATATATATATATATATATATGTATCTTATAAGGATCTGTGTTATTCTTGAAGTTCTATAAGACTGGACGAATTTCAAAATAATAGTTTTTAAATGAGATGAAAATAAATAGGTGCTATCTGGGTTGTGGAATTTCAACATATTTCATTCCCTTTTTTAAGATACAATTGTAACATTTTTAAATTACAAAAGCTATTTTTACTTTAGAAAGAAAACTAATTTCATGCAATACAGAACAAGACTTCCTCAATATTCATTTTAATTTATTACATGTTACAAATATATATGCCTTTAATCCCAGCACTTGGGAGGCAGAGGCAGGAGGATAACTTTGAGTTTGAGGTTAGCCTGGTCTACAAAATGAGTCTAGGACAGCCAGGGCTTTTACACAGAGAAACTCTGTCTCAAAAAAATAAAATAAAATAAAATAAATAAATAAATCTAGACATCATCTAAATCCATATTACCTTGAATAAATCTAAGCTCCAAAGTTAGGACGGTAAGGTTAGTAACTTGCCTTAGTAATTATGAAAAGGACAACTAGTCTAGCCCAATGCCTCATTCATTCATTCATTCATTCAATCATTCATTCATAGGCAAGGTCTCACTATGTTACCCAAGCTGGTCTCAAACTCTAGAGTTCAAGAAAACCACCTGGCTCATCTTCCTGAATATTTTAAACAATGGGCCTAATAACATGGTGAAAAGAAGATTTAATAATAACTTGGCTACTTTATATTTTTTTTACCAACTTTCAAATTTTTAACCTTTTTTTTATGTGTACAGGTGTTTTGTCTGCATGTCCGCATGTTCGCATGTGCACAGGTCCTGTGGAGTCCAGAACAGGGATTAGATCTCTTAGCACTTGAGTGGCACACGGTTGTAAGGCACTATGTGGGTGCTCAGAATTGAACCCAGGTCCTTTGGAAAAGCAGCCTCTGCTCTAAACCACTGAGCCATCTCCCCAGTTTCTATTTTTGACAGTCTTATGTAACCCTAGTTTCAATCAGATGAACACTGAATAAAACATGAGAAAACCTCTGTAGAAAAAAAAAAGAATGAGTAACAAGAAAACCATAATCTACTGTAAATTAGGGCAGCATAGACTGATAAGGGACTAAAGTGTCCGTCCAGCACGTATAAGGCCCGAGTCTGTCCTCCAGAACCACAAAAACAAAGCAAAATTTGTTTGATAAGCTTCCAAATTAATCAAGTTTGGCCTCTGCCTCTCTTGATTTTATCTTTTAAGGAATCATCTACTCGCTGACCTAGGACTCACGCTCCGTGCCATTGCTATTTCTAAGAGAACCAACTAGTCTTTCTCAACCTGCTCTGGAATTGCACACTGCTTCAGCAAACATTCCACTCTTCTCTGGTATTCAATACCCATTCAAAAAGCAATTAGCCATTTTAACATGTTCCAGAGACAATCTCAAAGATGAGAAACTCAACCTAAGAGGAAAACTCGGTGGGGTTCTTAAGCAGAAAAGCTTGTCTCATCACTGGGCTAATGAGAATCCGACCAGCAGCAAATACCTGTTCCTGTAATTTCAGCCTTCTTCAGCATGCAGCCTCTCTGACCAGTAAGCAACTGCATGACCCCATCTCATTAGGGCTACTAATAGTGGTACCTACCCAGTATCTCCCAATCCGTGAAGGAAAATAACCTAAAAGAGAAGAAGAAAAAATAATTCCACACCGAACTGTTTTACAATGTAGCTTTGGTTACGTTACAAAAGCGAATGAAGGTACTAAAAACTTAAAAACACAACACTATTCCGCAAGCTAATTAATTTCTATACGCCTTCCTTTTGAATCCTAAAATAATGTGACGTTTTAGCACTCAGACGTCTCACACGGGCAAATCACAGCCCGATAGAGACAGCTGCCTCTGTAAAGTCAGTCACCAAAGTCTCCTACACAGCCGAATTTTTTCGTCACAAAAGTTTCCGGGAGCAAAAGTTAAAACGAGCTCGCGCGGCACAGCCACACACGCCGCAGACCGACTGAGCAACCAGACGTCGGAACTCGCCCCGTGGGCGGACTCGGATTCCCGGCCCCGGCCCGGGAGGAGCCCGTGGCGCGGCGCGAAGCATCCACGCGCGGAGGCCTGGGTCTGCCTGAGCCCGCTGGGGCTCCAGGCCCGGGCGCCGTCACTCACCGCGGCGGTGGCCTTCCGGGCGGCGGGCACGACGGCGGGCATCGGGGCGGACATGTTGTTGCCGCACATCCACCGGCTGCCGGACAGCAGGTCGGAAGCGGAAGGGAGCTCGGGCGCCCGGCGGCCGTAGGGCTTGCGAGCCGAGAGTCCCTGCCCGCCCCTCCGGGCGCGCGCTCAGGCGCGTGCGCGCCCCCGCGCCGCCCTCCCGAGTTCCTCGCTTCGCACAAGGGCCCTGCCTCGGCCCCGAGCTCGCACCCTGGCTCGGCCGCGCGTGCGCGTCACAATGCGGCTTCCCGCGAGCAGCCGGAGCAGGGCGGGGCCGCTGCTGACCACCCGCCACCCCTCGGGGCGTGCGTGAACCCGCCGCGGGTGGCTGAGACCACGCCTAGGCGGGGCGACCTCTTGCTGTAGTCTAATGCCGGGATTCACTCCCAAATCCACTTCCCCAAGTAGGTCAGCGTTATTAACCAGTGGGCGGGCATTTTTTGAGACAGTAACCTTTTTAAGCCCGAGGCTAAATGGCCACCTTTCTGCACGGGTTGCATATTTAATTAATTAATTAATTTATTTATTTATTTTTGCAAACGTATGAGTTGGGAGCGGTCAAAGACAAAAACGTCCAAGGCCAAAATGCGATGGCCTTCCGAAGTGTACAAGTCACCAGGAAGCCAAATACATCGTTTCTAGGGAGCATTCTTTAAGACTGGGAAGGGATTGGTGAACCAAAGATTTGAAGACAATCCACTTAATAATTAAATTACACAGGACATAGCAGGGCATGGTGGCACACGTCTATAATCCCCCCACTCGGGAGGCAGAGGCAGGTGGATCACTGTGAGTTCGAGGCCAGCCTGGTCTACAAAGCGAGTCCAGGATAGCCAAGGCTACACAGAGAAACCCTGTCTCGAAAAACCAAAAAAATAAATAAATAAAATAAAATAAATTACACAGGACAGTCTCAGCCCTGAGGGATTTGGGGGTTTCACTCAAAATTGTTTTAAATCGAGCTTGCCATGGATTTGAATGATGAAAAGCTTGTACATTCTCAAAAAAAATGTTAAATTGATCATAACTCCTCCCCAAAGCAATAGTAATGGAACTAACGAGACTTATGCCACTATATAATTTTGGTTTTTGAAACAGGGTTTCTTTGTGTAGCCTTGGCTGCCTTGGAACCCACTTTGTAAGTCAGGCTGGCTTTGATCTCAGATCTGGCCACATCTGCTGAGACTAAAGGCATTCGCCACCACACCCAGCAATGCCACTATATATTTAAGTCAAACTATTAGGCCTTTTATTTGTGATTGTAAAAGAAAGCACAACTGTGTCTAGCTCTCAGCGTGAACATAAAATGATCCAAACCACTGTTAGGTGAGTTTCTCTATGATGAGATATGTACAATTCCAGGGGCTGGCTACCATTATTCCACTAGAAAGGACAAGGACCGTGTCTGACCACATCCCCTGGATGGGGAGACCTGGTGGCACTCAGAGGAAGGATAGCAGGCTACCAAGAAGAGACTTGATACCCTATGAGCATATACAGGGGGAGGAGGTCCCCATCAGTCACAGTCTTAGGGGAGGGGAGTAGGGGGAAAATAGGAGGGAGGGAGGAATGGGAGGGTACAAGGGATGGGATAACAACTGAGATGTAATATGAATAAGTTAATAAAATAAAATAAAAGGACAAGGACATGTTGCGACCTGTTTCTTCCTCCTACCTCAAAGCCGGTCCCTGCAATGTTTCTGGAGTTTTACGGTGTCCAAAGAGCTTGTTTCTACTGTTCTGAGTTATTTCTTTCTTCCCCAGGAAAGGGAATGAAGTTGATATAAGATTAGGAAGCCAGAGGCAGGCGGATCTCTGTGAGTTCAAGGCCAACCTGGTCTACAAATCTAGTCCAGGACAGCCACTGCTACACAGAGAAGCTCTCTCAAAAAATGCCAAAAATGATTTTGATTTGTTTTGATTGTGACTGTGCCCAGGTTCTTCCTTTTTGAAGTAAGCAAATATTTATTTTTGATTTTATAGGAACCCCCAGTTGAAAAACTTTAAGCTTTCAGATAAAAGAGAACAAGTTAAATGCCAAGGTTTATACATAAGGGGTGGATGGTTATACACCGGAAGTGGATATATCAGTCTCTCTAAGGCCTTTTGCCAAACAATTCACCAAATTCACCAAGCTATGCACCTAGGCTACAGGAAACTAAAAGAACTGCTGTGAGGAACAAAATACAAGACATTTAACTTAGGAGTCCTGGTAGACCAGGTGATCACCAAGTGCCCAAAGAAACAAATGTGCGGATGCTTCTAATTATTTCTGTTCATCCTGAGACTGTATATCTATCTACTGGGCATATACGGTGGTCCCTGCCTGTCACGACGGACCTCAGTATGATGTTCAGAGGCCTAATGGGCATAGCCACTTTGCCACTGTCCAATTCACTAAGGCTGGGAAGAAATAAAATTGAGAAACAGGGAAAACATAGAGCCTATGCCTCTATGAAGATTAAAGATAGGGCTACCGTGATGCAGGTCTCCTGTTTAACATTCGCATAACTAACCAGACTCTGATCCACAGGGCCAGGATGTCACCTGGTCCCAAATAAAGAACTATCAGGGATAGCTCAAAAAGAAAAGAAAAACTTTAAACTTTTTAAAGAAACTGGATTTTTATTTTTTACTTATTTTTTTTTCCGAGACTAACCCAATTTTGACGAAGCCACTCCAATAGTGACAATAATGAGAGGTTTGGTTGAGGGGTTTTGTTTTGTTTGTTTGTTTGTTTGTTTGAGGGGTTTGTTTATTTGTTTGTTTGTTTGTTTGTTTTAGACAGGTTTTCTCTGTGTGATAGCCCTGGATGTTCAAGGCTGGCCTTGAACTCACAGAGATCTGCCTGCCTCTGCCTCCCTAAGTGCTGGAATTACTGGCATGTGCCACAACACCTGCCTGAGGCTGGATTTTTTAAAGACACTGAATTTTAAAGTGTTTCAATTTGTAAAGGCTGTGGGAGTTTTTGTTCATGAAATGTTTATATTGTGATGTTTATATTTACTGTTTGATCTTGAGGATTATCAAGAATAGAAAGATGTGACTTAAGAGTGTTTTGTTTATCAAAGAAGGAGTCAGTTTTGATGGCTAGTTTTATGTCAACTTGATACAAGCCAGAATCTTCAGAGAGGAGGGATCCTCAACTGGGAAAATGCCACTGTAAGTGCAGACTATAGGCAAGCCTGTACAACCACCACTGCCCAGTGGTGATTGATGGGGGAGAGACCAGCCTATTGTGGGCGGTGGCACCCATGGGCTGACTTTTAATGACTGCTTCTATTTTACTTGAGGTTATAGGTCTATTTAAATTATTTATCTTGATTTAACATTGGTAAGTGGTACCTATTGAGAAAATTATGTTTCTTTTAGATTGTCCAACTTGGTGGAGTACAGATTTTTAAAGTATGCCCTTAAAATGATTCCCTGGATTTCCTTAGTGGCTGTTGTTATGTTTTCCATTTTATTTCTGATTTTCCTAATTTGGATAGTCTCTCTCCATCTTTTTTTTGCATACCATTTTTATTAAAGATAACAGACCAAACTTTACAGGAAGAGGATGTAAACTGTTATTTTCTTATGGTTGCGAAAGAAAATACTTTTATAAGGAAATGTAAGTCACTAGTATTCCCTCATTTATGGATAATGAATTCATACAATCTTACATACTTGGATGTATAAGGTCCCCAAATAATTGCAAATTTCAATCCTAACATCATTAGAAAAACAATATTTCTTTTAAACTATTTAGTTGTACAATTGAAGTATTTCTCTGAATGCAAACATTCTATTCTAAAACTCAGTAAATGGGAGATATTTTAACATGCATCATTTGCTATTACTTATATGCTTATTAATTCAGTAGTGGAACCGAGACCATAATCACAAGGAGCAAAGTATTTGTTAGATAGCTGTTTATGAAAAAAAATGTTCTGACCCTTAGAATTAAAGACCAGGTGACAATTCTGATATATTGAAACATTACCATTTAGTACCATTGAGAAAGGTACCCCCATGTTTTTGAAGAAAAAAAAAACCTATTAGAAAAAAACAGCTTCTCACTGTCTGGTGAGCACTAAGATGTCACCACAATGAGTTCTCACTAAAACTAAAGGAATAGTGTTAACAACTTCTCTGAAGTAAAATCTTCTGGACTTTGGTCTTTAGTCATTAAATGTCCTAATGCTACTGTGAGAAGATTGTGTTTCAGTAGTGAGTTGAATAACTGTCATAAGCTTCTTGGGGGGAATCTCTTTCCATCCTTATTAGTTCAGATAAAGGTTTGTCTATCATGTTGATTTTCTCAAAAGACCGACTCCTTGTTTCATTGATTCTTTGTATTGTTCTTTTTGTTTCTATTTTATTGATTTCATCCCTCAGTTTATATCCTGCCTTCTTATTCCTCTTGGGTGTTGTGCTTACTTCTTTTTGTTCTAGAGCTTTCAGATGTGATGTTAAGTTTCTAGTCTGTAGGCACTCAGTGCTATGAACTTTCCTCTTAGCAACACTTTCATTGTGTCCCATAAGTTTGGGATACTGTGTATTCATGTTTCTTAAATTCTGGGGAAAAAAAAGTCTTTATTTCTGTCTTGACTCATTTTTTATTTAGTAGAGAGTTGTTCACGTTTGTTTTTTGTTTTAGATTTGTTTATTTATTAACTATAAAGGGTTACAGTGTTTTGCCTGCATGTACACCTGCAGGCCAGAAGAGGACACTGGATCTCATTATAGATGGTTGTTAGCCATCATGTGGTTGTGGGGAATTGAACTCAAGACCTTTGGAAGACCAGCCAGTAATCTTAACCTCTGAGCCATCTCACCAGCCAGAGTTCTTCCGTTTTTATGAGTTCCTAAGCTTTCTGTTGTTTCTGTTGTTGAAACCCAGCTTTAATCCATGGTGGTTTTATAGGACGCAGGAGGTTATTTCAACTTTCTTGTACCTATTGAGACTTCCTTTGTTACTGAGTATATGGTCAGTTTTGGAGAAAGTTCCATGAGGTGATGAGATGAAGGTATATTCTTTTGTGTTTGTTTTAATGTTCTGTAAATTTATGTTAGGCCCATTTGGTTTATAACATCTGTGAGCTCCAGAGTTTCTGTTTAGCTTTTGTCTGGATGACCTGTCTATTGGTGAGAATGTGGTACTGAAATCTTCCATATCAGTGTGTGGAGATCAATATGTTATTTAAGCTGCAGTGTTTCAAAAGTGGGTATACTAGTGTTTGGTCCATAGATTTTTAAGAATTGAAATGTCATCTTGGTGTATTTTTTCCTTTGACAAGTATGAAGTGTTCTTCCTCATCTCTTTTGATTAGTTTGGTTGAATTCTATATTATTAGATAATAAAATGGCTACACCACCTTGCTTCTTAGATACATTTCTGGGTATATCTTTTTCCTTTTTTTTCTTTCCTTTCTTTTTTAAAAAGTTTTTGAAACAGAGTTTCTCTGTGTAGCCTTGGCTGTCCTGCAACTCAATCTGTAGACCAGTCTGCCCTCAAACTCTCAGAGATACACCTGCCCCTGCCTCCTGAGTGCTGGGATTAAAGGCTTGTACCATTGTCGCCCAGCTGGTGTATCTTTTTCTTACTCTTTGCCCTGAGGTAATGTCTATTCTTGATATTGAGTTGTGTTTCTTGGATGCTGCAGAAGGATGGATCCTGGTTTGGCATCAATTCTGTATCTTTTTATGTGAACTTGAGTCTATTGATATTGAGAGATATCAATCACCAATGGTTGTTAATTTCTGTTACCTTGTTGTTGTTGCTGTGTGTAGTGTGTGTGCGTGCATGTTTGTGCACATGTGCATGCACGTGTGCTCCCCCCTTTTTTTTTGCTGGTATGAATTTCCTTGGGTTGGAGTTTTCTTTCTAGCATCTTCTGTAGGGCTGGATTTATAGATAATTGCTTAAATTTGACTTGATCATGGAATATCTTTCTTTTTCTCCCTCTATGGTGATTGAAATTATTACTGGATATAGTTGTCTAGGCTGGAATCTGTGGTCTCTTAGAGTCTGCAGGACATCTGTCTTCTGTCTTGGCCTTTCTGGATTTTCACATCTCCACTGAGAAGTCAGATGTAATTGTAGTAGGTCTGCCTTTCTATGTTACTTGGCCTTTTTTCCTTGCAGCTTTTAATATTCTTTCTTTGTTCTGTATGCTTAGTGTAATTTATTTTATTAAAAAATAAGTATTTTCCACATTTTGTGACAAAAACACAGGATCTATCAAGTAAGAAAGATGAGATATAAAAGGTAAAGTTAATAAAGTATTTCTTTGTAAAGATGGCTAAAAATGCTTCCTTTTTTGAGATGAGAAAGGAACATAAATTAGCTCTGTTCTAAATGTATTCTTTTTTGTTTGTTTGTGTTTTTGTTTTTGGTTTTGGTTTTTCGAGACAGGGTTTCTCTGTGTAGCCTTGGCTGTCCTAGACTCACTTTGTAGACCAGGCTGGCCTCGAACTCACAGCGATCCGCCTGCCTCTGCCTCCCGAGTGCTGGGATTAAAGGCATGCGCCACCACGCCCAGCTTTCTAAATGTATTCTTAAATGGAAGTAGACAAATGAGGAAAAAATTACACTCACTGTAGCTATTCCTAAGAATCTTAAAGGTCCACAGTACAGAATCCACTCGGCTTCCCCTTCCTTTCAGCAGCTCCCTCCAATCCCTGGAGTGACTCCAACCCGCAGGGGTTCGACTAAAGCTCGGGAGGAGATTCACCTGTATGAGGGACAAAAATACAAGACACACGGAGGAGGAGAGCAAGTCTGAACATTGACCAAACTCTCAAACTTTATTTTTCTTTTTAAGATTCATTTATTTATTATATATTATATACACGGTGTTTTTGTCTACATGTATGTCTATGCACCAGAAGAGGGCACTAGATCTCACTATAGATGGCTATGAGCCACCATGTGGTTGCTGGGAATTGAACTCAGGACCTCTTGAAGAGCAGACAGTGCTCTTAACCTCTGAGCCATCTCTCCAGCCCCAATCTTTATTTTTCAAGCAACAGCTTTTATAAGGCAGGAGACAGGGAAGCATATTGCCATGGCAACCCAGATGCAGGCTATCTCAAGACACAGGGAATTCCAGGCAGAGTCATAACGTTCTGTCACACTGAATATTTTGCTCTATCTTTATCTAGTCTAACTGATAAACCACAACATGGTGGCTCCATCTTAATCTTATCTTTAGTCTAACTGCCGAGCCACAACAGGGTCAGCTGGTTTCTGGTAGATGACAGACTGCTGGAGAAATAGAAACCTAAAGGTGCAGGCTCTGACAAGATGGCTGAACACTGGCCATATGGCCTACTGTCCCCAACACTGGGGTATTTGCTTATCTTTTCTAAACAAACTTCAAATTATCTCTTTCTTGTCTGATTTTTTTTTCCTTGAAAAAGACAAAAACTCAGAGACCCCTTAACAGTGGTTCTTAACCTTCTTAATGCTGTGACCCTTTAATACAGTTCCTTATGTTTTGGTGACACACTCCCACCAAGATAGAAATTATTATTTTTTGTTTTTTTTCCAGACAGAGTTTCTCTGTGTAGGCCTGGCTGCCCTGGAACTTACTTTGTAGACCAGGATGGCCTGGAACTCATAGAGATCCACCTGCTTCTGCCTCCTGAGTGCTGGGATTAAAGTTGTGTGCCACCACACCCCACTATAATTATTTTAATTTCTATTTCATAACTGTACTTTTGCTACTATTATGAATTGTAATGTAATTACCTGATATGCAAGATATCTGATATCGGCCCAATGAAAGGGTTGTTTGACCCCAGGTTGAGATTCACTGCACCAGTTTTCCTAATTATTTTACAAGACTACTAAGAGCTTATCTTTTATAAACAAACTTCAAATAAGTTTTGGATTCTGCTGAATTTCAAACAACCTGGGAGCAATATTTAGATTGACTTTTTCTGTTATATTTCTATCAGTTCAGACAGTGCCTTCTTCACAAAATATTATTTAAAGGAGTGAAATTTTTAATGAAGTAACTTCTATAAAGGAGTAACTTTTTTGTATAGCTGTTTTACAGTTGATTTTGGGCTTGGAAAGAGGGCTCAGCAGTGTAGTGCTTACTGCTTTTTCAGAGGGCCCAAATTTAGTTTTGGGCAAAACAAATTGGCAACCATCTATAACTCTAATTCCAGAAGATTGGAGGTTATCTTCTGGCCTCTGTCAACTCTCAAAAATGTACATACACATTAAGAAAAAAAATCTTTACAAGTAACTTCAAAACGGTTGAGTGAGAACAGCACACGGTCCAGCTATAGACACACAAAGGCCCACCTACCACCACCTACCACAGCCCAGGAGGAGGGGAGACATCCAGAGGCCTGCCTGATGCCATGCCACACCACATGGGCAGGCTGTAGACACCTTAGAGGCCTGCATGCTGCCATGCCACATGTCCTGGGCACAGGTCACCCTGAGGGTTGATTAGAAACACAATAATCCAGGTGGAGTGTCCCCAGCCCCCCCTACACCCCCCTCTGCTTCCTGAATTCCAGGCCCAGGATGGCTCCACCCAGTCTATCTCATGGTTAATCTCAGGGAGTATTGGTGGTGTGTCCAAGGGCAAAGCCTGCCAAGACTGCTTTTGCCTGTGACAAAGCTTACAATCCTTCCCACACTGTGCACATTGTCCCCTCCTCTCACTGGCTACAGAACTTAGAAGCCAGCCCTGCACCTTAGCCAGGCAGCACAGGGGAACTTGTCCTGGTTGCAGGGGTATGAATGAGGCAGCCCAAGAGTGCGAATGAAGGAGAGCTCCCACCCCCACCCCCCACCCCACCCCTGCCACGTGTTTGCTGTGAGGTGGTGCAGGCAGAGGTGATGTCCCCACTCCCACCCCTAGCAGTAGGGAGAGATGGCACTGGGGTCAGGAGAGCAGGACAGGACGCTGGCCCTACCCTTCACCAGCTGCAGCACTAAAGAGAGCAGCCCCTTTCCTGGGCAACACATTGGAGCTGGCCCTGATGGGGAAGGCACGGGTGAGGTAGCCTTGAGCGTGGGAGAGCTGGAGAGTTGGCCCTGCAACTTCACTGGGCAGCACAGTGGAGCTGGTTCTTGCAGCAGAAGTGTGGGTGAGGTGCCCTGAGGACATGAGAGCAGGAGCGCTGACCCTGTCCCCTTCTGGCATGGGGTGAACTAGCCAGCCGGTGCAACGCTGGAGAGTGCACCCTGGTGGTGTGGATAAGGGGGAGCTGGCAGGCTGACCACCCAGGCCCAGCCCCAGGGCTTTGAGTTAGCTAACCCCCAAATCTATTGATCCAAAGCTACAGGATCTCCATGACACAGGACATCGATAGGATAATCAAGAGCTCTAGGTGAGGATAGAATATTGATGGCAAGTAAAGATGTGTGGATAAAAGAGTATACTGTGGGTCATAATTACACACTACATCTTCCAAGATGAGATGTTTCTGTGATTTTTGTTTTTTGTTTTTTGGTTTTTTTTTTTTTTTTTTGGTCTTTAATTTTCTTTTGGAAAGAGGTTGCAAGGGCAAAGGGTGGAGGTGAAGGGACGGGAAGCTGAGTCGGAGTGGGTGCATGATGTGAAACTCACAAGGAATAAAAAGAAAAAAAAAAGGTTTAGTTAGACTTAAAAACAGCTGCCCATTACAAATTGCCTCGCCCTATTATAGTTGTTAGTAAGAGGTAGCAGGAGCAGTTCTGCAACATAGTGAATGGCAAAATAATAGCAAAAGGAGGACACTCCTTTCTATAATATTCAAATATTCAATATTCAAATAGTATTTGAAGTGTTTTAACTTTGGAGCTAAATGCATGCTTGACAGTTTTAAGTTCATTAGCTTTGTAGCCTGGTAAGGCTACCTTAACCCGGTTTCTGGCACATAGCAGGAGCTTAGTATGACCCTCAACATAACTGTAAGACAAGCAAGCAATTCAATAATAGTAGGAAAGCAGGAAGATGCCACAGAAAAGTTCACATTTAGCCGTATTAGACAATTAGTTTTAGATCCAGGCGTGGTAATAGTTGCATTACCAAAGCTCCAAAACTAGAAACTGCTTACATTATTTTGGACTACTCTTCGCTTCAGACACCACTTCTTTTTTTTTTTTTTTTTTTTTTTGTTTTGTTTTTGGTTTTTTTTCGAGATAGGGTCTCTCTATGTAGCCTTAGCTGTCCTGGACTCGCTTTGTAGACCAGGCTGCCCTCGAACTCACAGTGATCCACCTGCCTCTGCCTCCCGAGTGCTGGAATTAAAGGCGTGCGCCACCACCGCCTGGCTACACACCACTTCTTTTTTTTTTGTTTGTTTATCGAGACAGGGTTTCTCTGTGTAGCCTTGACTGTCCTGGACTCACTTTGTAGTCCAGGCTGGCCTCGAACTCACAGCGATCCACCTGCCTCTAAAACAACAAAGAAGCCGAATTTTAACTCAAAGACCTGTTAGAGTACACGGTTTTCAGGGCGGAAAGAAACATTTTTTGGTCCGAAAATGGTACTGTAACTAGGGGATAAAGCATGATCTCACAAAAATCGATTCCTTTCCAAAAAATAAAATCCAGTCCACCTTCCTACTAAGTTTGAAAGCCGGAAGTGAAAGGCCGTATTCCGCGGACGCCGGCACGCTGCAGCGCGACAGGGGCGGGGCGGGGCCGTAAAGCAACACAGAGCCCCACGCTGTGTCCCGCCTGGCGCCCTTGAAAAGCTCGTGGGTCATGGCTGGCGTGTCGCGGGGCTGCGGGACCAGCCTGGACCTTCTGCGGTCCTTGCCGCGAGTGACCCTGGCCAACCTGAAACCCAATCCTGGTTCCAGAAAGCAGGTAAAGCAATGGCGGCGTTGCGGAGAGTGCTGGGGCTGCGTCACGCTGGTTCCTGGATGCGAGCGGGCGCGCCGGCTCCCTCCGGCTTGCGGCTAGTGTTAAAGCATAAAGACGCTAAGTAGGCCGAAGGGCAAACGCTCGGGAAATACAGAATGATTCATCCAAAAGTGCATTTAAGCTGAAGTGCTTAGCAAAGTGCTCATCGTCATTATAAAGATGCTAATTGGTTTTTTTTGGGGGGGCGGTGACGGTGGTCGGTTTTTCGTGACAGGGTTTCTCTGTGTATCCTTGGCTGTCCTGGACTCGCCTTGTAGACCAGGCTGTCCTCGAACTCGCAGAAGTCCGCCTGCCTCTGCCTCCTGAGTGCTGGGGTTGAAGGCACGTTCCACCAATGTGTTTTCACTTCAGCTGTCTTATGTGCAGCCCAACGTACAACTAGAAAAGCTCGTCTGTCAGGGCTTTTTGTAACTATTGCTTTTGGAGGGGTGACAAGGTAAATTAAAGATATTCTCTTTTTTTTCTTTTTCTTTTCTTTTTCTTTTTGTTTTGTTTTTCGAGACAGGGATTCTCTGTGTAGCCATGGCTGTCCAGGACTTGCTTTGTAGACCAGGCTGGCCTCGAACTCACAGCGATCTGCCTTCCTCTGCCTCCCAAGTGCTGGGATTAAAGGCATGCGCCGCCACCTCTCCCGGCTAGGATACTCATTGAGTTAGAAAACACTAAACCCCCTACTCTATCCTGTTGTAATTAGCCTAATTTTTATTTTAAGATGCAGCAATGTTCAATTCCGGTGCTCAGATTTGGAACTGAGGCACAGGTTAAAGGGGTGGCCGAGGGCTTTTAAAGACAGGTCACAATTACTTAATTTCTGTGGACTTTACAGCTACACAAGGAATTGCCTCCTGGCTTGCTTACAGAAACAAGAGCAAGCGGTTAATAAGTTTACAGCAGTTTTACAATTCTGAGGAGGGGGATAAGGACTAAGAGTTGCCAGAAGCTTATCTTTTAGGAGTTTAGAATAGGTGCCTCGCACAAAATGGAGTTTTCCCTAGCCATATATGATACAAATATATATTTATGACTAAGTCAAAATAAAACTTAATATCGCTCAAGTCTCTTCTTGGCTGTTTAGTTCTAGGGTTTTCTTTTTCCATCCCAGATGCTTTTCTACTGAGGACTGAATTTAGTCCCTTAGCTTGCTTGAGCTGTACCCCTAACCCCCCTTTCCCACCTTTTAAAATGTTTTATTCAGAGATGGAGTCTCAGAAAATTGAGGGTGCTGGCCTTGACCTTGTGTAGCGCAGGCAGGCCTTGAACTTTGAATCCTCCTGCCTCAGTCTTCCAGTTAGCTGTCACTACAGGTCAGCACAAGCTGACTAGCCGGGGCACCTAGTTTTCTGTAGAGTTTGTTACTCCTGTTTGGTTCCACCCTATCCTTAGAGCTTTGCCTTATGTTTTGGTTACTGGAATTAGCTACATTCTGTGAGAACTTAGTGGAGCGCAACAGTGAGCCGCGCCTGGCTCCGCTACCTTAGCCAGGACTAGCTGGAGGAATAAAGGGCATAGTAGAAAAATAAGCTATCAGGTTAAACACAGTTTTCAGAAATGTATCTTCAAACTCACTTTTCCTTGAAGGAAAGACGTCCAAGAGATCGGAGAAGAGGGAGGAAATGTGGCAGAGGCCATAAAGGAGAGAGGCAGAGAGGAACCCGGCCCCGGCTGGGCTTCGAGGGAGGGCAGACTCCATTCTACATCCGAATCCCAAAATACGGATTTAATGAAGGACATAGGTAAGGGTGTTTTGCTTTCGAAGTACAAATCCCTAATTTCCACTAAGAATTACATAGCAATTTGGTAGAGACCTCACATTTACTTAGGAGCAAACTTGTACTCTTCTTCTGAAAATTTTTCAGTAATGAAATGAGAGAGAGAGAGAGAGAGAGAGAGAGAGAGAGAGAGAGAGAGAGAGAGAGAGAAAGTGTGTGTGTGTGTGTGTGTGTGTGTGTGGTGTGAGTAAGCCACCAGGCAAACATATAGCCACAGGTGTTCTACTCAGACCAACAAAATGAAGATGATAATGATTGCTGTCATGATTCCTTAGATGATTAGCAATTTAAAAAGGCATATGTCTCATTCCATATATGGACTATAAGGTATATGTACCTTAATATATATGGCACATTGTGGTAGCTGTCATTGTTATTCGGTGATATGATATTTTGGGTTAAACTCCAGTGAGCTTACTTGTGTGCATGAATAAAATAAATGTTTAGAGAACAGATAGTTTTTAGTGGAACAAAGGAAGCATTGGTGTTTTGTGTATTGTGCTCCTAAGTTTATTTTAAACTGTCAGAAATTATGAAGGAAAGCACAGAGCAAATCTTGTTGATTTGGAGAGGTTACAGAAAGATGACGTGATGTTTTCTAACTATTATATTCTTGTTTTGCAGTTTCAGGCACCAGTATCAGCCTTTGAGTCTCAGGAGACTGCAGTATCTCATTGATTTGGGGCGCATTGATCCAACTCAACCCATTGACTTAACCCAGCTTGTCAATGGGAGAGGTGTGACCATCCAGCCGCTTAAAAGGGACTACGGAGTCCAGCTGGTTGAAGAGGTAACTCTAGAGGTTTTGATTTTTTCTTTTGTTTTATATGGATACTTTGCCAAACTCAGTAGCCTGTGCTTATCTGTGAGGGACACATACCACACGGATGCTTCACCAGTCTGCATAGGTGTTGTTTTACATGCTTCCGGTAAAGATCAGTTTATAAGTTTGGAGTAATAGGGGGTTAATAATCTGCTATAATTCTTAGTTGCCTTAACTTAGGACTCTATTAAATGGAGAAATTCCATCTCTCTACTTCAGAGACACACTTTATGGTTCCTCTTTGTCATATTTGCATTGTCAGCATCACTATTCTTACACATTGGGACCTGCATCCCGTAAGATAAGGAATAGCTGCACACAGCATTGCCATACTGCGGCAGACTAATGGGTGGGTAGTGCAAAGGGTGTGAAAATGGTATAGCAATGTGTGATTTGTGTCTGGGAAGGGTGGGGTGGAGCAGCATGAGACCTCATCATGCTCCTCAACACAGCAGAAAACCTAAGAAGTCCTGGAGATGCACTTTCCCGCCTTACAGTAACCGAAACTGGAAGGTGAATCTGAGGGTCTACGTGATCACTGCTTGCCCCCTTTCTGGCTGCTGGAGAGAGAGATTCGTGGTTAGGAACATTGGCACAGCTCTGTCTGCTTCTGTGGGTCTGTGTGGCTTTCCCCCTCTTTCAGCTTTTACCTGTCAGTATATCAAGAAGGTCATTTTAGAAAGTCCTTAACTGGAGTTATAGATAGGTGTTAGCCACCATGTGGGTGCTGGAAACCAATCCCCAGCCTCCAGAAAAGTGGCAAGTGCTCTTTACCTCTAAGTCCTTTCTCTAGCCTCAGGAAGATCTTTCTGGAATTATTTGTGTTGTTTGGGGCAGGGTAGCTCTGGCAGGCTGTTCTGGAACTCACGTTAAAGACCAGGTTGGCCCCTGCTTTGCATGTTGAGTACTATGATGGCAGACATGTGCTGCTACACCTATCTTGGACCTCTTCACCTATCCCATGCTTAAAAAACAAAAAACAAAAAACAACAGTGTAAGTACATTGCAAGCTGGCAAGAGCGGCCAGTAGCTTAAGTGCAGCTGTGGTCCTGTTCCCATGATTAGAAGCACACTCTGTGTCTGCCTTTTCCTACTCAAAGCATTTTTGTTTCGTTTTTATTTTATATGTATGAGTGTTTTGCCTGTATGTATGTCTGTGTACCATGTGTGTACCTGGTGCCAATATAGCTATGGATTCCCTAGGGCTAGAGTTATGGATGGTTATGAACCACCATGTGGGGGCTGGGGATCAAACCCTGGTCCTCTAGAGCAGCCAGTGCCTTTAACTGCTGAGCCATCTCCAGCCTCCCAATCTTCTTAATATCTGGTACACAACTACACTTACATTTCATTAGCTTTCTCACTACCACTTAATCCTTGTAAAGGTAGGCTCTTTGTTACAGGTTCAGTACTGTCAATTTTAGCTCTGAAAGTTACTTAATATTTATGGAATGAATTAAATCCCATTTCAACTTCAGTAAAAATTTCTGTTATATGAATTGACCAGTAGTTCATAACCAAACTAACTGCATAGCTGAGTCGTTAACTTAGTGTCTACTAGAGGGAAGCATATGTCCATGGAAGAACCTTTTAAATTCCTTTGAGACCATGATCCTAATGATAAGAGCTTTCCATGTGTGGTCATCTGATGTGGTAGATCACACCTGTGATCCCAGCACTTTAGACACCAAGGTAGGAGTGTTGCTTAAGGTTGAGGCTATATCTTGAGCTACATAGTGAATTCTAGTCAGCCTTGTCTTGCACTTAAAACCCTGTCTTAAAACAAAAGAAAGGAAACAAAC
>OU015743.1:74578632-74591375 GCA_907169655.1 Acomys percivali | reverse complement strand
CTCTCTCTCTCTCACACACACACACACACACACACACACACACACACTTTGCTTAAAGTCAGGTCAGGATTAAGGGCTACTTCAGGATACTTACCAGGATGGCACAGTCACCCTGTAGGCTTGATTCTCTTGCTTCCAAATCCTGGCCGAGTTAAGGATGGGTTGGACTCAGAAGTGATCATACCTCAAGGTTAGTGTGAGAAAGCCAAGGAAATATGCACATGTTCTTCACAGAAGGAAAATCCATCTGGATCTCTCTGTGCAAATCTCGGCAGAGCCTGACTCTTAGATCAGTTCCCAAATCTCTGAGCCTTTGAATGGGCTGCCTCCTTTTCCTCTCCTCTTATTGGTAGGCTTGTGGCTACCTGCATGGAGCTGCAGTTGAGAGTGCAGTGTTGCCTTCTGCTTAGACAAACTCTGCCAAGGAGCCAACAGTAGTTACCTTTGAAATGCTTTTCAAATCAAAACACAAAGGAGCAATGTTCATGATGCTCTCCAACTCAAAAGAGTTTCTCCAGGGGAAGAATAGGAGTGCTGATTCAAAGTAGACAAGGCTGCCCCCTGGTGGTCAAGTGTGAGCATTCTTCAAGGGAATTTCACGTTTGATAAAGGTTATAAAATATTCATGAGTTTCTACATTCAACACTCCTTAAGTGCACATACAGGACATATGTTAGAGACATTGACATTAGAAAAGCAGCTGCCTCAGAGGTAGACACTAGGAGAACCAAATCGCTAAAATACAATAGGCAGAGACTGAAGTCATCAGCTCTGTAGTCTGGCTTACATTTCCTCATTTTCAAAGGGATTAGAACCTGGCTCTGGTTGAACAAACTCATGTTCTGTAGTAGTAATTGATGGTGACTACAAACAATGATCTAAGTTGTAGCGACTGCTTTCACACTGATTTTCTTTGATTCCCTAAAAAGTATATTCATCCCATCATCTCTATTTTAGATGTTGATGTTCTCAAGTTTCCTAAAAGATATTATGATAACCGTAAGTGTGTTAAGGATACAGAGCTGACAGGATTTTACTTCTTGGTATATTATACGCACAGAGCGAAGTCTCAGAGAGTGTACACTAACAAGCCAGTGTTGAACATGGGAACAAAGTGATTGAAGGAGAGAGGGTTGAAGGGATTGGTCCTTGGTGCATAAGCCAAGTTATCCGGGAGGACGGTTGAGCTCCAGCGGATTTGCCAGCAAAATTGTATGAATAACGGCACTTATATCTTATGGTTGGTGTCAAGCATGTGAGAAGGGATATGGGAACCTCTGCTAGTGGAAGGGACGGCCATTAAGTATAGTAACTTTTTTTTTTCTAATTAAAGAAAATGTCTTCTCCATAGCCTAAGCTGGACTTGAACTTGATCCTCTGTCTCTGGAGGGCTGGGATTACAAACATGCTGACATTCATCAGCAAATTATGCAGGTCTGGTGATACGGCTCAATGCATAAGGGCGTTTTCCAGGCAAGTCTATTATTGCTCTGAGTTCAGTTCCTGGAACCCAGGTAAGAGGTGGAAGCAGAGACCAACTCCGCGTGGCCTCCATGTGTGTGCCAAGGCACTGCTCCCACTTCGTGCCCTCACACAATAATGCATTGAAAAAAGAGGGGGACTTACTTAGGGAAGGATGGTTCTAATGAGAAAGCCTCCCCTTCCCCCCTCAGGGAGCAGAATTGCAGAGGAGATTCTAACTCTCTGGAAACTGGAGGCTCCCTGGGAACTGATACAGCTGGTCGTGAGCCTCAGTACCGACTTGCCTCTGTTTTCATTCCTGGATAGGTCAGTGATCTCCCCAGACCAATAGGCTGGACATTCCTTATCATTTGATCTATGGCAACCATGAAGAGGCAAAATAGAATTCTGAAATGTTACTCCCAAGGCTGTTTAAAAATTAAGGCAGAAAGCTGAACATGGTGGCTCACCCCTTTAATTCCAGCATTTGGGAAACAGAGGCAAGTGGTTCTTTGTAAATTCAAGGCCAGCCTGGTCTACACAGAGAGTTACAGGATAGCCAGAGGTATGTAGAGAGACCCTGTCTCATAAACCAACAAACGAATAAGTAAGTGTGGGCAATGAAGGGGTAAGTGAATACATTCTTGGGCTGGTGATTAAAAGAGTAGAAGTGAAACAGTCAAGGAAGTTGACTTAGGGTAATTGGACTTTCATAGCAGCTAATTCAGCATCCCTAATTCATTGAAGTCAATGAAAGAATGTGATGTTGAAAGGCAGAAAATGAGTTTTGACTTAGGATTACGTTTTTATATATGGTGCTGAGGCTCTGTTCACAGGCCACAGCCTCACACATGTTAGGAAAAGGCTCCACCAGTGAACCATACCGTCAAAGAACCCTGATGTCTAAGATTATCTTTATATAGCGATAACATTTCCTGACTCTATAGCTAGACTCTTTGAATGTTGCATATGCATATTAAATTAAGCCCTTCCAACTCAAGGTGGTCACAGAACTGGGATCTTGTTCATATAGAATGTTTGTTGGGCACACAGAAAGTGCACCTATGCTGAACTGGGACCTCTGTGGCCTTTGACTTTGGAAAGTACTGAAATAAGATGCACACCTGCCATGGTTAAAATGGGCCTGTGATAAACATGGCTGCTCGGCCAAGCAGAAAGCAGAACTGGAGTCAGAGCCCAAGACTGAGAGACACTCTTAAACTCCTGAATAAGAATCTTGCTTTAGGGCTGGAGAGATGGCTCAGCCGTTAAAGGCTAGGCTCACAACCAAAAATATAAGAATCTTGCTTTAAGAAGATCTCAAAATGCTTTCATTAAAGGTCAAAACGCTGCTAATAGGCACCATGCTGCCAGGTGGTGATGGTACACACCTTTAAGCCTAGTACTCAGGAGGCAGAGACAGGTGGATCTCTGAGATCGAGGCCAGCCTGATCTACTCAGAGAAACCCTGTCTGGAACTCACCCTCTAGAAGTAATAGCTAATGACTAGGTATTTTAAAAATGTAATACTATAAAAAAGTAAGAAATAGGAGCAGACAAATAAGAGAATATACATGAGGGGTCAACAAATATATAAATTCAAACTAAAAGGCCAGAGGTTGAAAGTCTGAACACAGATGTGGATATATACACACCTTTGCTCTGTCACCTCTGGCACAGCCAGTCATACATGTGAGCTTCCATAAGTCTGGATGTAGTTTTTCTTTCATTTTTGGTTTTTTCGAGACAGGGTTTCTCTGTGTAGCCTTGGCTGTCCTGGACCCGCTTTGTAGACCAGGCTGGCCTCGAACTCACAGCGATCCACCTGCTTCTGCCTCCCGAGTACTGGAATTATAGGTGTGCGCCACCATGTGCACCACCACGCCCGGCTTGGATGTATTTTTCTCAGGGAAGGACTGCCACTGACACAAGCAGGAGAGAAGAGAGGATGTATTCCAGGGGTCTGTGACCATAAAGGGCAAAATGCTAAAATGAGTTAAAGCATGGCAGTGTGTACATGGGTTTTCATATTATACCAAATATGGCCTCGTGTGTTTGATGAAAGGCATGTTAAACTTCTAACACCTGAAGTGTTGGGTATAAGGATAAGTTGATTAACCGGGTGTGGTGGCGCACTCCTTTAACCCCAGCACTCAGGAGGCAGAGGCAGGCAGAGTTCAAGACCAGCCTGGTCTACAAAGTGAGTCCAGGACAGCCAAGGCTTCACAGAGAGACCCTGTCTTGAAAAACAAAAACAAAAAAGGATAAGTTGATTAAACAGCCAGGTCAATTTTCTAGCGATGAATCAAGTTGTGCGGTTACTTCCACTCACTGGCTCCCAACTCCTTACCCACAAGGCCCCACAAGGCCCCACCTGCCCTTCTTGCCTCTTTGCTGGGTCTTTGCCCCCAGCCCCACCCCACTGTTTGTTTTTGCCCTTCACAGGATCCAAGGTTGATTTTCTTTTTCTTTGAGAGACTTCCATTTGGATTATTGCTGACTCCTTGGGAAATCTAGGGCAAAGTTTAAATGGTGCCTGAATCCCCTTTAATTTTGCTCTTGATCCGGTGGTTGTAGTCTAAGCTGATTCATTGGCTCAGTAGGGCCATCTTCCTGGCATTTGAGGGGTATCTGTGGATCATATCATTGTAGCCTTGCCATTGGCACCAAACACTGCCTGGTATTGACTCATCCCTGTATTCAATGCTGTTTATTTGTTCCGTGGCACTCATTACATGTGGTGCCTGAAAATGAATCTCAAGAGATCAGACTGAATGCTAGTGAGCAATAACCAATTAGTGGTACTGAATTAATTATATGCAACTTCTTTTAAAGAGCTTAGTGTTTTAGGAAAGACTGCAGTGTCATATACTACCACTAGGTGGCATTATTTCCTAAAATTTCACATACCTAGGCTTCTTAGACTGCGGTAATATTTTCATGTTTTGTTTTTGTTTTTGTTTTTTGTTTTTGTTTGTCTTTTGAGACAAGATTTTTTTCCTAACACTTACTGTCCTGGACTCACTCTGTAGACCATTCTAGCCTCTAACTCAGAGATCTGACTGCCTCTGCTTCCCTAAGGCTGGGATCAAAGGCCTGCACCACCATGCCTAGCCTGTGGTTGTTTAGTTTTGGTTTTTGTTTTGTTTTGTTTTTTGTAATTAATCTTCTTAAATTGACAAAACATCTTGCTTTTTAAAGAAAGAGATTAAGAAATTAAAAATGTGACCTATAATATGAAAATTCTGCCTGATACAATAGTATGGAAAAAATGTTTTAAAATTTTACCATTAAAGTTAAAAAAAAATTAAAACAAACAATACAAAACAAACAGACCAAAAACCTGAAACCAAAGATTGCTCTGCAAGTTTAGGTAAATATTTGAAAATAACATTTGAAAGCACAGCCTGTGTGTTACAGGTTAGGATGAAGTAAGCCAACTTGAAAAAACACTTGCTTTACACTGTGTTTGTGTGTGTGTGACTGCCTCCAGGAAGCACACTCATTAAAGAGATGTGAAAAACACAACAAGGATGGCATCATTTTATAATGATATAAATAAACTGCGGAGCCTTCAGCCCATTAAACATCATCAAAGACATCCCAGTCAGGGTCACTGGGAAAACTGAACTTCCTGCTTCTTTCCTTTAGAATAAACAAATCTATAATTTGAGACTTCAGGCCTACAGCTACGGGGGATGGGGGGAGGGGAGTAAGCGCCCAGCAAGAGCAGCAACCAGCAGCAACCAGGACTCCTCCTGTGCCTCAGGCCAAGCGCTTGTACTGGCAGTATTCCCCAGCTTGTGTCAAGCCAAGTCTCCTTCTTTCTGTCACCCAGCTCATCAGCCTGTTGGCCTCTCTTAGTCCTCAGGAGGAACCTGGGGTTCCTGTTGCAAATGACCTACGACTGTGGGTGGATGGAACACTCAGAGAGAGAAATGAGAAATCGGCACACCCAATATTGAACCTGCCATTAAAGCTCCAGGAAAGTGAGGATGGCTGTGCTCTCCTGTACCACGGCTAGGACTGTGTTTTGCACAACGTTTAAGTACTACTTGACAGTTTTTACAACAATTTCAAAACCCTTACATCTTTGGGCCCAAAGCCAGGTTCAAAGCTCCTTGTTGTGTCTCAACATTGCAATCGGAATGAGTGGCTCTGGTTCTTGTACGCCTGCTGCCTGGGGCACACAGGAACTGCACCTGTGCTGAACTGTTCTCTGGAGCCTTGCACTTGCCAAACAGATTTTTTTCAAGACAGTCAGTCCTTAGAGTGTTCCTTTAGAAATACCAAGGTGCTTCTGGTTGTTTTGGCCTCATCTACAGAAGCAGGATGCTGGAGAGGATGCCAGTTTTTGGAAAACATCGTAATTGCATGCACATGCCACTGCTGTGGCCCTAGGCTTACCGTCTTCAGGAGTGGACTGGTGGTACACACGGCTGCGCTACCAAGCACAGGAGAAAGTAGAGCTGGAGTGCAATGCCAGGACTGGGCTAAAGAGGTACTTTTATAAAAGCAGTAATAGATTCAGGTGTGGGTTCCTAGAACGTGCACCACCTAAAGCCAACTCAGTGACTGCTGAGCGGTATCAGCTCATCAGTAGGACTGCATTGATCTGCTGTAAAACAAATATTCTGCTTTAAAAAAAATAGAAGAAAAAAAAACCCTAGAGAAATATCAACCTTCACCAAACGAGGATATAAGGCAAAGAAAATGATTGTGTTTGGGTCAAAACCATCTGATTCAACAAAGTATCCAACAAAGAGAGAGTGGCTTGGAGGTTTCCAGTCTGGCACCACCCACACTCAGCAGAGCCATGGCTTCCTGCTACTTTCTGATGACTCGTGTAGGAACGGCGAGAACATGCCCTGCACTTTGTTCTCTTTCCTATTCTGAGAAGAGCCTTTCTCCACCTCCTGTCTGCCTCTCTCAGGGTGAGAAACGTGTAGTAGTATCAAGATCAGCACTAGAACGCACTGTTCCAAATCCTGTCAGAACACAAAAGAAAACCAGTGGGGCTGTTACTGGTTCCCAAGTACAGTGTGTAAAAACCACGCTAGCTTGTTAGAGGCGGAGAAAGTCAAGAAAGACAAAGGCTATTGAGACGTTCGCACTGAACTGTAAGGAATGTGTCCGGTGTGTGCCAATGCACTGAGCAGGTCTGGGCCTCAGCTCTGTCACTGGACATGAGGAGACCTCACTGTCAAGAGAAGAGCAGATCTTACGGCTCTTGGACAGAACCCAAGAAGGTCACCTAGCATCTCTGCCCATTCTTGTTGGTCATCCCAAGTCACTTTGGAGACCTTTTTGTACAGTGATGGCACTGTGAATTCAGGCCCACCCAGTCTCCAAAACTACACATCCAAGACTCAACACTTTAAGATACTCAGTATATTACAGGCAAAACCAAATAACCAAACTAGAGAGATGGCTCTCTGGTTAAGAGCACTTGCTGATCTTTCAGAGAACTTCAGTTCAATTCCCAGGACTCACATCAGGTGGCTCAGAATCACCTGTAACTCCCTCTTAAGGTGATATGGCACCCACTTCTGGTCTCAGTGGGCACTGGTTACACACACACACACTAACTCATTTGCACATAAATTTAAGAAGAAGCTGGGAGTGGTAGTCCTTGATTTTATAATCCCAGCACTTGGGAGGCAGAGGCAAGCAGATTGCTGTGAGTTCAAGGCCAGCCTGGTCTACAAAGCAAGTCCAGGACAGCCAGGGTTACACAGAGAAACCCTGTCTCTCGAAAACAAAAAAACAAAACAACAAGAAAAACAACAAAACAAAACAAAGATCTGACTTTTAATGACTGCCAGTGTGCCAGGCCTTGGCCTAAATTTGGTGTATAATCTTTACATGATCTCAGGCCAACCACAGGCTTCTGGGGGCTGTTTGCAGCACCTGCCCGTCATTGGATTTCTCTGAGGAGCATCTTGTAATGAGCCCGGTGTGCAGATGACCACTCGCCAGAGATGCAAATACTTAGCATCTAAGTATTTTCTGCTTCAGGTGAAAACAAAACTAGGAAACCCTCAAAGACCATTTGGGAAGGGTGTGGCTGTGTTCTCCAAGCTCCTCAACACTACAGGTAGAGTCAAGAAAGCAACACAACAGGCAAAGGCTGTCAAGCCTTCAGGGAAGTCTGGGAGGAAAGTGCAGATTCATAAGCGGTGGGGGAGAGGCAAGGTCTGGCTCTGTAACCCTGGGTGGCCTGGAACTAACTGGCTATGTAGACCAGGCCGAGTTCTAACTCACAGAGGCCTGCCTCTGCCTCCTGAGTCTGGGATTAATGGCATGTGCTACTTTGCCCTCCTTGGGGGCCACATCCTTGAAGATGCTGCCCAGTGGGAGAGATGGCCCAGAGAACAGCAGCTTTGCCCATGGAAACACACATTGAATAGGGATGTGCTGATAGGCATGTAGGGACCAGGGGACTCCGCATTGGAAAAGGATTCTCACTCCTTGCTTTTTCCCCCAACCCCGCTTTTTCTTCCTCTGATTTTCTTGAAGTGGAGTCTTCCTATGCTGTCACGGCTGACAGAGCTCTTTCCACCTTAGCTTCCTAAGTAGCTGCTGGTGTACCACCATGCTCTTAACACCCCCGCCCCCTTCTCCTCATCTCTCATGCTTTGGAGTGGACTGGACCTCACTGTGTAGACCAGGCTGGTCTCAAACCCACAGAGATCTATCTGCCCCCTAAGTGCTGGGATTGAGGACATGCGCCACCACAGTCAGCCATTAATTTACATTTGAAAATCAGCCTGAACATTCCTAACGTACGGGTCTGAAATATGACACAGTCCAAAACCGGAAAAGTTCTGAATGCTTATGTGATAACATCAGTGGAAAATTCCACACTTGAAAAATTGTTTTATACATAATATCACTTAAAATATTATATAAATAGTATTACCCTAAGTGTGTATGTTTAAGGTATGGATGGGTGTAGACTTTCATTGCTTCCTTAGGATCTCTCAGTAAGTATATGAAGTATCCCAAAATCTGGAAATGTGCTGAAATTTGGACCATTTAGTTTCAAGCTCTTCAGGTAAGGGTCATGTAACCTGTTTTCTCTCATTTGTATCTGTATATGTGTGAGATGATAGATCTATATCTAAATTAAGCCTAACAAGAATTTTATCCCATATTGGTGATGCAGAATGGTTAGCCAAGCCACTTGAGAGGCCGAGGCAGGAGAAATGAAAACTCAAGACCAGCCTAGGAAAGTATTTTGGGGGGCATGGGATGGGAGGGTAGCTTCAAGACGGTTTCTCCGTGTAGTCTTGGCTGCCCTGGAACTCGCTCTGTAAACCAGCTGGTCCCAAATCTAGAGACACACCTGCCTCTGTCTCCCGGGTGCTGGGATTAAAAGCCTAGCCCAAAGTCTAGGAAACTTTCTGAGACCCTATTTCAAAAGAAAATGTAAAAGGATGACTGGAGGTGTGTTCAGTGGTAGAGCTCCTTCCGAGCAGGCACAAGATCATACCCTCAATTCCAAGTACCAGTCCCAGAGTATGGAGGGATTTTTTTTTAATGATATACAAAACAAATCAGTAGCAAGAAACCATTGTCATTGTCACAGTATCAATTGACAATGTCTTTTTCATGTGTCATAGGACATGAACATAAGCTAAAGTTGACTATGTATTGCTTGCTTTCTTTTATTTACTCAAGACAGGGTCTTACCATGTAGCTAAGCCTGACCTTGAGTTTACTACCTCATCCTGCCTTCCTTTCCTGAGTGCTACAATCCGTACAAGTGCCACCAAGCCCGGTTCAAGATGCCTGTAATCTTACCATCCACAGCGTTTTAGACTTGCCAACATGTAGCACTAAAAAAGTTAGTTCTATAGTCAGGGAAACGGAAACCTAGGAAGGTTATGCTTTAAGGTTGATAGGCTGGAGGTAAGATGTGATAAGGCAGCCTGGCCCTAGTGAGTGGGTCTGAAGGGCTGTGGGACGCGAACCGCGCCTGCCTTTATACTGTGTTGGCTAGGCTTCCCAGCCTTGCCTGAGTCTGGTTCCTCAGCTTCCCTAGAGCACTGGAGAAGTTCAGAACATTCTGGGATCCATTTCTGTTTCAAGGAAGACTCCAGGCACAACGAGACGAAGGATCCCTATGGGGGCTTCGAAACGGTGAGAATGACCGAGCTCTCTGCGCAGAGGGAAAGAGCCAGCGTCCGATGGACCCTTTTGCGGATAGCGATGTGGAATCATCCTGGAAGCTCACATGCCCTTTGCCTGTGCACTGGCTCCGCTTCTCAGCCAAGCGGTCCCCGTACCCAGTGGCATTACTCACTTTGGAGTACCGGGAGTTTTCCTCTGTATTAATCAAGACACTTGGAAATGTATTTGTTTAATCCACCTTTCCCATCTTGCCCCTAAGTAAGTGCTCAGAACTCATGTTGATTTGGAGTTTTTCTGCCTGGAGGATCCTTGAACTGTACTCTTACTTTACAAAAGATACCGAACGGTGTGGGTCCGGAAAGACTATTTGCCCTGTTCTCGCTCAGCAAGAAAGGGGTTGTGAGCCCTGCATCTCCATCACTCCACTTTTGGTTCCCGTTTCTATCCCAAGGCCAGCATCTGTATGTCTCATGTGTCCTTCCAAGAGAGAATCTGGAGCCACATTATCACACCCGGAAGCATGACTTGTAAGAGTTAATTCACAGTGCTTCAATCATGGTTGGATGAAGGCATGCATTCCAGGAGCGAAGAAGATGAGCAAAGGCCAGTAGCACCTCAGGAGGTGGGTGGGCTCCTGCCACCCATGGGAGAGGTAACCTTAAGAGCAGACAGATGGGCTACCAAAGTGCTAGCTACAGTCACTGCTGAAAAGCAAGTATCTGTGCAACTCTTGGCTTTGTAACCAAACCCATCTCCTATGCTTTCTGCCTTCCCCATAGAGAGCTCTACCTGGTAGAGCTCCTGAGTGGAGCCATTGAAAGTCATGGACTCTCCGAGGATGTAGTGATGACTTGGATATGGAAGGATCCTGGTACCAGTTGTAGTATTGGTTGCTTTATAGCGGTAGGGTGAGGGCTGCAAGCTGCCTTTCCCTGCCCTAGGAGCATGCTCCTTTCCCATGCAAACAGGATCCCCGCGGTCATCAGTATAGGTCAGCTGCACTCTCATGTCTGGCTTCTCCCCTTGTTGACTATTGTGAACATGTTTTTTAAAGGGGCTGCTGTAGAAGTTGTGTGTTTTCTTCCACCCTCAGCATCTTGGTCAGAAGTACCGCAGGATGCTAAGGGCTTCATGATCACTTAACAACCTTCATCCGACCCTTGGCAATGTGAATTGATGGCTCTGGTCAGAACCATAATTAAGTATTAGAAACATTGGGATGGCAATTGAGATGTAATATGAATGATTTTATTTTTCAATAAAAAGAAAAGAAAAGAAAAAAAGTATTAGAAACATTTCCTAGAATGTTTGAGGATCTAAGTTTGATTCTCAGCACCACCAAAACCAAACCAAACCCCCCCCACACACACATGAGACAAAACCCCCCAAACAACAACAAAACCAAAACCCAAAAAAAACCCCTCTTGTCTTTTTAAAAACTTATTTTAAAGTAACCTCCTTTTTGGCCTGTTTTCTTTTCTCTGTCTTATATCTCCACACTTTTCTCTTGCTATATAGCCTTGAACTCACAGCAACTGCCTTGCTTCAGCTTCCTGAATGCTGGGATTACAGGTGTGAGGCACCCAACCTGCCTGGCTGCTTCTCTTGCATAAGGGTAACCTATCCAGAAAACCAAAAGCAGGCCCACATAAGACAAAAGGACAGTCTTTCCCCAGCGGTTTTGTTTCTTTCTCTGGCTATTTGGTTGGTGTCAAGATGACAAGTGGCTGGTAGGTTGTGGGGTCTGTGTGGGAAGTCTCCTACATGGCCACACTAAGAATGTTTATTGTAGACAGGGAACTTTTGCCCTCTGAAGTCACCTCCTCCGAGACACCAGTGGCTTTCTGATATTCTATCACAGGAAATTCCTGGTGGTCCACAAAAGCAGTCCTTGGAGCGCAGCTGAGGGGAGAGAAATAATTGCTGAAAGAGACAAGCCTGGGGATTCTGTAAGAGTAGCTGAGCACCTGGGCCCTGGATACGCAAACTGAGGACTCTTAACAGAGTCAAAATGACCCAAGGGACAAAGGTCAACAGAATTCTTACACAATGCAGTGCATCACTGGGTCCTAGAGGGTGTCTGTTGTGGTCTGAATTATGTTGATTTTATTTTTTTCTTGATGGGATTTTTTTTTTTAAGATTTATTTATTTATTATTTGTACACTAACTATTCTGCCTGCATGGGGGCCTGCAGGCCGGAAGAAGGCACCACATCTCATTACAGATGGTTGTGAACCACCATGTGGTTGCTTTGGAAGAACAGACAGTGTTTTTTTTTTTTTTTTTACAGACAGTGTTCTTAACCTCTGAGCCATCTCTCCAGCCCCCGAGACTATGTTTTGATACATCTTTTGCAAATTATTTAGCCTTCTGTGGTGGCGCACACCGTTGGAGGCAAAGGCAAGTGGATTTATATGAGTTTGAGGCCAGCCTGGTCTACAAAGTGAGTTCTAGAACAGCCAGGGCTACACAGAGAAACCTTATCCAAACAAACAAACAAACAAAAAACCCAAACCAAACCAAACCAAAACAAAAAAACAAAACCAGCCAAACAAACAAATAATAAAAACTAAATTTATTTAATTTTATGTGTGTTTTACCCGCTTGTATGTCTGTGTACCTTTTGGTACCATATATATGTGCCTGGTGCCCAAGAAGGCCAGAAGAGGGCAGAAGCCCTGGAAGTGGAGCTACATATGCATGCTAACTGTCATGTGGAGCTGAGAATAGGATCCTCTGGAGGAGCAGCCAGTGTACCTCACTGCTGAGCCATCTCTCCAGCTCCTGAGCTCAGCTTTTCTGAAGCTGTAGAACTGAACCAATAGTGTCTCAGTGAGAACTAGGATTTATCATCAACATCTCAGCTCCAAAGTTTGGATAAGACAGTGGCATGAAAGAAGTATCAGATCTAACTAACTAGTTAATTAGTTAGTTAGTTAACTTTTCATGTCTGGGAATCAAATCCTGGGCCTCACACATGCTAGGTATATATGTTACAGTTGAACTGGATCTCTCACCTAAAGCACCAAATTGTGAATGAATGAAAACTCTCTCTCTCTCTCTCTCTCTCTCTCTCTCTCTCTCTCTCTCTCTCTCTCACACACACACACACACACACACACACACACACACACACACACACACA
>OU015743.1:74533458-74578622 GCA_907169655.1 Acomys percivali | reverse complement strand
ACACACACACACACACACACACACACACACACACACACACACACACAAAGCCGGGTTTAATCTCAGCACTCAGAAGGCAGAGGCAAGCAGATAGCCATGAGTTCGAGGCCAGCCTGGTCTACAAAGTGAGTCCAGGACAGCCAAGACTACACAGAGAGACCCTATCTCGAAGAACCAAAACAAAGTAAAAAAACAAACAACAACCTATGTCACAAAAGTGATTTCAATTGAAAACATTGACAGGTCCCAAATACTTTACAGATAGTTCTGGGTCAAGCCTGTTAGCTGGTGTTCCAAGTTTATTACCTGGTGGCCCAAGTCTCCTGATGCTCTGGTCTCAGGATCCTGGGACTGAACATCTTTCCATGTCTTTACCTAAGGAGGAGCAGACCCTGCCTTCAAATTGTCTGGGATCAGGGTCTGGATGTAGTGATGTGGCCTTAGGATGCTCTTCAGGGTATGCCGAGGCCTGGTGGGCACTGTTGGCATGCCTGTCTACCTCTCTGTCTGGAACACAAGCATGGGAACGAGCAATTGCAGTCCATCAGCGCAGGGTGAAGTAGAGGCTACATGCTCCACAGCATGGTAACCCAGTATGGTAGATGGTATCTAGGTTTTCTGAAAAAAAAAAAAAAAAAAGCACTTCAATAATTTTCTTTTCTTGAGGACCACATAACAAGTCTAGAATTTGCACTGTCTTTGTGTGTGTGTGTGTGTGTGTTTGTGTGTGTGTGTATGTGTGTGTGTGTGTGTGCGCACACATGTGCGCACGCTGGGGTACGTGTCTGTCCATGTACCCCAGTTGTTCCTTAGGCACTGTTTTTTCAAGACAGGGTAGATTTTTCACCATCCTGAAAATCACTGAGTAGGTGAAGTTGGCTCATCGGCAGGCTGCAGGGACTTAGTGACCTCAGCCTCTGGATTTTTTTTTTTTGTAGGCAGTGACTTCAGTAGCTCACCTGACTCGGCCAGTGCAGAAGCTCTCTCCTTCACCAAATTTATGCTAGCCTTTTCTGTGTCCTCTTCTCCCCTGGACTTTGACTTCGGCATTCTGTGTCAATTCCGCATTACACAATTGAATCCAGAAATATTCATTTAGCTAGATCCTCTTACCCTCCACATCCGTGTGCATGCTTCACTTCCTACTCTTCCCAGGGGAGGTCTTGTCCCCCCTGCTTGTCCCCAGGCAAGACTGTGGTCATTCCATTCTGGTCAGAACCCCCACTTTCCAAATTATGATGTTTGCTCTTAATAACTCCCCACCCCTACTGACTCCACCCTGCTCTTGGATTACATTCCCCTTTCCCCTTAATGTGGTGAATGAACCCCAGTTCTCCACTGAGCTCTTTTTATTCCCATGGCTTTGCGCGGTACTGACTGGATTGTGTTTTTATTCCCCACCATCCCTAGCTCAAGTTTTCTCTGAAGCACCCTAAAGACAAAAATTTCATTTGATGTCTTTCATAGAAGTTTCATAATAAGCTTGGCTTAAAGGGCACAGGTGTCCTCCATCTTCTGGGCGGTCGCTAAGGTGGAAGGTCGGGGGTGGGGTGGGGTGGGGTAACAACTTCACAGGGGCCAAGGCAATTCTGAAGTCAAGAGACGAAGTTCAGGCGCCTCTGTGGCCTTCTCCTGGCAGCCTGGATTTTCCAGTCACACACATCCCAGCAGCCATAACAATTCGTGGAAATTAATAAATTCATTTATTGGGAGAGGTCATGGGTAAGACAGGAAAATCAGCTCCCAGCTCCCCAACAAGAGCCAGTGGCAAAGAGACGTGGTTTGCATTCTTGAGTAGCTCAGCAAAGTTAAGTGCAGTTCTTAAGTTTGTTGAAAAATGGCCACCTCACAAAAATAGTAAGTCCTAGAGGTGTGTGCGGGGAGGGGCTGGGTTCATGGGCCTGACTGTTCTCTCAGACTGTGGCCACAGAGGAACGGCATTATTGTTGCTGAAAGCTGACCCACACTTCAATGTGGGACGGGGCAGTGCGGCGACAAGTGGCCCTGCTACAGAAGTGATGATGTACATTCAGAAGAAAAGACTCACATTTTGTACACCAAGTCAACACAAAGTGTAAGGGCAAAACCCATTCAGCTTTTAATAGAAAATGCACAAGTAAATCATAGCGCACTCATGGTACCAAGGCGCAAGCACAGAGCAAGCTGGGAAGTAAAACATAAACTGTAAAACTGTAAGTCATTTGTGGTATAAATCAGGACAATGAAAAGGTGGATTATGGAATGGGAGAAAATCCTATATTTACACATCACATATCTTATAAGAAGCTGATGTCCATAAGAACTCCCATCAACTAACAATCACAATGAAAAATGAAGAAAAAAGCTTGAATGGATTCATGTCAAAAGATCTACAGATGGCTATTAAGGAATGAAAGTTGTTCCTTGTTTACCATTAGAAAATTAGGAGTGAAAGCTTCACTTCCAGGTCCCAGAATGCCAACTGTCCAAGAGGCAATTGAAGTAGAAGTAGGACACTTAACCTTAGCCAAAGGGCTGCGAGGGCGGGAAGGGAGGATGCGCGAACATTGACCGATGATGTAACTAGTCAAAGTTACAGTGAGATAAGCACCGAGTGCTGCTCTCCTTATGTGCTACAAAGGTGAGTATATGTGGCAGCACATGTGCATTTTAAAGAACTTGAGAAGATTTTCAATGTTTTCATCACAAGGAAGCAGTGAACATCTAAAGTAGGAGATAAGTTCACTCTAGCTTGTATAGGAATTCTTAGCAGCATCCCCCTTTTTAAAGATTTATTTAACTTATTTTTATTTTATGTGTATGTCTCTCTGCATATATGCATATGCATGATGTGCACCCCTGGTGCCCTCAGAAGCCAGATCAGGGTGTTGATGAGCTACCATGTGGTGCTGGGAATTGAACCCTGGTCATCTGCAAGACCAATAAATGCTAACTGCTGTGTCAAATTCTTTTTTTTTTTTTAATTTTATGTATTATGTATACAGTGCTCTGCCTACATGTACACCTGGAGGCCAGAAGAGGGCATCAGATCACATTACAGATGGTTGTGAACCACCATGTGGTTGCTGGGAATCAAACTCAGGACCTCTGGGGGAGCAGTCAGTGCCCTTAACCACTGAGCCATCTCTCCAGCCCCACCAATTTCATTCTTAGTAGCCAAGAAGTAGAAATGTCTCAAATACCCATCAAACAAAACACGAGGAGAGTAATCTCTCTAGCAGTGCAGTGGGGGGCTCTTAAGTAACAGAAATGGATGAGGTGCTATATGCTATAATACTGATGGATCCCTCAGTGAGAACACCCCACTAGTGAATATAGCCAAGCGTACAGGCCACACCTACAAATCTCTTCATCTGGAATGGCCAAAAGAGTAAAATCTCCAGAGACAGTAAGTATATTATGACTTTCTAAGGACTGATGGTGTGTGTGCACGTGTATTTGTCTATGAGTGTGTATGTGCCCATGTGTGTGTTTGAGTGTACTGTATCTGTGTGTATGCTCATATGTTTCTGTATACAGATGTGCGTATGTGGTGGGTATTTGTGTGTGTGTGTGTGTGTGTGTGTGTGAGAGAGAGAGACAGAGAGAGTGTAAGAGAGAGAGAGAGAGAGAGAGAGAGAGAGAGAGAGAGAGAGAGAGAGAGAGAGAGATTGTTAGGAACGTGACTCATAATGAGTTTCTATTTGGAATAATGGGGATATACTAAACCCCGCTTGTGGCAGCTTTTGTGAATAGTACCAAGACTAAGCTGTGCACTTCAAGTGAGTGAGTTTTTGGATGTGTACCTGACACATGAGTAGGTAAGTGGCAGGGTACGAGCAGTGAGCCTTCCAGGCCCTGCTGTGAATGCTGCTCTTTTAGCCTTTGTCCATGCTAGCCCTGGGCAGTTGGTAGGTGGCTTTATTCAGCTGTGAGAGCAGGGTGCTTCTCCTCCTCTTGTCTTCTTTGTCTGAGTTTCATAGCAGAAAAAAAAATATCCCAAGTGAAACCCTCAGGTTGGTGTTTGGTTAGGGAGAAAAACAAAGATGATCTAATACAATGAAACACATGTTACTTTGGCTAAGAGCAAGTATGATTTGTACTTGTCATGCTTTAAATTTGCAGGCAAACGGATGGAACTAGAAATGATCATCTTGAGTGAGGTAACCCAGACCCCAAAAGACACACATGGCATATACTCACTTATAATTGGATATTAGCCCAACATAGATGTCCTCTGAGAGACTTCACCCAGTGGGGGATCAGGACAGATGCTGGAACTCGCTGCTGGACTCTGGGTGAGAGTGATATGGAAAAATGGGGAGATGGAAGGACCCAGAAGGTTCAGGACCCACAAGGAGACCATCAAGGTTGGCCTATCTGGACCCAGGAGGGCCTACACAAACTGCTGCATCAACCAAGGGCAATGCATGCAGTAAATCTAGACTCCCTGTTCAGACCTAGCCCATGGACAGCTCATTCTACATGGTTGTGGGGAGAGTGGGGGCTGCCTCTGACATGAACTCTCATGTACCCGATTTGATCACTTCTCCTTGGTGAGCAGGCCCAGCAGTGGTGGCACACAGAGGAAGGGAAGCAGGCTATCTGCATGAGACCTGATAGGCTGGGGGTCGTATGGTAGGGGAGGAGGCTCCCTTCTGTCAGATGTCAAGGGGAGGGGAATAGGGCAAAAGATGGAGGGAGGGTGGAAACAGGAAGATACAAGCAAGGAGATTAACAATCAGGATCTAATCTGAGTAAATTATAATAATAAAAAAGTTGAAAAAAAAGAAAGACAGTATTCCATTGCTCAAAGGATCCTTTTTCTTTTTACTCCCGGCAGGGCCTAGCCATGTAGGTCAAGCTGGCCTGGGACCCTCTGAATGCTGGGGTTATAGGCCTGCCCTACCATGCCCAAGGCTGTAAGTTTCAGAGACTAGCTTGTCACAAAACTTAACTCTCTCAAAATCCATCTGAGCTGCCTCCTTGTGTCTTGCGAGCTTGTTCCTTTCGAGTGCTGTTGCACAGCATGGCCAAAGCAGCGACACACAACCATTTAGGCCTCAAGGCATACAGGTTGTTTCCAAGGTGCTCCTGTTGAGGGTTTTCCATTCTCCCTGCTCAGCCCAGGAAAGCCTCAGAGTCTCTGCATAGTTTTTTCCCTTTAACTTACTTAAAATGCACCCATGGACAAAGTAGCAATCCTGGTGGTGTTTTAGGCCTTATGGTCTCTGCCTCCTTTGTTTATTTCCTGTTCCTTTTACCAGGGCAGACTCCACCTCATCTGTTTTTGTGATGTAACTTGTTACTTGTTCCCAGATCTTGTCAGGTAATCACAGCTGCTTTTACTTTTTGCTTGTGGACCACAGCTGACCTTATCTCTTGCTGGTGGACCCTGAGATCTGTCACTACCTTCATACCCGGGATGCACTATTCCTGGCGTGCTCCAGGAAATGGCTTTGCACAGCGGATTCCCATCTTGATCCAGGGATGGCCCTGGGATGGGTTACTTTTGCCCTGGAACTCCCTGCACCATTGAGGAAACACTAATGTCACAACTTCCAGCTGTCTGCCTTTCCTGTCCTCTCAGAGCTGACCACAGCTCGGAGGACAGCACCCTCAGGTGACTTTGGCATCCACTGTGCTGCGCCCTTGACCTTCCTGGAGCTGGTGCTTCTTCTTGTTGACATTTTCTAGGCTCTAGTCTGATTGGCCAACCTATGCTATGGTCTATGAAACCAAAGATCCAGGTTCTGTATGTTTGTCCATTTGTTTTGGACCATTTGTGTTGGGACAAATGATGTGTCTTTTCCTGACAGTGATGACAGTCAAGCCTGCTGGTGGAGCGTCAGTTGTCCCCACAATTCACAGGGCTCTCAACATTCAACTTGTTTTAGATTATTTATTTTTATTTTATGTGTATGAGTTGTTTTTCTTCATGTAGTATGTGTCCTACATGTGTGTCAGGTGTCCACAGAGATGAGCAGCAGAGGGTCTTGGATCCCTGGAGCCGGAGTTACAGATGGAGCAAACCCCCAGGTTCTCTGCAAGAACAACAAGTGCTCTTAAACCAGTGACCCACTTCTCCAGCCCTGGAAAAAAAATTCAGACTCTATTATTTTCAACTTTTTTTTTTCCTGCTCCACCCCTAGGGATGTCTTTCCTTTTTGAAGTTTCCTGAGTAATGGTCAGGACAAAAGAGAAGAGGCTACTCAGCAACTGTGGAAAGTTGAGATTTTTGCTACCCACAAGCTTTCAGGTGATGCACCCATAAGCATCATGGACATTCAAGGCATGTGGCTCCAGAGACAAAGAACTTCATTACTCATGGCAATAGCATGGCTTGAGTTTTCACATTCTTTTTTTTTTTTTTTTTTTTCATTCACATCGCTGTTCAGGTGGGGTAGCCTTCCACCCATCTGAGAATGTTTCTACAAATACCAGCAAATATCTATAGACCCAAACAGTATGCTGATTTCAGTAAAACCCAACTCCTAGTCCCCAGGCCCATTTCTTTGAGCACAGATCCCTTCTGGGATATACTCTTTCCCATTTTGGGCTTTACCTGCAGCAGGGTAGCACATCTAAAAGTGGTGTCTTCAATTAGACTTTCCAAGTCTAAAACTTACCACCTGGATCTGAGAAGCTCAGAAGTTTTCATGGATTGGTTGCCAGTTGCCTCCCCACATTTTCAGGAAGGATGTGTCTGCCGTTGGCAGGACCTACTGTCTTTGTTTATCCTGTGTGGCCAGTTCTGGTTTTGCCCAGTCAGTCTCACTCTGATTGTATAACAGGTGGTCCAGGAAGCTGTACTCGGGAAGAGCTACCACGATTTGAAGAGGCCCCATTGGGTCCTAGGGCCACTTCCTCAGTGGATAAGCCGGCCACTCTGTTGTCTCTCTCTTTTGGGGGAATCCCTTTATGATATCCTTTGCCACCGAGAACCAACAACGGCCACCTTCTTGGTTAGCTAAATAGCTTCCAATGGGGCTAAAATTTCTACTCTCTTTATTGATTTCTTTTTCTGCTGAGGTTAGTAATCCTTCTTCCTGCATAGAGCCCCATGGCCATGGGCTGTGGCAAAGCATATTCTCTGTCAGTATATATGGCGATAGCCTTGTCTTTTCACCAGTGGAGTGCATAAGAGGTAAAAGCTCAGATCATTGATCTGAGGTCCCCTGCTTAAAGATTGTGCTCAGTTGGGTCCCCATCACTGCATACTGAATCCTGTCTTGAACAAAATTGCTCACGTCTTTGAATATCACCCAGTGTCACCACCAGAACTTGAGCCAGATCAGGCTGGGTCAGGTCAGTCACCTCTAGACAATACTGGAGGGGTTCTGCAGGGTTGTTGTCTGGCAGGAGACTGGCTGGGTTGAGGGATGATGCCTTGCGGAACCAAGTGCAGGGTTGATCCAGAAACTGGGCTTGGTATTGGGTGTCACCCAGACATTAGACACCCATCTCTCAGGTACTCCCTTCTAGAGGATGTCAACAGAGTATAGAGGTGTCTGGGACAGTTTATGACCTAAAGTTAATTGTCAGCGTATTTTATCAGCAGGGTGGTGGCTGCTATAACTTTTGCGCATGCCAGCCATACAGCTGCAACTGGCTTAGTAATGTCTGGGAGGGCCAAGGCAGGGGCAGACACCTGGTCCCATTTCAAGGCTTCAAAGACCTTCTTCTCTGTCTCAACCTCTTCCAAAGGCTGTGCACTACGGGTGCTGGCATAGAGGGACTTGGTTATCTTGGCAAATCCTATTATCCACAGTCAACAACATCCAACCACTCCTAGGAATTCTTGACGTGGGAGCAAGAATTCACAGTATGGCTGAAGTATGGTTTTGAGAAAGCATTCCCTTTTCTTTTTCTAGCTTGTGGCCTAGGTATGTGACCTGAGGGATGCATAGCTGAGCCCTATTGGCTGAAACTATGAACCCAGACTTGGAGGGTTTCTAAAAGGCCTTTTATTACTTGCATAAATTCCTCCTCAGTGTTAAAGCTGTGAGTAGGTTGTATACATGCTCTGTGGATGTTTTTGCTTAAATTCCAACAGAACTGCACCCAGGGCTTCATCAAACAATGCTGATGAGTTCTTGAACCCTTGCAGTAGCCAAGTCTATGTGAGTTAACCGGTATACCCTCTGGGCTGGCCTACTCAGGGGCCAGTAGGCAGCAGAAGAAAGCATCTTTTAGATTTAGGACCATATAGATCTTCCTTTGCGGGCCAACAAACTTTAGGAGGATGCAAGACTTTGATACTGTGGGGTGGATGCTTTCCACCCATTTGGTGGCTTCCCTCAAATCCTGTCCTGGCTGGACATCTGCATGCAACATTTTAGGACAGGAAGCAAAGGAGCGTTGTATGGGGAGTGGTAGGGCACATGAATTCCTGCCTCCCTCAACGTCAATGTGTTTGACGGTCCCTTAGTTGGCCTTCCTGCTCATGGACTATTGAAAAGAATGTCTTTTCCCTACTGAGGGTATCAGCACCCTTGTCAGAGACCACAGATTTCCAGGTTTATTTGTAGGCTTCCTACTCTCTTGCTACATTCCATGAGTCTATATCTGTATGCTGGTACCAAACTGCATTGAATACTGTATGTAATACCTTTTGTAATAAGGAAAGGCAAGTCCACTGACTTTGTTCTCATTTGCAAGGTTGTCTTGATAATTCAGGTCTCCTTGAGATTCCCCATAAATTCCACATTGAGTTTTTTTATTTCTACAAAGCGCGCTGCTGATATTTTGATAAAAATTTAACTGAATGCTTACCATAGCTTTGCTTTCTTAATGATATTAAGACAAAACAAAAATGCACTTCCATTTATTTATATGTTTAAAAGTCATTTCAGTAACTTTTGTAATTTTTTTCTTGGTTTTTCAAGACAGAGTCTCTCTGTGTTAGCCTTGGCTGGCCTGGACTCACTTGGTAGACCAAGCTGGTCTTTAACTCACAGCGATCCACCTGCCTCTGCCTCCCGAGTGCTGGGATTAAAGGTGTGTGCCAACACGCCTGGCCCAACTTTTGTAATTTTTAAAAAGCAATTCCTTCTACTTCTTGGACAACTCTATTCCTGCTGATCTTAATCTTTTTGAAATTATATAATGAAATCTTAATTTTCTTTTCAGACTGTTCATTCCTAGTATAAAGAATGGAACTGGCTTTTGTGTGTTGATTTTGTATCTAGCATGCTGCAGTCACAAGCATGACAGCTTTGTGTGTGTGTGTGATCTTTAGGCTTTTTAATATTAAAAATCTTGATATTTATAAATAACAATCATTTTACTTCCTCATTTGGACACCTCTTTCTCCTTTTTCTTGCATCAAGTAGTGAAAGTGGACTTCCTTGCTATGTTAATGATCTTAAGAAAAAGCTGCTTTTTACAGTGAATAATCTTGTTACCTCATTGGAGATGGTCTGACCAAGGGTTGGGAAGTGCATTTGTGGATTTGCATCTGTGGCCCACTCATGCCTGGTGAGGAGACCTCCTTCCTCCTCTAGTGGATTGAATGTTTTTGTTTTGAGACAGGGTCTCTATATGTATCCCCAGCTGTCCTGGAATTTGATATGGAGACCTGGCTGCCTTTGAATTCAAAGAGATCCTCCTGCCCTTGCCTGCCTGAATGCTGAGACCAAAGGCATGTGGTTGGATTGGGTGTTTTTGATCATAAAAAGTTGTTATATTTTAGTTTAAAAAGTTATGCATTAAGTAAGCTTTTTTTTTGATTCTTTGAGGGGTGGTCTGGGTATAGGGCCCAGGCTGGCCTCAAACCTATCACCCTCCTCCTTCAGCACCCCCAAGTCCTAGGATTAAAGGTGAGCACCACTACCCAGACCTAGGATCACATGACTTGATAATTCAGTTTTGTCATCTATTCTATTAGCTTCAAATTTCAAATTGATTTTGTAATCTCTTTTGCTGGTATTTTATTGAGAATTTTCAGATCAACCCTCATAAGGGGTATCTATTTATAGATTTATTTCTTTGATGCTGTCTTCTTTAGCCTTCTTTATGAGGGTTATGTTGGTCTCCGAGAGTGGCTTAAATATATCTTCCTTGTCAGGTTTTCAAGATAGTTTCAGAAAAGTTAGACTTAGTTTTTCTTTAACTGTTTTCTCTGATTCCCCAGGAAGGCCCTTGAGTCCCCAGCTCTGCTGCTCTTGGGAGGGTTTTCACTAGCCACCAGTGTCACAGCTCAATGCAGTGAGTGGCTTTGCTCCATCACTGTTTCTGCAATGTTCAGCCTTCCCTCAGGCCAAAGCTGTAAAACCAAACTGCCTTAGGGTAAGACTTCTGAAACCACAAGCTAAAAAGAAATGTGTCCCCATTTAAGTTATTTTTCTTCTCAAGTATTTTGTCATGGTGACAGAAGGCTGACTAACACCACCTATGACTTGCTAGGAGCAAATCTGTGAAATAACCAATTCTGTGTAATTTTTTGCATTATTTTTATAATACTTCATTAAAACTTTATTTATATTAGTTATTGAGCTTTTTTGGGTTGCATAATTTTGGTGCCTTGGGAAAGTAGCTAAGCCCCTGGTCCTGACCCTGATGTGGGTGATAAGCAAGGTGCTGTGAGGTGTAGGTGTAAGATATCATGTGTTCTGATTAGTACATGAAAGACCTTAAAGAGGTAGGTCTTAAGGCTTAAAGACGTCAGTTCACCTGGGCTGCCATAGCAAAACGCTTAAGTTTGGGTGGCTTAAGAGCACGCATGTTCTCACAGTTTAGAAGCTAGAAATCCAAGGTCAGGCTGCCTACACAGCCGGATTCTGGTGAGGCTTCTCTTCCTGGCTTGAAGGTGGCCCTTCCTAGGGTCCTCCTGTGGCTGTCTTTTGTGTACCAAGGAGCAGCTCTAGCATCTTTGCCTCTCGTTCTCTCATTGGTGGTCTCGGTTACCCTTAGTTGCCTCTACAAAGCCCTAGTGAGGGTTAGAGTTTCAACATACAAGGTTTTCAGATAAACACAATTTAACCCGCAATAGTAGGTCATGCGATCTGAGAAGGGAACTTATGTATGTGCGAACACCATGAGACGGAGCTGAAGTTTGCTTTTCTCTTTTGAATTAGCTGTATTTCCCTAGACTAACGAGCTCTGGCCTCTGAACAGTGGCTTCTTCTCTGCAATCAGTTAGTATCACCAATCTCCCATGGGAACGAAGGGACTAATCCGAGACACACGTGCCAACCCTGAAGTAAAGGCTCTACACAATCAAAGACAGTTGTCAAAAACAATCAAGGTATTTTTGGTAAACAAATGGAATTTGAAAGACAGAAATAGGCATGCCATGGGATGGGAATGTAGCCCAGTTAGCTCAATGGTAGAATGGTTACAGCTGTTGCGCAAAGCCACAGATTCAGTCTGCAGTGTCCCAAAACAAGATGAAAAGAGAGGGTGAAGAGAGAGAGGAGGGGGGAAGAGAGAGAGAGAGAGAGACAGAGACAGAGACAGAGAGAGACAGAGACAGAGACAGAGAGACAGAGAGACAGAGAGACAGCGAGAGTTAGGCTCATCATGCTGTGGGCCTGGACTCATTGTTGATGGAAGGCTAGCGAGTAGCATGCATAGAAACTGCTGTTCTGCATTTCAGTGGCTGCACACTCTTACCCCATAGATTAGATCTTTCGAGCAGACATTGGGCAAAAGTCCCAGGCTCACAGATATCCTTAGGTCAATGAGGAACTTTCCATAGCTGTCCAATTGGAGAGAAAAATGCTGAGTCACAGATTCGTTTCCTCCTGATTCCGTGTTGGTCTTATCGTGGTAGTCAGGAAATGCTAGCACACCCAGCCATTAATAATGATGGTGAAATGAGGTTTCCGAGTAAATCCGGGGTGGAGGTGAGGGTCACCTGCCTGACTAACCTACACCTCTATCTCTTCAGGAAGGAAAGGCCCTATCTGTAGTCAGCTTAAGGAGACAGGAATGAACGGCAGGCTGAGAATCCCTCAGCTTCACACGACAGGACAACCCAAGCCTCCTGAAGGTCACTGTTGGGTGGGAGGTGTGGATATTATTGTTGGCATATTTTCCTACCCAACTCCAAACTTTCTTAGTAGGCAGAGTAGATTAAAAGAAACAAACAAACTAGTAGTGGTCTTATGATGGGAGAGGGGACAGTCCAGAATGAAGTGCTTGTCTACGTGAACACAGGACCATTCTTACCCCATCAAAATGTATGATGCGTTTTCACGTGTCTTCATGCTTCGTCTTCTGGCCACCTTTTGAAAATCAAGAGGTAACCTGCATGAAATTCTGTGCTGAATAGCAACTTAGCTTGGCATCCTTTCCTCTGCTCTCTCCCCCATACCACCTGCCTCCTCACCCCAGTCTGACTCCTTCTCCCCTCAGTCAGCATAGCCATGTTGATGAACATAAAGTGTTTGGTGCTTGAAACTTTCTGGAACTTATGCTTTTAAGGAATACCAGGAAAGTCTTCGATTCTGTGCTTTCTGCTGGGGGTGGACAGTTCTGACTGAAGCCCTCAGTGTGTGGACTGTTAGGCAATGGTCTGTGTTGTCAGCCTCCAAACGTCATGACTTCATCTGCATCCCAGATAGGACATTTCACTTTGGTGACAGAATATAAATTATGTTTCCACTGCTCGAGTTCAGTCCTTACTGATATAAAGGAAAATTCACCTCAACTATTTCTGGTCCCTTCCCCTTATCACAGTCACAGCTAAGACATTTTCACAAGTTTCCAGTATTTAAACCAGACTATTGATTAACTCAAGGAATTCAGGAAGAATTGCTGTTGAAATCTGTTATTACAAGCATAGGCGTCGGGGCATTGCAGCTCATTAAAGAAACGCATGTTGTCGTGTCATTTATCATGCCCAAAGGCGCCACCTAGTACAGTAATTATTGCTCACTTATGGCTTCTGGAATGTGAGCTGAGTTAAAATTAGAGAGACAGTTCCTCAGTCGTGCCAGTCACTTTTCACACACTCGGTAGCTGCATCCTGTGTGTATCAGCATGTGTGGTTTTTCTTCGTCCCTGTTTTGTCATGGGAAAGGGGGGGGTTACATAGTTGCATCGTATACTGTGAACTGTTCTCCATGCCTTGTCCTTACCCCCACTCTGGCATTTACACAGACGTAGAGTGCAGTCCAGGGTTCCTAAGGAAAGGCTGTGTGAAATGCTATGACTGAACATGTATTTCTAGGCATTCTGGGAATGGATGCTATCCTACTGAGCTAAACTCAGAGAAGGCCCCTCCCTCTCTCCTTCTATTTCTCTTACTTTTAAAACCTGTTTTCTTGTGTCAGGGTTTCAGTAGGCAGTACAAACTGGCTTGGCACTTCTGATCCTCCTGCCGCCTTCACTACACAGGTAAATTTTTGAGGTTGGTCTTTTTGTTCCTTTGATCTGTATAAATGGAGGAGCCTCCATTTATAGACTTGTTGCAAGAACCAAAAGAACAAATGCGTACTGAGGGTTCAGCACAGTGCAATGTGGCACACATAGCGTTTGGCCAAGGTAAACAGTATATGTATTATGCAGGGGCTCAGTCTGGAAGAAATAGTTTCCGATTTCCCTTACAAAGCAGCGGAAGGATCTTAGCATCTGTTAGATGGGACTAAACAGCTTTAAGCAAATATGCTAGACACCACTTGCATGTTGCAGTAAGCAGCGTTGAATGTCAACCTAAGTTATCCACACTTTCTTTTTTGATAACACAATCTAGATTTTGATATTCAGGGCATTTTTTTGGCATCTGGAGTATTGTTTGTTTTGTTTTGTTTTTCGAGACAGGGTTTCTCTGTGTATCCTTGGCTGTCCTGGACTCTCTTTGTAGATCAGGCTGTCCTTGAACTCACAGCGATCTGCCAGCCTCTGCCTACCAAGTACTGGGATTAAAGGCGTGTACCACCATGCCCAGCATGGCATCTGGAGTATTGAATTGTCATTGGTCAAAGCCAGAAGGGAAACAGTTCACCTTCTCAGCATGCCTTATGAAAATGATGATGTGGCAGACTTCTGATTCATGGGACCATGACGGGGTAAGTCTAAGGACCAAGCCAGCAGGACAGATGACACAGGATGGTGGCAGAGAGAACATCGATGCATGATGCCCCAGGGGTAGGCAAATTCTAGAATTCTTGATAGATAATCAATTAATGTTACCATTTCAATAAATTAAAAGGTAGCACTTTCTGTTACTTAAACTGTTATTTATCCTAAATGATATGTGGTATAAGTAATCAATGCTTGTATATTATTTATGTATGTCATATTTCCTTTTAAATTCGCCCTTCTTGGAAACATCTTGGCAATCTTCACTCTTGTTCAGTCTCCCAACACCTGCTTCAGTTTTTTGTTTTTGATTTTGTTTTTGTTTTGAGACAGGGTTTTCTCTGTGTAGCTCTGGCTGTCTTGGAACTCACTCCATAGACCAGGCTGGGCCTTTGAACTCACAAAGATCCCTCTGCCTCTGCCTCCCAAGTGCTGGGATTAAAGGAGTACACCACCACTGCCTGGCAAGATTTGTTTTTTGTTTTCTGGTGCACATAGGAAATGTTAACCTATTACTTATAAATAAATGAGAAAGTAAAATAATGGCCTCTGTGATCACAAAGGATTCTAATGAAACCTCTCCCACAGGGTGATAAGATGGAGGACTGGCCATGTGGAAAGGCATGGAGATGACTAGTGCTCACATGGATTATGCCTTCTACTCTGCAGTGCTCCTCCTGTGTGGAAGGTAGTGCTCCTCCTGGGGGTACCGATTCAGCAGTCTGGTGCTGCAATTGCCTCTTTCTTCCTTTTTCATGCATCTGTGTCCAAGGTTGTCAAGTTCTCACCGTGTACATCTTGGCTTCTGAGCTTATTCAGAGTAAGCAGACTCTAGGGGAAGGAAGCCGGCATTCTTCTAGCACATGAAATTGTCCAGAGACAGAAAAGGGCCATGCCATTGTTTCTAACAGGAGAGAATCTAGACCAAAGCCAGAAAGTGGCTTGGTGTCACATAAGGACAGATAACTCATGAGTGTAGGGACTGCAAACCTCATCACACCATAGATCCATCTCCTGGCTTACAGGACCATTCCACTCCCAACCTGTGGACAGTTTTTTCCCTTTTCTTCTGTCTTCCTGGTACCTGTGAGCCTGGCGGTGGCAGCATGAAGTCGCAGGGACCTAGACGGACTTTTGCCCCATTCTCTGCAGTAATTCTAACGATCTGAAATAGACTCTGACTCTTCTAGAACGCAGTGCTCTGAAGTTCTGTGTCCTCTCCAAACCTGAGTTTGGGTAACATTTGTCTTCCTGGAATCTACATTCTATTCTTCCTTCAGGCCTCAGTTGCCCGAGGAGCCAGAGGGTTATTATTATGGAGAGGAAAAGTCAGGCAAGAGGTCTGGGACTTTCTATTGAGTGTGAGGCAGCAGGCGCCTGTTGTCACATGCCTCACTCAAACCTCACACTTTCGGCCAGATTTCTGACACTGAAGGTATACTCCACAACAAAGTACACTTTAAAGGAGATTATTTATTTATTATTATAATCGTGTGTGTGGTGTGACTATCACAGTACACACAGAGGTCAGAGGACAACTTTGTGGGGCTGGGTTTTTGTTTGTTTCAAGACAAGATTTCTCTGTATAGCCCTGGCTGTCCTAGAACTCACTCCGAAGACCAGGCTGGCCTCAAACTCAGAGGGCCATCTTCCTCTGCCTCCTGAGTGCTGGAACTAAGGGTGTGACACACCATGCCTGGCTGGAGTTATTTTTTTCCCCACCTTTTACTCTTGTTTGGATTCTAGAATTGAACTCAGGTATGAGGCTCATAGGGCAAGCGCTTTACCCACTAAGCCACCCCACTGAGCCTCAAATAGACCTTTGTGTTAGTTTTGGGCATAATAATAATGTAGTGGAATCATTTGTTGTCATTTTCAATGACAATTATGTTCCATGCCCCTCGCTGCTCTTTTCCTTGTAGAAGCTCAGGCCTTACATATGAAAAGAAACCTGGAGGTCTGGTGTTGATCCTTGCAAAGGAAGGGAATCCTCAGGCTCGAAACATGCAGCCTATGCCAGGAAAGCTGCTATTGGACCATGCCTGTACCAGAGCTGGCGGTTCTGAGCAAGCTCTCTCTGCCCCTCAGGTCTATCTTCAAATACACTCTTGCTTCTACCTACCACGGTTGGTAATTTCTATGTCCCTTTCTTTTTGAGCCTTATGAATTTAAATTTACCTAAAATTGCTAAATAACATCCTGCTTGTCATCAATGTAAACTGTTATAAAAACATTATATATATGTTATAAAAAAAATATATATATATAATGCTGAGTCACATCTTGAGCCCTTTTTCAAGATCAAGTACATTAACACTGTAACACATTAATATTATTGTGTCAGGTATTTCATAGTGTATGTGCATGTGTGTATCTCTGTGTGTGATATATATTCATTAGTCCTTACAGAACCATATGATAATGATTCGTAACAGCTAATATTCATCAACATTTATACCATATGCAGACAGCATGCAGCTGTGGGGTTACAGTCACAAATCTCAATTTATATGTCAAATTTCTTGTCCTTACTACTGACCTTATTTGGAAATAATAATGTTGTCATCATGTGGAGCGAATTCAATATGACTGGTGTCCTTATAACAGAGGGCACTTAAACACAGAGAAAGGCATACATGACAAGAGGATGTGTGAATCCAGGGAAGTTAGGCACCTCCAAGCCCAGGAAAGAGGTCTGGGGAGGATCCGTCTCTATAGCCACAGGAGACTTTCATCCTGAAATTTTAACCTCCAGAACTGTAAATGGATGTGCTTCTGTCATTTAGTCTGCTGGACTTCTGGTACTTTGCAATCACAGTCTTAGCAAATACAGTGTTATGTACTTTAGCCCTCAGTGAAATCTACATGTTTAGACTTGAAAAAAGAAAAAAGTTAAAACCACCATTAGAGTGAAGCTATTATCCTAACCCAAAATGTGGAACATTCAACAAGGAAAGCAACAAAGCATTTCCAGCAAAACCTCTGTGAGTTTTAAAGCAGAAAAAGCAAGTCATAGGGACTGGGTGGAGCGTACAAGTGGCCTAAGAGATGGTGACCAACCACATCTCACATGCAAATTTTATTCTGTGAACAGGCTGAACAACAGTGATTTCTAACAATTGGAGAACTCAGCTATGGATAAGATGATGTTCGGGAACCATTGATTTTCCTGGGTGTGACTATATCATAGTGGTCACATTAATATGCATATTCTAATTTGACAGGCACAGTGCATGGATTTGGTTGCTCTGGGTCTGTGTGTGGGGGGTGCGAACACCACAGTGGGGAACATGTAGTCTAGCACAGCTGTTTATTTCATGGCATCCAGATGTGGACAGGAAAATGGGACTAAGCAGATTTCAGAAGAGTCTGTTTTGGGGGGTGCTGTTGAGATGGCTCAGCCATAAAATAGCTTGAGGCTCTAAGATGAAGACCTACAGAAAAACCATGTTCGGTTCCCAGGACCCACATCAGGCAATTCCCAACTACCTCTCCCTCCAGGGTGTTCAAGACCCTTCCTTTTCTGGCTTCTGGGGGTACTCATGTGTATGACACATATACACAATTAAATTTTTTTTCTAGGTTGTTAGATGTCCTGTAACTAGAGTAAAAGACCTTGTGATGAAGTGTGGGCACAGGATATCCACTCAGGCTGCTCCTGGGAGATGCTCGGCTTTCTGAACTTGTTCTTGACATTTGGGTTGTAGATGGAACACTTTTAGCCCAAACTTCTCAGAAGCAGCCTGCATTGTCCATTAGGGCTGTCTATCCAGTTCAACTTAACGGTGATAAATCTTGCAGCCTTTAAGGGTCCTCACAAAGGTGGGTGTGGTGTGCTGATAGCAGGCATGATTAAGAGCCTTCCTGTGTCAAATATAGCTGTAATATGCTACAAGCAGGCATTTGAGCTTTATACAAACTGATCTGGCTACTATCAGCTACTTTGACATTTTATACTAATACTTAAAATAAATCTAGAAACAGGAAAGAAAGTACAGAATTATTGTTTTAAGCAGCTTGTGAGAGCTTATCTTCAAAGTGACAGAGGTTCCATTGTATTTAGAGAAACTGCTCACTTCACTGGCATAAAGGTTAGTGGCCTGGACTTCATGACTGTGCTGAGCCAGTTTCCCACGTGAGCACTGAGGACAGCAGGGAGCAGAGCACTCACTGCCACCCTGGGGCCCTTTATTCTTGCTTGTGTGAGGACTGTCCCTTGTACCCAGAGGCACCAAACACACTTTTATTTCCACCCCACCTTCTCAAATTCATACTACTTATTCGTTTTTTTTCTTTTAATGTACATTGATGTCTTGCCTGCATGCATGTCTGGATCCCTTGGAACTGGAGTTACAGACAGTTGTGAGCTGTCATGTGGGTGCTGGGAGTTGAACCTGTGTCCTCTGGAAGAGTAGCCAGTGCTTTTAACTGCTGGGCCATCTATCCAGCCCTCAGACTTCTTTTAACATTCTTTTACACACACACTGCAGTCTGCTGAGTCTGTTTAGTGTAAAGTTAGAAGAAGAAAACCAGCTCAACAAAGTTGTCTTCTGATCCCCACACAGAAGCAATTTAGTCATTCTCCTTAAGCAAATAAAACCATTGTGGAGCCAGGCATGATGGCACACTCCTTTAATCCCAGCATTCGGGAGGCAGAGGCAGGCAGATCACTATGAGTTCGAGGCCAGCCTGATCCACAAAGCTAGTCCAGGACTATTGTTTCTTAAAATTATTTGTAGTACCAGTAGGCCTGCCTCACAATCAATCAAGACACAGACACTTGTTATATTTTAAAATAGCCTTAGTTAACCTGGGGCAGGGCAGATATCAATCCTCTAAACTACCTCTCATAGTGGGGCAGGAATGGGATCCCTGTCTGAATCTCATGCTATCTGCTTTCAATAACTTCTATCAAGCTACCTCCCATCCATAATCCCATATACTTGCTCATGTTCTTCATCTGGGCCAAATCCCCATCCATGCAGGCCATGTGTTTCTCCTCCATCTAACCCATGGTGGGCTTCCTCTCTTCCTTCAGGTCTCTCTCCTTCTTCCTCATGGCTGTCTTTCTTCTTCCCCGAATTCCTCTCTCTCCTAGCCCCACGATCTCCTTCACCCTGTCCAGGTGGGATGGCTTTTTATTAAGCAAAAGGTGGGTCACAGAGACAGCAAGCAGTAATTAACATTAAAATACATCAGACCATCCCCCCAACACAGGACAGCCAGGGCTACACAGAGAAACTCTGTCTCAAAAAGACAAAATAAATGAATAAATAAAGCCATTGTGATCTTTTTGTTGAGGACAGGCCATAGAATTTGAAAGCATCTTCCCATTTAAGCATGTTGGTCTTTACTTGGTGTGTGGTATCTTTGTGTGTATATGCTTTATAGCTCAAAACCAAAGGTGGATCATGCTCTTTTGAATTTCCTTGTTGGCATAAGAAGCTGAGGGGTAAGTCCATTTCCTTGAAATGGAAAGCTGAAGTGTTAGTCTTTTGCTTATTTATATTTTTTGAGGCAAAGTGTCTTAGGCTACCCAGGCTGACTTTGAACTAACTTGGCCCAAGGAAGAGTTCTCCAGTCAAGTACCTGGGGCTACTGGTGTGTGCCATCTTGGCAAACATCTAAGACTTTTATTTATCCTATTATCTGCTTATTATTGCTTATCATGCAGCTGAGGGAAGCCTCAAATTCTCAATTCTCCTGCTTCAGCCTCCCTGTGTCACCATGCCTGACCAGTCCCTAAAGGGTTTAGAAAGATCATAGTAGCCCCTCTGGCAAATCTCACCTTTGGCAATACACCAGAGTCACTTTGGGGAAAATTTAAAAGTACTGTTACCTAGAACCCACGACTAACATCCAGTGTAGTTGTCTGGAATATGTTGAATGTGAAGATTCGGACGCTGGCTGTGTTTGACACCCTATTTAAGTGATTATGACAGGCAACAGGGGAGAAACCATTCTGGATTCTCATGGTTGATCACACAGCTTGTGTCTGACACCTAGAAAGCAAGGCTGTGGGACTCCCTGGAGATGTGGGGCATGAGGCCGCCTGGACTAGCTTTCAAGTTCTTCATACTGAAGTGAATCTAAAAATGGATTTAATGTTCAATGAGTTTTTTTATTTGCAATTATGGGTTGGATTCCTTCCTAGTCTTAACTCATAATTCGAAGATGTTTTTCTCTACAAATATAATAATATGCTTTACACATTTTTGTCTTTGGAGACCTCTTTACTTCTTGACTCCTCCTTCCCCACTCAAATCAATTTTGTGTATATTTGGCTCTATAAAAGACTAGAGGTTGGAGAAATGGCTCAGCAGTTAAAGAGCTCTGGCTGCTCTTGCAGAGGGCCCAGGCTCAATTCCCAACACTCACATCATGGCTCAATTATGTGTAACTCCTCTTCCAAGGGATCTGCTGCCCACCTCTGGCCCCCATGGGCACCAGGTACTCACAAGGTGCGCAGACATACATGCAGGCAAAACACCCACACACACAAAACACAGAGATGAAACGGGTTAAAAAGAACGCAGCAACGACAGTTCAGAGGAGAAGTGATGTAACCCACGGTCTGGAGACCTCTTTCTGATGGCATTGGTAAAAACGAGAAAGTTAGTTACCCTTTCAACTCTGATGGTCTCATTTTTCAAAAACATTTTCTGGCTAGGATCTAATGCACCCAATACAAGATTACAGAAAGCATATGCCCAGAATTTCTGACATTGTCCTATTTTAACTATTCTATTTTTATAGTTGAACAAAAAGTAAATAGAACCCAGGAAGACCAATATTTTGGTATCTGAACGATACTCCTCAGACTGCCAAAACAAATTATTAGTTGTGATTCAGCATTTGGTTGGAGAAGACTATGAGCCTGCAGGCACTTCCATGGCACATGTAGAAGTTTTTTAGGGTGCTAAGCTGTAGGAAAGGGTCACTGCTCCTTCTCTTCTGTTCCTTCACACCTGGAAGGAGTGGTTTCTGAAAGCTGGGTGACATCACTCTGCTCAGCCCCGAAGGCTGCTAGTCTCATCAGTGCTGTGGCTAGCAAGTCTTGCTAAGTCTCAGGAACAGCCTGCCAGGATGGTCTTTTAAAAAATATTTATTTATTTGTTTATTTATTTATTTATTATGTATACAGTGCTCTGCTTACATGTACACCTGCATACCAGAAGAGGACATCAGATCCCATTATAGATGGTCATGAGCCACTATGTGGTTGCCGGGAATTGAACTCATGACATCTGGAAGAACAGTCAGTACTATTAACCACTGAGTGATCTCTCTAGCCCCCAGGATGGTCTTTTACAAAAACAAACAATCAAGACCTTGCATTAAGTTTACTTGAACAAGCAGATAGAAGCACACCAGGCCCTGTAAATGGCAGGCCAGGGATCACCGTAGGCTTTCACTGCCACCTTGGCCTTTACTTTGGAACCTTCATAGGTTCTGTTCACCTTTGAGGACCTGAGGCACAGAACCTGTAGCCTAAGCCTGAGACTTGGCTTTGGTGTTTAGTAGACAGAGCCCAAGAACCTTGGTAATGTGGGCATGGACATAACTCCGAAGCTTGGGGTAGGTGAAGAAAACAAGACTGTCAAGATGGTGTCTTTTGGAATCTTGAGACAAGCTTTCTTGGGCATCTATGAAGGTCTTGGTAAACTTGACACACACTCTTCTAGCCTTGGCATTTGGGCCTGGGTCTTCTTCAGGACTTTCTGTGCTTCCTGACAAAAAGCACGTTCTTCAGGAACTCAGAATCTACCTTCTTAAATGATTCATCTTTGTGTTTTCCTTCCTTTAAAAATGCTTTTATTGCACATATTAATTATGTATAAAACAGGCTTCATATATTTAATGTATTTTGATATTCTCCCTAATTGCACTAGTTTGAACCCCGTCCATTTTCATAATTCTTCTGCTGAACTAACCTCCTTCCATCTTCTGTCTTTTTTCTTTCGTCTTTCTCCCTCCTTCTCTTTCCTTCCTTCCTTCCTTCCTTCCTTCCTTCCTTCCTTCCTTCCTTCCTTCCTTTATTGCCAGTTAATTTTCAATAGGGCTGTTTACAGGTGTATATACATCTTACTCCTATCTATACCATTGAAGAAAATCTTTCTTCCACCCCATCAATGTGTAAGTATTCAGGAAAGGTGAGGTTCCATGAGCCTCTCCCCCTTCCATTACATGACTTCAAAGAGACAGACAAATCTTGTGGAGATTTTATTCAGGCTGCTGGGAGTTCAAGAATGTACCATACCCAGAAGTCAGCATTCCACACCTCTTCTACCTCCTTTTAGCGCTCCTATTTTACCCCTTCTTTCTTCTTTAATGTTCCTTAAGCCTTGATGTGGGTAATATAGATGTCTTGTTTATGGATGAACAGTCAACAACTCTCTATTCTCTATATTTTGACCAATATGAGTCTCTTCAGTCACCCTGACCACAGTGCAAAGGAGCTTATTCAATAAAAAATGACAGCAGCCTATTCTATGGGCATAAACACAGTTGTTTAATGACAATTTGGTAGACAGATTATGTCCATTTAGCAAACAACAGCAGTAGCTTCCCCACTAGGACCTATGTCCTTTCCAGCCATGGGCTTTGATGTGGTTGACAGTACCAGGTGTGATTTTTCCTTGTGTGAAGAAAGCAGTACATCAAATCCTATCAGGAAGTGGTTGATTGCTCTCAAACAGAATTACCACCATTGTAGCAATGACGTATCTTGCTTGGCTGGTGGGTATTGTTGCACACAAGGTCTCCAGCTGAGCGAGACTACAGATGACAATTCTTCCCCCAAAGACTTTATAAAACATTTTGGCACTATGATTCATGGCCAGCAAGGAAGAAACTTCAATTAGTTCCAGCTTGATTTTTCTATGTCCTGAGACCACATACCATATGTGGCCTTCAGTAATAAGGTCTTACTGTTTAGTTACAGTGAGCAACCAACATTTGTCTGTGTTGTTTTGGGGCCTTGGGTCTCCCTGACCAACAAGCCATGCTGGTATTGGGATCAACTGATCCATCCCTAGCATTAGTAATTTTATTTTATAATCTGTGGCTTCTAGGAGCAGCTTTATCCATATGCCTCCAAACTACTTTTATTTTTATTTTTTGATTACATTTCAAAGCACTGGGTATCTTTATGAGTTTTTCACACATCATTAATTTTGGCTGACCCTCTCTCCCCCTTCCTTCTCTCCCTCTTCCAGCCCTTTCTACCACCAATGCTCTTTCAGTTGTTTGTATCACGTGTTTCTATAACACCCCTTCCTCACAGAATCCTTTCCCCTTCTCATGGCCAGTTTTTACTTTCCTAGCTCTATATACATTAACTCAAACATTAGTGAGCATATATAAGTTAGAAGCTATGATCCACCCATGTAGGAGGATATATGTAGTTTATCTTTGGAACCTGAGTTAATTCTTCACTTAATGTAGTATTTTCCAGTTTCATAGGTTTTTTTTCCTAAATTTTTATATTTCATTTTTAAATAGATGAATAAAATTCCATTGTGTGGATGCATCACCTTTTTATTATCTATTTATCTGTCAGTTCCATTTTCTTGCCATTGTCAACAGAGCCACAATAAACATGGATGTGTAAATAAGACTGTGGTATAATTACAGGGCCCCTTGGGTCGTGCCTGGGAGTGATAGAGCTGAGTCACACAGTAATTCTTTTCTTAGATTTTGAGGAATGTTCACACTAATTACCACAGTGGCTGCACCAGTTCCCTCTTCCATCACCTGTGAATTAGGATTCCTCTTTCCCTATATCTTCACCAGCATTTGTTGTGGTTTTCTTCTTAATATCCATTCTAACTGGGGTAAGGAGACTCTCAAAAATAATCTTTTAAAATTATTACTTATTTATTTATTTAACTTCTATTTATTTAGTTATTGTGTGCATTGTGTGTGTGCATGTAAGTGAGTGAGTGTGTGTGTGCGTGCGTGCGTGCGTGCGTGAGTGTGTGTGTGTGTGTGTGTGTGTGTGTGTGTGTAGGTGTAAGGACAACTCATAGGAATTGGTTCTTTCCTTCTACCATGTATGTTCTGAGGATCAAGCTCTAGTGAACTCAGGCTGTCAGGCTTGGTGACCTTTATCTGCTGAGCCATTTTGAAAGTGGTTTTATTTTGCATATTCTAGATATTAATTGTCTGCTAGATGTACAGCTGGCAAAGATTTTCTCCTATACTCAAACTGTCTTTTGCTGTATAAAACCTTTTTAATTTCATGAGCTCTCTTTTGTCAATTGTTGGTATGATTCAATTTGTCAATTGTTGGCATAGCCCAAGGGACTCTGTGATCATACCACAGTTTTATTTGCACATCCATGTTTATTGTGGCTCTATGTAGGTATGATTAAGCAACAGGATTCATGTTTACAAGCCCAAGCTTAGCGCCTCTATCTTGAAGTGTTCTCTCTGCTTTTCTCTTTCCCAGTTTTAGAGTGTCAGGTCTCATGTTGGGGTCTTTGATGCAGCCGGAATTAATTTTGTGCAGAGCAAGAGATAGAGGTCTAGTTTCATTTTCTACATGTATCCAGACTTCCCAGCATCATTTGTTGAAGGTGTGGTATTCGCTCCTCCAATGTGTACTTTTGACATCTCTATGAAAAAACAGAATCACAGCTTCATAGGTTCGTGTCTAGATTCTGTTCTATTCCACCAATCCACACACGTCTGCTTTTGTCCCATACCATGCAGAGGGCTCTGTAGTATGATTTGAACTCAGGGATGGCGATAGTGATGGTGGGTTCCTGATGACAAGAAGCATCATTTCCATGACGACTGGTGTATTTCTTAGATTTGTTTCACTTGTATGGTCACTTGTGGTACTCCAGCTGCCTCTGACCAGAAAAGGAATAGCCCAGGCTGCATTTGAAAGTCTTGACTCACTCTTCCGTCATCATGCCCTTTGGCCACATCATCTTCCCAACTCCCCGGCTCTTCTGCATCTCATCCTTCTTTACTTCCACTCCTCTGTGTGCACTGGATCATTCCTGTTTAAGTTAGACTCTGTTGCTTACTTTAACCATGATGCCCTTAGTCTTGCATGGTCTGTCTCTTCTTTTGTGCTCACTCTCTGCTCTCCAGGTGGAACATTGGTCCTCAAACATGGTGTCACTCAAGACAATGGATGCCTGAGATCTGACTTCAGTTGTCCTCATATAATCAGTTTGCATGTAACGTGAATATGAGAGCTATTTCAGGTTTTTATAATTACTTATTTATTTGTTAAGTCTTCACCATGCTCTTAGATACCTTTATTTTTTACAATTAAAAGATTATGAACTCCAGGCTGGACAGATGGCTCAGCAGTTGAGAGCACTGGCTGCTTTTCCTGAGGACTGGTTCAATTCCCAGCACCCACATGGCAGCTCACAACTGTCTGTAACTCCATTTTCAGGGGATCTGACATCCTCACACAGACATACATACAGTCAAAATATCAATGTGCATTAAATGAATAAAAACATAAATCTTAAAACATATAAACTTTCCATGTTTCTGTTTTTATGACTGTTTGTACATTGGCCAAGTTTTAGCTTCTCTTAAATTGATATAATCACATTATTATTTTGTTTCAATTTGTAATTTTTTTCATTTTAATGAAAATCGACTCTTTTCTCATACAATATATTCTGGTTACAATTTCCTCTCCCTTTACACCTCCTACTTCCTCCCTGTTTCCACTGCTCCCCTCTGTATCCACTTCCTGTGTCTCATTGGGAAAGAATAAGCTTCTAAGCAAAGTAAAATATAATAGGATAAAATAAAAACCATCATATTGAAGATGGATAAGGCAAGTCAGCAGAAGGAAAGAGCCCAACAACAGGCACAAGAACCAGAGACCTGCTTGTCCACACACCCAGGAGTCCAATGCAATATATAGTGCATGTAGGATAAACATACACTGTCTCAAGAATTAAACTTATTTTTCATTTATATACAAAATTCCATACCAGTGAATTAGAAATAACCTTGTGAGTGACAATTGAGGCATTAAGTTGAGGACTGGATTTATTAATCTACTTTTTGTTTTATCTTCCCTATATATTTCTATATTCCTCCTTCTTTCTTTTCAACCCCTATCTCCAAACCTAAGAAAGTAAGATAAAGGAAAAGAGAGACATTGCTGAGTCTAACTTTCTTTTCTCCTAAATAAGACCTATAATAACTTGTAACCAATGTCCATTGATAATAACCCTCTATAGCCCAAGAAAGCAACCCAAAACCTACCTGTCCTCCCTTAAAAGAAATGGGGAGTTGTTCTCTTAAGGGTTCTTCCAGCTGATTTGGGATGAATAATACCTTTGTAGAGGCTCAAATAAAATTGGGGAAATGGTTAAACAAGAGAGGAATAGCATTTGTGGTCCAGTTTCTAAATGTTGAGAAATTCTGGGCTTAATCAGAGTCCAGTGTGGGACAGTCTGAAATGCTGGACCAATTGGGATTGGAAGCTTTCTTTGAAAATGTCCTGGTATGTAATAGTAATTCATAGGGGTTCTGTAATCAACAAGAAACATTGTCTATGCCCAGACATTCATGTCTCAGCCAGTCTCACAGTTATTCCCATAAGCTGGGATTAGCAATATAAGTTACCTGCTTGTTCTGCAGTTTAAATTCTTCACATCCTGATTGTAGCCCCCTCCCTCATTCTCTCCCGATTCCCCCCTCCCTCCCTTCCTCAGCCCCTCTTCCTCCCTCCCTTAGTCCTCAGAAAGGGGAGCCCTCCTCCCCTAACATCTGACCTCAACCTATCAAGTCCCATTTGTGTTACCTGTACCTCTTCCTCTGTAGCCAGGCAGGCAGTCCTGCCATGGGGAAGTGATCTAAGTTCAGTGGCCAGAGTGCATGTCTGAAGTAGTCCCTATTCTCCATAATGTGGGACCCACAAAAAGACTGTGCTATTACAACTGAGCAGAGGGTCTAGGTCCACATCATACATGGTCCTTAGTTGATGTTTCAGTCTCTATGTTGTAGTGTAGTTATCCTGTATTATGAGGCTAATGTCCACTTATGAGTGAGTATATACCATGTATGTCTTTCTGGGTCTGGGTTACTTCACTCAGGATGATCTTTTCTAGTTCCATCCATTTGCCTTCAAATTTCAAGATTTCCTTGTTTTTAATAGCTGAATAGTATTCCATTGTGGACCAGAACCACGCTGGAAGGCTCATAACCACCTATAACTACAGAAGCTGTTCAGGAAATTGGACACCCGCTTTTGGACTCTGTGGGTCCACACATGCACAGACAAACACATTTTATTTAAAAAAAGCTTAATACATTCCACACTCACTTTGCATGTGGGAAGCAGAGAGTGGAAGAGTCAGAAGGGATGAAGGACACCAGGAGAACAAGGCCCTCTGAGTCAACTAAGCAAGGCACATATGAGTTCACAGAGACTGAAGCAGCAAGCACGGGGCCAACATGAGTCTGCACCAGGCCCTCTGCTTATATATTATAGCTTTTTGCTTAGTATTTTTTTGGTATTTATTTATTTATTTTACTTTAACACAGATTTTTTTATTAATTAAACATTTTTTAGTTTTTACATATATGTTTATATTATTACACATATATACAATAGATTACCTTTAGCAAGAAGAACCATGACACAATCAGGAATTATATAAATGTTATATTCTTAGTGTTTTGGCTATTTGCATTTGACAGCCTTGAAGAAAACATCATCCCTGTCTTGGTGCGTCTAAAATTCTGAATGTAAATCAATCTCCACTACATCTTGTCATTATCAACTTAAAACATCTATCTAGACCTAAAAACATCTTAACTCCTAAACAGCTAAGCTTAATTGTAAAACTAAGCTACCTGGTCTTCAACTCCCTCGGAGACTTGAGAAGGAATAAACTTGATTACCTGAGTATGCTGGGAGTGCAGGTTAGTAGCTTTCCAAATGAGAAGATGACAGAGACAGTTTACTACCTGAATAATCACCCCAAACTCTATAATGTTGGAGTATCTTCTTCAGCCTTCTGGCTCAATATATCTGACAGACATATTTTGAGGCAGGAACTATTAAGGACTTGCTTATCCTGTCTTGGCAGAGTTTTGCCGCTGACTCTGCCTGCATCCAAGCTTTCCCTTTTTTAGGCAGAATTCTGTCTGTAGTAGAAATGAGGCCATTTTGCCTGTGTGAAAATCCTGGATCCCATTCCTAGAAAGAGAGGGCATGGGGAAGAGGAATTTCCTGGGAGAGAATTGGGCATTTAAGATATTTAGGACCAATCCCTAATATACTGGAGGTTGAGCTGGTACCCCAAACCCTAGGTAAGCCTCCTGCCTGCAGACCACCAACACTCCCTCAGTGCCCACCCAGTGTCCCCCAACCTCCATTCTTCCCTTGTCACCATATCCTGGCCTACAACTCTGATGGAAGACCCTTGCTCCACCAAGGCCATGCCAGCTGCCAGAACCCCAGATAGGCTAGTTGCATACAGACTGCCCCTGCTTTCTCAGTGCTTGCCCAACCATACCGTCCCTTGTCATCACGAATCCTAGCCCCCAACTCCAGGGGAGGCACCCTTCTAGACCAGAGAACATGTTGGCAGCCAGAACTGAAAGTAGCCTGCTCACCCAAGAATCGACCCTACCCAGTGTCCTCCCAGCCTACCCCCAATCACCTGACCGCTCCCCACTATAATATTCTGGCTCCAGCTCCTGTGGAGGGCCTCCAGCTGGACCAGAGGGCCTCCAGCTGGACCAGAGGCCAAGTCAGTGGGTAGAGCTTCAGACTCCAATTTGTATATATAGATGCTCTACTCAACCGCAGGCCACTCTGGCTAGAAGACCAGAGAGGAAACAGAAACCAAGGGGAAAATAACCATCCATGAAACAAAGAGAAATTAAAAAAGTGGCATTAGACATATAATTACCCAAAACTCAGATGACTAGACACTAGTGTAAGAAGACAATAGCAACATTCAGGGAACTATGTCACCACCAATGCCCAGCTATCTTAATATAACAAGCCCTGAACATTTCAACACAATATTTCAAACAATGTTGAAACACAGGAATAACCTTAAAACCAAGTACATGAAGATAACAGCGGCTCTTAAAGAGAAAATGAATAAATCCATTAAAGAAAGAACAAAATAGGAGAAATGAATAAATCTCTTAACGAAAGCCAAGAAAAACAAACAAACAACTGATGGAAATGAACAAAACTATTTAAGACCTGAAAATGGAAATAGATGCAATAAAGAAAATATAAACTGAGGGAAATCCTGGAAATGGAAAAATTTAGGTAAGTGAAGAGGAGCTACAGATGCAAGCAGCAGAATACAAGAGATGGAAGAGAAAATCTCAGGAGTTGGAGATATGATAGAAGAAACAGATAAATGGGTCAAAGAAAACATTAAATCTAAACATTTCCTGACACAAAACATCCAAGAAATCTGAAACACCATGAAAAAACTAAGAATAACAAGAATAGAAAGAGAAGAATTCCAGCTTATAAACTAAGAAAATATTTTCAACAAAATCACAGAAGAAAAATTTCCTAACCTAAAGGAGATGTCTATAAAGATACAAAAAGCTTACAGAACACCAAATAGATTGGACCAGAAAAGAAATTCTACTTGCCATATAATAATCAAAACACTAAATGTACAAGACAAAGAAAGACTATTAAAACTTCAAGGGGAAAGGACCAAGTAACATATAAAGGGAGGCCTATCAGAATCACACACAACTTCTCCATGAAGACTCTGAAAACCAGATGTCTTACAGATTCTAAGAGATCAGAGATTACCATACCCAGCAAAACTTTCTTTTCTTTATTAGATTTATTTATATGAGTATGCTATCTGTATGTATACCTGCATGCCAGAAGAAAGCATCATATTTCTGTATAAATGGTTGTGAGGCACCATGTGGTTGCTAGGAATTGAACTCAGGACCTCTGGAAGAGCAAACAGTGCTCTTAGCTGCTTAACCATCTCTCCACCCAACCCCCCCCAACAAAACCTTCAATCATAAATGGAGAAAAGAAGAGAATGAACGACAAAGTCAAATTTAAACAATATCTGTAAATTCACTTCTACAGAAGATACTAGAGGGAAAACTCAAACCTAAGGATGTTAACTACACCCCTAAAAGTACAGGAAATAAGTACTAGCAAAACCAAAAGAAGGGCAACACACACACACACACACACCACACCACACCACACACAGAACCATCACCACCACTAGCAAAATAGCAGGAATTAGAATCATTGGTCATTGATATCTCGCAATATCAATGAGCAAAATTTCTCAATAAAAAGACACAGACTAACAAAATAGATGTCAAAGCAGGATCCGTCATTCTGCTGCATACAAAAAACACACACCTTAACATCAAAGATAGACATTACCTCAGAGTAAAAGGTTAGGAAAAGCTTTCCCAAGCAAATTGACCTAAGAAACAAGCTGCTGTAGTCATTGTAATAACTAACAAAATAATCTCTAAACCAAAACTAATCAAAAGAGATAGGGAAAGACGTTTCGTACTCATCAAAGGAAAGATACACCAAGACGATCTTTCAATTCTTAGCATCTATGCTCTAAATACAAGGGTACCCATTTTTGTAAAGGAAACACTGCTAAAGCATAAATCACAAACTGAACCTCACACATGCACATGAAGAGTGGGTGACTTCAATTCTCCATTCTCACCAATGGATAGGTTATTCAGACAAAAACTAAACAGAGAAATACTGAAACTAACAGATGGTTTAAACCAACTGGACCTAACAGAAATCTACAAAACATTTTACCCCAACACAAAAGAATACACCTTCTTCTCAGCACCTCATGGAACATTCTTCAAAACTGACCATATACTTGGTCACAAAGCAAGATACAAGAAAATTGAAAAAAAAAAACCCACATATATCCTATCAGATTAAAACTGGATTTCAACAACAAAAGAGACAATTGAAAACCTACAAACTCATGGAAACTGAGCAACTCTCTACTGAAGGACTACTGGGTTAAGGCAGAAATAAAGAAATTAATGACTTCCTAGAATTCAATGAAAATGAATGCACAACATACCCAAACTTATGGGCACAATGAAAGTGGTGCTAACAGGAAAGTTCATAGCACTAACCACCTTCATAAAGAAATTAGAGAGATGTCATACTAGCAACTTAACTGCATACTGGAAAGATCTAGAACAAAAGAGCAAGCTCACCCAAAAGGAGTAAATGGGATGAAATAATCAAACTCAGGGCTGAAATCAATAAAATAGAAACAAAAAGAACAGTCCAAATAATCAACAAAATGAAGAGTTTGTTCTTGAGAAAATCAACAAGATAGATAAACCAGTTTTCAAAGTAACTAAAAGACTGAGAGAGAATATCCAATTGAATAAAATCAGAAACAAAAGAGGGATATAAAAACAGAGAATGAGGAAAACCAAAAGAAAAATTAAGTTATATTTTTAAGCCTGTATTCCACAAAATTGGGTAATCTAAAAGAAATGGGTAATTTTCTCAATAGATACTATTTACCAAAGTTAAATCAAGATCATATAAACAAGTTAAATAGGCCTGTAACTATTAAAAATCTCCCAAACACAGGAGACCTGGCCCTGCCTTTCACCAAATGCAGTACCCTTTCATAATAAAAGCATTGAGGGCTCAGGGATACAAGGGATATACCTAAATATGATAAGGGCAATTTTACAGCAAGCCTATAGTCAAGATCAAATTCAATAAAGAGAAACTCAAAGCAATTCCAGTAAAATCAGAAACAAGTCAAGACTGTCCACGCCCTCCATATCTATTCAGTATAGTAATTGAAGATCTAGCTAAAGCAATAAGACAACTAAAAGAGATCAAGGAGATACAAATTGGAAGGAATTAAGGCAAAGTATCATTATTTTCAGATGATATGATAGTGTACATTAGTAACCTGAAACATTTCACCAGGGAACTTCTACAGCTGATAAACACCTGTAGTGAAGTGTCTGGATACAAGATGAACTCAGAAAAGTCAGTAGCCCTCCTATCTACAAATGAAAATCAGGGAAGCAACACCCTTCACAATAGGCACACATGATATAAAATATCTTGCAGTGGGGCTGCAAAGATGGCTCAGAGGTTAAGAGCACTGACTGCTCTTCCAGAGGTCCTGAGTTCGATTCCCAGCAACCACATGGTGGCTCACAATGATCTATAATGTAATCTGATGCCCTCTTCTCACCTGCAAGTGTACAGTCAGGCAGAACACTGTATAATAATAAGTAAATCTTAAAAAAAAAAAGTAAAGAAACCAGGCGGTGGTCACGCACACCTTTAAAAAATATCTTGCTGTAACTTTAACCAAGCAAGTGAAAGGCTTGTGTAGCAAAACTTCAAGTCTTTGAAGAAAGAAATTGAATAAGATATCAGAGAATGGAAAGCTCTCCCATGCTCATGGATTGGTAAGATTAACATAGTAAAAATGGCCATCCTACCAAAAACAGTCTACAGATTCAATGCAATCCCCATAAATATTTCAGCACAATTCTTTACAGACCTTGAAAGAACAATACTTAACTTCATATGGAAAAAAGACCCAGGATAGCGATAATAACCTTTTACAATAAAAGAACTTCCAGAAGTATTACGACCCCAGATTTCAAGTCCTATTATAGACCTATAGTAACAAATTCACAAGGTATTGACATTAAAAACAGAAAGGTTGATGAATGGAATTGAATAGAAGAACCAGGTGTAAATCAATACACATATTGAACCTTTTTTGACAAAGAAGCTAAAATTATACAATGGGGGGAAAAGCATTTTCAACAAATGGTGCTGGTCCAGCTGGATGTCAGCATGTAGAAGAATGCAAATAGATCCCTACCTATCATCCTGCACAAAACTCAAGTCCAAGTGGATCAAAGACCTCAACATAAACCTTAATGCACCAAATATGATAAAGAAGAAATAGCCTTGATCACATTTGCAGAGATTATAACTTCCTGAAGAGAACAACAATAGGATAGCCATTAAAAATAATAATAAACGGAACCTTATGAAACTGAAAAGCTTCTGTAAGGCAAAGAACACCATTGATAGGACAAACTGGCAGCCTACAGAATGGGAAAATTTTCACCAATCCCACATCTGACAGAGGGTTAATATCCAAAATATATAAAGAACCCAAAAAACTAGATATCAGCAAGCCAAAATAATCCAATTTAAAAATGGGGTAGATATCTAAATGGAATTCTCAACAGAGGAATCTCTAATGGCTGAGAAGCACTTAAAGAAATGTTCAACATCCTTATCTATTAAAAAACACAAGTCAAAACTACTTTGAGATTCCATCTTACACCCGTCAGAATGGCTCTCCTGTCACAGAAATGACAGCTCATGCTGGTGAGGATGTGGAGCAAAGGGAACACTCTTTTATTGCTGGTGGGAAAAAAACTTGTACAGCCACTATGGAAATCAATATGATGGGTTCCCCAGAAAATTGGGAATCTATCTACTACAAGATCCAGATATACCACTTTCAGGCATATACTCAAAGGATGCTCCATCCTACTGTAAGGACACTTGCTCAACCATGTTCATTGCAGCTTTATTCATAAAAGTTAGAAACTGGAAACAACCTAGATGCACTTCAACTGAAGAAAAGACTTTTAAAAATGTAGAATGGCCAGGAGTGGTGGCTCATGCCTTTAATCCCAGCGCTCGGGAGGCAGAGGCAGGCAGATTGCTGTGAGTTCAAGGCCAGCCTGGTCTACAAAGCAAGTCCAGGACAGGCAAAGCTAACACAGAGAAACCCTGTCTCAAAAAACAAAAACAAAACAAAAAAATATGTGGAACACTTACACAATGGAGTGTTACTCAGCTGCTAAAAACAATGACATCATGAAATTTGCAAATGTATGGAACTAGAAAAAAAAATCATTTTGAGTTAGGGAACCCTGACCCATGTACTCACTTAAAAGTGGATATTAGCTGTGAAGTAAAGGTTAATCATGCTACAATCCACAGACCAAGAGAGACTAAGTAACAAGGAGGGCCGAAGGGGGTGTGCATGACCTCCGTGGATAGGGGAAATAGGATAGACTTTATGAGTGGACAGGTGGGAATGGAAATAGGAGGCAGCAGGGATGGGGGGGAGGGACTGAGGGAGAGAGAACTGAGAGACACGACAGGAATTGTGGCGGATGTAGAAACCTAGTGCAGGGGAAACTCCTTGGGATCTTTGAGAGTGACCCTAGCAAGTAGGTATCCTAGTAATGGGGGGGGGGTATGGGCTCTTAGCAGTGGGACTGGGACATCGACCAAACCACAAAACCTTCAACCTACAATCTGTCCTGCCTGCAAGATGTGCTAGGGCAAGGGTGGCACAGAACTTGTGGGAGGGGCCAACCAATGATTGGTCCAACTTGGAGCTCACACCACGATAGGGAGCCCAGAGACCCAGAAGAGAACCAAACACAACTGGCTGGGGAAAAAAAAAAGTCAATGAAATGATTCCTAGTGATATTCTGCTATACTCATAGATTGGTGCCTCGTTCAGTTGTCTGTCATCAGAGGGGCTTCATTCAGCAGCTGATGGGAGCAGATGAAGAGATCCACAGCCAAATACTAGAGTTCCCACAGCCAGGGAATGCTGCAGACGAGGGAAGAAGGATTGTAGGAGCCAGAGGCATAGAGGACACCACAAGAGCATGGTCCACAGAATCTACTAAGCAGGGCTCACAGAGACTGAAATGTACCCTATAGGGGTCTGAGCTAGGTTCTCTGCACATAACTTATGTTCTGTAGATTATGTTGTATAGCTTGGTGTTCTTGTGCGACTCCCAACAGTGGGAGTGAGGTGACTGACTCTTTTGCCTGTTCTTTTCCTCCTACTGGGTCACCCTGTCCACAAAATGAAAGTTTTGCCTAGTCTTACTGTAACTTTTTAGGCCATGTTCAATGGATAGGCCTGGTTTTCTTTCTTTCTTTCTTTTCTTTCTTCCTTGTTTTCTTTTTTGAGGGAAATAGAGGGGGAGTGAATCTAGAAGAGAGGGGGAGTTTGAACTAGGGAATGGGAGCAGTGGAGGGAGGGCAAACTGCACTTGGGTGTGAGATAAAAAGCAAAAACAAACAAACAAACAAAGATATTTAGGGCCTGGCGAGGCCGCTGAAAATCAAAGACCTTCTCACCAAGCCTGATGACCTGAGTTTAATCTCCAGTACTTACATGCTGGAAGGAGAGAAACAGCTCAAATAAATTGTCCTCTGACCTCCACGAACATGTGTGTGAGTCCATATATATGTATGCATATTCACACACATGTTTATGTGTATAGCATGCACATATAAATTTAATTAAAATAGCCACTGTCCTACATGAAGTTTTCTTCTTAATCATCTCCCAATAGGAAGTGCTAGATGACAGCCAGGCCCGTGTGCTCCCACTGGGTCACTTATTCACCTCTGGCTTCAGAACACATGGTCAGACTAGGGTGAGTTCTTATTGAATTACAACATTGTGCTGCCAGCTTCCTGGCCCATAAACATCTGGGAGCTCACTGTCACATATAATTAGCCTGTCTTCAAGGTGGCTATGGCTCATGTGACCACACTGAACAAACCAGGAACATCCTAGTCCCCATTTCACCAAGGGCCTTTGAGATGGCCAATCTCAGGCTTCTTATGAAGCAAAGAGTGACCCAGGTATAGTCATGTCACAATTCAGAGGTGGACTTTGATTAGCTGGCCTCTAACACCGACACCACCTGATGAGCCGGGACAATGCTTAATAACGTTTACTCCACCAACCTTCAACTGGGCAGAATGTACCCAGATAAGCTGGGGAACATTCCTAACCCACCTCCCCCAGCACCTGCAGGGAAGTCACTGTAAGATTAGAAAAGGCAATTACATCTGATAGAGTGATTGACAACACATTGTTTGAAGAGAGGGCTTAATCTGCCCTATTGTGAGAAGGTTAATGGAAGCCCAGGCCACTGGTCTCTCACCTTCAGCAGAATAAAATCTGTTTGCATTAGATTGTTTAGAGAGCAACAGTCCACAGTTCCAGCACTTCCAGGCTATTCCATTTGATGTTGCCAACCCCATCTAGCTCAGTGCCCAGTTCTCTCCTGCTCCTCTCTTTGGGCCTCCCTCCCTAAGCATATGCCTCTCTCAGCATCCACTTCACTTTATTAGAGTTCTGATTTGCTCACTTCATGGAAAGACCCTTAAGAGACAGGGACTTTTTTACTCTGCATTTCCAGAGTCTAGCACAGGTTCTGCCTTAGGACTCGCTTTCCACTTTTGCTAACCTGACTTAAGTTCAGAGAAATTCTGGGTGTAACAGGGGAATCTATGACATTTTAGGGTGAGTTGATCCTTTACTAATGCCCGCCCCCTCAAAAGGGTGGCAGGAGAGAGGAAATCAATGCAGAGGTTGAGGCAGGCATTAGAGTTGAAATTCACCCAATTCAGAGTTTATTTCAGTTTTGATGATGTCACAGGGAAGAATCATAACTCCATGTTTGTCTATTGTGTCATGAGGAAAGGTCCATGTGACATTTGGTCAGGGATAGTACATATATTGCTGTTCTTTTACAATCAGGAAAGCATATGACACTTCAATGACTCAAGAGGTTGCTATAGATTAAGATTTAAGACCTAAGGACTTTTTAGAAAAAATGCGTAACATAGATGTACACATAAAGTAAGACAACTTGTGTTGTGAAATTCTTAATACATTTTAGAAAAGGCACAGTCTTGTTATCCAAAGTTAGGCTTCGGTAGAAAACTGTTCATTGTGACTTTGCCCCCAGGAACTTCTTCACTTCCCTTAGCTTTTATCCACCTTTTACCCTGGAGCACAGGCTCCATGCTGGGCCTAATATCTCAGTCACAAACACACTGGGGATAGTTCAAGGAGGGGAGACACACAGGTGCAGACGAGCAAGTGTGAAGAGCCATCACATCCTGAAAGGCCTATCGTGTGTGTACAAATTCAATCCAGCTGTCCATAGACGCTTAACACAAACACAGATGACTTTCCTTTAGAAAGCACATTTACCTGTAACAGGTCTCTGTTTCTCAACACATCCCATTGAGAAAGAGTGGACAGTTACTGTCTGCATTTTACAGTTGGAGGAAGAGATACACAGGTTAGTTGAGCCACAAGTCCAAAGGCAGCTGGGGATATTGGATGCCGGCATAATTCCTCCTTTTCAAAGGGACTAACTGAAAGGATCCATCCTTCTGCGCCTGGTACTCCCATCAGGCAGGCATTCTCACTGTGGGACATCAGGAGAGTAACCTGTTTCAAGATCCTCCAGCCCAGACAGGAGGAAAAGGCAAAGAACACAGAACACTCAGGCCACCCCAAGAAGCACCTCCTGCTCTGCTGAAACTGTCAACAGGTGCCGTGCAAGCGCTCGGAGCAAGTCATCACCTGCTTCGTCTAGGAAGTGACACATCACAGAGAGCAGATGATTTCCAGGTGAGATTCTTACCCAGTGCCTCCTTAGTAACCACTTACAGGAAGTTTCTTGCTGTTCTTCTATAGATAGCACAAGTACGAAGATCTCACATGAACCAGAAATCAAGAAGTACATCTACGAGCCGCCTGCCTGTAGGTTTTGTTTTCTTAGGCCAGGAATTAACAATCCATTCACTGGTGCTCACTAAGTAGCACATATAATAAAATTGGGATTATACAGGGATTAACTGTCCTCTGCTCAAATTCATGCATTAAAAATAATCTATGCAGTGATTACTATTCATTTCTGGTGTAGCTAAGCAAAACTACCCTTTTGCAAGTAATTGAAGGTAGCCTATAAGTTCCTTTTAAAATGGAGATTTCAAGCCATTACAGATTTGTACAAACCCTGAGCACCTTCTGTCTGTTGCGTGTATCCTTGTAGCTCCAAACATGGCTTTGCAGGAAGGAAGGAGGCTGGAGTAGGCAGCTCCACAGTCTGATTTTTCCTGTGTCATCTTTCTGTAAACAAGTGCTGTAGTCTTTATATTTCATCAAAATCAGAGCACAGACAGAGATTTCCAACATCCCTAACCCTGGTCAAGGCATCTGTGGAGTGTGGCGGAAGCCCAGACATGGTGTGTGCGCACAGAGCAATCCAGAGGAGGATGGCTGAACTCCGAAGGAGGCTCAACATGAAGGGAGAGACCTGGAGCTCTCGCTCGCATCTGCCACAATAGGACATTGTCAGGCCTGGGCTCTGCCAAACAATGGCCTTGATAGGACATAATACCCACTGGGAAAGATAGCTTTCCACCCTGCTTCTTCAGGCAGCCTTTCCACTTGTTCCGGCTGTGTGTGCACACGTGCACGTGTGCATGTAGGTGTTTTTTGGACCTGCCTGCCATCCCCCATGACTCTTCACATCTTTTTTTTTTTTTTGCACTTCTACTGATTCTTGGTTAGCTCTGCTTGATGAAGGGCTGCGTCTGTGAGCACAGTCTTAGTCTTTTTACATTGCTCTTTAGTAGGTTGTAACGTTTAAAATGAAGGACGCTTCCCTGACTTCAACCTACACAAATAGGCACAGCCTCTTGTTAATAAGCAGTAGATTCATTATCTAGAGCTTCAGCAGTGTGGCAACTTCAAGCACAGTGAGGCTTTGTTAAACTGGCTGTGTTAAACTAAGGAGTATACTGTGACCGCAAGGCACAGCGGCTTCAATACGCTTGCTCCCCAGTTTCTCCAAGCTTATAATGAGACTCCAGGCCAAACAATTGGCTGATCCCCCATGGGAATTGTATTCCTCTCACATGGCAACATACTGAGACCTTCCTGAGTTTTTCAAAGAATTTGATCTACCAGTGAGAAAAGGCTTCTAGCATAAACCTGAATGCAGTATTATTATCCAGTGTTATAAATTTTTACAAGATCATTTATTTTATAGGGTGATATGTGGTGAACTATACTGGCAAATAAATAATATAAATAAAGTAATATATATTATATTTATATATTTATATTATATTTATTTATATTATATATATATATATATTTACTCCTCACAGGAACTATGAGAAGAAATGTGTATGTGGAAAATGACCACACTCATATTTAATAATCACAACAATGAGACAGTTTACATAATTTTTGGCTCTTAAGCAAAAGAGACAGGTGGAATTAAGGATCATTCAAATATATTTTTATGTAAAAAAATTAAAAAGATGTATTGCATTTATTTAACTCTGACTTATGAAAGATGTAAAAGGGCAGTTTCCAGGGAATGGATAAATTTCCCTGAGTTAAATGTTCCTCATGAGTTATGCTCAGTTCTCTCTCTTTTAAGTCAAAGCTTAAAGTGTAACCTCTCCAAGGTCCTGCCACGGATGAACCACAGAGTCTTTCATGATCTAAGAGACTTTCCGAAACCAAGGCGATCCTTGCCTTTCTTCCCTGTTAATAATGGATTCCTCCATTTCTTGACTTTTATCCAAAGTGTAGGGAACTCGGGGCTGAAGGGTTGGCTGCGTGGGTAGGGCTTCCTGTGCAGTATGCGAACCTGAGCCTGAATTTCCAGCAGCCACAGAAAGGTTGGGTGTGTGCGGTACATATGTGATCTCGGTACTGATGGGACAGAGACTGGCCGACCCTGGGGACTTGCGGAAATGCCAAACTTCATGCTCTGTGAGTGCTTTGTCTACAAAAGGTTGGATAAGAGCCTTCTCCAGAAACAGGGCATACGGATCCTTTCACTTCATACCCCAGCAAACTTTCAAAGAATAACTACGGTCTTTGAACTTTTTCCCTGGAGTATGCAAAGATCCTGGTGTAACTTGTCTATTGAAAGGTATGCTAGTTTGCCTCTCTGTTGCTGTGATGAAACACTGACCAAGTAAACGTGGGGGAGAACTATTTGGCTCATACTTTCACATCACAGCCCATCATCAAGGGAAAGCCAAAAGCCAAACCAGGAACTCAAGGCAGGAATGTGGAGGCAAAAACTGTAGCAATCACCCGGGGGGAGTAGTGCTTGCTCCCGTGGGCTTGCTCAGCAACCCCAGGACCACTTGCTCAAGAGTGATACTTCTCACAGTGGGCTGGCCACTTCCATATCCATCTGTGAATCATCAAGCAAGAGAAGGCCCCACAGACATGCCCACAGGCGCCTGATCAAGGCAATTCTTCATCTGACAGTCCTTCTTCCCACGTGTGTCAAGTTGACCAGTGCTCAAATCTTATGCTTAGGGCAGTAATGAAATAGAGTTGTGAGGACACAAGATCAGACACAGGACACTTACTTAGTTTGGGCTCATTGTAAAGAGAAAGAGTGGGATCACTTTCCTTGCGTCTGAACAAGAAGTATTCATCACATCAAATTGTGCTCTTACATCTTACCAGGATCTGGATGTCTCTTATTCGTTTATCACTGGAGACTACATATTTACCAATGCACTTGTGAAGCAAAGGGAGCACGTTAAACATTTGACAAATAGTGAAAAGATATTTGACCACGCTGTGATAAGACTATAAAGACTGTTGGTTAACTGTAAGGATAACTACTCTGGCCCAAACCGTAAGCATAAAGAAAGGGGATACTTGTAGGCATAACGTTATTGTGTAATTCAAATGTTGATTTCTGTATGACCACCACCACCACCACCACCACCCCTCTCGCCACATCTGGTTGCAAGCCTTGTTAAGAGAATCTCCCGCCTCAAAGTTGTATAAACTCTGCTCCTGAATTATTCCCTGAGAAGCCAGTAAAGCAGCTTCCAACCAATCACTTATCAGGAGAGGTAATAGGGCTGGACTTCTTACTGTCCAGGGGAGAAGGCGTTAGAGGACTAAGTAGGAGGTTCAGCTATGAAAGAGATCCAGGAGACATCAGGAGATGTATTTGGAACAGCAAAAGCTACAAAGTCCAAGTATATCTGGGACGTAAGCTGGGACGTTAGCTTAGAGAGTGAAGAATAGAGTAATAACTGCTCAGTTCTTGTGCTGTGAAGTTTGTTTAAGTAATATAATAGAGTCTCAATTGTTTGTGTTGTAGCTGGGGTAAGAGAAAGATTGAGAAACAAAGGCAGTTTTATAAAAATAACATTAACAGATACTAGAGAATTTTGGAGCTGTTAGTTCTGAAGGCGACCTGTATGTTCCCTAGGGGGGAAAAAAACAAAACTTGGTGTGAAACTTCTCCAAGGTCCTGTTATGAATGAACCACAGAGTCTTTGGTGATCTAAGCTGTATATACTTGCTAGATTTTACACTTACTGTATCCCCTTAAGAATAAAATGTTGTCACACAGGGGCCCCCTACTTCTGTTTTGGAAATATTGTGGTGTGGTTCTAATTATTTTTGAGAAAGGCAGGAAAGAGGAACTGTGATTTGGGAAAGAGTCACACACATGTATATAAAGGGCCAGACAGTTTCTCTTTCCGACCTTGTGGGTCATGTGTTCTCTTGCTCTATTTTTGCTTGTTTGTTTGAGACAGGCTATCTCTATGTAGCTCTGGCTGTTCTGGAACTTACTGTGTAGTCTCTGCTGGCCTCAAACCCACAGAGATCTACCAGTCTTTGCCTCCTTTGGGCTAGAATTAAAGTTGCGTGCCACCAGACCTGGCCATGAGTTCTTTTTTTATGTCTATTCTATTCTGCTCTTGTGGTTTGAGAGTGGCTATAGATAATATGTAGAGAAATCAGAGCAGCTGGGCAGACTTAGACTTTATTATGGAAGCTGAATTATGTGTATGTTCATGTGTGTGCCTGTACGTGAGAAGGCCAGAGAATGGTGTCTAGTGTCTTCAATTGCTCGTCCTCTTATTTTTTTTGAGACACTGAACCTGAAGCTCACTGATTTGGTTGGACTGGCTAGCTGGAAACCCGCAAGGATTCTCTTGTCCACCTTCTAGGTGATAGGATTACAGGTACTCATATACTCACCTATTTATGTGGAAGCTGGAGATCAGAGCTCAGTTCTCATGTTTGTATAGAAAGGACTTTACCAGACAAGCCATCACCCCAGCCCCAGGATGCTGTCATTTCGAGGTCATATAATTTTGGGGTTTCACAGAAAGATCCTTCAGATTGCTTTTAAACATCTATGAGAGAGTGAGTCTTAGCTTGTAGGCCATCCAACAGTCTGGTCTACGGACTTTGGTTTCCAAGGTCTGGTCTAGTGTGCAGAAGAGCCAAGGTGACAATAGTCTAATGTTCCAGGTTTGGAGGAACATGTTGGCCTGAGCAAGGGTAACATATAGTGCCTAGAAAGAGAGGCTTCTGAGAATATGGGTTCCTGGCAAAGTTGATAGGATTTGGCCAGGAGGCTGTTGAAGAAGTTGCTGTTGAAGAACATTCTATTTGGGTGCGTAGAAAAATAAAGGAACAGAAGTAAGAAAATCATGGCTAGTTGGGAAGAGGAAAATAAATTTGGGTTTGGGATAACATGTTAAATTTGACAAAACCAAACCAAACAGAAATAAATGAAGAAAATATCCAAACCAATAAAAGGCAGAAATTCAATAAAATCTAAGAGATTGAATGTCCCTTCTAGAGAACAACGGGGAATTATGATGCAGAACCAGGTAGGAAGCATACAATCAAGCAGAGCTAGCTTTAGTTTTTAACCTAAATGGCATTCTTAATAATCACTTCATAAAAGCCCCATAGACAAAAATGCCTGGGAATGACGATGGGGTTGTGTCCCAATGAGACCAAGAATCATAGCCCGTCCTGATTGTGCAGCTCACTGGAAGCCCTGCTCGATTCTGCCACTCAGTCCTAGAGCGATGACTACATGGTTATTGCCAGCCTGGGGAAAGAGCACAGCTTGAAATCCATGACAGGCATGGTGGCTCACGCTTTGAGAGGCTGAGGCATGTGTATCTTGAGTTCAAGGCCAGCTTGGGCCATATCATGAGACTGTCCTGAAAAACGAGATATAAACTAAAAGTTCGAAGTACCATTTCTGCAGAATGTGGACGGCTTTTCTACTACTGTAAAATTGAAAAGATGTGAGTCAAAACGTGAGTCCAAGGCCATTAGTTCATAGAAAAATAGACATTTAGAAATATAGATGTAGATTCTGTAGTCAAAATTATGAAACATCACAAGATGGGTGTTCTTCCTTCATCATGTCACTATTGTTGCAGTTGTCATCATCCAAGATCAGAGGTTCTCTATGTGTTGGGCATGTTCTAGCCCCCAAAATGTTTACAACATGATTCATAACAGTAGCAAAATTATAGTTAAGAAGTAGCAACAAACATAGTTTTATGGTTGGGGGAGGTCCACCACAACTTGAGGAACTATATAAAAGGGTTAAAGCAGTAGGAAGGTTGAGAACCACTGCCTTAGATAATGCTATCTTTGAAATTTTACTCCTCCGAGTCAGAGGATAGTCTTAACTGTATGTTTTTACCTCTTTTGTATGAGAAATCCTAGGAGGTGATTGTGTCCCTGCTGTCAGTGTTGGGGTGTTGGATGCCCAGTAAATGAAAGGCACTGTCCTGTCACAAGATCCATATTGACTCGGGCATCTCCCAGCCTATCACCCGGTATCTGACAAAACAAAGGCACATGCCAGGAACGTGTACTTTTGGAAAATGAAAAGCAAATTTGAGTAGGAATATGAAGAAATGAACAAAGCTCCAGCTATTTCAAGAGACCAACATATGTCCTAATGAGCTTATATAGCAACAAAGGGGTGTGAGGCTTAGAATAACCTACCGGGCACATTGGGCATGAGGTGTGTGTGTAAATGTTCTATTTTCTCTAAGAGCAGAAATCATAATCAATAAGTAGTGTAATTAAATTGAAAATGTACAATAAAGCAAGGTAAGGGAAAGAGCGGAAAAGCCTAGGCACTAGCAATTTGAAACATTCCTGAATTATTTCCTGGGTAAGGTTCAAAATTTTAATATCTGATTTACAAAAAATTTAAGTGAAGACAGGCATGGTGGCTCATGGCTTTAATCCCAGCACTTGGGAGGCAAAGCAGGCAGAACTCTGAGTTTGAGGCCACCCTTCGCTGCAGAGTGAGTTCCAGGACAGCCAGGACTACATAGAAAAACTGCGCATTGAAAACAAAACAAATGAACAGGATTGTAAATGAACAGCATATGCTTTACATACCAACATTTAGTCACAGCAGGTCTGAAAGGAATGGTTTCGTTGTTAAATTTAGTCATGTGTGTGTTTGTGCGCCCACGTCTCAACCTCTCTGTTCTTTTAAGAACACCATTTATGTTGGATTTAGACCCATTTTAACCCCACATTCCCTCATCTCAACTTGATTACATGTGCCGAGAATCCAGTCCTAAAACACAGTTTTACTCATCACATCAACTCTATGTAGATTTAATACTTTTGCCCAATATTTTTTTTCAGGAATGCGATGGTTCTAACATTTCCCCCACACCGATGAGAACAGTTATTTTAAGCAATGTGTGGGCTAGGGTGTCTTCAGTCCCACTCCCCTACACTTCCTGGTAGACTCACTGAGTATCTCTCTCCAGCATGTCAGTTTTCCGGCAGAGCCAATGAGTGCATGGTGGGTGGAGCGCCATCGGGATGGGCAACGGAGGGGCTGCTTCTTGCTTTTCTGCACAGTTGTCAGAACCACTCCTTGTTGAAACTTAAGGTGTGATTGAAGGCTTGTGCTCTCCCTTGCTCACTTTCCCCCCAAATCTGGCCAGGGCCCTACAGTGCGTTGGGGACAGGCCAGGCCAAGAGGATGGCAGTGACAACAGACATGCATTAGCGCCTGGACCTTCAGTGCCTTCCTTAGGAGCCTGGCAGATACAGCAGCAGCTTAGGTCTCCCCTCCTGTGAGAAGCAGAGCTGGGTGTACTCCCTTCTGCCTTATGGGACGAAACAGACAGGGAGCAAAGACATCTAGGACATATCACAATACATCAGAAAAGAACTTTGGGTGTGAATTGCCTCCAGGTTCACACTGCTCTCCGGGCTTGATTCTTTTTGAACAGCCACCGTCCTGGTGTTTGCTTGTACATGCCGTATCAGGCTTTGAGACATTTAAATGAATTAGCTTGTCTCCATCTCCAACCTCACCTCATGCTTTTCTTTTCTTTGATGTAGATGGAAGGAATCTGGAGAGGAGGAGAGGAGGAGGAGAGGGGGAGGAGGAGGAGGAGGAGGAGGGGAGGAGGAGTAGAGGAGGAGGAGAGGAGGAGG
>OU015743.1:74511616-74528458 GCA_907169655.1 Acomys percivali | reverse complement strand
TGATACCCTATGAGCATATACAGAGGGAGGTAATCCCTCTGAGGAACTGGGGTTTCTTGATGTGGGTTACTAAAACTGGGTTGTGAGAGCAGGAGGGATCGTCTTCCTCAGGCAAGAGCACACCAATTGGTTATCCAATACCAAATATCCTTGAAAACATACATATAGGCAACATTATACAGACTGAGCAGGTTGAAGTCACGTATTTATGAATATATATGCACACACCTAAGTGGATATAACAATAATTAAAGAAAGAGTGGCTATGAATTTGAAACTGAGCAAGGGTCATGCACAAGGGGAAATGATGCAACTATACTACACCCTCAAAAATAAAAAGAACATTGAATATAAAAAGGAAAAAATAATCCTGGGTTGTAAACTAGGCATGGCAGTGCATGCCTATAATACTGTAAGCTTTCTCTTAGGAGGCGGAGGCAGATGGTGAGTTTCAGGCCCTCCTGGACTACATAAGGAGACCTGTCTGGAGAAAAGAAGTTGAGCTGGATGTTGCCGTTGGTTTCTGCCATGGAAATATTTACATTTATTTAGGATATTAAGTGAAAGATAATAGTAACTTTTTGTTTATTTCAAATGCACTACCACTGCAGTGCCATTATTGTAGGTCTTTTGAACTGTGTTACAGTTTAGTGATAACAAAGTTGGCCAGTGGGTTGGGTCCACTTTCTAGTTTTCCTCTTTTTTTTTTTTTTTTTTTAAAGTAAAAGCTGGAGAAAGGAGCCAGCTAAGTTCAAGGCTGTTTGGATTGTATCATTTTCTGGAAACCATCTTTATTGTTTGGGGTGAGAAGTTGAAGGTTTATTTTTATTTGGCTCTGTTTTTAGCTGCAGATCAGTGCTGTGGCTTGTGGTGGAAGAGCCCCTTTGGGTGACGCATGCCCTGCTTCCCTTGTCCCTGGGGCATACCGGGTGCCAAACCATCGCTTGTCCCAGCCTAGCTGGCTTGCGAGAGAGAGGAAACATCTTGATAACTCACTGAGATGCTTTATGTCAGAGAGAGAGAGAGAGAGAGAGAGAGAGAGAGTCACAGCTCCTCAGCCCCTCACCAGGCCATCCTTAGGGTAAGGGAGGAGCCAAGGCCTTCCAGCTTGGGGGGCCAGGGCTATTGCTCATCACACCTTATTACACAACTGTGCTACTGGGCTGCCATTTTCTCAGACTCTTATGCAGTGGCATTTCGTAATGACGTCAATTCTTTTCCTGTCTGACCTCGAAGATTACAGTGACTCAGTGCTGGCTAGTGATCCTTAAAGATCAAATCGAGGACATTGGCTTAATGATTTTAGCAGTGAGTGTAAAGGATTTCCCAAGTATGGGAATCATACTATAAAATAAAATTGAAGTTTGTGTTTAATCTTAAAGAGAAAGTAGCACAGCTGAAAACAAATCTTAGGACTTTATTTTCCTTCCTTCCTTCTTTCTTCTTTTCTTCCTTTTGACAAAGCTTTGCTATGTAACCCTTGCTGGCTTGGAACTCAGTTTGTAAACCCTACCTCCTGAGTGCTGAGACATGTGACAAATGACAATTTGAAGATTGTATTTCTAAAAAAAGATAAATATTAAGGACACCCCATGGAAACCTGAATCTTGGGTGGTAAAGATAAGAAGATCACAAATCCGGGCTGGAGAGATGGCTCAGAGGTTAAGAGCACTGGCTGCTCCTCCAGAGGTCCTAAGTTCAATTCCCAGCGACCACATGGTGGCTCACAACCATCTATAATGTGATCTGATGCCCTTTTATGGCATGCAGGTGTGCATGCAAGCAGAGCACTGTATACATAATAAATAAATCTTAAAGAAAAAAAATCACAAATTCAAGGCCACTCTTGCTCCATGAGGCTTATGTCTGAAAAAGAAAGAACAAGTAAACTGAGGCTGGGTGTGGTGGCATACACCTTTAGTCCCAGCTCTCACGGGTCAGAGGCGAGCAGAGCTTAAGGCTAGTCTGACCTACATAGCCAAATTAGGGCCAGACAAGGCTACCTAATGAGACCCTATCATGGGAGGGGTGGTGGAGTAAAAAGAAAGGAGGGAGGGAGATTTATATAGAAAAGTCTTTAAGGATGAATACAAAAGCTAACAAGCAAGTGGAAAAACATTCAATATTATTAAGCCAAGTATATATGTAACATTTGCCACATACAAATGATGTAGCCAATGCAAGGAATTCTATGAAATAGAATATGGACATACTGATTTCCCAGCTATAGGAGATGATGAACAAGAGCAATGATGCACCAGGTATCCCTTTCCTCCCTGGTGACTGCAGATTCCTAGTATGGCTGGAGAGACGGCTGCAAGCACTCCTTTTCCTACCCTGTGGCACCAACATTAATCATGAATCAAATGTTTATAGATGGAGGTAGCTGGGGAGGGCGTACTCAGCAAAGAGCAAATGACATTCATTCATAAGAGAAAGTGGTATGGTGTGTGTGTGCGCATATGCGTGCGTGTGTGTGTGTGTGTGTGTGTGTGTGTGTATGTGTGTGTGTCTCTGTGTGTGCATGTGTGTATGTGTGTGTATGTGTGTATGTGTGTGCGTCTGTGTGTACATGTGTGTATGTGTGTGTGTCTCTGTGTGTATGTGTATGTATGTGTGTGTATGTGTGTGTCTCTGTGTGTGTGTATGTGTGTGTATGTCTGTGTGTGTGTGTCTGTGTGTTTTAAGGGGCAGGACAAGCTCTTTTTTTGCTCACCATGAACAAATGCATCCTCACTATAGCACGGGCTCTCTCCAACACACTGTAGGAAGAAGGTGGGTCTGAGAAGGCGTTGGATTCCCTGGAACAGAGTTACAGATGGTTGGGAGGCACCTTATAAGTCTCCTGCAAGACTCCAAGTGCAAGAACAACAAGAGACATTGCTTCAGCCCTAAATGCAATTCTTAAGAAAAGATACATATAATAGGGGAAAAAATCACAAAAAGAAGGTTTTTATGGTGTGACTGAACATAGATCCCAGGTAAGCTAGATAAGTAATCTACCCATGAGCTACAGTTTCAGGCCTAATATTGGCTTTTAAATGGCTTCTGTGGCTCACAGGTCTTAATAGGAGAGTGTTCCCAAGTTTCAGAGGCTACCTTTAAAGGGTATGCAGTCTTTTTTTTTTTTTTTTTTTTTTTAACACTACAAAAATAGGCATTTTATTAGGCTGGGTTTGGAGTGGGGATCCTAGGATATCACTGGGCAGTACTGTTGTGTGAGTCTGTGCAGATATGAGGCTGAAAGAAACTCTCCAAGACTTGCTGCCCCTGGCTGTATTCCCCGCCCCCCCTACCCACCCACCCCCGCCTCCGGCTTGATAGAGGAGATACCCGGGACCTTTTCGAACCTTCTGACGCTCACTTTGCAGGCCCCTCGCTGGTGGTCCTCGTACCTGCGGAACACCTTTTTCATGGCAGTAGAGACAGTTGCATCGTGGAATTCTTCCTGGGTCAACCATTGAGCACCAGGATGTGCAGTGGTCACTGGGGTCTGTCCTTCCAGGGCCAGGCTATATACTTGATATGTCAGTTTGATGTGAGAGAACATGTGGATCACCTCCCCCAGGTGCTGGAGACCAGTGGCAAGGTCGAGACCAGCTCTGCAGTTCCCGCAGAAGGGCTTTGCGCGGATGCTGTTCTGAGCGCTCCAAGGTGACGCACGGAAACTCCCACAGTCCTGCTACCAAGACCTCAGTTGGGCCCTTGCACCAGCAGGATGAGGGGACCCACGCCCCCCCCCCCCCCCCCATGGCTCTGGGCTGCTCCAGAACACAGGTGACAGAGTACTCCTCCCTGCGAGGCCTGCGTCTGTCCTTCCTAGCAAAGTTGGCCACTCCCAGGGTGGGGTCCCCAGGGTTTTGTGGGAGGGAGACAAAGCTGGTGCTGTCTAGTGTCCAGAGCACACTCCTTCGTGTCAGAACAGCCTGGCAAGGCTGAGAGCTGTTCTCACTCTACCCTCTGCTGTGCCTGGCATAAGCTCTGCACAGGGCAATGGCTATAGAGAGGGCGCTGTGGGGGTACACACTGTGGCCCCCAGCTCTAGGGCTGCTTTAGTGAAGTCCTCAGACGGGACTAAGTTCATTAGCGGCTGGGCTAGGCTCCAGAAGTGATGAGAGAGACAAAGATGCTTGTGGGATCTGTACCGATGGCACAGACCACGGCCCAGCACCAGTAGAACATTCCTGTCCACCACACCAGTTACCTGGCCAAAGACAACGGAAGCCATGACTCCAGCCGTGTACCGCCCCACACAAGACAGGAGCTGCTATCGGGTCTCTGCTGTACGTGGCATATGGCAGCCTAGGCGCTCTACCACCTTCCTAGCTCCCTCTTGCAGCCCACGGCCTCGAGAACAGTAGCCCAGGCCAGGCCAGAGCTGGTTTACCTCCTCCAGGGAAGCACTGGTCAAGTCTTGAAGCGTTGGCCGCTTCTGCATCCATCGGGTAAAATAGTCGATCACCGTGGCAACTTGGGTCTGCTGCAGGATAGCCTCTGACACCCACACAGCGTAGGCCCGCTTGTCCATGTCGGCTGATCCTCCTCCACCCATCTTCTCCAAGGTAGGTTGCACTTCTCTTGGTCATACTAGCTGAGCAAACTCCTCCTGAAAGTCGTGACATCAGCCATGTCTCTGAAGGGAGCTAGAGGCCTGCAGTATTTCCTTTCCCTTCTGCTTGGCCTACCCCTGGCTTGGCCATGCCATTGCAGGCAGAAGCTTGGCCTGGCTGTTGCTGAGGGCACAGTTTCCCCTTTTCTTGTGCTTGGCTGGTTACTTTTTGTGATTCCTTACAGATGCTTGTAGCTCCTTTATGATAACCTCCTGCACAGTCTCCAGCCCACGGCTCCAGGGTCTACAGTCTTAACTCTGTTTTTACCGGACTCTTAGTACTCTAAAGGAATTGCCCTACTGCATATATTATTATTGTATGTTATATGCATTACCCACAGCTCTTTGCCACCAACAAAGTACTGCACCATAGATAACATCTTAGTTAACACTAGGGGTCTTTTTAAGACCATTAGACTGCAGGGGTGCCAGGAGCAGCTCTGACTAAAGGGGACACTCACAAGGGCAGGTGGCCAAGGGCTTAGGGAAAGAAGGCTCACAGGACAAGAGGGACAGGATTTATAAGGTTGATTTCCAATAGGATTTACAAAGATGTGTGAATGCTTTTACCTCTGTAGCCACACGGATCCACAAGAAAAGGCTGATCTGAGAGCCGTGAGACTGCACAGTTAGAGCAAGGACAGAGGCACTTACAGCCTTTCTTCTTCTTACTCTCAAATTTTTATTTATTTATTTTTAATTTAATTTAACTTAATTTTTTTTTCTGTGTAACATTGGCTATCCTAGACTCACTTTGTAGACCAGGCTGGTGTCTGACTCACAGCGATCCGCCTACCTCTGCCTCCCGAGTGCTGGGATTAAAGGCGTGTGCCACCACACCTGCCTCAAATTTTATTTTTAATCTATCACCAATGATCACATTTTAAATGACTGAATTGACAAGAGACGATATGAGGCACTATCCCAGTATTGGCACCTCTGGCGCTTACTTCAAGGACTGAACTTCTTTAAGCAACTGTGAGCAGCCCTCCCTGGGAGCCAACGCATTAGTCTCCACAGCTAGACACTGCCTGAGAAGAAGCCATGCTTCCTTCCTGATGTGGCCTGTGTGCTTTGCCCTCTTTAAGGCTATTGTGCTGTGATCTCATTTCCAAGGCATTTGATGCTGCTGTTTGCTTCTGCTTGGTTCCTGCTGAGGGGAACAATGCACCTGCCCAGCACAGTTAACACTGTATATTTCCCTCCACACCTCCCTCTTAGCGTTTCCCAACACTGTGGCTCTGTTTGCCTTGAAGTTCCAATAGATCTTTTCTCTCTTTCCATAGGATAGTTTTCAGGTGTGTTCTCTGTAGCTGGCACCAAAGCAATAGGACAGCACACATTTCTCTACGCTACTCAGTTCCTAGTTTGTAAAATTTTAACTTGCTGGGATGATGGGTGGTACAAACATGACCCCCCGGAAGTGCTTGAGACGTTGATGCTGTGGTTCATGACGCTGGACGTTTGTCTCTCGCCCCTGTGGCGAACACAGACATCCAGGTCTCCACTCACATTTTTTACTGAATAGGCTTGTTTATTTGATAAATGTTAGCATATAAGAGACTTCAAGAGTTTTTAATTTTGCCTGTGAGGCCATTGCTGAAGTAGACACAATAATGTTCAAGGAGCCCAAAAACAACAGGGCTCAGTTTGGGCAAGAAGAACGTTGTTTCCAACCAGGCAGTGTCATTGCTTTTTCTTCTGCCCCATTTTGTGTGGCACATTGAGATGCACTTAGTCCAGACAGGCACATCTCAGCAATTTCCATTTTGTATAGCACATTGTCCAAGTTCTGGCCAAGTCTCACATGCAACTTGTTTTTACTCAGTTTTCCCACTGTGCTGTTTTTCTCACTTCTATAACAGACTCTAATATTCTGAAATAAGATGACACAAGCAAATGTTAAGCATCTTTTAATTTAGAACTGTCCCATGTCCTTTGGTTTTTAGTTGCATTGGGTTTTTGGAAGAGTCTAAACCAACAGTACTTTAGAGTACCCTGTTGCTTAAACTTTTAATTTGATCATTTTCTTGTGATTAAGTTCTCGTTGAACATTCTGGAAACATTTCCTCACACCAAGTGGACACCAATATTGAGCTGTCTCACTCAAGATCTTTGTTCACTTGGGTAGTGTGGTTATTGCTGGCTTTAGTGGAGAAAAATTTCCTTTCTTTTGATAAACAGTTTGTACGCCATCAGTTTCATACAGTGTAAAGGGCCTTTTGGTAGATCTGAGACTGTTGCTTGTGAGCTGACACTTTGTAGTGTTTGTGACACACTGTACTCCCTCCATCCATTGAACAGCAGCCCAATTTTCTATAGCTTTATAACTGATGTGTTTCCAAGCTTTTGAGTTTCAGGAATCAGTAGGTTTGACATGGTGACATTTTGCTTATGAATGAATTTGTGTGTCTTTTGTACAGTCAGGTGCAATTGGCTCTTTTTCTGTGAACTGTTATGCATGGTTTTTAACCAATACAATTTAAGCTATTTTTTTTTGTTTCTGCTCAATGTTTTAAGTATCTTGAACATTTTTCTGATTTACAAAGTCGCAGGCTCTTTCTTGGTGACAACAATAAGCTGCTGTGCCAGGCTGGCATTTGTCTTTTGCTTTTTCTTGTGAAGATTTGTCATTCCTCTTACAGAAAACTTGTGATGCTTTTATGGAACCAGAATGAAGGGTCTTTTGGGTTATTACTTTTGAAGGTTAGGATCATGGTTAATGCCAGTTCCTACATCCATGTTATTGCAGAATCCAGCAAACTTTCTTCTAGTATTTGTATTGTTTTCATTTCCTACACTTTCGCTCTATAATGCTTTAAAACTTACTGATATATAGAGTGAGGAAACAGTTTTTTTTAATTATACTGTATAGTTTTCCACAGAAATGAATTTCAAAGTAAATTCTGATTTACCAGACAAAGCACTATGTTAAGAATCTAAACAGGAAAATAAATAGCTCAAATAAGGAAGAGAGAAGTCGAAAAGTAATGCAGTGTTGAAAAGCACACAGAAAGGTGCTCATTAACTATAGCCACAATAACGTGAGGTTTTATGACAGGAAAAGGGGGAAAAGAAGGAGGAAGAGATGGAGGAAGAGGGGGAGAGAGAAGAAGAGGAGGACAGGAAGGAATGGAATGATTACTATAAGGAGAATAAGTACAATGTGAGCATGGTCTAGCAGGACTACCTCTTTGGGAGGAATTAGTAAATTCAAATTCAAGGATGTGGTTTCTTCACTCTTTAACAATGACACACACACACACACACACACACACACACATACACACACACACACACACACCCCAATTGAGTACTGTACTCCCAAAATGATGTCTACTTTTTCATTGTGACCCTATTTTATAATAATCTTAAGCTGGAAATAAGCTTACTGTCTATCAACAATAGGACAGGTGAATGAATTGTGCTATTTTTATAAAATGGCATATGCCATTGTACTGGAATGAATAGGATTTCATAAGACGACCTGGCTGGCTCTCACAAGCATGTCATGGAGGGGATGATATCCACTATAATATGCATTATAAAAATTTATTTCTATAGAGTTTCAAAACATTGTAACTAAACTATAAGTCTAGAATCTATACTTTCCTGGTAAAATAACAAAAACCACCTAGGAAGCCATTATTATTAACATGAGAATATGGACCATTTCACAGGGAAGGAGACATGTGGTTGGGCAGAAGCAGTGAAACAAAGAGTACACAGGTGGTATATTGTGCAGTGTTCTGTTTCTTGAGCTGCCTGTTTTGCTTTATAAACAATGTACAGAAATTTGCATTTCTAATGAGATATTTTGATTCAGTCTTTGACAGTTTTACACATACATGCTGTGTATGTGATCACATTTATTTCCTCTTCCTTCCCCTCCACTCTTCCTGGATCCTCTCATCATTGCCCCCCGTGCCCAACCTCATGGCCTGTTCTTCTTTCTTTTAATAACTTCCTGAGTCTAATTAGTGTTGTCCGTATGTTCGTGGGGGCAGGGCCATCTGCAGAACACACACGCCTCCCATGGGCCATATCCCTGGAGAAAACTGACTCTCCTTCCTTAGCAGCCATCACCTACCCCTCCCCCAATCCACACTGGACTGTTGACTGGCTTGATCTCATGGTGGCAGCCGCAGTTCCCGTGGGCTCATGAGTGCAACCGTCTTGTCATGTTCAGAAGGAGCCAGAGGTGTATGTATTACCCTGCACAGCAGAAGGCACCTATGAACGCTTTACACATCCTATTGGCTGAATTATAGAACTGAAACCACCCATATGGAAGCACACTCTAACTCATTAGCAGCTAAGGAAATAGAATTAAAGTTAACGATGAGTTGTTACTTTGTATAAAGGAAAATAACAAACCCAAATGAGCAATAATTCCTGTTACCAGTGAGATGAGGGAAAGGTTCTTTCATACACACTGAATGTTACAGCTTTATTGGGAAGTGATGTGTAATGCCCATTAAAAGAAAAATAAACAAAATCCAACACCATGATTCACTCAACCCTGAATGCTCACTAGTACTTGGGAAATATGCGTGTAAGTAAGAACTATTGTCATAGCACCTCTGAGCTTAAGCAGCTTAATAAAGTAATGGTTGGTTAAATTATAACACAAAATGCCACAGGATAGTGTACACTACTAATCAAGAATGAATTAAAGATACTACACTTGACTAGAAGGGATTTTCACAAAGTCTCACTGACAGGTAAGAAGGCAGTGAGAGGCACAAAAGGTGCCAACACCAGCTACACATAGCCCCAAGCTCAGAAAAGCAAGGGAGAAAAAGAGAGGGACTGTGTTGCTAATGCGGGTTTTAAGTGGGTACATTTTGGAAGAGAACGCCGTATGAACAGCTGGATTCATGGAGTTGAGAGTGTATCACAGTGTTGGTCGGGGCTTATCTAGCACACAGATGCTTCTGCTTCCTCTTCCTTCTCCTCCCCCTCTTCTTCTTCCTCTTTTGGTTTTTTGAGACTTGGTTCCTGGCTCTCCTGGAACTGGCTCTCTAGATGCAGCTGTCCTCTAACTCACAGAAATCTACCTGTTTCTGCTTCCCGAGGGCTAGGATTAAAGGCATGCACCACCACCGACACGCATAGCTTCTTTAAACTAGGATTGCTGCAGATGAACAGATAGCAGTAAGACAATTATTTGCAATCTTAGAGGGAGATTGCCAGCAAAAGGAGGCTGTCTTAAGTACACTGATGTTTTTGTGTTGTTCCTGATAGCTTTCCTTTCCTTCTAAATGAACTGCATTTTTTCCCCTGGGTGCTGTGGACCCATTTTCTTGTGTTCAGGTACCTTACCTTTGCGCTATATCCCCTGCCCTTGGTTTTTGAGACCCCGTCTCACTTAACTGCAGGCTACCTTTGAAGTTGCCATCCTGTCTTCACCTCTGGAGGGTTGGAATTACAGGTATGCACCACCACCAGGCTGAGTGACACATTTGAGAATGCTGATGTGGACAAGCTATGGTCATGTGTTTTTACTTCATCAATATACTGATTACAAGTTACAACTTTGAGAATTTACTTTTTGGGTTTTTTGTTTGCTTGCTTTGTTTTGTTTTAGAAGTAATAGGGCTTGGTGGTACAGCTTAGTACTAGAATGTCTATGTGCCCAGCTCATGCCAGGTGCTGGGTTTGCTCCCCATGATTGCTTCTCCCCTCTCAAAGAAAGTAGCAGCATATCCTAAGAACAAATTTTTACATATTCATTTGCTTGATCAAGTTAAGTAAGCATGGTTAATGCCAAAAGGTAAAATACATACTAAGTCTGAATGATCAAGGTATGCACACAGAAATTAAGAAACTATAGAGAAGTATAGCACAGCCATCAAGAAATCTAAGTAAAAATCAGTGTTAGATGTAGCACATATCTGTACAGTCACGTGCCATGTGGCAGAGCTTCGGCCAGTGGTGTGCCATGAGCAGCTGTGGTCCAGCATGAATGATGGAGATGAAAAGTTCCCAGTGAGTAGCACACGTACATAACACAAGGGCAGTATTCACTTGTGTGCTGGTGCAAAACAAACCACTGTGTTGCCACTCACATAAGAGAACAGCCCATGCAGTCATGTACAGTACATACAACTTCACAGCTTTTAACAATGGCTAAAAGCACCAGCATTTACTGTATCTCTTGCTGTTGGTCTAAAATTATACCCTATTTTAAAACCGTATTTTGCCTTGTTTTATTTTTGTAGCCCTGGCTGGCCTGGAACTCGCTATGTGGACTAGGATAAACTTAAACTCACAGAGATCCACCTGCCTCTGCCTCCCCATTGACTGGATCGAAGATGTGCACTACCACACCCGGTTTATACACACCCTATCTGTATGTATTTTAAAAAATATTTTATTCTATATGTGTGGGTGTTTGGCCTGCATGTACGTCTGTTTGGGTATCATTGGTGTGCTGGTGTCCTCAGAGGCCAGAAGAGGGCACCAGATCCCCTGGAGCTGAAATTACAGATGGTTGTGAGCCATTCTGTGGATAATGGGAATTGATCCCGAGTCCTCTGGAAGAGCAAGCCGTGCTCTTTACTGTCAACCCATCTCTCCAGCCCCCTGCTCCTTACAGTTAAAAAAAAAAAAAAAACTAAGTGTGACACTAGAGAGATGGCTCAGAGGGTATAGGTGTTTGCTGCATAAGGTTGGTAACATAGAGTTCCAACTATGGAACCCACACACAGGTGAAAGAAGAGAACTGACCCATAAAGCTCTCTGTTGACATCTGCAAGCACACTGTGACATGCAGGTTGTACATATGTGTGTGTCTATACACAAATCCTGTGCACACACATGAGCACAAATTGCATGTGCATGCACACACACATACACACACACACACACACACACACACACACACACACACAATTTTTTTAAAGACATGAAACAGCCTTAGACGGGAGCAACAGAAAGATTTAAGAGGAAAGCAGTGTTACTGTAGGATGGGTTGGTCCATGTGGGGCTGGCTGCTTAGAGATCTTCCACAGGATAAGATGTGGGCATGGAGGACAGTGATACTGAAGGCCTATGCTATTGTGTGTGTGTGTGTAACAAAAATGTTTAAAAGGGAAAAGAAAATGAATAAAACATAAGAATTTAAAAAAGAAAATAGAATACAGAGGCTACGGCATTGACAGTCAACGAAGCTCTTTCTTTACCAGCATGGGGACCTGTTTGATCCCCAATCGCCATGTAAAAAGTTGAACGTGGTGATGAACACTTCTGACCCCAGCACCAGAGAGGCAGAAACAGGTAAAGATACCTAGACCTCACTGGACAGCCAGCCAAGCCTAATCATGAGCTCCAAGACAGTGAAGGGTCCAGTCTACAAGCACACAAACAGACAACAGTGTAGATAGCTCCAGAGGAATGGCACCTGAGGTTGACTTCTGATGCCTACATGCTTGTACATGCACAAAGCGCTATACACCTGCATACATGTGCTTCTAAGTATAGATGAACACATACATATGTACACATACATAGCACATTTTAAAATGCCAAAAAAGTAAGCAAACATAAAAAGGATACAAAGGAAGAAGATTTTATTTGTTTGAGACAGGGTTTCCCTATTTGTGCCTGCTTGTTCTGGAACTTACTGTGTAGACCAGGCTGGTCTTGAACTTAGAGAGATCTGCCCAGATCTGCCTGTCCCTGCCTCTTCAATGCTAGGATTAAAGGTCTAGTCCACCACATTCTGATGGAAAACTATTTTGTACAGCTACATAATGTGTTTCTGTTTTAAACCAAGTGTTATTATAAAAGTGAAAAAGAAAACAAGTTTGTTGTAAAGTAGAAATATTACAGTGATCAAAGGTTGATTTTTTTTTTAAAAAGAAAGACTAAAACAAACAAACAAACAAACAAACAAAACCCGAAGGACCCCAAAACATTATCTTAGCCTAAGGCCACAGTGTTTGTAAGTGACACCCTCCACACACATCGCTTACTGACTCACCAACATCAGCTTCCAATACTGCAAATGCTATCCAGGGTAAGTGTGTAGACAGCTGTATTGTACCATTAAAAAAACAACACTGAATCTTTACATATCTTTTTGTTTTGAAAATAAACATTTATATTTATGTATGATATAGTGTGTGTGCATTCATGCCCATATGCCATGTTTGTGTATGTGTGTGTGTGTGTGTGTGTGTGTGTCTACTCTTCAAGGTCAAAGAGGGCATCAGATCCCCTGGCGCTAGAGCGGCAGATGGTTATGCGCTATGGCTGCTGAGAACACAACTCACGTTCTCTGGAAGAGCAGCAAGCTCTTAACCACTGAGCCATCTTTCCAGCTCTTACATACTTTCCCTACATTAAGATGCACACAGTTACCAGTGTGTTGTGACTGCCTATGTGTCCATGTTTGCTCTCTGGGAGCCAGAGGCTGTACCATATGGCACAGCCATGCAGTGTCCTCTAGGTTGTGTGAATACTCTATGATGTTCACACAATGTTGAACCCACCTAATGATTCTTTTCTCAGAAGTGATGCATGACTAACCCTGTATTCATATAATTATATGTTTATACATACATTTATATCAGCATTTTTGTTTTGTTTTCAAGACAGGGTTTCTCTGTGTAGCCTTGGCTATCCTGGAACTCACTCTGTAGAGTAGGCTGGCCTCAAACTCAGAGATCCTCCTGCCCCTGCCTCCTGAGTGCTGGGATTAAAGATGTGCACATACAAATTTTAAACATGAAATAAAATTTACATGAAGTCCACTGTAAACATTGTTGGGAGCATTTTTCTATGTGAATCAAGAACTTCAGTGTATTATTTTTGGATTCAGTTTTGCAAACGTTGTTAATACATATTATCCCATGCCCTGACCTTTTTATAGAGTCCTTTGTTATGTTGTATGGAAAAGACAAGATGAAAATTTATGCCTTCAAGTCATCCCTTTTCAAGAGATAACTATTGTGGAGCATCATGAGAAAAGGGAAAGAGACCCATATATCAATATTCCTGTTGTCATTTGTTTCCTCAATGGCTTCTTCAAAAGTACATTTTGCAAGAACAATAGATGAACAAAACCCACTGCCTGACATCGTGAACCTCCCTTCAAGTTGTTACTCAGGGAAGTCCAAGAGAGTCCCATAACAACACCAGCTGTTGCTCCTGTCCTTGGCTGCCTCTCACAAGCTGAAGGTAAGGCCCTGTTGCTGAAGACACCACACACTTTGGATGTAGTACTTAGAGATATCAGGCTGTAACTGAGCTGAAAGCCCCTTCTTCAGAGATGTCTTTCATAGTCTGTGTGCGATGCAAGCTGCCAAAGGGACAAAGCAAGGAATAGTCCTCCCAGTTGTGTAAGATATGGACCACAGCAATGACCAGCACGGCAAAAAATGTGCAAGGCTGCCAGAGTGACACTGATCTCTTGGAGATAAACAGCAGTCCTATCGGACTTAACACCCACTCAACAAGAGGGAAGTCATGCTTAGGTAGTAAACCTAGTCATTTACCAGAGGCTGGTGAGATCATGGACCCTGAAGAGAGCCTACTGCTGCCTCCTTCATGAACCAGTACAATTCCAAACTTCAGTCTAAGTACTCATCCTTATATTTACGGGTAAGTGTAGCTTTTACCCTGCATCATAGAATCTTCCTCCTCTTCCTCTTCCTCCTCCTCCTTCTCCTCCTCTTCCTTCTCCTCCTCCTTCTCTTAAAGCAAATATCACAGAAAGCCATAACTGGTCAGGATGTAAAGAACAATTGATTATGGGGTGCCCACCCTAGTAGACACATCTACAACATAACTCCCATTCTTTTTTTTTCTACTTGCAATGTTTATTTCCTTATGATGAATTATAAAAGCTAATAACGTGGGTGACTTCATATACAAATGACCAACATATAATAAAATTCTTTTCCTGTAGATAAATCATTTGCCTCTCCCTCTAGTGAACTCTCACTGGAGAAAACTGCCCTACTTTCTTGTCCTGGTAACTGGGTCCTACCTGGCAGCATCATTTCCTGGAGCTCAGACAGAAAGCAGAGCCAGATCCCTTGCTGTCTGCATTGAAAAGGTCCCCGAGCTCCAGAGGCATCAAGTGTATTGAATTTTCCAGCTCTGGATACCACGCTACAGCTATGGTTGGGTTTAACATGTTTCTGAGAGAACAGGACAACACCATTACATCATCCTGGACTTGACAGACAGAAAATGTGGGAGCAGTGGGGACTTGGGTTTCTGTTCTAACTGGAGGATGACAGTTGCCTTTGGTTGTTTAGCTGCTACTTTGGGTCAACCTGAGTTGTCATATGCCCAGATTTGGCTCTAAGTCACTATTTCTTGTTTGGTTGAAAATATTGTATAACTTCTCACACATTTGGATTTGCTTTTATCTGTCTACTGATTCTTATTGTAAAAAACACAGCATGATTTAAATTAGGATGAGGCTTAGGTAAGGCGTATAGTCTCTGACTTACATGGTGGGATAATTACATTTTGTTTACTCAGTTGTACAAAAAAGTGGTAATATGGTAGTCTAAGTGGATTGCCATACCTTCATAGATTAATGACTCCATCTAACATAGATGCGTGAGGCTTAGGGTGTGCTATGAAATGCTATGAAGTATTAAGCATTTACCAACTATGTCCTTTTAATCTTTATTCATTGATAGCAGTATAACTCTCATTCTTGGAGGGAGGGAGGAATGGGAGGATACAAGGGATGAGATAACCATTGAGATGTAATACGAATAAATTAATAAAACAAAATTAAAAAATAACTCCCATTCTTAAGGCTCAGGGAACATCCAGGAAGAGAAAAAGAACCAGAGGACAAGACTGTCAGACCATGTGAATGTCTGCTGTGAGACTGTGCCCTCTATACACGGCAGAGAGCTGCACCCATGAAATTTCAACAACATGGCTGCCTATTCAAGACCTGTACAATGGCAGTGGCTTGTATGTCGCCTTTCATCCCTAGATAATGAGCTGCAATCAATGGCTTCTTTGAGAGGAGAATCAGTCTTTTCCAGGAATGAGTGATGAGATCCCATGTTCACCCATGAACACCTCTCTGTAAGAGCAACATTAAATGGACTTGGGTAATTTAGAGTAATTGTAAAAAAAGGTCTCAAAAGTTGAGAGTGGGCATTGAAGGAGATAGAGAGAGGGGAGAGTGGGCAGTATAAAATTCCCAAAAATAAAATAAATGTTAAAAAAACAATTTGTGTGTGTGTGTGTGTGTGTGTGTGTGTGTGTGTGTGATTTTTTTTTTGAGACAGGGTCTGACTGTGTATTTCTGGCTGTCCTGGAACTCACTTTGTAGACTAGCCTGGTGTTGAACTTACAGAGAACTGCTGGCTCTGTTTTTTCGAGTGCTGGGATTAAAGGCATGCACCACCATGCCTGGTAAAATTTTATATTATCACATTTAATTTTATCTAATTCTTATCTTTTCCATATAACTTTTGATAAGCAAAGTAGTTGCTTTTGATTAATAAGCATAAAACGTAAAACATATGCTTTACTGATATGTAGGTCAAGGAAGATGGACTAGCATTCAATAGCCATAATATGTATGTTATCTCTAATCCTGAGGTAACCATGGTGTGTGAATAGTTATGTTTTGGGTATCCATAATAGATAAAAAATAGTTTAAGTGCAAGCATGGACCCAATTCAAGGTAGCGTTACTCACATGTGGGAGGAAAGAGAATAGGATGAACTTGGTGGATGGGAAAATGAGAACTTATAGGCGGATTTGTTACACTATTTCTTACATGTGTGATGCAGAAACATTGCAGAGTATTTGGTTTTTTATTATAGGGTCTATTATATGCGATCAAACTTATACTCAAATTCTGTCTAGCCTCAACATAGTCATCTTGTCAGTTGCTTCCCTCAAATGAATGACTCCCTCCATAGGTGAGCACATCCTAAGAGTACCAACCAGCCACCTGCCCTGGAACTCAGCAGAGCAGACCATGATGGTGCCTCCAGATTTCTCTTTTGAGCATCCAAGAAGCTGATTCCTGGGCATACCCTGGTGGTAGTGAGTCATGGATGCTTTGCCGGCAAGTTAGCTAGTGGGCAGGGCATGTACAGAGTAACTCATCCGGCTTCCAGTAAAGACTGGACTCCAGCTGGTAAAAGTAGCACCGTCACCACCACTATCATCATCATCACCACCACCACCATCATCATCATCACCACCACCACTATCATCATCACCACCACCACCAT
>OU015743.1:74501455-74511606 GCA_907169655.1 Acomys percivali | reverse complement strand
ACCACCACCACCATCATCATCACCACCACCACTATCATCATCACCACTATCATCATCACCATCACCATCATCATCACCATCATCATCATCACTGAGGTGGTGAGTGTGCCCAGTTCTCATTTGGGACTCATGAGTACAGTGGCAGGTGTGCTCAGGTCTATTCCCACAGGACTTTCTGCTTTGCCTTCAAGACTGCCTAATGATGGTCAGAGGTCTACACTGGTGCTGTCTGTGCTTAGGTCTATTTTTATTCTTGTTAAATGCACGGCTTCTAAGGAAATGCTACACACTTTCCCATTTCTTCTTTGTGATGTAGCAGGGCAGACACATTTTTGAAAACTTGTCATCTAGGTTTTAAGGTGACGGGCTCCTAAGCTGTTACAAAGGCTGAGAGGGTAGGGCAGCCACATTTTATTCTAAAGAGTTGTTTTTTCTCAGAAGCTTGCATAAACATGGTTATGTTCCTGTGAGATTAGTTTTAAGAAGAATGGTAAATCTTTCCATTAGTGGAGAATAACAACCAGCTTTATGCCCACTTAACCTTCTGTTACTGTTTATTACTTACTTTCAAGGGTTTTTTGTTCTTGCTGTCTTGACACTATCTCCGTGGAAGCCCAGACTGGCCTTGAACTTGGGACATCTCTGCTTCAGCCTCCTAAGTGCTAGAATTACAAATATGTGGCACCACATCAGACTTAAGCCTTTAATTTCTTTTAAAATATATTTTATTAATTTATTCATATTACATCTCAATTGTTATCCCATCCTTTGTATCCTCCCATTCCTCCCTCCCTCCCATTTTCCCCTTACTTCTCTCTCCTATGACTGTAACTGAGAGGGACCTCCTCTCTCTCTGTATATGCTCATAGGGTATCAAGTCTCTTATTGGTAGCCTGCTATCCTTCCTCTGAGTGCCATCAGGCCTCCCCATCCATGGGACATGATCAAATATGGGGCACCAGAGTTCGTGTGAAAGTCAGACCCCACTCTCCATTCAACTGTGGAGAATGTACTACTCAGCTATTAAAAACAAGGAATTCCCAAAATTTGTGGACAAATGGACTGAACTAGAAATGATCATAATGAGTGAGTTAACCCAGAAGCAGAAAGACTCAAATGGTATATACTCACTTATAACTGGACACTAGCCCAAGGGGCATGTCGCATGAAAGTCTCCACTTACCAGGAAAGTGGGACAGAGGGGAAGACTTGCTATTGGGACTCTAGATGAGAGAAGCAAGGGAGAATGGGGAAATAGAAGGATCCAGAAGATCCTAGAAGCCTTTAATTTCTAAAACCACTTTTGAATTCTTGAACTTACTTATCCTCTTTGTGTTTTATACACGTTTGCTAGGTGATGGGATCAAAACAAAAGGTAACGCAACACAGCGCATCAAGTTGCTGATGAAGTTGGAATTACAATGTGGGTCTCCCGTGCTATAGCTGAACTGTTTTTTGTTTTGTTTTCTACTAGATATTGATTTTCACTTACTCATTAGGTCCTTCAATTCAAAAGAAAATTTGTACTTTCAGGACTTACTTATGATTTTCCATTTATCAACAGCATTATAAAGGTGAAGTCTCTAAGGTAAGTGTGTGTGTGTTCAGAAGACAGAACAAAATATAAAGTTTTAGATAGGAACCTGGTGCTGATTGAGTGGGTATCGACTTCTAGCTCCAGGTCTGTATTACGGGAAGCTCTGGATGCCTAGCCCACAGCCTGGGAGTTCTGTGCACCTGCATGGACTGATTGCTTACTCAAAAGTCACATTTTAAGAAACTGGAAAAATAATACCCGATACATAAAATTCAGGCAAGATTCTATGGGTTTAGTACATATTAACATAGCCATTTTTTCTGAACAAGCCTAGGAGACAGGCACTGGTCTCCTTCTATTCTTGGGAATGGTGGTGAGGAGCTATGGCAGCCTCAGCCTCTACTGTTCAAAGTTCTGTTCTCAGCCACTTTATTTCATTGCCTAGGGAAGGCTTTTAAAACCCTCAGTTTCATAAAATTCTCTTGTTCTCATACCCATGTTTGGCTTCGTGGTGTGGGTGTTTCCCACTGTATTTGGGAAATGATCTCCAGGCTCTGTTAATGATTCTCGTGTGGAGGCAGGGCTGGGCCTCCTTGCCTTCCCTAGTCAGCTGCTTTCACAAATGATTCTCATTCATTCTTAAACCAAAAACTCTAAAATGACAGGTTGATAAGGTACAAAATGAAAGGAGACAATTTGGGAGGTTCCAAAGGTCAGCCTGGCTCTTAGCACTATCCCTCTAGCTTAAAAAAAAAAAAAAAAAAAAAAAAAAAGACCCCCAGGCCTAAGTTGCCTCCAGCAGAAGACCCAGTGAAGTGCAAATTTTTGGTTTCAGAATTTTTGGTTGTTTGTTTTGATCTATCACCTAGCTTCAAAGTATCTGAGGAGCCAGCATATCCTAGGAAAAGCACTGTTCATTCACACCCAGGGTTGATGAGGAGGCTAGGTAAGAGGGCAGATAAGAGTGTGGTATGTGACAGACCCTCAAAACAAATATTTATTGCTGGGGAGGGGGTTTGTTTTGTATAAAGCAATTGCAAAGACACTCTCCTCCCCCAGAAGTGGTGGTAGACACCTCCAATCCTGCTGATGGAGTTTGCTGAGGAGGTGATTAGGCTTTGAGACTGGGGCTGGAGAAGACGCTATCTTGGTTCCAAACATGTATAGAATTCCCAAGAGGAAACTTGTTTTTCAATCAAGATGCCCATAACCTAGCTCCCTCTGTTTCAAGTAACCTGGACTGAAACTAATTTAAACCTGCAAGATCACTTTGTTCAGTTTGAAAGAACTTCAGTTCTTAGTTGAATTTCTCTGCCTACCTCTTGGGAACACAATGGCATCTCAGATCATTGCTCTAACCCTGGCGAGTTGTCTCTAGTCATGGATAGATGGCACTGGTGTCCAGAAGGCATCCCACAGGGGTCTGGTTGCTCCTATTCCCAGCCACTGATATGTGGGAAGCTGCTTTATCCCTCAACTTGCTAAGAAAAAGCAGCTATTAAAGATACAGAACTTGAGAAACAGTTCCAGGGTTGGAACTGGCTGTGAGGTTTTTCAAGGAATGCTGTCACTGCAGCAGCAAAGGGTACCTGTTCGGAATGTATTGGTGTCCACCTTGGCCTTACTGCCTGGCACACAGTGAGGTTGACCCCCACTCCTAGCCAGAGAGTGAGACCAGGGTTCCTGGTGCCCAGAGCTAACCTCCAGCATCTCTGTTAGGATTCTGTGCTAGTCTGCCTACCAGCCCAGTATATAAAAGGACAGACCCAACTCGCTCCTTGCTCTTACCTCTTCTCTCTCTCTTTCTCTCTTCCTCTGTCTCTGTCTCTTTCTTTCTCTCTGTGGTACCCCTTCCCCTTTTCTTTCTCTCGTCATGCTTATATAAACCTCTATATAATATCTGTTGCCTGGTATCTTTTTTTTAAAGATTTATTTATTTATTATTAAATATACAGTGCTCTGTCTGCATGTACACCTGTAGGGCAGAAGAGGGCATCAGATGTCATTATAGATGATTGTAAGCCACCATGTGGTTGCTGGGAATTGAACTCGGGACCTCTGGAAGAGCAGGTGGCCCTCTTAACCACTGAGCCATCTCTCCAGCCCTCTGGTATCTTATTTTTAATTATTAAAATCTTAGGGTTTGGTGTTTGCTTGAAGGGGCAGTTTAGTTTGTCTTGTGAGATGCTTCTTAGCTACATAAAGATTTGGGTGTTTGAGATAAAACACTGGCCATCACTTTGAATGAGTGTGTGTGTGTGTGTGTGTGTGTGTGTGTGTGTGTGTGTCGCAAGGGAAAGAAGAGATTTATTTATTAAGTTACTAATTCAGTGGTTGCTTATTTTTATATATGAGACCAATTTTATATATGAGAATAAGATAATGATAGGTACAACCAGATATTATGTTATGTAAGGAGTTTATTAAATGATCATGGGAGGAGAAGTAAAAGGGGAAGAGGTACCCCAGAGAGAGAGAGAGAGAGAGAGAGAGGGCAGGAAGAGTAAGAATAGAGAGAGTAGAGTAAGAGGAGTAAAGAGGTAGAGAGAGTAAAGTAGAGAGAGAGACCTTGTCGAGGGTCTGTTCTTTTATATGGCCCTGGGTGGGGCCACGCCCCCCGTGACAGGTAAGCAATGACATCATAGGTAGGCGGACTGAAGGAGAATCCTAACACTTATGGTGGTTAATGCCTCTGTGAGGCTACTTTTCTGCCCTCCATAGGACTCTCAGTACAGTTTCAGACAGTGTTCGTATAGACTGTCTTCCTCAGTCTGTTCAGACTCCAATAGTCTGTTGTGGGAGCTCTGCTTCATCTAACAATAGCTTATGGACAAGGGTGTTCAAGAAGGTAAGACTTGTGGACTGAATCATGCCCCTCAACTATGACTCCCACTGAAGCCCTGTATTACAGGGCTGTAACAGAATGCCACAGACTTGGTACCTTAATCAATAAACATGTTTTTCATAATTTATCAGTGAGACTGAGTTTATATAGGACCTTTAATGAGACAATTAAAGTTAAGTGAAACTCGTAGTGGTGGAGCCCTAATTTGAAAACACTGGTGTTCCTTACAGGAGGACAATAGGACATGAGATTTCTTTCTTTGAGCTAATCAAAGACAACTGTCAGCAAGCCAAGAAGACATCCCTTATGCAGAACTTGGATCAGGGTCTGGTAGCCTTCGCAATTATGAGAATAGACATTTCTTTTATGTCGGGCAATCTATCTGGAAAGTTTTATTTTTCATAGTATTTGTATTTCTTACCAAGGCCACATCCATACTTACACCATGGTTTGTTTTGCTAATTGGGGCCCATTTTGCTCATCTTTGTGAATATGTGTGTACAGGTGTGGGTGTGTATATACATGCATGCAGATTCCAGCTAGTAGCCTTGAGTCATTCTGTAGGTGTTGTTTAATTTGTTTTTGACATGGTCTCTCAATGGCCTGGTGCTCACAGAGTAAGATACAGTGACTGGCCAGTGAGTTCCAAGGATCTGCTAATCCCTGCCTCCCATAGTTGGCATTACAAGGCCAGGCCACCACACCTTGCTTTTTTAATGTGGGTTCTGTGATTCAAACTCAAGTGTCATGCTTGGATAACAAGCAATTTTTCTTTCTAGCCTGAGACCTATTTTCTAGGTACTAAAACATACTCTCTTAGCTCTGATACATCCTAAGGCAAATTGGTCATTTTGAAGTTTAGAACCATCAGATTTTTATCACACTAACCAGGATGGCTTAAATGCAAAGAAACATAACTGCAATTTTAGTCTGCACATCAATCGTGGGAGACAGAACAAGAGAAAACATCACTGATGGTAAGTTTTAGAGACTTGTCACTCACTTTTAAAATTTGCTCATCTTGTGCATAGTTTTTCTCTTTTGGAGGTGCTTTCCCATTTCTTTTCCTTTTTAAATAATTATTTATTAAAAAATATTTATTTATTTATTTATTACATACACAGTATTCTGCCTGCCTGTATGTCTGCACACTTGAAGTGAGCACCAGAGCTCATTGTAGATGGTTATAAACTACACGGTGGTTGCTGGGAATTGAATTCAGGATGTTTGGAAGAGCAGACAGTGCTCTTAACTACTGAGCCATCTCTCCAGCTCCCGCTTTCCCATTTCTTAGGAATCTTAGGATCTAGGGAACCTCAGGAGGATGTTTCATGTCTCTGCTTTAGTCTTTAAAATCAAATTTAAACTTTCTAGAAACTTTAAGTTTCTTTTTATAAGGAAGAGTTTCACTGCACAGCCCTGGGTGATTCTCCTGCCTCAATTTCCCAGTGTTAAGGTTACAGGCACGCACCTTGCGTTCTGTCCTAGAAAGCCCTCTTGCAAATGGAGCCTCAGACAGAAGCTGGCAGGTTTGAAAAGCTGGTTGTAGATTCACTGTGGTAGATCACAGGACAAATCTAAAGGGAAGGCAGAATGAATAAACCTCAGACCCTGTGCATGGGTGACATGATGGGGTACCTTGGGCTCCTTCCTGCTTCAGTGTCTCCAGCCTTGGTCTTTGCCTACAAGATGTGAACTCTGGTAGTTCACTCTTTCCCATTTGCAAACTGTCTACATCTTTTGAGTTCTTCTGACCTTCTTTCTTCCTGGTCCATAACAAAGCAAATCTAAATAGAATAAGAATGTGCTCTTCCCCTTGGTGTGAGACCTGCAACTGAAATTGCTGCCCACAAATATAAGAAGAACACTTCAACATATAGGCACAAAGACCTTTTGCAAATAACTCCAGTAGCTCCAGAAACAACAGTAAGAATTGAAACATGAGACTGTACGACGCTCAAAATCTTCCATATAGTAAAGAAAATAATCATCAGGGTGCAGAGATAGCCTACAGGATGGTCCAATGTACATACACCTGACAAAGGGTTAAGATCTAGAGACTATAAAGAAATTGACATTTTAAATACCACTGTAAACCTGTCCTGTCGGGCAACAGAGATGGCTCAGCCGTTAAAGGTTAGGTACACAATCAAAAATATAAAACACCTTCTTGGCTCGGTGATATAGGAATTCAAGGCCATCTTCAGTTTCATAGAAGTTTGGGACCATCCTCATCTACATGAGACCTGGTCTCAAATCCCAAAAGCAAACCAAACAGTCTTCCAGCCAATAAACAAATGAAAGGATTGACTAGGCAGCTCTTAAAAGGGGAATCCAATGTGCAGTAAGTATATGAAAAATATTTTGCTAACTTTAGTTCTCAGACAACACAAATAAAATGTTCACGGCAGCATGTGTGGAAAGTTTATAGCACTAGGTGCCTTCATTAAGAAATTAGAGATACTTCATACTAGCAACTTAACAGCACACCTGAAAGCTCAAGAACAAAAAGAGCAAACACATCTAAGAGGAGTAAATGGCAGAAAATTATCAATGTAAGGGCTGAAATCAATAAAATAGAAACAAAGAGAACAGTACAAAGAAGCAATAAACAAAGATTTAGTTCTTTGAGAAAATCAACAAGATAGACAAACCCTTATCCAATGTAGCTAAAACGCAGAGAGAGAATATCCAAACTAACAAATTCAGAAATGAAAAGAAGCACATAACAGACAGCAGGAAGATCCAGAAAATCATTAGGTCATAGATCAAAAAACTGTGCCCCACAAACCTGGAAAATCTAAAAGAAATGGAATTTTTCTTGGTAGATATCACTTACTAAAATTAAACCAAGATCAGATAAAAAAAAATTAAATAGTCCTATAATCCTTAAGGAAATAGAAGCAATCCTCAAAAGTCTCCTGGCCAAACAAACAAACAAACCAGGACCAGTTTTTAACCCAGGATTCTGTCAGGCTTTCAAAGAAGAGCTAACACTAATACTCCTCAAATCATTCCACAAAATAGAAACAGAAACAACATTGGCAAATTAATTTTCTGAGGCTATAGTTGCCCTGATATCCAAATCACAGAGATTCAACATAGAAAGAGAATAACAGACCAATTTTACACATGAAAGTTAATTCAAACATACTCAATAAAATACTTGCAAACTGAATCCAAGAACACATGAAAAAGATCATCTACCATGATCAAGGAGGACTCATGCCAGAAATGCAGGGATGGTTCAACCTAGAGAAACCAATGTAATCCACCATATAAACTGAAAACATAAAACAAAACAAAACCCATGATCATCTCATTACACTGGGAAAGCCTTTGACAAAATCCAACACTCCTTCATGATAAAAGTCTTAGATAGACCAGGGATACAAGGGACATCCATAAACACAATTCAGACAATTTCAGCAAGCATATTGCAAATATCAAACTAAATACAGAGAAACTCAAAGCAATTCCTCTAAAATCTCGAATAAGACAAGACTGTCTACTCTTTCTATATCTATCCAATATAGTAATTGAAGTTCTAGCTAGAGTAGTAAGACAACTGAAGAGAATTGAGAGGGATACAAATTGAAAAGGAAGAAGTAATGAACCATTATTTGCAGATGATATAAAAGTATATATATATATATATATATATATATATATATATATATATATATAAGCAACCCCAAAAATTCTACCAAGGAACTCCTACAGCTAATAAATATTTTCATAAAAGTGCCTGGATTAAAAAAAAAATCAGTAGCCCTCCTTTATACAAATGATAAAGGGGCTGAGAAAAAAAATCAGGTTAACATCACACTTACACAATAGCCACAAAGCTTCGTGCACCTCTAACCTAGCAAGTGAAAGACATGCATAACAGGAAGTTTGAATCTGTGAAGAAAGATATTGGATAAGATATCAAAAGATGGAATGATGTCCCATGTTCATGGATCGGTAGGATGAAAGTGGTAAAAATGACCACCTTACTAAAAACAATCTACAGATTCAAAGCAGTCCCCATCAAAATTCCAACACAATATTTTACAGGCCTTGAAAGAACAATACTTAATTAATTTCTATGAAAAAAAAAACCCTCAGGAATGCTAAAATGATCCTGTTCAATAAAAGGACTTCAGCAGATATCACCATCCATCCCTGATTTCAAGTTCTACCTCAGCGCTGTAGCAATAAAAACCACATGGTCGCGGAATAAAAGCAGACAGGTTGATCAATGGAACTAAACTGAAGACTCAGATGTAAATGTATATACCTATGGCCATCTGAGTTTTGACAAAGAGCCCAAAATTATACAACAGAGAAAAGAAAGCATCTTTAACAAATGGTGCTGGTCTAACTGGATGACAGCCTGTAGAAGAAGAATCAAATAGATCCATATCTATCATCCTGCACAAAACTTAAGTCCAAATGGATCAAAGATCTCACATTAATCTAGATACATTGAATAGGATAGAAGAGAAAGTGGAGGAATAGCCTTGAACACATTGGTACCGAAGACAACTTCCTGAACAGAACACCATTAGCACCGGCTCTAAGATGAACAATTAATAAATGGGACCTTGTAAAACTGAAAAGCTTCTGTAAGGCGAAGGACACTGTCAATAGGACCAAATGGGAACCTAGAGACTGGGAAAAGATCTTCACCAATACCACATCTGACAGAGGGCTAATTTCTAAAATATATAAAGAATCAGTGGGGTGTGGTGGCTCACACCTTTAATCCCAGCACTCTGGAGGCAGAGGCAGAGACAGGTGGACCGATGTGAGTTTGAGGCCAGCCTGGTCTACAAAGCAAATTTAGGTCAGCCAAGGCTACACAGAAAAACCTTGTCTTGAAAAAAAAAACAAAACAACACAACAACAACAAAATCTAAGAAAAGAGACCAAATAATCAAATTAAAAATGGGGTATAGAGCTAAACAGAGAATTTTCAATAAAGCAATATCAAATGGCTGAGAAACACTTTGAGAAAAATTTAACGTCCTTAGCCATCAGGGAAATGCAAAAAGACTATGACACCTGTCTTACAGGACTCTGAACAGTGGGAACAGGGGCTGTTTCTGATTCTGTTGCCTGCTTTGGGGATCCTTTTCCTCCTACTGGGTTGCCTCAGCCAGCCCTCATAGGAGGGGAGGTGCCCAGTCTTACTGTAACTTGGTATGCCCTGTTTGGTTGATATGCATGGGAGGCCTGCCCTTTTCTGAGGGGAGGCAGGAGAGGAGTGGTTGTGGGAGTGGGTGGGTAGAGAAAGGAAAGAAAACTGAGGGCAGGATGTACTATATGAGAGAAGACTAAACAGCAACAACAACAAAAATGCAGGTAGAAAGGGGCGGGGCTAAGGGGAGCTATAAAGGGAGCAGCAGGCCTCAGAGGCAGGGGCATGCACGGGCAGAATGGTGAAACTCATGATTTTGCATATTAACCCTAAAACTCACTTAGCGAATTTGGTACATACACAAACAACAGAGTTTTATTCAGACTTTGTAACCAGAATGAAATTATGCCATTTCAGGAAAATAGACAGGGCTAGAAATCATCACATCAGGTGAATCAAGCCAGATTCCTATTGCTTGGATAGCCAAGTGGCTAAGAGCGCTTGCCTCCAAGCCGGAGTTCAATTTCTGGGATCCATTTGGCAGACAGAGAGAACTGAAGGCTGTCTTCTTACCTTCACATGAGCACGGTACCATGTACACACACACACACACACACACACACACACACACACACACACACACA
>OU015743.1:74453797-74501445 GCA_907169655.1 Acomys percivali | reverse complement strand
CACACACACACACACACACACACACACACACACACACACACACACACGGCAGGAAATTAGAAAGCGAATTGTTTTGGAGGAAAAAGAGGACCAAAGTTATCATGGGAGAGCAGTACAGAAATACCAGCAAAGTATAATGATATATAGGTGAAAATTTGTTATTTTGAATATCCACTAAAAAGCCGTTTACAATTTTTACACTTTCTGTAATGGTAATTGCCCCTCAGTTTACTAGACTGTGGATGGTTACTGTGTGTCTGTCTTCCCCACCCCAGGCTGTGCGTCACCTTTACTTCTTTTATCTGTACCTTATCCAGAGGATTCTTATCCCAGGACTCCTTGGGATCCATGGTGACTTCTCTGTCATCCTACGCCAAACACACCTCTCCATGGTCCCGTACTAGATGTTGGGAGTAGCCACGATGACTGGATCTTTGTGGGTGGTCTTAGGTGCTGCTGGCCCTGGACTGTCGGTCCGTTCTTTCCAGTTCTGTGAGAAGCTGTCTTTCTCTGAATGTCCAGTGTAGTTTCCTCCTCTGCCCTGTTGGTCTCTCGTTTGGTACACTTGTTTGGTTCAAGGTCTTTAAATTCTCCAGTAGAGGATGCTGAGTGGGATCTTACATCTGTGTCCCTCAGGATGGAGGCACTCGTTTCACCTGTCTTCAGGGGCTGCTTTTCGTTGGAGCTCCATTTACCTTCAGTATAGCAGCACCTTTCGGTCCTTCCCAGAGCCAGTTGCATCCTATAACCTGCTGATCTAGGGTTTAAAGATTGAGGCCTTTGCTGTCTCTGACATGGACTCTGTCACCCCGTCATTGATCACTTCCCCCTGACGGGGCAGCCACGCCAGCCTACAGAGGAAGAGGATACAGGCAGTCCTGATGAGACTTGATAGGTTGGGGTCATCAGCTTTCTGAGGACTAGGGGAGCGGGAGAAAGGGGAGAAATAGGGAGGGTGGGACCCAGAAGAAATGAGGGAGGGGCTACAACAATCGCGATAAAGTGAATTAAAAAAAAATTCAGGCCCTTGTTCCAAATCAGGTCAATTGTAAAGGGCAATCTCTTCTTGAAAACAACTTTTTAAATTAAGGGAGCAGATTTGAAGGTTTTTCTTTGGGAAAAGTGTTTCTGTTTTGTTTGGCTGTTAGATATCCTTTGGATTTTTATTACTTTCTTCTTTCATTTATTCATTTGTGTATATTTTGGTTTGCTCTCCCTATTAAGAATGTAAGAACCGCCCCCCCACTGACTATAGTAGTTATTTTTGTAAACAGCATCCCCTGGGGTATCTTGATTTTTTTCACTTCTTGTTTTTGTAGTTACCAATAATGCTACCCTAATAGTCATTTTTTTATTTATTAATTTTTTACATATACACTTACATTATTACACATATATACAATAAACTACCTTCTAATAATCATTTTAATATTTGCTTTATTTTGTCATTTTAAAGGAAGACTGGCCTATTTAAATTAGGATAAAATTCTAATGTGACTAACAACTTGAAGGATATATTTTTTTTCTTTCTAGGTAACTGAATTGTTAATCAACCCTTTACATACTTTCGATTATTACTTTACTTTGTGTGTGTGTGTGTGTGTGTGTGTGTGTGTGTGTGTGTGTGTATCTTTTCTAATGTTGAAGAATGAACCCTGGAAACCAACAGATTTGTACATGCTAGGCCAGTGCTCTGCCACTTCATTACAACCACAGTCCTTTAATTCTTTTGTTAAAGTAAGTTGCCTTTTTGGGTCAGCTTTAATTGTTCAAAAATTGAGATAACGGTACAGAGCATTACCATATGCACTATGTTGCTTCCTCTGTAATTAACATTTTATATAACAAACTAGTATCATTATTAACTAAAGTTTATTTTCTTTTCAGTTAATTTTAATTTTTTCTAATATTCCTTTTCTGTTATGATTTCAGTATATCTACCAGCCTGGGCATCATATTGATTATTTGTTTTGTAGTGCTGCGCTTCAAACTCAAGACCTTTACACCCTAGGAAAATACTCGCTCCTTTGGCTCTTTTTGGCTGCAACAGGTTTTCATTTCATTATTCATTTCCAGATTTTTAATAATTATTTTCTGGATACGACAAGGCATCTTGCAGACTAGCCATCAAGTCTTCTTTTTTTTTTGTGCTCCTCAGCATGAGGTTATGGTCTAGAGGAGAAAGATCACATCGCTCCACAGGTACCTACCATCAACACAGTTTCTTACTGTATGTGAGCTTTAATCACCTGAATGACACAGTTTGTCTTCACCCACACGTCTGCTTTCCAAACTACTACTCGTTATGAAACCATTTTATGCAATGAATGCTGAAGGATGTGAGAAATCAGTCCCCACATTTCTTTCTTTCTTTTTTTAATTTTTCCCTGAGATAGGGTTTCTTTATGTAACAGCTTTGGCTGTTCTAGAACTTACTTTGTGGATCAGGCTGGCCTCAAACTCACAGAGATCTGCCTGCCTCTGCCTCCTGAGTGCTGGCATTAATTAAGGCATATGCCACCACGCCCGACCAGTTCCTCACATTTCTAAGAGCAGAATATCTTCATAGATTGCTTGGGATTCTCCTGGCAAAGGATTAATCTTTTCTCCCTCACTTATTCACATGCTTCTTTGTTATGTTATGTATGTTATGTTATGTTATGGTGCATGTTTTCATATTCGAGTGTGGGCCCTCACCTTCCATCTTGTTTGGGACTATGTCCTTTGTAGTCCATGGCTGCCTATACCAGAATAGCCGTCCTGTGAGCTACTAAGTCGCCTGTTTGTTTGTTTGTTTGTTTATAGGAGCGCAGGAATTACAAATGTATGCAGTAATGTGTCCAGCTTTTATGTGATTCTGGGTATGCAGGCTCAAATGATGAGGCTTGCGTGGCAAGCGCTTTAATCTACTTTACAGCCTCCTCAGCTGTCCTTCATTTATTATACAATTATTTATTTATAGCACCATGGACTTGCGGTTGTTTACTTCATGCTCTGGATGATATATATCTAATGTTTAATTTTATTTTTTGTAGCTTTTTCAGAAGGTCCTTAATTCATTTCTAATTGGTTACTTCCTTCTAATGTGTCAATGTGGACTTTTCTGCTATCAAATGGAACTACAAAATGCTGATATTGTATGTTTCGTATCTTGGTCTTAGAATTAGAATCGGCTGTTTCTCTAAGAAGCTGTAGGTCTCCCCTCCCCCACTGCCCCCCCTCTGCTGCCCTCATTGGAGAGTAGTATTTAGAGCTAAGATTTGGGTCATAGGTGCAACTGTTGCTACTTGGTGGCATTGCTTCTAGGCATTTTAGCTGATGGACAGTAAATTTATGTGGGCATATCAATCTATGTGTGTCCTTGTATCTATAAGTTTTGGTATAAGACCACTGAATTGGCATTAAGCTAAATGTGAGTTCACACAGAAGCCTCCATTATCATACAGAGCAGCCCAATCTTTTCTCGATTAACTGTAAACCCTCTCTCTAACAGTAAGAAAAGTGGCTTCCGTCAACTCCCGTCCACTTACTTCATTGTTCAGCTCTAGCACTGTTGTCTCGTGGTATCAACATTGTTGACCCATAATCCCATGAGAAAGAACGTTATCAACTAGCATTCCACTTTAAATTGGAGGCTCTACTCATTTCCAAAGTTACCGGAGCCTTTGCTTTTATCTCCCCCACCCTAGTGAGATAGTTGCATTCCATTTGTAACATGGTTAGACTCCTTATCTTAGTCTGCATTTTTTTCTGGGAAACCCCACCTCTAAATGCTTGTGATTTTTTTTTATATAAAAACATGCATTAAAGATCACCCTGCATGCCACAAAGTTCTATGAATTTCAGTAACTTCATCATCTTGCATGCTTATAATTATGATGCACAGAAGAATCCCACCATACTAAAAATTCCTTTCAGTAAAGACATATGGTATCATATGTCTTTAACCCCAGGACCTATAAGGCAGAATCAGACTGACCTCTATGTGTTTGAGGCCAGCCTGGTCTACATAGAGAGTTCCAACCAAAACTGCATAGTAAGCTTGTCTCAAAAGCAAAATAAAGCAAAACCAAACCCTACAAAACTCACAACAAAACCAAAAAAAAAAACCAAAACAAACAAACAAAAAAACCCAGCCGAACATGCTGGCGCATGCCTGTAATCCCACTCAGAGAGGCAGCAGCAGACAGATAGCTGTGAGTTTGAAGCCAGCCTCATCTACAGAAAGGGAGTACAGGACAACCAGAGCTGCACAGAGAAACCTTGTCTTGGAAACAAAACAAAAACAAACAAACAAACAAAGGAGAAAAGAAAAACAAAACAAACAAACAAAAAGTCCTGTGTATTATCTGCTCAGTGTTTGCTCCAAACCCTTGGTATACATTTTTGTACATTGCTCTTTCTCATTATGTCCAGTAATTGAGAGCAAACATTATATAGTAGCTTAGGCTGGATTCTCTCATTTATTAATATGCATGTATGACTCATCCATGTCTTTTGTGATTCGTAGTTTATTTACTTTTGTTTCTGAATAATATTCTAGTGCATAGGTCCTTATTTTATTTTAAACGTTTCCAGCATTTTGCAATTGTTAGTATAGATATTTCTCTGCGAACATGAGTTCTCAAGTAAAGTGGCTAAATGTCTAGGATCACAATATGGGAACCATGAAAGGTTATGTTCAGCTTTGTAAGAAACTGCCAAACTGGCTTCCAGCTATGAATTCACTGGCCGCGAACAGTTACTGGAGCACCACAGTCTCATCGGGAGGCAGGCTTGTCACTTGCGGGAATTTTACCACTGTCAGTGTGTGTTGAGGCTCTCAGTGTTTGGGTTTCTATTCCAGCTTTCCTTTGAGTGATTACTGGTTCTACTGCCATGCAGAGTGGGCTAAAGAGCTATCTTATTTTGCAATGTTTGAAATATTATGTTGAAAGGCTTTTTGTAATCTAAATTTAACTATTTTAAAAGCATACTTTATTTGATGGGCCAAATATTTACAAAGTTGTTTAATAATTATATAGCTCATTTCTAAAGAATAAATCATCAGAGATATAACCAACTTATTATGTTTTCCATAAATATGGATAGGAGAAGATAATACAAAACTTTTTCATCCATTTGTAACTAACAAATTTCATCCATTTTTAACTATGTGTTACTTTTGCTTTAAGTTTAATGAACCTTGAAATAATAACCCCAATTAAAATGATGGAGAAAATATAACCTTGATAGAAATTTAATGAGCGAAGTTCATTTTTTCCCAAGGATCTACTTTTTTTAAAAAAGATTCATTTATTTATTATTATGTATACAGTGTTCTGCTTGCATGTACACCTGCACACCAGAATAAGGCACCAGATCTCATTATAAATAGTTGTGAGCCATCATGTGGTTGCTGAGGATTGAACTCAGGACCTTTGGAATAGCGGGTAGTGCTCTTAACCTCTGAGCCATCTCTCCATCTCCCAAGGATCTATCTTTTAAAAGCACAATTTGCATTTAAGTTTATCTATCAGTATGGTTTGTATTCTATTTTGTATTATTACAATAACAGACTATTAAATCCAGGGAACAGTTTGGAGAGCTCCTCCTTTCTCTCCCCTTTATCCTGCCTAGATTTCTGTGGTTGCACTGGGTTAATGTTTTGCTCTTACTGCCTAGTCCACGGAACCATCTATCTTTCCTCTTCAGGCAGGCAGGCTGGCTGTTCTCCCTGGGATTCGGGCTGGGTAAGGATGATTTATGATGAAAGCTAGTTTGTCCCAGGAGGGTGAAGTTGAGTGATGATGTAACAATTGACATCCACAAGCTTCTTTAACCCCACATTTGGTTTATTTAAGTTAATACCACCAGGTAGCTGCCTAATTTTATTTCCCCCCAAATCTTTGAACTTTGCTTTCAATGCCAACCCAGGCTCTGTCCCTCCCATTCTGCTTGCTTTCTTTTGGGATTTGCAAATTACAGGTCTGCTTTGGTATTGAAAGACATTCGTGGACACCCCTTCCCACACACCCCAACAAAAACCTCCGCCCCAAAATTACTGATATATAGTCACGAAACACACTTTATGATATTGCCAGATACAGGATAAAGGACAGATAAATCAGTAAGAGTAATGTCCCCTTGTCATAGAACCAGTGTCTTTGACCTTCAGGGTTAGGAAACCTGACAGTCACCAGTGCTTTGTTCTCCGCCTTTAATCCCTTGCATGAGATGCCAGTGTGGGATCTGTTAGGTTTGAATGGCTAGCTTGCTGTGGCCTAGGGGGTTACTATAGTAACACCGAGCTTCCAGGTATTCATGTGGGTGGTGTCAAGAACTGGGAATGTTTCCAAAATGTTCTTAGTGTTCCATCGTCCCCTTGGGGTCAGATTCATTTCATGCTGTCGTGAGGTGAGGCAAGGGCCATGAATTTGAGGCGACAATCCATCAGCGATCAGAAGCCAAGTTGCGTTTTCTTAGTAACAGTTTTGAACCTGGAAGGAAGCCAGTGTGGTCTCACAAGTCTCGACTTCAAAGCCTCAGGGGGGAAAATGTGGCCTGGTTTCGGCTAGATCAGTCAGCAGTAGCTCGCTGCGGCTTCAGAAACAGCACACGGTCACTGTAGAGAAGCAGAAAGTGAGGAAGAAACACCAGCGAAGGCATTGCCTATTCCCCTGACTGCCAGTCTTGCGTATCCTTGAGGCGATTTTTCTGTGTGTCCCTATGAGGATGTAACTATTATCAAAATGAATTATTTCTGTACACACATTCTGTGACCTGTTTCATTAGTCAACCGGTTTCGTTTTAAATATGTTTTAAAGGTATACTACTATCCAAAGGATATTTAGTTTTACTGCTAGCTTTTTGCAAATGGCAAATCTGATACCTCACATTGCATGCATCTTGGTTGTTATAATCTAAGCATGAGGAAACGTTCCATTATATTGGCACTTGTGTAGGGGATGCAAACGTTGAGTACTGACTGTATCTCATCAAAAAAGATTCTAATTGACCTGATAAAACAGCAGGAGCTTCAAGAGACTTGGCTGGCTCTCAGTGCATCAGACTGAAGACTCTCTTAACCAAGGAACAATAGGACCTTTAATCTGATAGTTTAGAGACCCTAGGCCTGGACCCTATCCAAAATCATAGTTTTGTTTTAGAATTAGCACAACCAATTCCATCATACGCAGACTGCTCCCTGGGTGGACCACTCAGTGAATTGCTTTTTGGTGTGGGATTTTCTTTCTTTCTTTTTTTTTTTTTTTTTTGGCTTGGCCAGGAAGTAATAATTTGGCTTTGTATTTTTCCTTTCTTTGGGTGCTGTTTACGTATTTCTTTGAAACTCACACTGTTAAACAGACTATCTACAAAGGTCTTGATAGCATATTGGAAGCACTGGGCAAACTGAGTGCATCACTGCAAAAATCCCTTTATTTAGTTGTTTTTTTTTTTTTTTTTTTTCTTTTTCCTGGAACCAGGAGGGGGTGAGTCAGGTTGTTAGCTTGATTGATTCTCTCAATCCAGCTCACCTGGCCAGGGTGACCTGCTGGCTCCACCCCTAGGCTGAAACCACATTTGCAATTTGGGGATTCTAAATCAGTGTCCTCATCAGCTTCTTTGAAGTTGGATAGTGTTATCTTAGGAACAATTCTTTTGAAGTATATTGATTTCCTCTGAATCTCTAGGTTTGGTCCAGTTTCTTAGACAAAAGAGTAGGATGCTTTTCCCCCCTATGCATCCAAGACAATGCATAGAAATCACAGGTTTTCCAAGCTCTCACCAAGAGGACACAGGATTGTTTGAACTCATAAAAGCCCATGTATGGTCTCAAATTCCACACTGTAGTCATTTCAGTCTGACAAATCAGTGCGTATCATTTTAGCTTTGATATTGAAAAAAATTTCTAATTTTTGAAGTAGGATTTTGAAATTGTTCATGGTTCAGGGAGAATGAGGTCTTTTCTCTTTCTGAACAACACACCACTTCCTACTATACCAGAACTTAGGTCCTTAAGTATAGTTTTCTCACTGGAGAAAACAGGCTCACACTCCCTTCTTATGACTGAATCACTATAGGTATTAAATAAGGTTTTTAAGGATTAAGAATAATTCAGTATTTTATCTCAGACTTTTGTTACTGTCTGAAGTGAGTAACTGGTAATTGGAAGAAGTAGCTGACATGCTTTGAATATGTAGTGTAGACTAAAAGTTGACAGAGAACTGCCTCTAGTCCCTGGCTCTTCAGTTTAAGACCTGCAGAGCTTGAAAATTCTCTGGAGCATCATCCCTTCCCACAGGCACCGACTATTCTCAAGACTGAACCAGGCGGCCCCTAGGAAAAGTGGAAGGGTTAGAGACACCTGCTTGTTCAGATCACTTTTCATACAGCAGGTGGAGGCACACGCCTTTAATCCCAGCACTCAGAGGCAGCAGCAGGCAGATCGAGTGAATTCTAGGACAGCCAGGGCAACAGACAGAAATAGTCTCTCAGAAAACAAACAAGTAAAGGAAACTGGAGCAGCCACTGTCTCCACACTATTCCCTCACCTAGGACACTGTATATGTATATGTATATGTATATGTATATGAATTCATGTTTTGTATTTTGTGTCTGATCTCCTCAGGAATTAAACTCTTTCTCAAAAATTATTTTACATGTTGGGCATGTTGGCACACACCTTTAATACCAGAACTAGGGAGGCACTGAGTTCGAGGCCAGCCTGGTCTAAATAGTGGGTTCTAGGACAGCCAGGGCTTCATAGTGAGCCACTCTCTCAAAAAACAAAACAAAACAAAACAAAAACAAACCAAAACCAAAAAAACCAAAAAAACAAAACCCAAAAAACAAAAACCAACCAAACACACACACACACACACACACACACACCAACAAAACAACAACAACAAAAAAGGAACAAAACAAAAGCAAGCAAACAAAAAGAAGTATTTTACATAATGCATAAGAAATTTCTTTCTCATGCCAGGCTTTCTGAAGACAAAGAACACATACATGACATAAAATGGAGCCAGTGAAAGCTAACCATAAAGCTTCTAGCCACTGTGACAGAAGCTGTCCTTTTCTGAATTCCTTGGCTGACTAGCTGTCCTGATTAAGGCTCTTTCTTCACTCGTCAGGTTAAACTCACTATGAGGAACAGAATGTTTCTCCTCTCTCACTGTTTGTATCCCATCATGCACCTTGGCTACTGAGCCTTGTGAACTGTGGACCAAGGAAAGAGTGCATCACCATGCCAAAATATTCAGAAAATTTGGCCCTAAAAGTTGATTTCGAGTCAAGAGTAATGCTGATCTGAGAGCTGGGAGAATGTGAGCCCTCTGTATCCATGGCTCCATGTCCTCAGACAGCCTAACAACCTACGTTTGTCCACCTGGCTTCAGTATGCCAATTAAAGAATTAAAAAACAGTGAAAAGAAGAAAAAGAAGGTATATTCAGTGTGGCCACATTGGGAGGAGAAAACAGGGACCCTGCCATCCCCTTATCTATCATTTGTGTCTGGGTCTGGATGTAAGGATTTTGTTTAAACAGAGGACAAGAGGTCTACATAGCAGAGCCATCCTGGTCAAGGTAGGGGGTCCTGCCAGTCACGACTGTCTCAGCTCCATTCTCTGTAGCAAGATGGTTCTCCTATCCCGAGAGACCTGTGGAAGCTGGGTTTTCATGGGACGTTCCCTCCCCACCCACCCCCTCCCCCAGTGGTCTGACAGCCAAAAGGAAGGGTACACGTGCCTCTTTAGAATATCTCCACTCTTCCCATGATAGTTAACCAACCAGTTGGCCAAAAATACTTGGGAAAGTGTATCTGTAGTGACCATGATCAGGCTATAGGCTATTTTTATAGCTTGCATTTCATTAGCTGTAATCTACAGATAGTTACAGAGTACTCTAGAGATGATTTAAAGTGGCCTGGAGGGTGTGCATAGGATGTAAATGCTACACCACTTCACACAAGAGGTTGATGTGAGTCCTTATGGGAGGGCCTGGGACTACTATCATCAATATTAAAAGTGATGATACTGGAGTTTTCTTACATGTAGAATTTTATCCCCACACCTAAGATATTTACCTGTTGAAGTCCTGATCCCCAGTACTTACAATGTGACCTCTTTGGAAATAAGAGTGGTAGCAGAAGTAACTTGTGAAGATGATGTCATGCCAGAGAAAGTGGGCCCCTAACTCCATTGGCTACTGTGGACAGCACATACTAAGAGTCTTAGGGAAGACTGGCTGACCTGTCCCAAGGATTATTAGGACATAGAGAAGCTCTTTCCCTGGGCTCTCAGAAGCATGGCTGTCTGTGCCCTGATTGTGGCCTTCTAGCTCCAGAATTATAAGAGAATACATTTCTATTTATCTGAGCTACTCTATCATTTTGTTATAGCAACCTTAGCTAACTAATAGTAGATATACATTTCTCTCCAACCTAGTGATCCAGTTATCATAATAACAATGGTGGTTTCAGGGCAACAGATCTGTAAAGCTATTCTTGCATTACACTGCTTTGGGTACATGTAGGGCATGAGTTCAGGCATGGTACAGGCATGGGCATGATTAGGGTTCAACTTCTCCACTTTTGTTTGTGACATTATCTGTTCACTCACAGGTCATCCTTGTTGGCTTCAGTTGTCATTGCTTTTTGATATGTGTCAGGATAAAAAGTGCCCCATGAATGATTTTTTAGTTTGGTTTTGGGATGGCTCCTCTTATTTGGCATTTTTAAAATATGAGTTTCACAGTTTTCTTTTTCTTCTCTGTTCTTAAATATTGCTGTAAAATGTAAATTATATAGTCTTAATATACTTAATTATGAGATATTTATTTCCAGTATTTCTTCCAGGAAGGGAGATATTAGCATTGAATTTTTGTACTTCAATCTAAATATTTATTTATTTATTATTTATACATATTCTGCTCACATGTGTACCTGCCTGTCAGAAGAGCGCACCAGATCTCATTGTAGATGGTTGTGGGCTACCATGTGATTGCTGGGAATTGAACTCAGGACCTTTGGAAGAACAGACAGTGCTCTTAACCTCTGAGCCATCTCTCTAGCCTCTTGTACTTCAATCTATAATGTTATAATTTTAACATATTTTCTCTTTAGCGGTCTCACATATAGAGTCCCAACTTGCTCTTCCAAATCCAGTTTAACCTTATTTATATCCCTTCTTCCTTTTATCCAATCCATGGTACTTTTAAAAGACACAATTATTACATTCTCTTATTTGATTTTTTTAAATGAAGGACTTGCAGTAATTGTAATTAGATTAACCACAATCCCTGTTCCTGGTGAAATGTCAGGGTTTGTTCTATGGGCTTTGTATAACTTATGAATATCAGTCTCTCACATTCTGTGATCTTATCACCAGACACAGAGTGAGGGTCTAGGAAAGGCAGATTGCTGACAAGATTTCCACCTCGTATTCTGCCTGCTTTTATTAAAGCAAGCCATTAGCTCGAATCTTGTGTTCATCCTGTCATATCCACGCATTTCTAAAATCAGATATTTTAACTTTAATTTTAGTTGATTTTCAAAAACTATGCTTTATGTACATACTTGAATTTTCCTTTTCTACAATTTTATTGCCACGATCCCTCTACATTGGTGTCTCCCTTTGTGAGGCTTTCCTATGATACAGCCACAGGTTGTGAGGACTCAGCTTCCAAAGTGCATAACATCTGTGCGTGCACCCCACCCCCACCTTCCAGCACATGTCATTCTCACAGATTGTCAGTTTTTGGCTAAGCAGATGCATTCATAATGACGTCATGTTGTCTTCTTGCTTTTCATCTCCCCTGAGCATCTGTTCATGTGCTCAGTGTCCACATAATATTATCTCTTCTCTCAGGCACCGATGTCATCTATTTGGCTCTGTCTTCTTTTCTATCCTGGCAGGAATTGTGTAGAAGATTCCTATTAACTCTTTCTTGTCATGTGTACTGAATATTTTTTGAGTTATCAATTTATCTTTCCACTATAAGACATTTTCTAATGAAAAAAAAAAAAAAAAAACCAGGCTGGAGAGATGGGCCAGCGGTAAGTACGCTGTTTGCTCTTTCAAAGGTCCTGCGTTCAATTCCCAGCAACCACATGGTGGCTTACAACCATCTACACTGGGGTCTGATGCCCTCTTCTGGTGTGCAGGTGTACATGCAGATAGAACACTCATACATAAATAAATAATATAAAGCCTTTTAAAAAGAAAAAACTAATTTATTTGTTTTTTGTTTTTTTAGCTTGAGTCTCCTTCTGTGGTACATATTGACTTGGAACTCATAAAGGTCCTTCTGCCTCATCTGCCCCAGCCTCCTCAGTGTACAAGCATTGGGCCACCACATTCTGTTTTTAAGTTTCAATATGGTTAAATTCCAATTTTCTCATAAAGTTTCGATCTTCCTTCTTCCATTTTTATGTGGTCTCCAGGGATTAAGTTCAGGTCACCAGTCATGTGTGTTGATGCACACACTGCCCTCTAAATATGCAAAATTATTGTGAATTAATTAAAACTATGTCTTACTTGGCTTGGTGATGAAGACCTTACACTCACCCACTTCAGATGCTGAGGCAGGGGGATTCCAAGTTTAAATGCTGCCTTGGCCAATTAGCAAGACGCTGGTTCAAAATAAAAAGTAAAAGTCAGGTGATGTAGCCTAGTGGTAGGGTGTGCTTAGCATGCCCAATGCCTAGGTTCAATCTCCTGTGTTCTAAGAAGAGTCCATGGCTCCTCTTTGTCCTTAGCACTTCTGTTTTGTTAGCTTCTTGATACTCTCCACTAGCATATTGACAGGCGTCTCCATGGATGATTTGGGAGAACAGTTGACATTTTTGCAACAGAATCCCAATTTTCTAGTTCATGAACATGGAACTCGACTTCATCCATCCATCTATCCATTCATGTTCCTAAATCTTTGAACAGTGTTAACAGTCTTCTGTGCAACAGACTTCTGTAAGCTGTCTTGTGGTTCCTTTCAGGAATACACTCAGCTACTTGACAGGTTTTGATGTTATTATAAATGCTGCACTAAGAGCCACGCTTTCTAGCTGTTGTTATTGATTATTATTGTGTGTGATTCATATTTTATGTATGTGTTTGTGTGATATGTATATGATGTGTCTGATAGTATTGATGTGTGTGTGTATAATCTGTGTATGTTGTGTGTATGTGTATGTGATGTATATGTGCATGTGTCTGTAAGGTGTATGATATGTATGTGTATGACATGTGTATGATGTGTGTGTGTTGTATATGTGTGATGTGTGTGTATCATTTGTGTGTGATATATGTGATGTGTGTCTGCTTGTGTCTGTATGGTATATGTATATATGATACGTTATATGTGTGAGATGTATGTGTATGATGTATCTGTGTGATGTGTATGTCATGTATGTATATGTAGTATGCATGTATATCTGCATGTATTTGTATGGTGTTTGTATATGTGTAATGCATGTATTTTCCATGTATGCATGCAGTGTGCATGTGTGTGCATGCATGTTAAGGTCAGAGGACAACTTTCAGGAATCATTCTCTCCTTCCACTGTGTAATCCTGGAATCAAGTTCAAGTCATCAAGCAAGTGTCTTTACCTGCTGAGTCATCCTGTCAGTCAAATAGTTCTTTTACTGATATAGAAACATGTAATCGATTCTTGCTTGCTGACATGTATCAACAGTCAAGCTCACCTTAAAAAAAAATACCATTTATTTATTTATTTAGTTTTAGTTTTAGTTTGTGTAGTTCTGGCTGTCCTGGAACTTACTCTGTAGACCTCACTGGCCTTGATCCCAGAGATCTGCTTATCTCTACATTTGGGCGAAGTACATCACTAATATCTGAATATTTCATTTGTATTCATGAAAATATTAGTTAAAGTTACTAATTCTGAAAATGTATCTTCAATTTCCTTTGGATTTTCTTTTTCTTTTTCTTTTTTTGCAATTTTCTTAGCACAATTCTTACAGCTCTTATTTTCCAGAGCAGATACATTTCATGTGCTTCCCTTTCCCTGCTTTGCTATTCACGTTAAGTTGCTAGTGGGGAGCAGCGCAGAGACAGCAGGGGGTCTGCTCTCATCACACTCCCAGAAGGCAGCTATGAATGTTTGTAAGCATTTCTGTGGGTAAAAAAAGTTCTTCTCTATTTTGAGTGTGTGAACAGCTTATAGGTTTTTGTATTTTAACTGTGTATCATCATCATCATCATCTCTGCGTGTGTTTGATGTGAAGGGCACGCACTTAAAGCCTATGTGTGTCAGTCAGAAGACAACTTTGCTGGTGTTGCTTCTCTCTTTCAACTTTTACAGAGGTTCTAGAATCAAATTCATATTTTCAGACTTGCCAGCCCTGAATAGTTTTTGTTTTTTTTAAAATCAACAATAGATGTAGAATTTTATAACTAATTTTCCTACATATGTAGAGATTCTCATATGATTTTTCTTTTACTTCAGTTATTTTAATAATGGAGTAGCTTAGTGATTCGTTGACTGGCTAATTGATTTCTGAACGCTTAACAAGCCTTATGCTTGTGGATATAGTCAACTAGAATAAAAGTATTATTATCATTTCTTATTGCTGGAATTCATATGTTAATATTTAAATGGTAGGTTACTAATGAAAGGACTTTAAATTTTTACTTTTACATTTAAAAAACATTTTTATTTTTAATTTTGAAACAGGATTTCACAAAATTTCATGGGTAGGACTTGAACTCACTGTGTAGTGGAAGATGACATTAAACTCTGTTATCATATCCTATTTTATGCAGTGACGGGAAATGAACCTGGAGCTTCCTGCATGCTAGGCAAGCACTCTACCAGTCCAGTTCCCTGCCACTAAAAAAAATAATACTGCATAGGCCACTGAAAAAGAATTGAATGAGCCAGGAAGTGGTGGTACATGCCTTTAATCCAAGTATTTGGTAAGGAGAGTCAGGTGGATCTCTGTGAGTTCAAGGCCACTCTGTGAGTTCTGGTCTACAGAGTGAGTTCAGGCCACTCAAGCTACATAACGGGGAAAACTTGTCTTAAAACAAACAAACAAACAAACAAACAAACAAGAGAATAGAAGGGTTGATGTATAAGAATTTTCAATAGAAAATAGCACAAAACAGAATTTTTTTCATTTTTGTTTTTTGAAAATTTTATTGGTGTAGCATGGACAGGCAGCACTGAAATTTTGCTGTTTATTTTTATATCAAATGTCAGGAATGATCAGCTCACTAGGCCCTCAGTCTGTGAGGCATTCCTCTTACGAGGCTGGCAACACTGAAAAAAGAGCATCATTCACAGTTACATGACATTTCATGCTACCGTTTTAGTATATATTGCATATATTTATTTATATAAACATAAACATTTATATACACAATTTTCACTAAGATCCTTTAGCATATTATCTGAAAAGTGTGCTCAATGACAGTTCATTTTGAACTCTCAGCTTTTTGTTTGTTTGTGTTTTGTTTTGTTTTGACAGTGTTTCTTTTCATAGCCTTGGCTGTCCTGGAAATCAACCTGTAGACCAGGGTGGCCTGAGTGCTGGCATCAGCTTTTCCGATGTAGTGCGATGGTTGATGTTGTCAACTTGATAGAATCTAGAATCACTTGGGAGAGCCTGTGGGGAGTTGTCTAAATTATAACAATTGACACATCTTAATTGTGCAGGGATTTTCCCTGTACAAGGGCTGCTATATGCAGCCGAGAAAGCCAGCTGAGCAGTGAGCACACAAAATTTGCTCCTCTCTGCCTTTTGCCAACTGCTGCAAGGCTACTAGCTGTCTTGGGCTCCCACTTTTATGACTTCCCTGCAATGCTGGACTAGAACCAAGAATTGTGAGATTTAGTACCCCTTCCTCCCCAGAGCTGCTTTTGTCAGGGTATTTTATTGAAGCAACAGGAAAAGTAATCAAAACAATAGCCAAAAGCAAAAAGCGGGAACTGTGGGGCTAAGGAGTGATGGCAATGGATGTGATCTGTTGCTTCGTCGTTGTTTTATACGCAAAGTCACATACAAGTTGAGCATCCTTAATCTGGGAATCTCAAGCCCCATACACTCCTATATCAGAAGCTGTTGCCGTGCCAAGATGGCATCTCAGGCAAAAGATTTCATACCATGTACAGAATTATTCAAAATACCCTTAAAGACTATCTCATTGTGATGGTTTGAATAAAAATGGCCTCCATAGGTTCATAGATTTAAATACTTAGGCAATGGTACTGTTTCAAAGGATTAGGAAGTGTGGCCTAGTAGCAGGAAATGTGTCACAGTGGGGCGGGGGATGGGGTTGGTGCTTGGGGCTTCAAAAAGCCCATTTCCAAGAACATAGTCTCCTTTTTCTTGCTGCTGGCAGATTCTGATATAGAGCTCTCAGCTATCATGGCTGCTATGCTCCTCACCATGGTGACAATAGATTAAACCCCTGAAACTGTAAGAGTGTCCATGGCCGTGCTGTCTCTTCACAGCAATAGGACACTAAGACATTTATCTTAATATATGTATTATGATTTAAAATAAGAAAATAAGATAATAATATACCAGGCAACAGATATTATATTATATGAGTTTTATTAAATGAGCATGGGGGAGAAGGATAGGGGGAGGGGTAATAGAGAGAGAGAGAGAGAGAGAGAGAGAGAGAGAGAGAGAGAGAGAGAAAGACAGAGGAAGAGAGAAAGGAGGTAAGGGAGTAAGGGAAGAGAGGGTAGATAGAGGCAGAGAGAGAGCCACAGGAGGGTCTGTCCTTTTATATAGCCCTGACATCATAGGTAGGCAGACTGAAGCAGAATCCTAACAGTATGTGCACAAAACAGAAATTAATTTTGTGTTTAGATATTTCATTGTATATGTACCTATATTTCCAGGGCCTGAAAAAAACCTGAAACCCAAGCCACATCTTTTCCCAGGCATTTTAGGCAAGAGGTGCTCAGCCTGTATTTGTCTTTCCATAGAATGGGCTTGGTGCCTTTTTGGAGACAAGGTGGGGTCTCATTCTGCCCTCCCCAGGTCACTAAGAAGGACGGCCACATTACTCTACACACTATGCCTGCAGGACTCCAGGCCTCTGAGATGAGGACCCGCTCTCGTCTTCAGCAGGGGCTGGCTTGGGGGGTGGGGAAAGCAATCGTTTTCGGTATCAGCCTTGCACAAGGGCTGTTATTTTTCCTGTCATGTTTGTTGGGGTCCAGCTCAAGTTTGTTTTTCTTGCAGAAAGGCAGGAAGGCCGATTTGGAACACACACAACTCACATGTCATGGACGATGATTTGGTCCAGTGCTTGGCATTGACTCCCTGACAGTTAAAAGGCCAGGGTGGGCCGGTCCCAGCAGCCAGCACTGAGGAACAAGGAAAGGGAGCAAGAAGGCAAGATCCTTATCTGCAGGGCTCTGACCCAGCCTGCCATTCTTTCCCCCTGCGCTCTCCTCTCTCAGGGGACTTCTGGCTGCCACTCACACAAGCTCCTGCCTGCCCAGAGACCCCCACGGCCCAGGGGCCACCCCTACTTTCTCTGTCCACCTCTTCCTCTTACTGAATGTGTGAGGAAGCATCCCGCCCTACGGAGGGGAAGGTCTGGACCAGCAGGCATCGATGCCTCAGCCTGTGGGAGCAAAGGCAGGAAGAGGGCGAGAAAAGCCCTTTCCAGTTTGGACCCAAGACTGTCGGTCAGCTTATTTGTTGAAAGGGTGGGTTTTTTCCAGCAGCCTTGACATTCCGTGCAGAGGATGGTGGGTTCCGAGTGTTTCTCAGTTTTATAGACTAATAGGTGCCGTCCCTAAGATTGACTGACACACAGCTCCAGACTTCATGAAGAGTGACTAATTACAGAGAACGTTGATTGGATTAACTTGAAAAGAAAAACAATATATACTTTTGGAGTAACTCCTGCCTGTAAAATCAGCATAAGGGAGCCTGGGGCAGGAAGATCTTGAGTGAAGGAATTCTTGGTTTTTACCAAGATCCTACCTCAAAAAAAGGGGCGGAGTTGGCCATGTAGCCTAATGATATAGCACCATACACCATGTCACGCCTAGAGTTCAATCCCAAAATAGCCAAAAGAAAGAAAAAAAAAAAAGTAAACAATAATGTTTAAAAACTGTAGTCTGACAGGCTTCCTCAAATATTTGAGGCAGTCTGAATTCCTTTGGGAATGTTCTTGCAGCCTTGTAAAATGTATCTTTGGCTTGTTTAGATATCAAAGTATCCACTTGCTCCCCCTAATGAGGACTCTGGGCAAAGAGCAGAGAGTTGAATGGAAGAGTTGGGGCTCAAGGGGTGGAAGGACCTGGAGGGGTCAGGAGCTCCACAGGGAGACCACCAAGGTCAACAGATCTGGACCCAGGGGGCCTGCATAAATTGATGCACCAACCAAGGACAATGCATGCAGAGTACTTAGACTCCCCCCCCCCATCCAGATGTAGCTGATGGACAGCTCATTCTCCACATGGAGAAGGGGTGGGGGAGGGAGAGGGGCTGCCTCTGACATGCACTCTGGTGCCTGCCATTTGATCACCACCCTTTGGTGGGTGGCCTTGCAGGCACACAGAGGAAGGGGATGCAGGCTATTCTTATGGGACCTGATAGGCTGTGATCAGATGGTGGTGTGGGAGGAGCCTCCTACCCCATCAAAAGTCTAGGGGAGGAGAATAGGGCTCAAGAGGGAGGGGAGGGTGGGAATGGGAAGATAAGAGTGTGTGGGGACCCCTGGATGGGGAGGCCTGGTGGCACTCAGAGGAAGGCTAGCAGGCTACCAAGAAGAGACTTGATACCCTATGAACATATACAGGGGGAGGAGGTCCCCCTCAGTCACAGTCATAGGGGAGGGGAGTAAGGGGAAAGTGTGAGGGAGGGAGGAATGGGAGGATACAAGGGATGGGATAACCATTGAGATATAATGTGAATAATTTAATAAAATATATTAAAAAAAGAAAATGAAAAAAGAGTGTGTGGGGAGGGATAACAATTGTGATGTAATGTGAATAAATTATAACAAATAATTTTTAAAAAGTGACCAATGAGGGCCTGTTTTGGGTCGTTGCACAGGGAGCACATTCTCAGTTTCTTGGCATGGCCTCTCAAGAAATGATAGCCGTTTGTGAACGCAGCAAGAATCAGGCTCAGACCTGACCTCAGGGCCCAGCTCATGCCAAGTAGATCCCCTTTTTTTGAGCTGTGCTTCCAGCCCACTGTGGTTATACTTAGAAAAGAAACCTGGGCTACAGACTTAAGGCTATCAATTAAAAACTCACTTTCACCTTGATAATTATAGGAGCTCATTAAACACTTGATTGTTGTTTTTCAACTAGTGGTTTTCTTCATGGCAATTCCTATTTGTGTGTTCTTTTCTCCCTAACTTGTGCAACATGCTAGAGACTTTGTTCAGGGCATTTGGTTCCATTCAGCTTCTCAGCCTGCAACTGGAGCATTTGGAAGGAAGAGGGATCAGAAATGCAGGGCCATTTTCAGCTTTACAATGAGTTGGTGCCTTAACTGGTTTGCATGAGATACTGCTTTAAGAAAATGGAAAATAAAAAGTAAGTACATTGGCAGAAACATATGGAATTATGTGTGCTCCACACAGTAGGGTTTTAAAAAATCATTTATTTTAGTCACAGCAAAATGTATATACTATAAAGTGTTCTATTTTAATCATTTTTAAAGAGTAGAGTTGTCTTAGTTGAGGTTTTTATTTTGATAAAGATCGTGACTAAGAGCACGGTGGGGAAGGAAGGGTTTGTTTCAGCTTATAGCTCTCACCGTCTATCAAGGATGGAACTCAGGGCAGAAGCTCAACTGGGGCAGAGACCATGGAGGTTGCTTACTGCTTAGTGGCTTGCACCCCATGGCTCGCTCAGCCTACTTTCTTATACAACCCAGGACACCTGGCAAGAAGTAGCCCCACCCATAGTGAGCTGGGCCCTCCCACATCAATCATTATTCAAAAAAGTGCCCTATAGGCTTGCCCACTGGCAAATAGTGGGGGTATTTTTTCAGTTGAAGTTCCCTTTTCTCAAATGACTCTAGACTATCAAGCTGACAAAATCCTAACCAAGACAATTGACTCTTCGTTAACCTGACATACAAACATACCTTTAAGCCTTTTTTGTTCATCTCCAATAACCCATACTAATATTAATATTAATGTCACAATGTAAAACATTCCAACTTTTTTTTTTTTTTGAGACAGGGCTTCTCTTTGTAGCCTTGGCTGTCCTGGACACACTTTGTAGACCAGGCTGGCCTCGAACTCACAGAGATCCGCCTACCTCTGCCTCTCAAATGCTGGGATTAAAGGCGTGCACCACCATGCCCTGTGAAACATTCCAACTTTTAACAGTGCCACAATCTTTAAAAATCCAAACACTTAACAAAGTCAGTCTTGTTTTACGTGCTGCGCATGGATGGGTTTATATAGTGTTGTTCTTGATTCCCACTGTAACTTAAAGGGAGGCTTACACAATGTCCCAGAGCCCTTGGTGTCCTGCAGACGAAGGAGGAAGATGTCCTCAAATTCCTTGCTGCAAGAGCTAACTTAGGTGGCATCAACCTTGATTTTCAGAAGAAGCAATACATCTAGAAGAGGAAGAGTGATGGTATCTTCATCATAAATCTGAAGAGGACCTGGGAGAAGCTTTTGCTTGCAGCTCGGACTATTGTTGCAGTTGAGAATGCTGTTGATGCCCGCATCATATCCCCCAGGAACGCTGGCCAGCCAGCTGCGCTGAAGTTTGCTGCCACTAGTGCAGTCACTTCCTTTGCTGGACTCTTCAAACCTGGGATCTTCACCAACCAGATCCAAGAAACCTTTAGGGAGTCACAGCTTCTAGTGATGATTGATCCTAGAGCTGACTCCCAGCCCCTCGCACAGACCTCTTACATCAACCTGCCCACCATCATCACTCTGTGCAATGCGGATTCTCCTCTGCGCTACGTGGACATTGCCATCCCATGAAACAACAAGGAACTCAGTGGGTCTGATGTGGTGGATGATGGGCCCGGAAGTATTCTGCATGTGTGGCACTATCTCTCTTGAGCACCCATGGGAGATTATGTCTGATTTTTGCTTCTACAGAGACACAGAGGAGTTTGAGGAGGAGCAGCCTGCTGCTGAGAAGGCTGTAACCAAGGAAGAATTCCAGGGCGAGGGGACTGCACCAGCTCCTGAGTTCACTGCTGCTCAACTAGAGGTGGCAGACTGGTTTGGGAGTTTGCAAATACCCTCTGTACCTATCCAGCAGTTCCCAACTAAAGATTGAAGTGCCCAGCCAGCCACTGAGGACTGGTCAGCAGCTCCTACAGTGCAGGCTGCGGAGGGGTTGGAGCCACCACTGCGTGGTCCTGAGTGCCTCTGCAGACATCTGAGCAAAGAGGGAAAGGTGGAAGGAAAATAAAGTTCCTAAAAGCTGGGGGTGGGGTGGGGAAGTCAGTCTCTTTAAAAGATCCCAAATCTCTTTCAAAGTTCCAAGCCTTTCTAAAATATCCAAAGTCTCCTCTTAACTGTGGGTTCCTATAAAATAAAGGAATTGCATACATCTTATTTCAAAAAGAGCTAGGATTTTCATAATCAGATCAAAGCAAACCCCAAATCCAACAGTGTAAAAAGTTCTTCACTGCTCAAGACTATTTCATCTCATGTGTATGTGCACAAAACAGAAATGAATTTTGTGTCTAACATCTGGGACTCATTCATGATTTTCTGGACACCAAGGGAATCCTTTTCTCCAGCTTCGCAATTGGCCACATCCAACTTGTCTCATAGGCTCAGACTAGTTCTATTCCACACCTGTTGGTGGTTGCCCATGGTGCTGGCATCTCCAAACATTGCCGTCCCCACAGTAACTGTACTGCATGTCACCAATGGCCTCTCCTGGGCCCTTTTTCAGACACTCTAACCCTTGCAGATGGAGTCAGGCATCAACCTCTCCCCATGACCCCTTCAATCCCAGGGCTTTTTCTGCAATTGAGTTTACAACGTCACCAAGGGACTTACTGCTTCTTCTTAGGGACTTGAGCCCTCCTTCACAGTCCCAAGCCTCACGTGTGCTCCATGATCCTTCATGCCTTTAAAACCAGCACCATCTGAGAAACTCTAACACCAATTTACCAGGTTCAGTTGCCAGGGCAGTTTCTGAAATAATAGCTCACTAAGCTCTGAACACCCAGTTGTTTTTCTAGCCCAAAGTTCCAAAGTGCTGCTACAATCCTCCCTAAACATAGTGGTACCCACAACCTGATACAAATTTCTTTCCTAGTTAGGGTTTCTATTGCTTCCACAAAGACCACAACCAGAAGCAAATTGGGGAGGAAAAAATTTATTTAATTTTAAGTCTCACATCAAATTCCATCACTGAGGGAACTTAAGGCAGGAATGGAAGGCATAAGAAGTGAGTAAGTGGCGTGGATGGGATAAAAGAATAGAATTAGTGTGATCTCAAAAAGGTGAGATCAGGGTCTAGAGAGATGGCTCAGCAGGTGAGGGCACTGGCTGTTCTTCCAGAGGTCCTGAGTTCAATTCCCAGCAACCACCTGGTGGCTCACAACCATCTGTACTGAGATCTGATTCCCTTTTCGAGTGTTCATGAAGACAGAACACTCATATACATAAAATACATACATAAATAAATATTTTTTGAAGGTGAGAGCAGACTTTTATTAGTGTGAGAGTTTGGTGCTTCCAGGACCCTGGATGCAGGATTTGGAACAGAGACTTGCTCATCTTATTTTCTTATACAGCTCAGAACCATTAGCCCAGAAGAGTGACGCCACCCACAGTGATCTGTGTCCACCCACATCAATCATTAAACAAAGAAGTGCCCCATAGGCTTGTCTGCCGACCACTCTGGTGGGAGTATTTTTCAAATGGCACTAGTTTGTGTCAAGTTGGCTAAAGTTAACCAGGGTTCAAGAGCACTCAGTACATTCACTTGTAGGATGGTTTTCACCACCATCCACCCACAGAATCCTTCTGTTTTTCTGAACTGAAACTCCCTATCAGTTAAGCAATCACTGCCCTATTTCTACCTCCTTGCACCTAAGAACTAGTATTTTACCGTTTCTCTGTAGGCACTTCACATACATGGAATCCAACAGTGTATATCCCTTTGTGGCTGGAATATTTTACTTACTATAATCCATGCTGTAGCTTGTGATAGAATGTCTTATCTTTTGAACACAGAGAAACATATTATTGTTTATGCATGGTACAGTTTTTCTATCAGCTTATCTACCTGTGATCTATTGGGTTGTTTCTGCCTTTTGTTGATGTAAAGAACGCTACTAGGAAATAGCTGTGCAAATACCTTTCCCAGTACTTATTAATTCTTTAAAATTTTTTTTTCACATTTAAGAAAAAGAATTTGCCCCCCTCCCATTGGAGCACCAAATAAAATCTTTTAAATGTATATTTATTTGAGTGTGTTCGCACATGTGTGTGAATGTAGATTACCCCATGATTTTATAAATTTTCTAATTCCAGAAATGCCTTCCAAAGGAGCTTGAATCCTACAGGAACTTTGTTATTTACTTTCCATGTAGTTAATTTTGTCTATTTCCTCATCAGTTAATGGGCTTCTCTTTACATTTATGGATTTATCTGTTTGTGGTACTAGTGACCCTCAGCTATGCTGCGCACGTGCTCCACCCACTGTCAGGGTGTGCACCTGAATCATTTGCTCAGTTTTTAGTTGTTCTCTCTTATAAAACTAAATTGGGAAACTGAGAGTGACCACACAGACAGATAAAGCGATGTGGATGGAAAAAGACTCCTCGCTGGGAACAGTTAGGTATACGACCCTTCACATCATCAGGTTAGCAAATGCCTGTCATTGTGGACAGTGGAAGAGGGGAACGTCAGTGAGGGGACAGTTGAGGATAGCAGTGAGGACAGGAAGAGAGAGGAATTGCATGACACAGTACAAGGGCAGATTCTCTTCTTTAAAGTTTATTTATTTTATATATACGAGTGCTCTATCTGCATGTACACCTACATGCCAGAAGAGGACACCAGAACTCATGTAGATGGTTGTGAGCCACCATGTGAATATTGGGAATTGAACTCAGGACCTCTGGAAGAGCAGCCAGTGCTCTTAACTGCTGAGCCATCTCTCCAGCCCTCAAAATAAAAAATTCTAATGCTTGCAATTAGAGCTTAGGTATGACAGCATCCTTATTTTTGCTCAGCAAGTGTTGTCACTCTTCTGGAATCTTCTCTTCCTAAGTCCAGACTTGGATTTCTAGCTGACTATGACTTCAGGACCTTGTCCTGAATTACCCTCTATAAGTCGGACATCCACCCAGACATTAGTCCCTATTTTACCACAAAGAGATGTAATCCTGCCACTTTCTCAAAGTAAGTTCACCATCACATCTCTCATTTAGAATTTTTAGCAAACAAAATGAAACCAGGACTTTAAAAACTCACACTTAAAGTTGCTAAGTTTTCATGAATTTTCATCTTCTTTAAATAGGATGCAGTAATCATAAATGATTACAGAGGTAATATTTAAAGAGTAGACTAGTGGCTATATCTAGGTTATTCTGCAAAACCAAGATTGACAAAATTTAGAGGTTTGTCAAGGTCAAAGGCTACAGGAGAGACAGAACTGACTTTGTTGTGTTCTCTGGCTTTGAATTCAGTCAGCTGATTTCATTCATGAACTCAACCAGCTGTGGACCAAATATAAAGAGGCTGCAAAGAGGAAGAGGACAGACACATCTGAGTATATACTGCTCATGCTCAGTGGCCACATTTCGGGACACTGAAGATCAACACTCTTACCCCAACACAGAAACAGAATCCCTGGCAGGTACCACAAGTAGAGAGACTCAATCCAGGAAGCTAGTTAGCAGGATGGAAACAACCCAATTTGTTGCTGGGGTGCTAGAAGGCTGAAAGAAAACACTGGTGATGCCCAAGTGACCTAGGCATTAGGAGCTGAAGCAGACAGCTCTTCCCCTCAGGAACTGGGGACACAAGGGAAGAGGTAGTGTTGCCATTGCTTTGAAGATTAGAGTTGGGGGAGTTCCCACAGTTGACTCTTGGACCATGGGGTAGTGCTCGGGTAATGAAGGGGTGCCCCACTGGGGACAGAGAATTGGAGTTACAGTTTTCCCCACTGATTGGCATTCATAGAAAGCAAACCCTTTATCCTTTCTTCTTGCCCCCATGCCTGATTCTTCCTGATAGAAAATGATGGAAGGCCACTGGGAGGGTGGTTTGTAGGGCTGCACCTGTGCTAGCCGCAGGACAGAACAGAAACCACGCAGCAGAACAGAACTGCTGCACACTGTGGGTGAAATGCTTGTGCCCTGCTCAGACAGATTTGTGGAAGCCAAAAAGCTTACAGTGAGGACACTTGAGGGTGTGACGTTTGAAAGATAAGCTAGATCATGATGCTGCCACACTCCTTGTGGAGAGGATTATGGAAAGAAATAAAAGATCCACACGAAGATAGAGCAAGAAAGTGGATGTCCTCATCAGATATTGGACAGGCCTGTATGATATTTTTACTGATTAAGACACCCAGTCTGTGGTATTGTGTTGTGGCAACATAAATTGAATAAAACTGCATGATCTAGCAATTACACTGTTGAGTATTTAACTATTCCTAAACTGAAAGTAGGGACTCAAACGTTCTCTTTTTTTTTTTTGTTTGTTTGTTTGTTTGTTTTTTTCTGAGACAGGGTCTCTCTGTGTTAGGCTTGGCTGTCCTGGATTCACTTTGTAGACCAGGCTGGCCTCGACCTCATAGTGGTCCTCCTGCCTCTGCCTGCCGAGTACTGGCATTAAAGGCACGCGCCACCATGCCTGGCTCAAGCACTCTCTTGCTCATTCAGATGGTAAAAGGCAGAGGTAATCAAGTAGCCCCAGGTAGGACTGTAGAAGCACAAGGTGGAGCAGACACACCTGAGAACACCGCTCAGCCTTAGGAAGAGACGAAGTTCTATCTCATGCATCAACACCCGGCAACCTTGGAGACCCTATAAGATAAGCCATTTGCACAAGTACAAACAACTCTGTTTGTTCCCAGTGGAGTCAACAGAGAGGAATGAAAGCAGGATAGCGTTGCCACAAACTGAAGGAACAGGGAATAAGACAGTAGCGAACTGGGAGTAAGGCATTACTTGGCTGCTGCAGCTTCTGTTTGGAAGAGGATAACGGAGTGGCTAAGCAGCTTGTCAGTGCACCTACACTCCACCCCCTGCACACTTACAACTGGCTACACCCATAAATTTTATGTTATGAGCCATGAAATACAAGTGGGGTGTAGTGTCATACTTTTTCGTTTGGTTGGTTGGTTGTTGTTGTTTTTAGGCAGAATTTCTTTGTACAGCCCTGGCTGCCCTGAAACCTGCTCTGTGGATCAGGTTGTCCTCAAACTTGGAGATCTACTTGTTTTATCCCAGTGCTTGGGAGGTAGAAGAAGGAGGATCTTTGTGAGTTCAAGGCCAGCTTGATCTGCACAGTGAGTTCCAGGACAGCCAGGGCTACATAGTGAGACCCTGCCCATGTGCCCCTCCTCCCCAAACACCCAACCCACAGCAAAAAACAAAACAAAACAAACAAACAAACAAAACAAGAAATACAGAGTAGACTACTGGACCAGGGACTTGCCATGTGCTGAGTTGCTGAGCGAGGGTGGTATGTCAGATGGAGGGCATATGGTTTTCATGCAGTTGTTTCCTACTTAGCATAAATGTATAGGATGTTTCCCTTTGCATAGTCAAAAAGGCTAGTGGAGTAATACAGGTGGCTGTCATCATTAGGCCCGGAAACAACTGGTGGCAGTCCAGGGGCGAGTGCTGGTTGATGACATTTTAAAGAAAGGGACTGAGAAGACCTATTCTAGAGACTTTCCAGCCAAAGCTCAGAGAGTGCAGAGGTGTGTACATGCAATGTCTTGGTGCCTCCTGTGTATTCTAGGATGCCAGGGAGCAGTGAATGGAACCCTGGACTCCAGAGTAGGAAGGGAATCCAGAGATAGGCGTGGAGCTGCCTTTGGGAGTTGGAGTCACAGGTTGTGGCCAGGGGTGGTGGCTGGCAGCAGCAGGTGCGTGAGGGAGAATAGGTAGGGAGAAAGGTGGAGGCAGAGGGCTGCAGGCTAGGGGGCAGAGGTTGTGGACTGTTACCTTCCTGATATGCTTTTTGAAGGTAAAACATCTCCCCCACACCTCCTAGCCACAGGAGGGCAGTGAGATAAAGCAAAGGGTCTGTTTGACAGCACAATGGCGGCTGTCACCTCATTCTCCAAAGCAGAACCCCTCAGGGCCTTGGTGGTGAGCACTCTGTCTGCTGGACCCAGGAGGGGAAGAAGGGGCCAGGAAAGGGATGCAGTGTGAGCCTTTGCAGGTAGGGTAGCATGCCAAAGAGGGTGGGCACAGTGACAAAGCCTAGAGCACAAGGTCTGAGGAACATGGAGGCTGCTGGGGCAGAAGAGCCTCAAACCCTTACACTCAGCTTTTGAGTCTTTGTCTGCATGTCATAAAGGATACCCACTCGCCCAGCTGCATGGAAGCTGCCCTCCCAACACCCAGTGTCATGTTGTGTCTGCCCACACTCCCGACCTCAGCACCTTTGGTTTCATTGATAGCCTCCCCAGCCTTGCATTTTACTGCTATGGGGGTGGAGAAGGAAGCCACTCCAGACTTATCTTTCACAGACCTCCCCTTAACTGGCTTCTGACATCTCTTTTTTCCTCCCCACTTTGCAAGTCTGGTGGAGGTTCTTTCACAATTTTGCAAAGGCCATTCTCACTTAGGTTGTAGAAAGAGCTAGCCCAGCAGGTTAGGTGCTAATGGTAAGGGTGGATATGTGGCTAACCTTGTCATCTACCTGCAGCCAGAATCACAGGACCCACCTCCAGCACCATTTTAGGGAGGTAGAGACTGCCTAAAATTTAGCTGTCCTCTGTCAGTGAGGGAAAAACAAGAATCAGGAAGCAAAAGTTTCTGAGATTTATGGAAAGATTAACCATGTACTGAGAAGTGGAATTCATACACAGCTGCCATGACCACTCTGTTCTTGAGCTGGAGACGCTAGTTCTGAAAAAGCACAGATATGTGCCGGCTGGGCTCATCCTGATCACCAGTGTAACAGACTTCGCAGATGGTCCCACCTAGTGAGACGGACTGTACTGGGCTGGGTGTGGCTTTGCTATAGTCTATGGTTCTGTGAGAAATGGTTAAATGGTGCAAGAAAAATAGCTTTGATGCAACGTGCTTTCTGATAGCACTTCCAAAATTCCTCCAAGATATTCAGATGCAATGAAAAGAGGGAAAACTGAGAGAAGATAAAGCCACCGGCCAGAACCGAAGTCTGATGCTCCCAGCAGCAAGATTTTTCTCACTAGAGATGGAATGCCACGGGGGATGGAAACCTTGATCTCAGTCTCTGAGCTCCAGAGTCCCTGACTTAAGTCAATTTTGTTAGTCCTGTAGATTACATGAATTAATGGAGGAATTGGTCTGTTTTGGGCAAAGTTTATGAATTTTAGAACATTAAATTTTGTAGCTCAAAAAGCCTTGAATTTCCTACTTCACTTTTTTCTATTAAAACCATCATATTATTAAAACAATAAGTAAATAAATGCACATACCTCTTAATATCCAAGAAAGCATTGGTAAACAAAAACAAAACTGAGAAACTATTACAAAATAGGTTAGCTATGTAGATGAGATGATTTTAATTACCATACTAAGATTTTTTTTCTGGAAAATTAATTTTTTTTAAGAATTAAAAAGAATTTATTTTAAATCTCTGTATTTCTGAATTCTGATTGAACTATTCTTTTTTTCCTTTTTAAAAATATATTTTATTAATTTATTCATATTACATCTCAATGGTTATCCCATCCCTTGTATCCTCCCATTCCTCCCTCCCTCTCATTTACCCCTTATTCCCCTCCCCTATGACTGTGACTGAGGGGGACTTCTTCGCCCTGTATATGCTCATGGGGGATCAAGTCTCTTCTTGGTAGCCTGCTATCCTGAGTGCCACCAGGTCTCCTCATGCAGGGCACGTGGTCAAATATCTGGAAAATTAATTTTGTTCTGCCAGATGGGATAGAGCTCTCCATCTTGCCTAGGAAGCTGACTTATTGACCGCCATGTCTTGGTCATGGTTCTGTGCCAGCGTACTGTAGTGTCCTGGTTCCAGGGGGCAGGGGAGGATGGAGGTGCTTTGCTTTCTGGATGGCTTGTTCAAGTGTTTGTTCTTTGTGTGTTCGGCAACACTTTCAGATGCAAGCTACAGGTCAGCTTCATGCTGTGCGATTCCTTCTTCCTTGACCTCTTCCATGGAGGAGCCCACTGAAGGGCATGTCACTTTACCTTATGGATACCTTTCTCAGCCTCAGTCTGTGACAGTGGCTTTGAGAGTCAGGAGAAAGACCCAGAGCCAAAGGGCTGTAGCTCAGATGTGGGTCCAGGACTATAGAGGGGTGTGCAGATCACTTGCTGGTTGCAACCTACTCCTGTGGAAACTCCATTGGTGGGGCCAAGCACTAATTGTCTTTCATCTGAAATGCTCAAGACTACAAATGTCCCAGACTTCAGGTTTTATGGTATTTTTTGTATGTATAATGAGGTACCTTGGTAATGATTCCCAACAGGGAATTTATTTGTATGCTGTCAACACTATATGCATATAACTTGAAGGAATTTATATGTGGAGTTTCTACTTAGGGCATCACGCTGGTGATCAGAAAGTGTGTTCTGATCTTGGGATGTTTCAGATTTTACAGGCTCAGAATGAAATGATCTCAGCTGAGTTACTCAACCCATCCATACTCCATTATGAGAATGAGTCTGATTGGTGGCAGCTTGAACACAGATTTTTTTTTTTTTTTTGCTAGACTTTCCTAGCATCCTGTAATCATGTTATTCTGAAACGCATCCAGTTTCCTAAATATGCTTTCCTGTCTGAGTCCTTATACACACTGTTATCTCTGCCCCCTTCCTTCCTCTTTAACCACAGCTCATCCTGGGCACATCTAAACTAGTTCAGGGAGAGGACCACGCACCCCCAGAGCACCCAGCATCTCCGACACGGCAGCACATCCTATGATACTACAGTTTACCATCTTTCTTTCTTTCTTTCTTTCTTTCTTTCTTTCTTTCTTTCTTTCTTTCTTTCGTTCTCTGTGTATGTGTGTTATCCCCACACATTATAACCTGTATGAGAAAAAGGAGGCCACCTGAGTTGTTCAGAGCTCTATCCATCGTGCCTCCTGTGGTTCCTCCTGAGCAAAGGAGGTGCCAGGAAGTAATGGTTGAGTGAACCAATGGTAATTAAGAGAAAGATAGAAAGATGAGAAATGCTTCAAAAGAGCAAAGAGAGTAGGGAAGAATGGCCAGGAATTAAGTAATTTATTTACTCATTTTAAGTGGAATTTATTAACATAATGTTATTGGAATTTAGGTCCTGCTGATATTTTCTTACCAATTTGCTTCTACAAACACTATTATCAGGAACACCTTTTCCATATAGCTCTTGTATACACTTTAACATACCCTTAGGAGAGGCTGATAGAAGTGGAATCTCTCTCTGAAAGGATTTCCGATTACTAGATGGTTGGGATCCATTTCATCCCATTACTCTACAGAAGCAGGTAATTTTGGTGTTTACTTCCTAGGGGTAAGTTATTTTCACATTTTAAGTATTTCATTTTATTTATGAAACATGTCCGTTGCAGTATAAAAACATAAAACATAATTTAGCTGACTTTAAATGTACACCTCCATGGCTTGGGCACAGTTACAGTGCCGTGTGACTGTGGAGGAGTGCACTCACAGTGTTGGCGCTGGGCACCAACATCTGTCACGTAACTCCCTGCTTCCTCCCACTTCACTTCTGTTTTTGATAATTTGCTGTTTGGGAAATAAGTTTGAGTCTCTTTTGCTTTCTGTCTAGCATTGATGTTAAATGGCTCAAAGACTTCAGACTGCATTAGGCCAAGTGCTGCAAGCATCTGTGCTTCGTGCTAAGGAAAGGCATCCAGAGGAAACAGGCAGGCTGTGATGCCATACAAAATGGATCCTAGACACAGAGGAGCATCCTTTTGTAGTAGTCAAGTGCCTCTTGATCATCCTGAATGATTTTCTTCTGTATTGTAAAATAATCCATACACGGTTGATCACCAGCAGGTTGGGGAATCTTGATCTAGAATAAGAAGTGGCTGCTGGCAGAAGTACTCAACACTAAGGATCATCCTTGAAATGATTGGCAGGACTTTTCAGAATAAGAGCACTGGCTGCTCTTCCAGTGGGGTTCAATTTCCTGCACCCACGTGGCAGCTCACAACCGTCTGTAACCCCAGATCCTCAAGCCCTGGCACCGTCACACAGACATGCATGGAGGCAAAACACACCAGTGTGCATGAAATAAAAACACATTAGTCTACAAAAAGAGAGCGCAAAAGACAGTTGGCTTTTGGTTTTAAATGACTTCTTGGAGAAGAAAGGTCTGCACTGCAGAATGGTGATGCCTGCTTCTGGATGTTCGGCTGGAGTAAGCCAGCATGAGACTCTGGGAGCCTGAGGTGTTCTTGGGCTCCTTTAAACAATAGCTGTCTGCAGCTCTGCTAATCATTGCCTCCTGCGCCCTTTACTGTTACTGCTTCTAAGCTCTGAGGTATTGTATGGAAACTTGGCTTGTAAGAGCAAGGAGGACTCAGGGAGGAGGAGGAGGAGGATTAACAGATTTTCATCTTTGTACCTTTTAAGTGGGAGGGCAGTCTCACAAACTGAGTCAGAGAGGTGCTTTTGTAAAGCTTTGAAGTTTTCCTTCGCAAACAATAGAATTTATTCGAGCCTTTCCCCTTCAAAGTAAGAGTCCCTCAAGCGAATGATTTCCTTTCTGTATTTCTTAACCTCTATAAACTGGTAGTGCATGTTACAGAAGCCTCACGGTGGGAGGAGTAAGCTAACCTCAGAATATAAATAAATGCTGAGGGGCTCCAGTGTAGAGAAATTTCAGATGCAACTTTAGAATTGCTTAGGGGATGTGTTTATTGCACCTACTGTGTGATGTTAACATTCCATGCTTATTGCTGAATAACACCACTGTGAGATTAAAACTGAGAATGTCATGTTAGCAGTGTTGGGAGTTGGCAGTGGTGTATGCTAGTGTAGTGGACCCTGCTCATCTGGAAGGAACACATTCTGTGGCATTCCTAAAGTGTGATTGTGCTCGGGGATGGTATTTGTTAACTTGTCAAAACTAGAGTCACTGGGAAGGAGGGACACTCGGTGGAGGAACTGCCTCCATTGGAGCGGCCCATGTGCACATCAATGAGGCATTTTCATAATTGCCAGTTGATGTGGTAGGGCCCAGGTTGGGCTGTATAAGAAAAGTAGCCGAGCAAGCCAGGGGAAGCAGAGCAGTAAGCCATGTTCCTCCGTGGTCTCTGCCTGGAGTTCTTACCCTGGCTTCCCCCGGTGATGGACTTCTAGTCTGTCAGCCGGAAAAACAGTCTTTCCTCCTAGAGTTGATTTTGTTCAGTCTTTTAATCACAGCAACAGAAAGCAAACTAGGACAGTGTGGAGGCTCTGGCCAATCCCTGAGCACTTAGGTCTGTATCAGCGGCTATTGATACATGATCAAATATGAAGAAGGTGTATGTGGCTTTGATACACAATTATCATGGTCAAGGGGATGAAACATTGACATCATACTGGAGAAAACCCAATGTCTACACTTCGCCATTTTTGTCATTGTAAATACCTTTAGAGTCACTGGTACCCTACCTTTATTAACAGGAATGTAAATTCCAGTCCTTCATCTTCCAAGAATTTCCTCATTGCAGACAAGTGTTAGTGGAACCTCTTCAGAACAAGACGTTGGCTATTTGTTTTGGTGAGTGTGTGGACTCTGTTCTAGAGCCTGGCTGACTCTCAGGCTCCACAGCACCACTTAATAGTGCTATAGTCAACCTGTCCTTCCAGTCCTGCTCATGCCTTAGTGCCCGCTGCTGTGTACTTTAGGAATGAAGGTTCTATCGGAGTCTTCTTCCAGAACAGTTTGGTGAGTTATAGTTGAAAGCCTTTTTGGTTGGGAGCTGCCATGGTGGGAGAATGGGCATCTTTTCGTATTAACCAGATTGGACTCTTCTGGAGATTCAGTAGTGATTTCTCCACCCTTTCCAGGAAGTTTTATATTTTTCAGTCCGAACTTACTCCTGAGTTTGCGTGGCCAGTCTCTATCATGAGCAAATAGTTTGGTGCCACTGTTTTCAGGAGACCCTTTATTGAAGTCTTTGCATAGGTTCACGACCTCCTTGTAGCTCCCATTAGTTGCGTCACATTTTCTGAAAGCCTTCTGTATTTAATCCTCTGCTCAGTTTTGCTGAGCACTTACATACAGTTGTAACTCTTCTAGTCTGAGTTGTGATGGCAATAGTAATGTGGATTTATTTTTCTTTTGTCATGATTTCAAGGACAGATTTGTTCCACAATAAATTTTATCAAGGCAGCATACTGTGTTGCTTTCTTTCCTTTTGCCTTAATACCTTTTGCCTTCTCACTTAAAGGACACCTTTCTTTGCCATGTTGTAATTGTCAGCCTCAGTACTTGTATTTGGAGACTGTTTTTTAGTAAGACAAGGGTCACCTGAGCACAAGCACAGGCTACTACAACACTCAATCTTTAACAGAGGGCGCTACTATTGGTCATGGGCAGACAGTACATGCTGTCATGGGTGGGGTGGGCAAAACAAAGCAGGACAGTGCAAGACCTCATGATAGCACCCATGATGTGCATTTTAAAGATTATGACTTCTTTTCTCCAGAGATTTTGATTCAATGTTTTTGGACTGGAGTTTACAATGAGTTATGGGAGCTTTGGGAAGGGAAAGCTTTGGGAATGGATAAGTTGGCATCATTGTAATATATTAACTAGCAACTATCATTAAGGAAAAATCAATGTGCATTTACACTTACTATAGGAACATGCTCTACAGAAAGATGTTATAGGAATGCATGCACATTTCTGGTCTTTGTTATTTTTAGGTTCAGTATTTACAAATTCTCATACTTGGTGATGTTTATTTGTGATAACAAGGTTGATACTTTCTTTGCTCTTGCAGTTATTTGAAGACTTGCACAGAGTGGAGGAAAATTTGAGTAACCTGACCATCGTGAGGCTGAAAGGTAAGTCTCTGCCTTCTTAACTCCCCTCTCCCACCATAAAAAAATTGTCCTTGTCATGGTTTATTTATCCTGCATTTTTTTTTTTTGCATTTGCACACTTTCATTAGAGATTTTGCTATTTTGAATGGTGCCCAAGTGCAGTTCTAAAACATCTCATAGTCTTTCCAAACTGGAAAGACTTTCTCCCCACTCATTCAAAAAACTATTTGTTTATTAACTTTACATCTCAATTACAAACCCCCACCTCCCCTCTCAGTCCCCACCTTGCACACCCTTTCTTCCTATTCTCCTGTCTCCTTCTCCTCAGAGAAGGGGAAGGTCCCCATGGGTAGCAGCCCACCCTGGCACATTAAGTTGCTGCAGAACTAGGTACATCCTCTCCCACTGAGGTCAGACAAGGCAACCCAGTTTGGAGAATGGTATCTAAAGGGAGGCATCAGAGTTAGAAAAAAACCCCATTCTATCTGCTTCGTATGTGTAGAGGGCCTAGGACCAGTCCATGCATGCTCTTTGGTTGGTGGTTGGTTCAGTCTCGTGAGCACCCATGGGACCAGGTTAGTTGACTCTGTAGGTCTTCTTGTGGAGTCAGTGACCCTGCCTGCTCCCCCAATCATTCCCCTAACTCTTCCATAGGAGTCTGTGAATTCTGTCTAAAGTTTGGCTGTGGGTCTCTGCATCTGTTTCCTTTAGCTGCTGGGTGAAGCCTCTTAAAAGCAAGGACATCTTGAAATTTGCAGAAAAATGGATGGAACTAGAGAATATCATCCTGGGTGAGGTAACCCAGACCCAGAAAGACACACATGGTGTATCCTTACTTATAAGTGGATATTAGCCATAAAGTACAGGATAACCATGCTACAGTGCACAGACCCAAAGAAGCGAAGTAATAAAGAGGGCCCAATGGAGGCTGTTTGAATATCACTCAGAAGGGGAAGTAAAATAGGTGTTGGAGGTGGATGGAAGGAGGGAGCTGGGTAGGACAGGGGATGGGGAGAAGAACAATAGTCGGGATTAGCAGCAGGGAAAGGGGGGTTGAAAAGGCTGGGTGAGAAAATGGAAATCGGAGGTGGGGGCCATCTTGAAACCAGCCAGAGATCTGGGATAGGGGAGGCCCCACAAAGTCTCTGGAGGTCACCGTAGCTGAGTCTCCTAGCAGTGGGTGATATGGAGCTGGAGGTGGCCACCTCCTGTAGCCAGGTAGGACTTCCAGTGGAGGATAAAGACACCAAACAATCCACAAAATCTGTGTCCTGCCTACAAGATGTGCAGGGACAAAGATGATGCAAAGATTGAGGGAATGGTTCACCAGTGATTGGCCCAACTTGAGATTCATCCCGTGGGAAAGAACTAATCCCTGACACTATTAAATTTACTCTGCTATGCTTGCAAACAGGAGCCTAGCATAACTCCTTTGGACCTTCTTATGAAGAAAATGTGGCAGGTAAGTTTTGTTTAGGGCTGCTGAAGTTCAATGTTAATGGGTCAGTAATGTATATTAAATAAGCAGTCATTAAAAAGCTTTGCTTTGTTAATCCATCAAGCCATAAAAATGTCAGTGGACATTCATAGGAGCCTTCCCCTGGCTTTCCCACAGAAGCAGTGTGTCATGTTGCCTAATATGATTAGCACAAGGAATACTACAACTCTGAATAACACGAGCTGGCACCCTGCAAATGGACATACACTGAAGAGAGTGTTTTACACATGTAAAATATAAAAAAATAAATATATATGCATAAAACTATATTCAAGGAAAAATCTACTTGAGAAGATAAAAATATAAACAAAGATAAAAATAAATGGAAGTATTTGAGTGACAACATGGAGAGCTTAACTGAGATGCGTTGGTAGCTGAGTGGAGAATGTATTAGCCTACCAGAATCCCCACTCCCTTTTATTGAAAACAGATTCTTTTCTCATACAATATATAGTTATTGTGGATTTCCCTTCCTCTACTTCTTCCAGTTCCCCCACCTCCGATCTGGATCCACTCCCTTTCTGTCTCTCATTAAAAGATAACGGGCTTCTAAAGAATAATAAAAAAAATAACAAAGTAAAATATAGTGAGATAAAACAAAAGCCATTATATCAAAGTTGGAAAAGACAAACCAACAGAAGGAAAAAAGCCATAAGAACAAGCACAAGAATACATCAGAGAACTACATGTTCACACACTCAGGAGTTCCATAAAAACACTAAACTGAAAGCTTACACAGACACAGACACACACACACACACACACACACACACACACACACACACACACACACACACACATGCACAGAGGACCTAGTGCAGACACCTTTTTGCCTGTGTTTGCTGCTTCAGTCTCTATGTGTTCATATGATAGGTACTCAGTTAATTTAGAGGGCTTTGTTCTCCTGGTGCCTTTCATTTTCTCTGGTTCTTACATTCTTTCTGCATCCTCTTCTGTGGGGTTCCCTGGCATCTGGGGGGAGGGATTTGATAGGGACATCTCATTTAGAGCTATGTTTCCAAGGTCTTTCTCTCTCTCAGTATAATGTCTGGCTACAGGTCTCTGTATTTGTTCCCATCCGCTGAAGTATGGCTGAATTAGGCACTGATCTGAGTATAGCAGAATATAATCAGGAGTCATTTTATCACCTTTTTTTTTCTTTTTCAGACAAATAGTATTTTGCTTTCCTTTAAGGCTCTGAGCCATCTAGTCTCTGGTTCCTGGTCATCCAGGCAGTGTTGGGTATGAGCTTCATCTTGTAGAGGGGCCCGTAAGTCAAATAGGACATTGGTTGGTTACTCCCACAAGCTTCGTGCCACCATTGCCCTGACATATTTTCCAGGTGGGACAGATTGTAGATCCAAGGTATTGTGGCTGGGTTTGTTTCTGTTTCTCTTTTGGTAGTCTAAAGAGTACCTTCATATACCAAAGATACTAGGACATAGGAGTGAAACTTCTGGCTAGGCACAGCTGTATACCTCGTCATGTTCAGTGAGCTGTGTCGGTATTGTCTTCTGCAATGGGGCCTTCTTGTCGGTTTGTATAGAGCAACCTATTGTCTTGGCAACAGCCTGCATTGTTTAGGGATTTCCATTGGACTCCTTTGGATAACAACTCAACTGGGTGTAACCCAGTCCCAGTACTGTAAGCTTTGTTTGGTGGTGAGAGGTGACTAGTTGGGACCCTGTCTCCCCCATTATTTGGAGACTTCACTAGGGTTGACCTCATGTATTTTAAGAAGTTTGTACTTCACCAGGTTTCTAAATAGCCACTCAATGTCCTTCAATTCTAGCCATATCTTTCCATATTCCCTCCTGCAAGCACCTCTCTCTTCCCTCTCCCCACCTCATCCTCCTATTCCCATCCCCCTGCTTCTAATCTACTCCTAAAATCTATTCTATTTTCCCGCCCAGGGAGATCCAAGTGCCCCTTACCCCCCGAGCCCTCTTCTTCACCCAACCTCTTTGGGTCTATAGACTGTAGCTTGTTTATCATTTACTTAACAGCTAATATCTGCTTATAAGTGAATACATACCATATTTGTCTTTCTAGGTCTGGGTTACCTCACTCAGGACAATTATTTTTTTCTAGTTCCATCCATTTGACTGAAAATTTCATGATGTATTTTTTTAAACAGCTGAGTAATACTCTATTGTGTAAATGTACCCCATTTTCCTAATCCAATTTTTTGGTTGAGGAACATCTAGGTTGTTTCCAGATTCTGGATATTATGAATAAGGCTGCAATGAACATAGTTGTATAAGCATCTTTGTAATGGGATGGAGTGTCCTTTGGGTATATGCCCAAGAGTGGTGTAGCTGGATCTTGAAGGAGATAGATTCCCAATTTTCTGAAGAACTGCCATATCGATTTCCATAATGGATGTACAATTCCAGCACCAATAGAGGAATGTTCCTCTTATTCCATATCCTCACCAGAATGAACTGTCACTTTTTCTGTTTATTGGTTATTCTGACATGTATAAGATGAATTCTCAGAGTAGTTTTGATTTTGATGGCTAAGAATATTGAAATTTATTTAAGTGTTTCTCAGCCATTTAAGTTGACTGAGAATTATCTGTTTAGATCTGTACCTCATTTTTAATTGGATTAGTTGTTTTTTAATATCTAGTTTCTTGAGTTCTTTATATATTTGGATATTAGTGCTCTATCAGATGTGGAGTTGGTAAACTTTTCTTTGTATCCTGTAGGCTGTTGTTTTGTCCAAATGACAATATTCTTTGCCATATGGAAACTTTTCAGTTTCATGAAGTCTTATTTATTAATTAATATTTATTTATTTATTTATATTCACTTTACAGCCTGATCCCAGGCCCCTCCCTCTTCTCTTCTCAGTCCCACCTTCCCACCCTTTCCCCATCTCCCCACCCCTTATCTTCAGAGAAGGGGAGTGCCCATGAGTACCAGCCACCCTGATACATCAAGTTACAGCAGGACTAGGTGCGTCCTCTCCCACTGAGGCCAGACAAAGCAGCCCAGTTAGGAGAAAGGAATCCAAAGACAGGCAACAGAGTCAGAAGAGGGACCTCATTCTGATTAGAACCCACATAAGACCAAGCTGCACATCTGCTACATATGTGTAGGGGGCCTAGGTACAGCCCATGCATGTGCTTTGGGTGATTCAGTCTCTCTGAGCCCCCATGGGCCCGGGCTTTTTTATTCCATAGGTCTTCTTGTAGTGTCCTTGATCCCTGTAGTTCCCTTAATCCCTCTGCCTACTCTTCCACAAGACTCCTGAGCTCTACCTATTGTCTGGCTGTGGGTCTCCTCACCTGTTTCCATCAACTGTTAGGTGAAGCCTCTCAGAAGACAGTTTCGCTAGGCACCTGTCTGAAAGCATAGCCGAGTATAATTAACAGTGTGGAGGGTTGGCTCTCTCCCATGGTGTGGGTCTCAAATTGAAATAGTCATTGATTGGCCATTCCCACGATTGCTCTTCCATCTTTATCCCTGCACTACACTAACAGTGTTCTGTTCAGAAAATGTTCTCCTATGCCAGTGAGTTCAAGGCTATTCCCTACTTTCTCTTCTATTATGTTCAAAGTATCTAGTTTTATGTTGAGATTATTGATCTATTTGGAGTAAAGTTTATTGCAAGGTGATAAGTATAGATACATTTGCATTCTTTTACACGCAACCACCCAGTTTGGCCAGCACCATTTGTTGAAGATGCTGTCTTTGTTCAAGTGTCTATTTCTGGCTTCTTTTTCAAAAATTAGGGGTCCATAAGTGTGTGGATTTATGTCTGGGTCTTCAATTTGATTTCATTAATCAATGTGTCTATTTTCCAGCCAATACCATGTGAATTTTATTACTAAACCTTTGTAGTACAACTTGAAACCAGGAATGGTAAGACTTCCAGCAGTTCTTTTATTACTCAAGATTGTTTTAGCTGTCCTGGGTTTTTGTTTTTCCATATGAAGCTAAAAATTGTCCTTTCAAGATCAGTAAAGAATTATGTTGGAAATATGATTGAGATTGCATTGAATCCTTAGATTGCTTTTGGTAGGATGGCCATTTTTACTATGTTAGTCCTACTGATCCATGAACATGAGAGATATTTCCATCCTCTGATATCCTCTTTAATTTCCTTCTTCAGAGACTTGAAGATTTTTATCATACAAGTCTTTCACTTGCTTGGCTAGAGTTACCACAAGATATTTTATATTATTTGAGTCTATTGTGAAAGGTATTGATTGTTTCATTGATTTCTTTCTTAGTCCATTTGTCATTTTTACATAGAAAGACTATTGATATTTCTGAGTTGATTTTGTATCCAGCTACTTTGCTGAAAGTGTTTATCAGTTGTAAAAGTTTCCCAATAGACTTGTTTTTTTTTTTAATCACTCATGTATACTATCATATCATCTGCAGATAAAGATACTTTGGATTTCTTCTTTTCTAATTTATACTCCTTTGATTTCCTTCAGTTATTTTACTTTCAGAGTCATTCTTAGTATGCAAAGAAAATTCATTTCTGTCGCCATCCCAAGGCTTGGCTATTTTCTGCTTATTTTTCAGAACAACGCTATATTTAGATATGATAAACACATCCATGCTTGCTCTGTGGAAGACTCAGTCTCAGAGTATCTGCTCACTGTCCTCACGTAGCAGAGCCTGTTTCCCTGACGTCTTCCTGCAATCCCGGCAGTGCCCTAACACCCGCTGTTTAATGTCCTTTGCTCTGGTTTATATTCTTTGATCATGACAGATCGTTCTGTTTGTAATCTATATCTAATCTCCGTTCTGCCAAGTTCTAGCTTTGTTTTTCCTATTTAGTAGTGGGCTGAAGTCTCAAGTGAAGCGTTGAAAATGAAAGTGTAATCTTAGAATGGGGGGGTGGAAAGACTTGAATTAATTTGTCTCTTTTATCACGTATCATGATGGTTATCATTTGAAGGAGCTTCACAGCTTCTATCAGAGTTTCAACCAGGGATGTTTTTTTTCTCCTGGGTGTCCCTCTTTTCTCTAATGTGAGACATAAAGGAGAGATTCTAGACATACCGGAGAGTAGAGTCCATCGACTGCACATTTTTTAGGACTTGATAAGTGACCCATGTCCTTGTGAGTGGAGGACACTCTAAATCATTACTTAAACCTCTTTCTCCACGTCTTCCTTTCCTATGTGAGGCTCCCCTGCTCTCCTGCCAGAAACACGTCACAGCTGCCTCGGCACCTCCCCTCCTTCCTCGCTCCCATCCTTTCCTTCCTTCTCTCCTCTGCAACTGGACTAATTAATCTGGTACCTGGAATAAATAATTCCAGATTCTCTCGGCGCTTTCAATGTTTATGTTCAAATACCGCTATTTTTGGTATTTGGCATTCACAAGATTATTTACTTTTACAGTCCATTTCAAATTTATAATCATGTCTTAGGGTTTTGATGCTGTGAAGAGACACCGTGACCATGGCAACTCTGATAAAAGAAAGCCTTTAATGGAGGCTGGCTACAGTTCAGAGCTTTAGTCCATTGTCATCATGGCGGGGGGGGGGGGGGGGGGGGGGGGGGGCTGGGAGTTCTACATCTGGATCAGCAGGCAGCAGCAAGAGAGAGATACATTGGGCCTGGCTTGAGAGCATCTGAAACCTCAAAGCCAACCCCCAGTGACACATTTCTTCCAACACAGACACACCCGCTCCAGTAAGGCCATTAAGAGAGCCACTCTCCATGAGCCTGTGGAGGCCATTTTCATTCAAACCACCACAAATCACATGTTCCTAGCTTTTTACCACAACATTCATTTTTACTGGAGCTACAAGTAGTATAAGAGACACTCAGGGCAGTTATTGGTGTTAGGTCACTGGTCTCAGTAAGTAGGGTAGAGAACAGTTGACATGTTCTATCTACACAGGTCACCATATGATTCCAGGGTTCTAATGGGAGACCAACTGAGTGGTCACCTTCTTTTGTTGTGATTAAATAAACACATTTGCTGATAAACAATGAATGAGACAATTTAGCAGGAAGAAGTACTTATTCTGCTCAGTTTCTAAGGTGTCAATCTGTCCTGGCACAGAGGGCATGCTGGAGCACAGTAGCAGTGGGAGTTGCAGAGTCAGGAAGCAGAGAGGTCATCATGGTGAGAACCTTCTCTTCCCCTTACATTCCATTCAGGAATGGATATATTAGATGCTGTTACCAACATTCGATGGTTGTAGGATGTGAGCACAAACAGACAACTGCTTAGGTGTTGTAGGAATTGTGTGTGCAGGCAGACAGCTGCTTACATGGTGTAAGAGTGTTCGTAGGCAGACAACACTGCTCAAGTGGTGTAGGAAGGTGAACATACACACAGACATTGACGCCTGGGACTGATAGCTTCCTGGAAGCGTTGCCAGCCCTGACCTCAAGATGGAAGGGGCAATGCCTTGACGAAATGGCACGCACAAGCCTAAATGGCAGGATGAGCATGTGGAGGCTGAGGATGTGAAAAGCAATGGCTTCAGTGCACTGGGAAAATACTAGAATTGGAGCCAGGGAGGTACAGGTATTTTCTCTCCATCCAAAGAGCAGTATCCCCTGAAAGGAAGACCCGGCTCTCAAAAACTAGGTAGATAAAACTAAGAGTAAGAGTTGCAAGCTGTGAGGTGGGCCTCAGGGGACAAAGTACCCTGGAAAGTGGCAGTGGGGAGAGTGACAGACAAATGCCTATCAGAGAGTGATGGCTAGAATTGGGATTTCTAGGTTATTCTTGATGCTCAGCCTATTTATCTCTAAGCAGATGCTTCTGGCCAGAACGGAGTCTGCCCAATGAGGCAGCCATAGAAGTCAAAGGGCAAGAGCCAGGCATTCAGGTTCCTGGCCCAACCTGAGACCCACCCCATGGGAGAGAACCAACCCGAATCCTAACAAAGACACTCGGATATGCTTGCAGACAGGAGCCTATAAACTGTCTTCTGAGAGGCTCCACCCAGAAAAGGTTTGAAACAGGTGCTGAGACTCACAGCTAAAGATTGGGTGGAGTGCAGGGAGCCTTGTGGAAGAGTTGGAGGAAGGATAGAAGGACCCAGAGGGCACAGGAGCTTCACCAAAAGATCAACATAACCAGCCAACCCGGGCCCAGGGTGGCTTGAAGAGACTGAAGTACCAACCAAGGACCATGTATAGACTGGATCTAGGCTTCCTACACATATATACCTGATGAGCAATTTGGTCTTCTTGTGAGTCCCCTAGTAAGGGGAGAGGTGCTGTCTCTGACAAGGACTCAGTTGCCTGCTTTTTGCTCACTTTCCCCTGGTGGGGCTGCCTTGCCAGGCTACTGTGGAAAAGGATATGTTCAGTCCTGATGAGACTTGAAGTGCTGGCTGTTTGTGTGTGTGTGTGTGTGTGTGTGTGTGTGTGTGTGTGTGTGTGTGTCTTTCCTGAGGGGTAGGGGTTGGGGGAAGAGGGAGGGAGGGTGGGAACAGAAGGAGGGGAGGATGGGGAGTACAATTAGGATGTAAAGTGAACAAGTAAATAAATAACATTAAAAGTTGAAATGAAAAGCAAGAGCCTCAGCCACATTATGGCAATTCACACGAGATGCTTATGCTTTCTGTAAGTTCCCTGAGCAAAGCCTGCCGCCATAACTGATCTCAAGGGGCAATACCTCTGCCTGTACTCTAAATAGGTGCATAACACAATGAGAGCTCTCACTGTACTGCTGCTCTAGAAAAGGGACCATTACTGGTCAAACTCTGCCGTCTTGCCCCTTCCTTCTGGAAAACATACTGGGTGGAGGTATTTTCCTACCTCTCTGGCTGATCACACTTCCTCTCCCTGCTTTTGCCATAGAGTTATAAGAAAAACACAAGTGAACGAAGTGAAGGAAGCATTTCTCCAGATGTTTTCATAGCCCAGGCAATCTACCAGGATGATTCTGCTTGTGGAAAAGTTGACTTCAAACAGGAAGGAAAGAAAGAAAGAAAGAAAGAAAGAAAGAAAGAAAGAAAGAAAAGTTAAACTACTTCAGAAAAGAAGAGAACAAACCAACTGGCAAGGCGCTCTCTCTCTCTCTCTCTCTCTCTCTCTCTCTCTCTCTCTGTTTTTTGTTTTTTGTTTTCAAGGACACACACCTGGATAGTTTCCCAGTGACCTCTTGTTTGGAATTTTATCTCAGAGGTAACTTAAAAAAAAAAAAACTCTGTAGTTTGTTTTATACATGTATAATAAAATAAATGTATTATAAAAAATAAAGTAGGTTTTTTATAATGAATTTTGTTTAATAATGTATAAAATATATTTATTTTCTTGATCAATTTGTAGGAATAAACATTACAGAAAAAAAAAATCTCATCCCAGAGGAGGTGCTGCATGACTTTAATCCCAGCATCTGGGAGGCAGAGTCAGCAGATCTCTGAGTTTGAGGCCAGGCTGGTCTATAGAGCAAGTTCTAGGATAGTCAGGACAAAGAAACTCTATCAAAAACAAACAAATAAACAAAAAACCCAAACAACCCCCACCTCCCCCCAAAAACTAAACAAAAATAAAAAATCATAAACAACCCTAAGGGCTAGAGGGTGGATAGAACATTTGATGCTTAAGCAGAAAGACTGAGCACCCAGTAACCACATACAATCTGAGTATAACTGTACATGTACCTATAAGCCCAGTGCTGTTGGGAGTGGACAGGAGGATTGCTGAGACCACTGGCCATCAACCCAGCTCCAGGAAGAGACCCTATCTCAAGAAAATTAGACAGAAAATTGATGATAGAACAGAACACCTAATACACTCCTCTAGCTTCTATACACATGCTGGCTCATGTACAACCTACTCATGTGTGCATGTACCACATATATAACCACACACACACATGAAAAATAAATTGAAACATGAAACAGATCTATTTTAATAAAATATTTTAATTATAAAATTAAACATAAATATTAAACACAAGCATATACAGATAATTTAACAAATAGTATCTCAGTTTGGTTTGACTATTTTTGAAATGTAAATAAAATTGCTTTGCATCATTGGCTGGACTCTCTTTCTTACTCTCTGTTAGGATGTGGGCACCTATGGCTATTCTTTGTGTTGCTTACTGTCTTTAGTTGGTCTTCTGTAATGGTGGGTAACGTCTGTGTATACAGAGGCATGATTTAGGAAACACATGCATCTTTGGATTTTCTTTTTTTCATTGTGGAGCTTGAACCAAGGCCTTCAGCATGCCAGAAAAACACATTTTGCTGAGTCTTATGCCCAGCTCTCTTAAGGTTCTATAGCTATGGAGGCTTTCTACAAGCAATCCTTCTCAGATACTGAGAGAGAACTCATACTCCTTGTCCATTTATTTTTAAGTGGATTGTATTTAACTTGCTTCTGAGTTCTGGTTATTATGAACAAGGCAATGAGTGAATGTCTTTCTCCATGCTCTGTGTGCTGTAATGATGCATCACTCTGGCAGTGATACTGACAGTGCAAGAGGCTTTGCTAGAGTGGGGATTTGGAACATATAGGGATTTTCTTACCTTCTACTCAATTTTGTTATGAATTAACCTTTTTTCCTTAATTATTTCCTTATCTTAATTAAAATATAACATTCCTAACCCCTTCCATTTTTTCCCTTTTCCTGCCCTCTTCCATTGACCTTGTCCATGCCCCCCTCAATCCCTCTCTAGTTTATGACCTTTTTCTTTTTAAAAAATTATTGTGTGGTATATATATATGTATATATACACACACACACACATATATATACACATATGTGTGTGTGTGTCTGTGTGTGTGTGTATCTTCACATAAATATATAGTTGCAACTTACTGAATGTTTACTGATGATGGTATGTATGATTACTTAGTATTGGAAAAACAATTGGGTGGCTCATTACTGAGGAAGACTAGATTTTTTTTTTTTTTTTAAAGAATAGTCTCGAAATCCAGGCTTGGTGGCACAAACCTTTAATCCCAGAACTGAGGAGGCAAAGGCAGGGAGATCTCTATGAGTCCCATAATGAGTTCTAGGTTAGCCAGAGTTACAGACTAAGACCCTGTCTCAAACAAACAAACAAACAAACAAAACCAATCAAACAAAATGACTTGAAAATAAAACCGAGTCTCTTTGTTGACTTTAGGCTACATTTCCTAACTCATTAATGGTGTGAGGGTTGGCCTTTTGTTTTTGTTTTTTCGAGACAGAGTCTCTCTGTGTAGCCCTGGCTGTCCTGAACTTGCTTTGTAGACCAGGCTGGCCTTGAACTCACAGCAATCCGCCTGCCTCTGCCTCCCGAGTGCTGGGATTAAAGGCGTGTGCCACCATGCCCGGTCAAGGCTTGGCTTTTTGGCATTCCTCTTTTATGAAGAGCCTGGGAAGCCTTTGTCCATTTTGTATTGTTTTCTTGAATCATCAGAGCTAGTCCATCCTCCTAATAATACTTTATTATTGTTGGTTTTTGTTTTTTGAGACAAAGTTTCTTCATGTAGCTTTTGCTGTCATGGAACTCCCTGTGTGGATCAGGCTGGCCATAAACTCACAAAGACCATCCTCCTGCCTCTGCCTTCCTAGGGCAGGAATTAAAGGCATGTGCCACTGGGTGAAGACATGATGACACCCCCTCCCTAGTAGTAGGAATGATGCTCACAGGGTCATGCGCACAGGAGAGCTAGACCTGCCCCCTCACCAATTGCAACACTCAAGCCCTGCTCCTCACCTGAACAGCACAGCAGAGTGATGCCGGTGGTGCGAGTGCAGGTGAGCCAGCTCTGAGAGTAAGCTGACCTGGCTACTTGTTTGCCATGAGATGGCAGTGGAGAGGGGTGGGGTAGGCTGGGGTGACACCCTCTTCCCCTCAGCCCTCACCACCTAAGGCAATCTGGAGAGCTGGCCCTGGAGTCATGAAAGTGAGTACAGCTGGCCCTGCCTCTTGCCAGCTGCAGCACTCAGGAGGTTAGGCCCTGAACCTTGCCTGGGCAGCACAGTAGAGCTGGTCCTGGTGGCAGGGTGTGGGTGATCCAGGCCCAGAGGGGCGAGAGTTGCAGGGGAGCTGGTCCCACACACTCATGGAGTGTGTGTGTGTGTGTGTGTGTGTGTGTGTGTGTGTGTGTGTGTGTGTGTGTGCATGTGTGTGGTTTGCCCTCTAGCCCCTACCCCCTCACCACCACCAGCAGTCAGGAGAGATGACCCCAAGGGCATCAGAGGGGGAAAGCTAGCACTGCTTCCTGACTGGCTGTGGCACACAGAATGGGCCTTGTACCTCACCTGGGCAACACAGTAGAGCTGGCCGTGATGGCAAAGGCATCGGTGAGCCAGCCCTGAGGGTGAAAGAGCAGACGAGCTGGCCCAGCCTCTTGCAAGCTGTAGAACTTGGGAGAGTGGGTCCGGAGCTTTGACTGGGCAGCACAGTGGAGCTGGCTCTGGAGGTGTGGATCTGAGTTAATTGGCCCAAGGACATGAGAGCTCACCCTGCCTCCGGCTGATGGTGACATTGGGTGGCCTAGCCACAGCAGTGCTGGAGAGGTCACCCTAGTGGTGTGGAAGAGCTGTTGGGATGACCAACTCAGCTACTACCCAGGCTCAGACCCAGGGCTTTGGTTAGCCCATCCCCAAATCTACTCCATCTATGAATTCACTTTGTGTGTCAAAACTCTGGTCCTGCAGATCCAAAGCTTCATAATCTTCATGACACAGGGTCTGGGATATATGATGTGAAACTCATAAAGAACCACTAAAAAGTTAAAAAAGGTATGTTGCCACCACGCCTGCCTCTCTTAATGCTGTTTTTGACATAAAAAATTAAAGATATTTTATCACATCAGTGTTTTCTGAACAAGGCGGCGCTACTATCTATCAGGTTTATCTTTGACTTGGTTTCTGTACCATAATCCTGGGGGTTGGTGTCTGGTGGACACAGAGGCTATGTGCAGTCTATGGTATAGTCTCATACTAGACTATGGGCTTCTAGGGGCTTCTAGGGGTGGGTCTAGGCTCCAGAATATGTATCCTCAATGATGCTCCATTTCTTCTTCTTCTTCTTCTTCTTCTTCTTCTTCTTCTTCTTCTTCTTCTTCTTCTTCTTCTTCTTCTTCTTC
>OU015743.1:74434619-74452145 GCA_907169655.1 Acomys percivali | reverse complement strand
AGAAGGAGAAGGAGAAGGAGAAGGAGAAGGAGAAGGAGAAGGAGAAGGAGAAGAAGAAGAAATGGAGCATCATTGAGGATACATATTCCAGAGCCCAGACCTACCCCTAGAAGCCGCTAGAAACCCCTAGAAGCCCATGGTCTAGTATGAGACACCATAGGCACCTAGGCAGCAAGGGAAGCTGGTGAATTCTGAGCCTTATGCACAACACAATGCCACACACAGCACTTGATAACATCCCCTGCCTGCACATGAACTCTCAGCCACATACCAAGATCATCAGATTGACCCATTCATTACATTTGGGAGATGTCTATGAACTCATTAATAAGGTGAAAATATTTTCATTAGAATGTCTTTTTTGGCATGGAAATGCTGGTAGTCATTTAAGGTTGGGTGACAGAAGCAGAACACCTGGAAGTCCCCTAACATAGTGAGAAGTGTTCAAAGCCATCAGTGAAAATTAGAGAAGAAGTCATAATCCAGTCATCAGAAGCGAAAAGTGTAGGGAAACTGACAGCGGCCAGACAATGTAAAGAGTGAATTCCTTGTTTCATTTTGATGCATGTGAAGTGGCCACTGTGAGTATTCTGGTCAATCCAGGCTGTTTATCTTTTAAAAATAGGGCAGTTTCTGCCCAGCTGCAGCCCTGGGCCTGCCCAGCACACAGTTCAACTCTGCCGCTCCAAGCTTGAGAGCACTTCCTTCCTGGCCTCTCCGGCTTCCTGCTCTGGCCTTATCACCACACAAAACTCGACACTGTACTTGAGCGCACTTACTGTCCATAAATGGCAATCTCTCTCTTTCTGCCTTTGAAACAACTCTCATGGACCTGATGCCCTCTTTATTCCCAGACTTGATCTTCATACTAACAGAGCAGAATTCAGATGAAAGTCTGTCTGCTCCCAACCCTCCTTTTCTCCTTAAGTTTTCTGTTTCATGAGCCAAGGAAAAGAAATAACAAATGGCATGCAAATAGGAGTCAGAGGGTAGAGTCAGAAGTGTGGTGTGTCCAGCAGGTTGGGGAGATGGCTTCCTCTACATGGGAATTACACTGTCTTTCACTTCCTTCATCTTATCACACAGCTGCCTTAAAGGAGTTGGGTGGTGAGAAATGCTGTGTGAACAGACTTGTTAGTACACGTGTGAATGCGAGGGTTAACTCGGAAGGTGGTTTTCTTCATCATCTCTGTGTTCACTTAGGAAAACTTGAGAGTGGATGTTGGATAATTCTTACACGGAGATCTATTAAGGATCAGGTGGGGCAATTTTGAAAGCTTGCTTCCCTAGGTGTTTTAGTATGCCTGATGAAAGCGCAGCTGAAAGAGTTTCTGGGGGCCTAAAATAAAAGCCGCTCTTGGCTATGCAGTGCGTTCAATAAAAGCGATTTTCGAAGATAATTTTAAATTTCATATGGTACTAGTCTGGTAAACTCAAGGGGTTAATGAAAGGCAAAAGCAGCTTCAAGGATGTTTCTGGAAGTGTATTGGCTTTCTAAATTCAACTGCTTTTCATGAGCTCATCAGCTTTCTTTAAGGTATTATGATCTTTTACCCAGGCCAGGGAATTTCCTCAGATATGATTAAAGAGTGGGCGGGGCCACATCCTCTGAAGTCAAAAGACTTAGTATTGGAGACATGAGCTGCCTTGGCAGCGTTCCCCATGTTATTTCAGAGGAATTCCCCCTTGAAGAACAACTCCACAGTGGAAGGCAGAGGTGGAGGAAACCTTTTGAAATGTATTTATTTTTCAGCCTGAAAGTGACGAGGATTTTTTCCTCTGCCTGTGGAAACTACAAAAGACAGTCAGGGAAAAGATTTTGAAGTCTCTTTCTTTTTAGGATGAGTAAATTAAGCAAGTGATGGGCACTCAAAGTTTCTTATGGGATGCACACAACCATTTTGAATTTTATTTCCATGACCTCAGTCACAAAAGGAAGAACCTGTGGGCCCTGGGTGATGGTGGCCTAGACCCTTACTGCTCCTTTAAGAACAAGGTAGCAGATAGCTTTAATGAACCTACAGAGCTTAGTATGACATCGTCTAAATGAGTGGGACAGAAAGATAAGAGTGGTAGGTATCAGATGGAATTTCGAAGGAAGTTTCTGCAAGGAGGAGGTTTGCTGAGGCTGGTGGAGAAGCAGCCTCAGTGGAAGAGAAGACCAAGGCTGGACAGAGCAAAGAGCTTGTGGGTAAACCAAAAAGCCAGAGCACAGGGAGTGAGGCCAGAAAGGAAAAGAGGGAGGAGAAGTCTGGGAGGAAGGCAAGGCCTAAATCCTGAGTGACCTAATAGGCCACAGTAAGAGATTTGGATATTGGCTTTTATTGTGGTTCATATACAAATGTACATAAGATAAAAGACACCATTTAAATTATTTTTAAGTACACAGCTCAGTGCCATCAAGTACATCGCATTGTAGAGTGATTTTCACAAGTCATATCTAGACCTTGTTTTTAATCTTTCCAAACTGAAATTTCATTCCCATCAAACAGTACTTCTGAAAATCTGATCCTTCAGTGCCCCACAGCCACCATGAAACTTCTTGTTTCTGTGAATTCTAGGTAACTCACTTAAGTGGACTCATATAAAGGTAGCTTGCATAAAATGCATTGGTTTTTTTTTGTAACCACTTGGCACAGTGTCTTAGAGCTTCATGCATGTTGTAGAATCTCATCCATTTTAAACTCAAATGATATTCCATTCTAGGTCCATGCCATGTTTTGTTCATCTGTTCATCGATTTTTGGGTATTTGGATTGCTCCCATATTTTGACTACCATGAATCAAGCTGTATGAACATGAATATATAGCTATTTGTTTGAGTGTTTCTCTCATTTCTTTAGAGTCTATACTCAGCAGGGGAATTTCTAGATCATTAGTGTAGTGGTTTGAATAAGAATGGCTCCCACAGGCTGGAGAGATGGCTCAGAGGTTAAGAACACTGATTGCTCTTCCAGAGGTCCTGAGTTCAATTCCCAGCAACAACATAGTTGCTTTTAACCATCCTAAATGAGGTCTAGTGCCCTCTTCTGGCATTCAGGCACACATACAGGCAGAATACTGTATAAATAATACATAATTAAGAAACAAATATTAAAAAAAAAAGAATGGCTCCCACAACTGTGTGCAGTGGTGCATGCCTGAGGAAGGCAGATCTCTGTGAGTTCAAAGCCAGCCTGATCTACTAAGTGAGTCCAGGACAGCCAAGGCTACACAAAGAGACCCTATCTTGAACAACAACAACAACAACAACAACAAGAACAACAACAACAACAACATGACTCCCATATGTTCATAGATTTGAATGCTTGGTCACCAGGACGTGTCACTATTTGAAAGGATTAGAAGGTATGGCCTTTTGGAGAAAGTGTATTAGTAGAGGTGGGCTTTGAAGTTTTGAAAGTCCAAGCCAGACTCAGAGTCTCTCTTTTTCTGGCAGATCCAGATATAAAACAATTCAGCTACTTATCCAGCACCACGTCAGCTTAGTGCTTCCCACCATGATGATAATGGACTAAACCTCTGAAACTGTAAGCCAACTCCAATATAATGACCTCTTTTATAAGACTTGACATGATCATAGTGTCTATTTATAGCAATAGAACACTAAGACAGAAGTTTGTACCAGGGTGTTTGGTATTCTTATGACAGGCCTGACCATGTTACGTGTGTACAGAATGTGATCTTTGGGACTTTGGATTAGGAAATCAGTTTAACTCTTTAAGTGGAACTTATAGGGCCATGTTCTAGCCCCAGTAAACAGCAGAACTTCGGCTATGTGGTTCTGGCTATTGAGTAAAAGATACAAGAAAGGATTGTGGAATCTCCATCCATGACATAGGAAAGCTACCGAGGCCAGGCAAGTGTCAGCCGTGTCCCTGCATGGAGGCCCAGAAAGGCCTTTGGATGAAGCTATGAAGGTGAAGCCTGGATTGCCTTGGAGACTCCAAGATGTTGGAGAAGCCAGAGCCATGGGATACCTGCCAAGAAGAGCCTCTAACAGGTAGTGAAAGCAGCCCAAGGGAGAGAAGTGTGTTGCAGTCAACAAAGCTGAAAGGAGTTGGAGATACGAAAAGCTCTCTGATATCCGACATGGAGACACAGTGCTTGGAGTTTGCCCAGCTGAGTTTCAGTCTGCTCTGGTTCAGTATTTCCTCACTACGCTTCCTTTCCTCCCTTTTGGAATGGTAATGTGTATATCCTGGGCTGTTATGTGTTGGAAGTATGTGATCTGCTTTTTGACTTTGATTTTACAGGGGGTTCCAGTTAAGAGATTGCCTTGAGTCTCAGAAGAGACTTTGAACTTTGGATTTTTAAACAAAGTTGAGACTATGATAGACAATGGGGGCTTTTGAAGTTGGACTGGATGTGTTTTTTTTTTTTTTTTTCATTATGATGTAGCTACTAGCCTATGGAAGCCAGGAGTGGAATGTGGTAATGGGTAAGAATGGCCCCCATAGGTTGAGATATTTGATGGCTTGGTCACCAGGGATTGGCCCTCGTTGACAGAGATTAGGAGGTGTGCCCTTGTTGGAGGAAGTGTGTCACTTGAAGTGGGCTCTGAAGTTTCAAAACCCCAAGTCAGACCCAGGGCCCCTGTCTTTTTGCTTGCTGCCCACAAATTCAGATGTAGAACACTCAGGACCATGTCTGCCTGTGTGTCAGCATGTATCCCACTATGATGACCGTGAATCAAACTCCTGAAACTGTAAGTCAGCCCCAATGAAACGTTTTCTTTATAAGCCTTGCCATGGTCATGGTGTCTCTTCACAGCAGTAGAACACTGACTATGACATATAGTAACTCTGCTTAATTTTTGTTTGTTTGTTTGTTTTTCGTGACAGGGTTTCTCTGTGTAGCCTTGGCTGTCCTGGACACGCTTTGTAGACCAGGCTGGCCTCAAACTCACAGCGACCCGCCTGCCTCTGCCTCTGCCTCCTGAGTGCTGGGATTAAAGGCGTGCACCACCATCACCCCGCTAACTCTGCTTAATTATCTGAGGATCCGCCACAGTGTTTCTACAGCATCGGCACCATTTTATATTCTTACAGTAATGCACAAGGTTTCAGTTGTACTACAACCTTGATGACACCTGTGGTTTTATGTTCTTCATTTTCTTTGTCTTTTTTAGCTTTAAGTATAGAAAATACATCTAACAAACATGTTATTGATTTAATTTTACTTACATTATAGAAACACATCAAAACTAAAAATTTGCACATCAAAGAAACCATTGCTGAAATGAAAAGGCAGCCTACGGGGGGGGGGGGGGGGGGGGGGAATAAGAATTTCCCACTACATATCAGAACAGGGGTTAGCATCCAAGGATTATGAAGAACTTATGCAACCTAACATGAAAACATAGGACTGAATTTAAACAAACAAGTAGCGGACTTGTTTGACGTGCTGAACATCTCTAATCATTAGAGACATGCAAATCAAAATCACTATATCACTTCAGACCTCTTACCACAGCTTTGATGAAAGTGATGCGAGACAGTAAATGTTCATGAGGGTGTGGATAAGGGGTAATCCTTGTATATCATTGGCAGAAATGTATAGTGAAATGTATAGTGAAATAGCCATTGTGCAAAACAACTTGGAGGTTCCTAGAGAAGGCAAATGGGGCCACCATATGGCCCTGACTCTTTCTTCTGAGAGAACACCAAGAGGAATGAGGTCATCACCTTCTAAGGGTACTTTCACATTCATGTTCACTGAAGCACCAGTCACAGCGGTCAACGTACAGAAACAGCGCAGGCAGAGCAACAAGTGAGTGGGTGAACTAGCACATGTACATGAAGGTGTATTATTCAGCTGTTTGTGCACTGACCTAAAGAACATCCAGCCAAATGACATACACTATAAAAAGAAAGAATAATATTGCATGATCTCACTTATATAATTGTAAAAATGGGGAAGGAGAAAGATGTAGAAACAAAAAGAGAAGCATCATTCACTAGAGTCGAGGGTGGTGGGTGATGGAGAGCAAAGGATACAAATGTGTAAGCTAAAGGACTTCAAAGCTGGGGGCACTGTTTTACAGCATCATAGTGTCGCAGGCCTTTGCTCAATGGGCGGATGGTGGCTGCTCTTTCAGTAGGAAGATGACTAACTGTGTGCGATAATGGGCATGGTCATTTTTTTTTCCACTAGAGTAAGGACGTTACTCTTTGTATGTGTGTTATAAGATCCTGCTGTACACCTTAAACATAACTTAGCTTTTTAAAGGATCTGAAAAAATTGAGGGCAGGGAGTGTAGCTCAGTGGTAGAGTACTTACATAGCACCCAAATACCATACTAAATGTAAAAACTTTGTTAATTTTAAATCAAGCTATATTTATTAAAAATATAGTGCAAGTAAAATTCTAGTTAGGGGCTATAAAGGAAAAGCTAGGAACTAAAGCTATAATGTCTTTTATAATAGATAATAGATGTGTCTATTTTCTTAGGAGATATCTACATTCATCAGAATATGCTCTTAACTCAGATTGTCAAATTTTCCTAAAAATTACAAGAACAAACATAACAAAAAACAAAAAAACAAAGCATCATTCCACGATGATTTCTATTATTACATTCTAGTCATTCATTTTGCATGCATATATATATGTGTGTGTGTGTGTGTGTGTGTGTGTGCGCGCGCACACGCTCGTGTGTGTGCATGCGTGTGTGTGTGTGTGTGTGTGTGTGTGTGTGTGTGTGTGTGCATGTGTGTGTGTCCTTTGTTTTCTAATGAAAGGTGACTTACTGGGTATAATATGACATTTAAAATTATTGTTTGAAGTTATTGCATGATTTTGAAGAGAACATAACTCCTTTTCTTTTGAAGATGATCTTTATTTGTAGTGCAAGGGAAAGAGTCTTTTGTACAGAAGAAGGCATGTGCAGCAGGTAGGGAGAATGACCCAGGCAAGAAGAGTGATGATGTTGATTATCTTAAGAATACAGATTTTCCAATTAGACAGAAAAAGGTTTAAACCCTTGGCCAGCAGTGGGCCCTTAGCTAGTTCTTTCATCTCTGACATCAATTTTATTGTCTGTAAAAGAAAAAGACCAAACATGATGCTTGTGTCTATGAGCACCAGGTGAGTTAGTCAACATCACATACAAGTAGGCTCTGCTTAACGAGAGCAGACATTCTTAATGATAATTATTGTAACTTCTAAGTAAATATTTCTCTCTTGGAGATCTCCAGAGAAGACAGTGTGATGATGAATATGTGTGATACACACATAAGAAGCCACAGCGAGGTTCCTTACCCATTGCTCACAGGAGGTTTCTCCATATTTTAAGAGCACTTTTTTGGATTCAAAGCAAAGATGTTCTGTTGCCTTTTCTCACATACCCTTGTACAGCAGTCCCAGCGCAGAGCCTGGGTTCTTAACTCATAGAGCAAAGGGCAATCGAGGCCTGCATACAGTGGTAGTGAATACCCATGGGGTACCTGTGATGGAATCTTCCTCCTCCTCCTCTCCTCCTGCTCCTCCTCCTCCTCTTCCTCTTGGAGTCAGGGTCTCACTATGTAGCTCTGGCTGTCCTGGAACTCATTGTGTGAACCAGGCTGGCCTTGAACTTACAAAGATCTGCTGCTTTCTGCCTCCCAAGTGCTGGGCTGGGATTAAAGGCGTGTGTCACTACACTCAGCTAGAAGAAGCCATCTTTAAAGTATATGATGTCCAAAGACACTAGTGATCATCAGGTGGTTAGAAACTGAGGGGTTTATGGAAGGTTCTGGAATTGGAATATTCTTCAGTGGTCACTTGCATGAAGGTGGGAGACTGGAGAAACTCGTGTCATGGGTGGACTACCCACCAGGAGGTAGAGCATGTGTGAATGGAAGACTATTGTGGGAGCTGTGTCCCCATCCCCTACTCCCAAAGTGCATGCCCAAAAGAGCCAGAGCCAGGCAGAGGAGCCTCCTACATGTATGCTAGCCAAGAACATGCTTATGGTGGCGGGGGGGGGGGGGGGGGGGGGAGGTCCACAATGTCCATGACAGGCTGAGCTCTGTGTCAGAACTTGGGGGCAATAAAGACACCCCAGTGCAAGTTAGCTGTGATGATTTTTAGAAGTAGAGGGCTAGCTGAGCGGTGGTGGCAGATACCGTTAAATCCAACACTCAGGAGGTAGAAGCAGGCGGATCACTGTGAGTTCAAGGCCAGCCTGGTCTACAAAGTGAGTCCAAGGCTAACACAGAGAGACCCTGTCTCAAAAAACAAAAAACAAACAAACAAAAGTAGACAGCTAAACTTCATCCTCAGATGACACTGGGGGAGCTTTTCAGAACAGTCTTTAGTTGTTGCTTCAGACTGGAAAAGGATTGCAGATTAAATTTTATCTAGCACCAACCTTTGGTAATTGCTTTAAATGTAGATGCTTTTTTTTTTTTTTGAGTGGACATTAATGGAGTTTCTGATATATAGAAGACTAGTCACAAGCAAAGGGCTGTAAAGTTGCTAAAGGCTTCAAAACCACAAAAGTGATTTTCTCCTTATGTTTCAACTTGACCTGACCCGTCTTCACCAAATGCTCTTCAGCTGTTTCTGACTGGTGTTCGCAGCACCTCTTAGGTTTGGGGCCACATGGTGAACCTCAGCTGCTCTGTGTAATGTAACAGCTGATCATTAGCTGAGGTGGTGGCACACACCTATAAGGCTCAGGAGGGGAAAGGACATGGATATCTGTGAGGTCCGGACCAGCTTGGTCTACTCGGCAGGTTCCTGGGCCTCAAGGCTCCATAATGAGAATTTGTCTCAGACAAACAAACAAACAAACAAACAAATAAGCCCCCAAACCTAAGTAATTACTAACTGTTCTTACTGCTCATTGAGTTTATGAAGACACCTAGTGGATTTGCCTTAAATAACATGGATTACACCTAGCAGGGCTTATCTATTCTTGGATAGAAATATCAACTTTATGGGAGTATGTTACTACAGATACAGATACAAATATTGTGTATTTTTAAAGCTAAAATTAATGGCAGTTGTGCTTAAGTTAATATAACATATGGCTCTCAAGTCCTGTCTTACCTGCTAAACAATTAACTCTTCTAACCCAAAGGTTCTTAGATTTTTAGGAAAATTAAAAATGTGTGTCTGAGAATTGAAATGGGTTGGGGGAATAGAAGCTCTTCTATTCTATCCCAGAAATAGGGTAGCCAATTTTTAATTTTGCTAAGTAAGAACATATTTAGACAAACATCCACTTATCAACAGCAACACAGGATCAAAGAAACACTGTGAAAACACAAAGCACTGTGAACATGTTCAGTCTGATGCAATGAGACATCTCTATCAAGTGATAAAGATCCTCATGGCAAAGTAGGTTTAAAAATGAGAAAACAACACACAACAAGAAACTTCGCTCAACTATGTTCATAGCAGCCTTATTCATAATAGCCAGAACATGGAAACAGCCTAAGTGTCCCTCAGTAGAAGAATGGATAAAAATAACTGTGGTACATATACACTATGGAATACTACTCAGCAATTAAAAACAAGGAATTCTCGAAATTTGTGGACAAATGGATTGAGCTAGAAATGATCATAATGGGTGAGTTAACCAGAAGCAGAAAGACTCAGATAGTATATACTCACTTATATCTGCATACTAGCCCAAGGGGCATGTCCCATGAAAGTCTTCACTTACCAGGAAACTGGGACAAAGTGGAGGACATCCTATTGGGACTCTAGATGAGAGAAGCATGGGAGAATAGCAAAGGAGAAGGATCCAGAGGGTCCTAGAAACTTACAAGTAGAACATTATGATAGGCAGATTTGGGCCAAGGAGTCCTGCTCTAACTAAGGCACCAGCCAAGGACAATACAGGCAGTAAACTTCAAACCCTTACCCAGATCTAGCCAATGGACAGGACATTCTCCACACTTGAGTGGAGAGTGGGATATGACTTTCTCATGTACTCTGGTGCCTCATATTTGACCATGTCCCCTGGAGGGGGAGACTTGGTGGCACTCAGAGGAAGGATAGCAGGCTACCAAGAAGAGACTTGATACCCTATGAGCATATACAGGGGGAGGTAATCCCCCTCAGGAACAGTCATAGGGGAGGGGAATAAGGGGAAAATGGGAGAGAGGGAAGGATGGGAGGATACAAGGGATGGGATAACCATTGAGATGTAACAAGAATAAATAATAATTAAAAAAAGAAAAAAAATGAGAAAACAAAAGGATTTTTCCCTTGGATGCGGTGGAGTACTAATATAATATGAGTGGGGTTCTGGGTTCAATTCCAGAACTTTAAAAACAGACAAAAACAAAAGTAAAGAGAATAAAATTATGTAGAATATGTTCAAAAGATGCTATCCCTAGGTATGTATGAATGGGTACATGTTAAGGCAGTAATAATAGATGCTTGTCAGCTGGGTGGGGGAAGACTGGCTTTTGACTGGATATCCTTTTATGTGTTTTGAAGTTTGTATCCTATACATTCAAATATGTGTGTGTGTGTGTGTGTGTGTGTGTGTGTGTGTGAGCTTTACAGAAAATTGTTTTCATGTCTTTTTAAAAAATTTGCCTTGAGTCAATAAAAACTTTGTCTTGGGGCTATAATTAGGCTGCAAATTGGGGTTTGAGAAACCTTGTCCTGACCTACCTCCCAAGCACACTTCAGTCTTTAGGCTCTTAGGCAGAAGAAGAGAGAGAGAGAGAAAGATACCTCAGTCCCTCCCGCTAAGAAGATGACACCATGGAAAGTATTTCCCATTAAGAGTAAATAAGCTATTTTTAAGACTGAGGAGAGATGTCATTCCCAGGGATTCACCTCCTCCCTTTATCTTTGCCCTTGTTTACTTACATGGGAAGGTCCATAGGAGGAAAGAGGGCCTCCCACCACTTTCGCTCCCAGGGGCTTTGTGATGGTCGTGTGTGCCAGGTGCCTGAGTTTATTAATATGGCCACACATTGTGTTTATTTCTGTTCTGTACAGATGTTGCCAGATTCTGGCCTGTCTATGGCTGATAGTGGCTGTGTTTGTATGTGAGCATGGGTCATCTGATAACGAATTGTCGCATCATGAGATTGAGCCATGTTTAAAATGGGTGTAAGCCAGAATTGCCTGACTCCCAGAGCATTCTTACAAGGTCCGGACAACAAAGGAAAGTTCAGGGTATCTTGAAAGAGGTCACGGATTACAACGGTCTTCGCTGCTCTGGACTGGTTCCTTCCTGCAAAGACACAATTAAAATGATGTCGTACAGTAGAAATTTTTCATTGTTGAGGAAGGACACTGTTTTCGTCCAGAGGTAAATCGGTATAAAAAAATCTCTGATATTGAGAGATGTTTTTAAAAAACCTATTACTTTTAAAGCCCACTCAACAAATAGTATGAAGGTTGATGCTTTAACACACTCATCACTCCCAGGCCAGATTTTATCCACTGGGTCATCTGAAGCCTCATGGGTAGCCGGGTAGATGGAGCACCCTGGGCGGGGACCCTGTCACTCACTTCCACATGTGTAGCCCACAATAGTTTGTAAATTTCTACTGACTGAATGAATACTGCAAATAAACACCAGTTAGGAGCATTAACTAACACTTAACCATTGACTTAGGATCACCAGCCTCTCTTTTTGCCCTGGGATGTAATCTGTGATTCATCAGCACTGCAATCAGCTGTAGCTCTGAGTCTGTCCGCAAAGTACAGGAGCAACACTGTCTGATGGTAAAGCGCAGGGAAAATGAAACCTTTGCCAGGACCAGTTTTGTGTTCGATGGAAAATACTTTAAAGATGTTGATATTAGTGTCTGGTCTTCATTTTCCCATCAATGTTATAGCTTGTGGCCTTGTTAGAACTCATTTGAATCTTAAGAAAATGTGCACACGCGTTCTGTTCTCTTCCGTGAAGTTGGGTAATTTTAGTAATCCACTGCCCTGTGAGATGCAGGGCCATTCTGTTTCCTCTGCAGTCTGTTTTTTCTTCCTTTCTTTCAAAATAACTTGCCATCTTTCCAAGATAAACATTGAGGGGAAATACATGAGTGGGTATGTAATCACCCAGCCATTTGGAGCTGTATGCCTCCAAAAGTAGCAGAGATAAGGTCCTCACCAGGAATGTGTTCTGGCTTTATGGGACATCTTATTACTCTGGACTCACCTTTACAGAATTCCAGAAACCAAACTCACTCATAGAAAAGTTGACTGAAGCCAAACTCAAACACCTAAGTATCCAGAATATATTTTGGAATGTAAAAAACAATCTTAGATTTCTAAAGCCGTTACTTTGAATGAACGTCACGAAAATGACCTTACAATTTTTAATACCTTAGAACTATAGTGTCTTACTCTGTTTTTCATGCTTATGAAAGCTCATTTTGATAATATCTGATAATTGTGCTGATTATGTTTTGTGCCTTAATCATAATATATGTTTCACGTTTATTTTAGAAGCCCTGAATTTAAAAAATATGTTTAGAGTTTTTCATAATCCAAATAGTCTGTTATTTCATAAACAGTCAGAAAATTAACTTGCTTAAAAGATATTCTCTGATCAAAACAACTGGCAAACAGACTGGCAACTTTTGGTTTATGATCCACAAACTGCAATGATGAATTTTCTTCTTTCTCTTATTTCCTCATTTCTAGCATCTGTATCCTTCTCTTGTCCTCATGTTTATTAAGTGTATATTCTCCATATTAATCAAAGAGAATTTAAAGTTTCCAACTGGTCCTTAGCTGTCAGGGGAAATCTCACTATGGGTCATTACCAGGATAAAAGTAAAATACTAGAAATACAGAGAACAACAAACAGACCCCTTGTTTGGAACCTGTAACTGTTATAGAATGCTAAAGACAACTTTACACATAGCCTACCAATCTAAGGAGAGGCATTGCTGGCAAGTTCACATGCGGGTTAAAGATTAATAATAGCTATGATTTTGTCACTAGCTTCGTGAGGAGGCTGCCTCGCAAGCAGATTTTCATAGCTGTGACGAAAAGCCACATATGACTATGCAACCGTAGTTAAAAATCAAAACGACAAATAATGTTCTTTAATTTAAAGCATCTGCATGTTGAATTTCAAAGTTCTCTGATATAGGTAATGGTGTAGATGGACCTTGCCTTCCTCCTGAGTGGTAATGACAGTTGCATCTGCAAAAAGAGTTTCTTATTCTGGGCTCTAATTGAGACACCCCAGAGCCTCAGGTCAATGAGGATCTGTAGCTCCACAGGTGGGAAAGCCTGGTCTGCAGGGAATATGACTGCTCTCATTCCAGGTGGCTCTGTTTAAAGCGCAGGCTCCTTCTCCCCGTGGGGCTGGGATTTGGCATGGGCTAGACATGGGATAGGAAGGGAAAATATTCTCTGCCTGGGAGCCAGTAATTCCACAACACATTCTTTTCTCCAAATAGCTTCCCTTCTCACTATATCCTGGCAGGAGGAGGGGCACAAAATCATCCCAGTTCATAAATGAGAAATTGAACAGCAGCCCCACATCTGTGCACTCTTTCCACATGCACCACTTCTGGGCCAGTTCTGGGAATTTCTCTTTCATGGTTGGGCATTTGTCTTACAGATCACCTTGCTAGGAATGAGTTACTGGCCTTCGGGATGTTTGACTCATTTGGGAGGGGGGGAAGGATGGGTTCATGAGCATTGAGTAGAAATATGGCCGTGGATTATGATCTAGGCTCTTGGTGATAAAGAGGGACGATTAGCACGGAATTGCATATCCACATTCACCCTGGGAAGAGGGTGGAATCAGGCAGGCCAGATGCCTGGCTCTCCATTGAAGTGGAGGGTGGCGCTGATAGAGTTAATCCTTTCTCCTTACTTCTCCTATAGAGCCAGTCAGGCAAGGAGGAGTCAGCTGGACTCACACCTGTTTAGAAAAGTTGGGATCCTAGTAGCCTTGCTGCTCCAGGGTGGTCACACCTCCTTGAACCCAGACATTGAGTGACTATCTGTAAAGTGCTTACAGTGGGGGGGGGGTGTCACACAATCTGCACTTAGCAACACTCTGTATTCTCAGGCTTTTGTCACCACTTTGTATTAGAACTTGAGAGTATTGAGCAACTAAGATAATGGAGAGGCAGAGGGAAGTAAACACTTGGTGATAAAATACATATAATTATGTATAATTTTTGTCTCCTACGGAGCTTTCTTTAGTTCTTAACAATAATTTTGTGATGAAAATCAGTTGCTAGTCTCACATGAGTGTTAGGAAGAGAATGCATACTGGGCACCTGCTGCCCTTTGCTGTGCATTGCTTCAGACCCATTACAGATGCGTTTATTTAAATTGAGAAGCTTTTAAGAGCTTTGTATAATTTGTATATTATCTGATTAAAGAAATACATTTTATGGATCCAACTTTAGCATAAGTTAAGAAGCTTTGAAAGATTAGAGAAAACAAGGGAATAATTCAAGATATAGGCAGAGCAAGAGATCCGCTTATTACGATTCAGGAAGTAATAGCAGGAACTCACAAATGAGACTGCAGAAAATTCAAAGAAAGAACCAATCAACAGAGTATGAGGAGCCCACAGAGTAGAATGAGTTCTTTAGCGTATTCGCCTGACAGGGGACTAGTGTTCAGAGAGCATACAGAGTTCCCAAACACCACAGAGCAAATGATGCGATCACAAATGGGAAGATGAACTGAATAGATACTTTTCAAGGCAAGAATCTAAAACTACCAACAAATACATGGAAAAAAAACAGTAAGAAAAGAACAATTCAACATCAACCAGGCACAGGCTTAGCAGCTGAGAAGTCGAGGCAGAAGAATTAGGAGTTCAAGGTCACCTTGGTCCTCATAACGTCCTGTTCGTCATCTTCCTCTCACACAATAATGAAATAGTCACTATTTGTGGGTGTCAGAAAATTATGAATTAAAAACTCTGTTGGATTCTGTAAGGTCCTGGTTAGAATCTTTGCCATGAAGAAAACAAACAAACAAACAAACAAAAAACCCAAATAACCAACCTTAATAACTGACAAGCATTCAGATGCAGGAAGACTGTTGGTTGTAAACTAATATGGCCAGGATATGAAGCATCTTCCAAAAACCAGAAATAGAATGCATGTGACTCAGCGGTCCCTTCTTGCCTTATATCCAAAGAATGAAAGTCAATTTCAGTATAGACACACCTGCACGCTGATGTTTCTTGTGGCACTAGTCACGACAGCTAAGTTATGATGTCAGCCCAGTGACCATCAACACATAAATAAAATGTTCAGTGCCCACATGATGGAATCTTGTTCAGCCATAAAAAACAAAATCATGTCATTTGCAAAAAAAATGAATGGAGCTGGAGATGACCAAGTAAAGTGAAATAAGTCAATCTCATAAAGAAAGTATTCAAGTAATTTTTTTCATGTGGAATTTAAGGGGTGAATAAAGGACATAAAAGGGAAAGGGGGGGAGGCTGTTGAGGATGTGACAAACACAGGGCAGGAGAAGAAAGAACAGTAGTGTGGGTATATATGTCCAAAATTCATCATATGTACATGTGGAACTTCTATGATGACACCTATTACTTAATAAAACATACATATTCTATTGGGTGGGGAAAAGATTAAAAGAAAATATGTACTTAAATTTGCAATGTAAATTAACAGATCCAGACATAGTATTTCACACCTAAAAATTACAGCACTTAAACTAAAGGAGGAGGAGTGAGAGTTAGAGACTAGACTGGCCTCACATAGTGGGACGGTACGGAAAGAAAGAGGGAAAGGAAAGAAAGAGGAAAAAAATCATGCAAAAAATTGCAATAAAATGAACACACACTATGGATGGGGACTTTCCTGGTAGAGGATGTTCCTGAAGTTTGGCTCATGTATGAAGATGAACTTGGTAAGGATGGGGATGTGGCTTTCCTGGGAGAGGAGGGCTCTGAGGATTGAGGCAGATTCCGCAGAAAGTCCAACAAAGTGAGGTGTGTGTATTGGGCACGGGCGGCGGACAATGAAAGTCTAATATCACCGATGCCTAATACAGTACGGAATGGTTTCATAAGCCTACCTGGGGCTGAAAAAAGAGGAAATACAGCATGGAAAAAGAAAAAAGAAAAACAAGCATAAAGGTGAGAAAGAGTAGGAGAAAACGCCGCAGAACACGGTGAAGGGAGAGGAGAAACAGCTAGTGAAAGGTGAATCCACTTAAGCTTGACTTGCAGCAGCGGCTTGCTGTAGGGGTGGGGTAGAGTGGGCGAGGAGCCAGGCTTTGGTAAGAAATGAGGGTGCTGCTCTCCAGATCAGGCTTGGTTTTCTTGGAGAGGCATCACCTATGTCCTGGTGGGTATTAAGATTCAGGTGGCACACGCCTTTAATCCCAGCACTCCCACTCCGGAGGCAGAGGCAGGTGGATCGCTGTGAGTTCGAGGTCAGCCTGGTCTACAAATCAAGTTCAGGACAGCCAAGGCTACACAGAGAAACTCTGTCTCGAACAACAACAACAACAACAACAACAACAACAACAACAACAACAACAACACAATCCCCCCCAAAAAAAACAAAACAAAGCACAAACAAAGAAAAAACGATGCAGAAAGAACATGAAGTATTCAAAGAGCCACTTGTTCTGCTCCTAGAGCCACTGAGATTCACTTCTCCGTTTCCTGGGCTGATTTTTCCACCGACAAACCTGTTGAGCACTTTTCAAGAACCAAGTGCTGGCTGGTGGAGTTTACAGAGGCACAATCCACAGACACACAGTTTGTGGAGGACACAGGTAGATAGGCATTCTATCAAGGGAATCGAGTTCTCTCCTGGAAGGAAACTTACTGAGGCTTTTCTTTGTCAGTCCAGGCTAGCAGCGTCCTTTGCACCTCTGCCTAATTGTGTTCTAGAGGTGCATACTGAGAAAGTGTTCGGACTTGGTGGAGCGGGGTGGGGGCGGGAGGTGGAGAGGGGGGTCAGGGGGCGCCTCTGCCCGACTTCTGGAGTATCAGCCTGTGGGACTCATTTGTCTCCTGGCCTGTGACCTGCATGCAGCCCCTTCGTTGCCTCAGCTGGGAGATTCTCTCATAAATGGGAGGAAGGGGGCATCTGTATAACGCAGGCTAGTGCACGTCACTCCTCTCAGGAATGGCTTTATCTCTAGCACGTAGGCTTTTAGGATAAACCGGGGTCTCCACTTCCCTGCTTTGTTAGTGTGTGCTAGCATCTGTCAGAGACACTTGTTTATAGTGTGGTCTCGAAGCTGCCAGCCACCCGGAGGGCGGTCTGCCTGCCCAGGCGACATGTCTAAAGGTACACTTCAGCATGTCTGTTCTTCCTTTTGAATTCTTTTGGCTTCCGGGAGCGCATTATTTTTTAAAACAAAGTTAATAGTTGCGTTTAAAATGCCTAAGAGATACTAGATTGCATCCAGCCTCCCACCTCCGTTTACGAAGTTTTCCATTCCTTTCAGAATGAACTTCTAAACTATATGTAAGCAGGACTTAAAGGTCTTCACCTCAGGCCAGCTCCAGCTTCCAGGGAACACGGGGCTGTCAACTCAGCTGGACCAGGTTCTCCTTCTTCTTCTTCTTCTTCTTCTTCTTCTTCTTCTTCTTCTT
>OU015743.1:74420202-74434609 GCA_907169655.1 Acomys percivali | reverse complement strand
CTTCTTCTTCTTCTTCTTCTTCTTCTTCTTCTTCTTCTTCTTCTTCTATCCTGGTAAAACGGACACAGCTTAGGGCAGCGTCATTTCATCGTTTTAAGACCACAGTCTTGGCGCTGGGTAGGTGGTTTGGTGCGTAAGATCAGTAAGATCACTTGCCACGCCTCACAGCCTGGATTCAACCCCCAGAGCCTGCACCGTGAAATGAGAGATTCCATTCATCAAAGATGCCCTCTGACATCCACGTACATGTGCGGTGGCATGTCTGAGCCCTACTCCCCCCCCCCAAAAAAAACCCATAAACTTTTAATTTAAAAAATTGTACAGAGGGGTTGGAGAGATGGCTCAGTGGTTAAGAGTACTGTCAGCTCTTCCCGAGGACCTGAGCTCAATTCCCAGCAATCACATGGTGGCTCACAACCATCTACACTGGAATCTGATGCCCTCTTCACGCATGCAGGTGTACACGCAGATAGAGCACTCACTCATTAAAAAAGTAAATCTTTAAATATTACTTTGTAAAAATTTTGTACAGAGTATTAAATATCTGGAATTGAATGTGCCTTTGCATACTAATATCCCATCTCTTAATGAACACTTTTTTTTTTTTTTAAAGTATAACTCACAAACTGCCATTCTCTCTCTTTCCTCTGGTAGTTCTTTGTTTGCTTGCTTAAAAAACAAACAAACAAATTTCAAATCTCATTACCTTACTTTTGGAGCTTTAAATTCACTTAAAATGTATTTATTTTATGTGTATGGATGTTTTGTCTGCAGGTATGCCTGTGTACCATGTCCTTAGTGCAGTCGGAGGCCCTGGGGCTGGAGTTACAGTTTGTGAGCTGTCATGCTGGTGCTAGGAATTGATCCTGAGTCCTCTGGAGGAACAACCAGTGTTCTTAACCACCGAGACATTCCTTTAACTTGCTTTTTGTGTTTGTTAAGTCCCAGCTAAGCCATTGTGTGTTTTGTTAGTGGAGACTGTATACAAGATTACATATTAAGGAGATAGATTTATTTGTAACCAAAGCAAACGAAAGCATTGAACAAACAAGGTCGGGAGTGCAGCTCTTTTCTTATGGTATTCTCTGTGTTTCCTTATGATATTCCATTATTTCAGAAATATGAAAAAAATATAAGCAATCTAAGATCCATAATCAAAGGTTTTAAATATTTGAAATTAGAATTAGTACTCAAGCCCATTTCTCTGAGGCTGAAACTGTATCTTCTCCAGGTGGGGTCTTGGCACCTTAGACAAGTACTTGCCCCTGGATCTCCAACACTGGAGAACTTTCCCCACACTTCAGACTTCACCTCACTGTCTGCAGTCCCCTTTGGTTCCAACAGTTGTTTGTCCTGTAGACTAAGGTCACTTCCCCACACTCTGAAAGCAATTCCTGGAGGATGGAGAGGCAGGGCATCAGAGAAATTGGCTCCGAACACTTCTGTGAGAGCCAAAGAGACTACTGAATGCCAAGCCACAGGACACTAGCTGCCACATGGCTTGCTTGGGCTAATGCTGGCCCTGCCGTTGAGAGTGACCACCCACGGGCTGTTTAAGAGGAGGGCAGGGGCATTATGATACTTCACAAATAAGCTCTCATGAGAGGATTTGTTAGTTCAGTGGCACAGTGCAAAACAGGTCATAATGACGAAACAGAGTCCAGGTCACAAGCTGACAGAGTCTGTGATTATCAATTCTCCATCCTCAGGGACCGCAAAAGCATAACAGCGAGACATCAGGGACAGGGACAGGGACAGTGACAGTGACAGTGAGCCCTCTGTGGCAGGGTACTCACATATTTTGCAGTCATCCTCTTCTTGTTTCACTGTGTTGCTGTGACTAAGCACCACTGCCAAAAGCACTTAGAGGAGAGCAAAGGACTGTTTAAGCTCACAGCTCACATTTTTATTAATGCAGAGACTGTATTAGACGCATCATGCAATGCATGTGAATAATGTACATACGCAAAAAAAAAATTCCACTTCTTAGATATCGTGGAAAATGGCTAAAGTTGCTAATAGGAACTACAAATCTCTTCAAGCTGTGTGCACCGCTCACACAGCCAAACGCAGCCGTGCCTTTGCACACATTCCTGCAAGTGCATGCATACAGTGCTCTTTCTGTGGGCTTTCAGACACTAACAAGGAATAGAAGAAAATATATATGTCTGCTTTTCATCGTCTATTTTGGAAATATGTTTCAAAGAATCCAGTTCTCTCTGGTACAATAAATGCGTGCATATTTCTAACTTCTTTGAGAAAGCTAAAGAAGGGTTTTTTTTCGTGACAATGATAAAATGTAAAGGCCCAAATTTGCTTATTAGACTCAAAGCATTTTTGTTTTGCTCTTGTTTCTGTCCTTAGTGCAGGATTCTCAGCTCTAACGGTTAATGGGGACTTTGCATAAGATCTCTGAGTTTAGTTAGACAAAATGGCACCTAACTCCAGAGGGCATGAAACTCACCTACAGCAAGTTAAGGTCTCTGTGACCTGATGGGAAATTACAAACTTCTTTTGTTGAGCAGCCAGTGATTTTGTCAGTTTCAGGGCAATAATTCTGAGTGAAATTTATGAATGCCACAAAGCAGTTAGTGAACCACATGAGAGGTCAACTTGCTCGCTTTGGGCTTGGCCATGTCTACTTCTGTCTCCCACTTCCATCCATAATGTTTACATTGGCAAGTCACTTCTTTTTAAATATAATTTATAGCGTTGCCACATTTAGCCACGGCTGTACTTGCAGTGTATGTCTGATGCTTCTGGAAGGGCACTTGCTCCACTGGCCTCTATGGAAGCTTTACTGTGGACACTTCAAAACACCATCATTTAATTTTTGAGAATTTCACATATCTTTATTTTCCTTTCATAAAAAATAGGTTTCTTCCTTATATATCCTGTTTATAGTTTCCTTTGCCTCTGTTCCTCCAAGTTCTTCCCCATACCCTATGCTACCCAGATCCATCCAGTTTCTGTCTCTCATTAGAAAACAAACAGGCTTCTAACGAACAAACAACAAAGTAACATATAACAAGATAAAAAAAAAGCTAACACACCCGAATAGGACAATGCAAGCCAACACAAGTAAAAGAGCCCAAGAAAATGCACAAGAAACAGACATATACAGAGACCCACTTGTGTGCCCACTCAGGAATCCAGAAAGACACAACACTGGAACCCATAATACCAAAAGACCTGTAAAGTAGATGAGAGAGAAATAAAATTAAACAAACAAGATTAAATCATGCCTTATGACATTGGAAGACAAGGAACCTCCAAAGACGCTGTTGAACTTGTTTCTTATTGCTGGGCACGTGGCCTACCCTTAAGAGTAGTTTGTTTCCCCAGTGAGACTCACTTGGAGAAAACAAAATTTTCATTTGCATGCGGTGATCAGCTGGAGATAGCTTCTGGGTTAGGAATGGGGACATGTGTCTCCACTTCTTTCATCTCTAGGAGCCTGCCTGGTGCAGACCCATGCAGGCCCTGTGTGGACTGCCTCGGTCTCTGTGAGTTCATGTGTGCATACATCTGGTTGATTTATTAAAAGGTCCTGTTTTCTAGGCTTCCTTCATCTCCACTGGCTCTTAATTTCTTTCTACCTCTTCTCCTGCAAGTCTCAGAGAGAAGGGATTTGATGGAGATGTCCCTTTTAGGTCTGAGTGGTCCAATCTCTCTCTCTCTCTCTCTCTCTCTCTCTCTCTCTCTCTCTCTCTCTCATGTCTCCAATGTTTGGCTGTGGGCCTCTGTATGTTTCCCATATGCTGACGAAGGAAGCTTATCTGATGACACTGAGCAAGGCACTGATCTACTTCCATGGCCAGAGTGCCGTATAATGTATCTTTATCATATTCTTTCCTTCTTCCCACCTCCCTACCCAAACTTCAACCCCTCCCCCACCGTCCCTCTCCCTCCCTCTCTCCATTCTTCCCTCTCAGCCTCTGTAAAAAACAAAAACAAAAACAAATCAATTCCAGCTTCTGTTGATCTACAACTCCTGGGCATGGGACTTGCCCTGGAGTGTGGGTAATATGCCAGGTATCACTGCACTAAGGAAAATAGACTTTTCCTCTCCCAGAAGCAATCAAATGCCAACAGCTCCTCAGTTAAGGGCGAGACTTCATGCCTACATCCCCTCCTCCACCCTAGGGTTTTGTCTGGCTTGAGCTTATATGTGTGTCTTGTGTGTACTACCACGGTCTCTATGAGTTCACATGTGCTTGTGCTCTGGACACGTGTGCTGTGTCTGGAAAACACAGATCCCTTGAAGTTTCACACCACCTCTGTCTCTTGCAATCTTTCAAATCCCTCTTCCTTGATGATCTCTGAGCCTTGGAGGGAGGGATGCCATATAAACATCCCATTTTATGGCTGACCATTCCAATCTCTCTGATTCTCTGGGTGTTAACCAATTGTGGATTTCTGTGTCAATTGCCATCTACTGCAAGCAGCTTCTCTGATGAGGGTTGAGCAATGCACTAACAATATTTCCACCCCCTCTTGCAATATGTTCCTTAAGCCTTTGGTGTAGGGGTTATGCGGCTGTTATCTCAATTAGTGTTGGGAACCCCATGGTCATGTGTCTTCTGCATTTTGACCAGTTGCGTCTCTCTGTAACTGTCTCCATCTGCTGCAAAAAGTAACTCTGTTGATAAGGGGTGAGAGTTTCACTCACCTGCAAGTTTTGTTTTTCATGTAGGTATCACATCAGACAAAACAATCCAAACCCCTCTTATAGCTCATGGGCAACACAAATGGCTTTATTCATTTTCTCACACTCGTATGAGAAAACCACAGGTTGGGGAAATTGTAAAGGAAAGATGCTTATAAGGCCTCAGGTTTTGGTCCAAGGTTAAGGATATGTATTTGGTTGATGGCAGTCTTGCTGAGAGCCCTGAGAGAGGTTATTATGTGGCAAGATGCACAAACAGTCTAACCAGCTGCCTTCCAAAGCAGACCCACTCTCAGGATAACCCAGTAGCCCCTCAAGTGTAGAGATGAGGTCAATCCCTTCAGGAGAGTGGTCCCCATTATGGAGATTAAATTTCAACATGAGTTAAACTTTTGGTTTTCATTCATTTTTTTTCAGAGGCGCCAGAGAAAACAAATTACCCACATGAAGCATGCTTGATGGCCAGTCGGGTCGAAGCTTGTTGGGGACTGGTAGAACTGAGGTCCTGGCAAAATCTGCACGTGGCTGCATTGTAACCCATTATCTATTTCTGTCTTTGAATAAATATCACCTTCATTTCAGGCAAACTCACTCATGCCCCACGATATGGTGTTGGGTAGACTTTGAAACTGCAGGAGACCCAGTCTTGGGCTGTTATTGGGTGATTTTCAGTTGTTGTTGTTTTTTTTTTTTTTTCAGCGTGGTTTGCCATTGTTAGGAGAGCTGGCAATGGCCTAGAACCACTGCTCCACATACACCGATATATGTGTGGCACACACAGGCAAAACATACACTAAAAATACATGTAACAATATTTGCCACATTAATCATTTTTAAGCATAGAGTTTAGTGTGTAAATTGAATTCAAATTGTAGTGTAACTAATCTCTAAAATTTTCCATGTTCTTTTATTTATTTTTTATTTCAATTGATAATGTATTTGAAAATTTTTTTTGTGTTTTTTAAATTAACTTATTCTTGTTACATCTCAATGGTTATCCCATCCCTTGTACCCTCCCATTCTTCCTTCCCTCCCATTTTCCCCTTACTCCCCTCCCCTATGACTGTGCCTGAGGGGGATTACCTCCCCCTTTATATGCTCATAGGGTATCAAGTCTCTTCTTGGTAGCCTGCTATTTTTCCTCTGAATGCCACCAGGTCTCCCCCTCCGGGAGACATTCCATGTTCTTTTAAACTTGTTTTTTTACTGTAGTATTTGTTTGTTTGTTATTGAAGTACATACATGTGTCCGTTAGGGGACAACTTGGAGGATTTGGTTCTCTGTTGCTGCTACATGGACCCCAGGAATAGAACTCGGGTTGTCAGGTTTTGCAGCGAGCAGCTTTACTCACTGAGCCAAATAACCAGCCTGCCTTTAAAAATATTGCCTTCAAGTTTAATTAAAACTATTTTAACTGGCCCATAAAGCATGAAGTGTATATACCGCCATGGAGAAATGTGTGATATTTCAATATAATTATGCACTGTATAATGTTTAAATCTGTTCACTCATATCCACATTCTCAAATGCTTGTTGCTTCTTTTTGGCAAACACATTCAAAGCCCTTTGTTCTAGCTTTCTCCTAACACACAAGGATTGGAGTCAGAACACTCCAAGGTGTTTACCTGAGAATCTCTCCTATGCATTGTAGTTTTATGTACACAGATGGGCCTGTTCCTGTCTGGCCCTTCTACCTTTCAGCCTTGGCCTTTGGACACCACCACTCTACTCTTAATTGTCATGACTTTGCACCTGAAAACAATGGAAATTATACCCCTCCTAAAAAAAATGTCATTTTCTTCTCTGCCTCATGCCCTGGCAACCACTATTCTAGTTTCCATGTGTGTAAATGTGAAAATGTCATTAAAGTGGGGCTGGTAGCTCTTGTCTTTTTGTGACTGGCTTATTTCACTTAACACGTCTTCAAGGTTCATGCATGCTGTAGCTTGTGCCAGACTTTCCTTCCTGGCTGAGATTGAGTGCGTTTCTCCCTGCAAGTATACCTTACATTGCTCATGTGTTCACCTGCTGATGGACACACAGGTTGCTTCTCTCTTTGTTATGAATAATGGTATTGTGAACTTGGGTTATGGTATCTGAGACTTTGGTAGAATTGCTGCATTACAAAATCTTTTGAGAAATTGCCGTATTGTTTTGCAAAGCAGCTGCACTGTTTTACAGTTAGAGATTTAAATTTTTTAAAAAAGATATACTTATCTGATTGTTATGTGTCTGAGTGTTTTGACATATATATATCTGTGTACCATGTGTGTGTCCAGTGCCCATGGAGGGCAGAAGCGGTGTTGGCGCCCCTGAAATTGGAATTATAGACAGTTGCAAGCTACTGTTTATGTGCTGGGAACCAAATTTGCTGTGAAAGCCATTGGCCCTCACACAGCTCTGTACTTGGGGACAGATGGCCTTCCATTCTCAGGTGTTGGGCCTTTCAAGGGTCCCCAGTTTCTCTGTGACTTAGTGTTTTGGGTGAAAGAATGTGTAGTACATGCAATGAGATGTCCCCTTGTGTCAGTGCTGGGACACACCATCTGTTTGCTTGTTGTTTTTCTGTCTGTCTGTCTTTCTAATTTATTTATATTACATCCCGATTGTTACCCCCTCACTTGTGTCATCCTGTACCCACCCTCCCTCCCTCTTCTGCCTTATTTCCCTCCCCTAGTCCTTTGATGGGGAGGGGCCCTCCTCCCCCACCATCTGACCACAGTCTATCAGGTCTCATCAGGATAGCCTGCATCCCCTTCCTCGGCGGGCCCTCAAGGACACCCCCCCAAGGGGAAGTGATCTTTCTTGTAGAACCCATAACCACCAGCCTAGGGATGGCACCATCCACCATGAACCGAGTCCTACCCCATTGATCACTAATTTAAAAAAAAAAGCCTTACAGCTGGATCTTATGGAGACATTTCCTCAGCTGGGGCTCCTTCCTCTCTGATGACTTCAGTATGTGTCAAGTTGGCACAAAGCCAACCAGTACGAGGTGTTTGCAAAGTTTCATCTGCTAGCAGTCCAGTAGCACACTGAATTGTCTTCCAGTTGGAGTGGTTTGTCTACAGTCAGAAATTATGGAGTGCTCGTTCTGAGGACCTGAGTATTTCTAGTCCTCACACCTGACTTCCGACAGTGAAGTCTGCACACCAGAGTGCCTACCCCCTCGGAGGTGTGCGATTACTGACCAGGAACTTTAGCCTCTGTGGTCTCCAAATGGGCAGTTTTCTGCCCTTTCCTTGTCCATAGGCTGCCCCTCTGCAGCTTTCAATGTGTCCGCAGGGATTCAGCATCCTTCCCACCTCTGCTTTTTCAGAATCCCAGCCTAAGTGACCCAGGAAGGTCATTCAGTGCCATGTGACATGTGGCTTTGAGGTTGGAAAATCTCCTAGCATCAAAATAAATAAATACATAATAAAGCCTCTTGAAACAGTGTCTGCTTTTAAACTAAATTAATACCTCCACCTCTACATCTTATGTAGGAATATGCTTCCAACAAAGGCTATCATTATATCTAACAACCATAATTTAAAAAATTGGCAAATGTATTGTTCTCAGTTTTATACTTGCCAAACTTGTAGTGATTATTCCATTGAGCATATATATATATATATATATATATATATATATTTAACATTGAGAGCCATTTTCGGCATGTGAATATTCAATGTGCCATGTTTGGGGCTTATCAGGTAAAAACTCAGGATTTAGTCCTCAGCTCTGTAAAAATTAAATGTTCATTTATGTAGATTTCCCAGGGACACACAACAGGTGATCATAAGATAAACTGTCACATATTTAAATTATTTATTTTATGATAAAATCTGTAAGAACAGAGAAACAATCTCCCTCTGCCTCTGTCTTCTTGTCTCTGTCTTTCTCTATCAGATAGAACCAAAGCTCTTGCACATCCAAGGCACACACTCTACCACTGAGCTGCTCCCCAACCCTGGAATGCAGTGTTTGAGGAGACAATGGGTTATTTTAAATTTCTGACCTTATATGTTAGCTAGTTCCATTGTTCTAAATGATAGCAAATGTCTACAGGGCTTAGATTCCACATGATGTTTTTGAAAATGAAATGAAGAATTTCATGTATCAATTTCAGTATTTAAAACTTCCCAACATACTGCCAATCACACTCTTTGCAAAGGTATCGATTTAAAAGGAAAGTTTTTTGCAATGTCAAGGTAAGAAGATAACTTTTGAAAGTTCATAAAGAGTTACAAACTTTATTTATTTTGTAAAGGAATTCATGGTATGAAATAAAAGAAACAGCCAAGCTGGTAGGGTAGCTCAGTCAGTAAAGTGTTCCACATGAAAATACAGAGTATGGTGGTGTACATTTGTGGTCCCTGAGCTGGGGAAGCAAGGACAGGAGGATGCTTGTGGCTCAATAGGCCACCAGTCTAGCCTAATGAGCTCATGCCAATGAGAGATCCTGTCTTAAAGGAGGTGGATGGCATTTCTCAGGATGATACCCAAACTATCTTTCCACATGCACATGTGCAACACACCACATACATCTGCGTGCATGCATGCATGGATGCAAACACACACAGACACATAGAGTAAAAGAAGGCAATGAAAGAAACGTCTCTCATCATTGAGCCTGAGTAAAGTCTTTGCACTAGAGAGCTGAAAATAGATGTGACCTTGCACATGATGTTGCCACAGCGAAGCTGCTATTTAGGAGAAGTGAAGCTTGGTTGCCACACAAAAGACCTCCTTGATTGTGTATTGCTTATTTCCTCACATTGTGGCCTCCACTGGCAAATGTGGGGTGAGTCAGACCTGCATTGCTGATTCCAGGGTCTAGATAAGGCATCTGGAAATCACTGCGAGCCCGAAGAAGGGGTGAGGCACCAACTGCCTGTTTTATCAGGGTTTCCCAGGATGACTGCATGGCCACACCCCTTTGGCTCTGCGGTACTTAGGGGAAGGCTGGAGTGAGTGACGGGGGATGTGCAGTCTGGATGCCCAGTCCGTAGACCTTAGGCTAAAGGACTTGGTTCTATAACCATCCACAGAGAAAGCTCTGGGAGTAGTACCCAGCACCAGTAAATGTCTTTCTGTGTCTTCTTTCCATAGCTTACAGATACATTTCCACAGGTTGCAACACAGACAGCCTTTGCTTCCCCCAGACTAGGCAACTTTTTAATAGGTGAACTAAGTGCTGTTCTTGTGACTCTGGCTGAGTCTGTTATCCCACCAGCCTAGCCTCTGGTCAAGCTTCCTCTAGGGCGTGCTCCTCACTTGAAGACCACTTGAAGCCTGCTAGTCATTTAATTGGAATGCTCTTATTCACATTAAATCTAAGTGGCCCAAGAACCACCTCTGTCCCTGTCCTGTTCCCCCATCATAGCTTGTGAGAAAGCTCTCCATCTCTTTATCCCACCATCCCGCATCTATGCAAATCCAAAATTCAGGGACACCTTTCGCCCCTCACTTTTCTGTCTCACATCTAACAGTTATTCATATGATTTTTATAGAAAGATACATACATATGCTGAGATGGCTGTGTTTAACCATTTAATGGCGTTAAGCACATTCATGAGGTCCGCGGTATATGCTGCCAGAAACGTTTCATATGGAAAAATGAAAGCTCCGTGACATTTAACATCAGCCGCCCATTCCTCCCTCCTTAACACACTCTTCTTTGCCATGTTGCTTCCTTTGTGGTGCTGTACTCTACTAATGAGCTGCATCCAGTCTCTTTCTGTCTATGAACCTGCATTTTCTAGGCATTGAAGGGAACCAGGAAGGCTGCAAAGCACCAACAGCCACAGGGACACCTCCTGAGCATTGTCGCTGTTGGTGGGAGAGCAAACTGGTACAACCACTGTGGAAACCAGCATGGTGGTTCCAAAAGCACCTTAGAAATTGATCAAGCATATGACCAGTTACATCACTCCTGTCTAAAGGACTCTGTTTCCTACTACTCATCCATGTTCATACCTGCTCTTTCACAATACCTAGGACTGGGCAAGAGCTTAGATGTCACCCACTATAACGAAAACACAGCAAATACACAATATAATCTTATTCAAGTATAAAAAATGAAATTATGAACTTCACAGGTAAATGGATCGAGTGGGAAAACATATCAAGTGAAGTAACCCAGACTCAGAAAAACAAGCATGCATGTTTTATGTATGGATCCTAGTGTCCAATATTTAGATATGTGTTTAACTTGGAGTACATACAAAATCCAGGAAACTAAAAGGGGCTGTTGGTGGGGAAGAGGCAGAAAAGTCTTAAGGGAGGAGGGGCACTTGGACAAAGGTGATATGGAGAAGAAAGGAAATAACAGGAATGGAAGTTTAGGTAGGAAGAGGGGTGGGAGTGTAGAACAAAGGAGAAACTAGGGGTAGGGATAACTAACACCAAGATTGTTTGAAAAAGCAATATGGGGACATTCTTTTAAAAATAAAACATATACATATTCACACACAAAAAATTTAGTTGTAGTTATTCTACACAGATAGTTATGCTCCTTCCAGAAGCAACAGAGTACCAAATAAAAAGCCCAGTGCAGGTGAGAGATGCCTTCACTTGAGTTGCTGGTCGTGGGAGTCCTGGAAACTTCTAAAATATAGACATTATTGCTCTTGGTTGCCCATGAGAACTTGATGCTAAGACATTTTTGCTGAAGACACCACACACTTTTCACAGAACATGGAGAAATCAAGTTGGTATTGACTAGAAAACTTCATCCCTGCTACCTGGATGTCATAGTACCACAACATGCTATGTAGGCTGCTGGGGTGGTGGTAGTGGTGGTGGTAATCTAATCTTACCTAGCTGTGAACCATATGAACTACAATAATGACTCATCTGGCAAAATATGTCCATGAGTGCAATAGCGTTACAGTGTTATGATGCAGCCAACCACTCTCAGATTGGAGCTAAGATTCACTCCACGGGAGGAGAAGCATGCTTAGTACTATAAATCTGGTCAAGATCCAATGGTTGTTGGTGATTGCAGACCCCATGGGTGAGTTTATTACTGATATTATGACAAATAGGTTTAGTATTAAATAACAGTTTTATCTCTTCTCCCTTGGATAAGTGCAGTTCTTAGACCTCATAAAAGGAATTTCATCATGAAATGGATAGTGGTGAATGCAGAAACATACAATTGGTCAAAGTACAGAAGATAAATCTTAGTTGAGTGCTCAATCATAAATTGGACCCCTATATATCATCCCCATCCCCACAGCTTAGGGATCATAATGGGTGGAAAGGTTGTAAGAACCAGAGGTTGAGAAGGACCAGAGCAAAACAGTGTCTTCAGAACTCACAGCAGCTGTGGTTGCCTTCCCAATACCTATATAAGATCAAGCCAGTTAGCATTCAAATATGAAGGAGGGAGGGGCTCCTGAATTTTGATCTGTAACTGAGGAGCTACTGATAAGCCATGGACTCTGGGAGAGAAACTGTCAGGCTTTTAATGTGGCTTCTTGTAGACTGACAATGCTGCAGTGAATGGTGCCACACTCATGAGTGCATGCTCAGCACAATTTGGATTCAGTAGGTTATTTAGAGGTGGTGGTGGGGGCGGGGCATAAAGTTGGGAACAGGTAAGGGGAGTTAAGGGGAGATGTGTGGGTAAACATGATCCAAATACACTCAAAGGATTAATAAGATGTTACACTAAAAACAATTTAAGCATGTTTTGCTTTAAAATTATATTTTACACAGCAGTTTTATCTGGATTTACAGACAGAGATGAAAGAGATAAATGGAATCCTTTCATCATCTTGATACAACCTATGTGCTGATATAATTTTAAATACTCATGGGGTGAGGCCTGTTATTGTTCCTTAAAGACATTGTTTTCTATACTTCAAAATCCTCCTGCTAGGAAGTTAAATTTTATTCATATTCTATTTTAAACTAACAAGGAACTACTGTCTGTATATTCAATGTAAGAGGCAAAATAGGAGTGGGTTGGTCATGGCAGAAACACTGAATTAATTTCTTAAGTTTGTGTTAACTTTTGTTTGGCCAATGTAAAGGGCAGTTCCATCTCTCCTATAAAATTATTTCAGCCATTGGTTAAGTTACTAATCTTAATCCTTTACTCAGCTCCTCCCCCCAAATCCTTGTCCAAAAGGAAAAACAAAATCATTGATTAGACAAGCTAAACATCAAAGGAGCACTTCCCATAACTCAGGCAGCCATTCTCTGAACTGCTTTGTTGATTTCACCCAACCTTCCCCCACTTATCTACTGAGCTGCTCATTCCCCAAAGCCTTGGGTTTGTTGTCCGAATTCTCCCTTTTATGTTCCCCTACCTCAGGTTATTGTCCAACCAGGGATGCTTGGAAGTAAATCAAGTGATGTAGCCTGGTGACCAGCAGAGAGCATGTGCCGACTCAGAGAACCTCAGCATCTCAGTGAGGGTACTGCTGAAACCTGAGGCTCGGAGCTGAGCTTCCTCAGAAAGCACAAAGGTGATTGGTGAAATTAATACAGACGTGACTATTGATTCTGCCTTGTGTCCTGGCTCCTCTTTTCCATTCTGAAGACATTAACAACAGGGGCTATTGATCAACAAGCTGCCCGTCACTTCTTTGGGTGCAAAGGACAACAGCCCTGTCACCTCCGTGCCCCCAGAATAGACTGAGAGGTAAAAGGTCAGAGATGAAAGGCCTTTGATTAGCTCTTCTTTGTAGTCAGCCTCCCAGGAAGCACCTGAGCTTCTGTTTACACTTGTCCTTGGGGTGTAAGATGGAAAACTTTTACTCCCAGCACCATGCCTAATGTAGATGAGGCAGAACCTTTATCTTCCTCAGGTGCTCACTGGGAGGGATGGGTTGTTTATGGTTAAGGCAAGTTGCCTTTTTAGGGGAAAAGCTCGAGCTGCCTGGCCTCTTCATTTGTTGTGGACATGGCCAGAGCCTCATCCATCTGGAAAGTGCACTGCTGTGAGCCATTGACTGGAAAACACCCAAATCAATTTCCTCTGAGAAAAGAAATGGGACTCCTTTAAGATCTGATGACGCCATTGATTTAATTGTTGAACCAGAGCAGAGAGGGTCAGGGAGGTTCAGGAATTAAGAGAAAGAACACTGGAGAAAAGGGTGATTTCTTATCCACCTCCACACAAACTTGAGAGGTCAATTGGCCTTAGCTTAACCCAGCACCTTCTATCTAACTCAATGACTAACTTTAAAAACAAGGTCGTATCATGAAAGCTTGGTATCTTCTGTTAATATTTCATACCTTTTTTTGGTACTAGGTTATTGTCTCATCTGAATTGTAGTTTAGTTTGGTCCCCTTGGCCCTAGCAATGCTCCTACAAAAAAAATTCTTCTAAGGGATGTCTATTACTTTAGGAAATTTGTGTACCCAAGTAGTCCCTGACATAGTCACAATGACCTTCACTCTGGTTTCTATGCACACAATGGTTGCTTCAGTGACACCAAGCTCTAGCCTCTGACTTCCTCCTCAGAGTGCAGATTTGCTATGAACCTGGTGTAGCTAGAGTTTTAGGATGCCTAATTTCACATATATTTCCCATGTCCAGCATCTAATAGACATTCCTCTTCAGATACTCTTTAAGAAACCTAAGTCACCTAAGCTTTGGGTCCTACAGCTAGAACCATGCAGCCCTAACTCAGTCCCTGGCTTGTACTGACCTTAGTGCTTTCAGCGTAGGGCAGCCATGCTGTTTAAATTTTGCTCATGCCCACACTTTCCATTCCCCACTATGGACTCAAAGTCCCC
>OU015743.1:74375458-74405202 GCA_907169655.1 Acomys percivali | reverse complement strand
CACTGGCTGTGAGAGCCCAAAACGCCAGGGCTAACCTCCTGCCATCCACAACAGTGAAACATAAGAGCTTCCAACCTACGGAAACCGTGAGAAAACAAGTGAATCTATCATCAGACTCCCTCCATCCAACTCGGGAATCTACCCAACGAAAACAAAGCCGGCAAGATGTCTAAAGGACAGCGTAAAAGCATACGCAAAAAACCTCAAAACAACATGGCGTCTCCAGTTTCCAGCTATCCCAAAGAAAACAACCCAGAGAGCTCAAATACAACGGAAATACAAGAAAATGACCTCAAATCCTTAATAAGGAGCATATTAATGGAGGAAACAAATAAAATTCGTAATCAAATACAGGAAGATGCAGCAAAACAGGTGAGAGACATAAAAGAAGCACATAGAGTGGAACTGGAAAAATTTAAGGAAAATGCAAATAACCAGATGGAAGAAATAATTAAAACGGTTCAAGCTCTGAAGACCTATAAAGAGGCAATGGAAGAAACTCAGGAATATACAAAAAATGAGGTGAAAGAAATAAAAAAATCAGTTCAAGATCTGAAGACAAAAATGGATTCAATGATAAACACACAGACAGAAGAAAAACGAGAACGTGAAACCTCAGAGAAGAAGGCGAGCAACACAGAGGTGAGCCTTTCTAACAGAATCCAAGAGACGGAAGAACGAATTTCAGGTCTAGAAGATACAATCACAGATCTTGAAGCAACCATTAAAGATAATGCCAAATCTGGAAAACTCCTGACACAAAACATCCAAGAAATTCAGGACACCATGAAAAGAAAAAATCTGAGGATAATAGGCATTGAAGAAAGAGAAGATATCAGACTCCAAGGCCCAGAAACTATTCTCAACAAAATTATAGAAGAAAATTTCCCCAACCTAAAGAAAGAGATACCTATAAACATACAAGAGGCCTACAGAACACCAAATAGAATTGACCAGAAAAGGAAAACTGCCCGTCACATAATAATCAAAACACAAAACATACAGAACAAAGAAAAAATATTAAAAGCTGCAAGGGAAAAGGGCCAAATAACATTCAATGGCAAACCTATCAGAATTACACCAGACTTCTCAGCAGAGACCATAAAAGCCAGAAGAGCCTGGACAGAGATCCTGCAAACCCTGAGAGACCACAGATGCCAGGCCAGACTACTTTACCCAGCAAAACTATCAATAAACATTGATGGAGAAAACAAAATATTCCATGACAAAAACAAATTCAAACAGTACCTATCCACAAATCCAGCTTTACAGAAGGTACTAGAAGGAAAACTCCATCCCAAAGGGTCAAGCTACAACCAAAACTACTCAGGAAATAGGTAATTATACCATGGCAAAAACACAACTACACAAACACTCGATTGGAAACAACATCAAAATTAAGACTCTTAACAGTCACTGGTCGTTAATATCTCTCAACATCAATGGTCTTAATTCTCCAATAAAAAGACATAGACTATCTGAATGGATGCATAAACAAGATCCAACATTCTTCTGCATTCAAGAAACACATCTCACCTATAATGATAGGCATTACCTCAGGGTAAAAGGTTGGAAAAAAATATTCCAAGCAAATGGTCACAAGAAGCAAGCAGGCGTAGCCATTTTAATATCAAACAAGATAGACTTTCAACCAAAATTAATCAAAAGGGATGCAGAAGGACACTTCATACTCATCAAAGGTAAAGCCAACCAAGATGACATCACAATTCTGAACATCTATGCTCCCAATACAAGGGCACCCACATTTGTAAAAGATCTGCTAAAAAAAACTTAAACCACACATCGATCACCACACAATAATAGTGGGAGACTTCAACACCCCACTCTCACTGAAGGATAAGTCATTGAAACAGAAACTAAGCCGAGAAATAACATCATTAACCAATGCCATGGGTCAAATGGATCTAACAGATATCTATAGAACCTTTCACCCAAACAAGAAAGAATATACCTTCTTCTCTGCACCCCATGGAACCTTCTCCAAAATTGATCACATCGTAGGTCACAAAGCAGGCCTCAACAGATACAAGAGGATTGAAATAATACCTTGTATCCTATCAGATCACCATGCTCTTAGGCTGCAATTCAACAACAACAGAAACAACAAAAAGCCTACACGTACGTGGAAACTAAACAACTCTCTGCTAAATGACACATGGGTCAGGGAAGAAATAAAGAAAGAAATCAAGGAGTTTCTGAAATTCAATGAAAATGAGGGAACAACATACCCAAATTTGTGGGATACATTGAAAGCAGTGTTAAGAGGAAAACTCATAGCACTAAGTGCCTTTAAAAAGAAATTGGAAACATTGCACATAAGCAACTTAACAAAACAGCTGGAAGCCCTAGAAAAAAAGGAAGCAGAAACACCCAAAAGGAGTAGACGTCTGGAAATAATCAAACTCAGGGCTGAAATTAACAAATTAGAAACTAAGAAAACAGTCCAAAGAATCAACAAAACCAAGAGCTGGTTCTTTGAGAAAATCAATAAGATAGACAGACCGTTAGCCAAACTAACTAAAAGGCAGAGAGACAGTATTGAAATCAACAGACTCAGAAATGAAAAGGGAGACATAACAACAGACACTGAAGAAATACAAAGAATCATAAGATCCTACTTTGAAGGCATATATGCCACAAAATTTGAAAACCTAAGGGAAATGGATGACTTTCTTGATCAATTTCACTTGCCTAAGTTGAGTGAAGAACAGATAAACAAGCTAAATAGTCCCATTTCCCCTACAGAAATAGAAGCAATCATTCATAGTCTCCCAACCAAAAAAAGCCCAGGGCCAGATGGTTTCAGTGCAGAATTCTACCAGACCTTCAAAGGCGAGCTAATACCGATACTCTTCAAGCTACTCCAAAACATAGAATTGGATGGAACATTACCAAATTCATTCTATGAGGCCATAGTCACGTTGATACCTAAGCCTCACAAAGACTCAACAAAGAAAGAGAATTTCAGACCAATTTCTCTTATGAACATCGATGCAAAAATACTAAATAAAATTCTTGCAAAACGAATACAAGAACACATAAAGGATATCATTCATCATGACCAAGTAGGCTTCATTCCAGGCATGCAGGGATGGTTTAATATACGGAAATCCATCAATGTAATCCACCATATAAACAAACTGAAAATAAAAAACCACATGATCATCTCTTTAGATGCAGAGAAAGCATTTGATAAAATCCAACACCCATTCATGTTTAAAGTTTTAGAGAGATCGGGGATACAAGGCACTTTCCTCAACATAATAAAGGCTATCTACAGCAAGCCAATAGCCAAAATTAAAGTAAATGGGGAGATTCTCAAGGAAATTCCTCTAAAATCGGGAACAAGGCAAGGCTGCCCACTCTCTCCATATCTCTTCAATATAGTACTCGAAGTTCTAGCCAGAGCAATAAGACAACAAAAGGAGATCAAGGGTATCCAAATGGGAAAGGAGGAAGTCAAACTATCCCTATTTGCAGATGATATGATTGTGTACATAAGTGACCCTCAAAATTCCACCAGAGAACTCCTACAGCTGATAAATACTTTCAGCAATTTGGCTGGATACAAAATTAACTCCAAAAAGTCTGTAGCCTTCCTATACACAAATGACAAGCTTGCCGAGGAAGAAATTAGGAAATCCACACCCTTCACATTAGCCACAAGCAATATAAAATATCTAGGAGTTACTTTAACTAAGCAAGTGAAGGACTTGTTTGAAAAAATTTTCAAAACTCTGAAGAAGGAGATTGAAGGTGACATGAGAAGATGGAAGGATCTTCCTTGCTCATGGATAGGGAGAATTAACATAGTAAAAATGGCCATCCTACCAAAAGCAATCTACAGATTCAATGCAATCCCTATCAAAATACCTACACAATTTTTTAAAGACATTGAAAGTTCAATTCTGAACTTCATATGGAAAAACAAAAAACCCAGAATAGCAAAAACGATCTTGTACAATAAAAGGTGCTGTGGAGGAATCTCCATACCTGATTTCAAATTGTACTACAAAGCAATTGTAATTAAAACAGCATGGTACTGGCACAGCAACAGGCTGGTTGATCAGTGGAATCGAATTGAAGACCCAGATATGAATCCACACACATATGGTCACTTGATTTTTGATAAAGAAGCCAAATCCATTCAATGGAAAAAGGATAGCATCTTCAACAAATGGTGCTGGTCTAACTGGATGTCTATGTGTAAAAAAATGCAACTGGACCCATATTTGTCACCTTGCACAAAACTCAAATCCAAGTGGATTAAAGACCTCCACATAAAACCAGAGACACTAAGTCAGTTAGAAGAAAAAGTGGGGAAGAGCCTGGAACATATTGGCACAGGAGACAACTTCCTGAACAGAACACCAACAGCCCAGGCCTTAATGTCAACAATTAATAAATGGGACCTCATGAGGCTGAGAAGCTTCTGTAAGGCTAGAGACACGGTCAAGAGAACAAAGCGACAGCCTACAGACTGGGAAAAGATCTTCACCAACCCTACATCTGACAAAGGTCTAATATCCAAAATATATAAAGAACTCAAGAAATTAAACACCACCAAACCAAATAACCCAATTGAGAAATGGGGCTTGGAACTAAACAGAGAATTCTCAACAGAAGAATATCAAATGGCTGAGAAACACTTAAAGAAATGCTCAACCTCCTTAGTCATCAGGGAAATGCAAATCAAAACAACTCTGAGATTCCATCTTACACCCATCAGAATGGCTAAGATCAAAAACTCAAGCGACACCACATGCTGGAGAGGATGTGGGGAGAGAGGAACACTCCTTCATTGCTGGTGGGAATGCAAACTAGTACAACCACTTTGGAAATCTATCTGGTGCTATCTCAGAAAACTGGGAATAGGGCTTCCTCAAGACCCAGCTATTCCACTCCTTGGAATATACCCAGAAGATGCACCAGCACACAGCAAGAAAATTTGCTCAACCATGTTCATAGCAGCCTTATTCATAATAGCCAGATCATGGAAACAGCCTAAATGTCCCTCAGTAGAAGAATGGTTAAAGAAACTGTGGTACATATACACTATGGAATACTACTCAGCTATAAAAAACAAGGAATTCCCGAAATTTGTGGACAAATGGATTGAGCTAGAGATGATCATAATGAGTGAGTTAACCCAGAAGCAGAAAGACTCAAATGGTATATACTCACTTATATCTGCATACTAGCCCAATGGACATGTCCCATGAAAGCCTTCCCTTACCAGGAAACTGGGACCGAGGGGAGGACATCCTATTGGGACTCTAGATGAGAGAACAATGGGTGAATAGCAATGTAGAAGGATCCAGTGGGTTCTAGAAACCTACAAGTAGAACATTATGATAGGCAGATTTGGGTCATGGGGTCCCGCTCAAACTAAGGCCCTAGCCAAGGACAATACAGGCCGAATAATTTAAACCCCTACCCTGATCTAGCCCATGGACAAGACAGTCTCCACACTTGAGTGGAGAGAGGGATTTGACTTTCTCAAGTACTCTGGTGCCTCACATCTGACTATGTCCCCTGGCAGGGGAGACCTAGTGGCACTCAGAGGAAGGACAGCAGGTCACTGAGAAGAGACTTGATACCCTATGAGCATATACAGAGGGAGGTAATCCCTCTGAGGAACAGTCATAGGGGAGGGGAATAAGGGGAAAATGGGAGGGAGGGGAGAATGGGAGGATACAAGGGATGGGATAACCATAGAAATGTAACAAGAATAAATTAATTAAAAAAATAAATTAAAAAAAAAAAAAAAGAAAAAAAAGAAAAATACCCATTGTCAACCTTCGGCCTACACATGTTTGCGTAGGAGCACAGACACCTCACACACAGAGAAATAATTATAATAATTTCAATAGTAACAAACTCTTAGACTCAGAAGACATTTCAGGTACTAATCTACAATTTATCTTGCATTTTTGATCTTCTTTTTTTCTGTATTATATGTGTTCATATCCTAACTGACTATCTTATAATAAAGAGACATCCTACTCTTGTTGGATTTCCAGTTAATCCCTTTCTTCAAAAGTTTATTAAGATTGGAGAGATTGCTTATCATTTAAGAGAATGTACTGTTCTTGCAGAGAATCCGAGTTTGGATTCCAACACCCACATCTGTCAGCACACAGCCACCTGTAACTTCAGGGGATTGGGTGTCTCTGACTTCCACAGGCACCCAACCTACACACACACATGTAATTAAAATAAACAAATCCTTAAAAATTAATAAATGCCTATAATCAGAACATATGTGACAGAAACAAATGTCTTAATTCTACAGGCACTGTTTTGTAGTCTAAGCAAACCATGGAATTCCAATTGTAGTTTACAGCCTGCAAAGTTTTATTTAACTTGAGATTTTCAATTTGTTTATTTGTTTCTATGCATACTTATCTATTAGAATTATTCATTGAGAGTTGGGATTAAAACATAAATAGTTTTTAAAAAACCATAAAGAAATTATAAGCCTAGGCACTCAGAATAGTGCCCTTTCCGTAGTATGCTGTGAGGCCAGAACAGATTCTGAGCAGACTATGATGTCATTCATCCCACAGAATGTGTGACAGCCTTCTTACCATGCAACACTTATTTCGGTGAACTTAGATGGAGAAGGCAAACATGTAAAGCAGACCACGATGGCCTTGCCCTGATTAAAGTGGGACTTGAGGATGTGGCTTCACCTTACCTGTTTCTGTAATCTTAGGAACAACTTCAGGAAGTCCAAGAGCTCTCAGGAGCACAGCTGAAAAGCCACTACTAATTAACAAAACGTGGCATGTTAGAAAGTCAGACCATCTCCTATATTTCTCAAGGAGATAGGGAAATAGAAGGACCCAGAGGGTCCTAGAAACCTACAAGAAGAGCATCATGATGGGTGGATTGGGGCCCAGGGGGTCTGCTCAAACTATTGCACTAACCAAGGACAATATAAGTAGTAAACATCGAACCCCTACTCTGATCTACCCAATGGACAGGACATTCTCCACAATTAAGTGGAGAGTGGGGACTGACTCTGACATAAACTCTGATGCCCCATATTTGACCACCTCCCCTTGGTGGGGAGGCCTGTGGGTACTCAAAGAAAGAATAAGCAGGCTACCAAGATGAGACTTGATAGCCTATGACCATATAGTGGGGGAGGAGGTCCCCTTGGTCATAGACCTAGGGGAGGGGAATAGGATGAAAACAGGAGGGAGGGAGGGAGGAACAGGAGGATACAAGTAATGGGATAACAATTTAGTTGTAATCTGAATAAATTAATAAAATTAAAATAAAAAAGAAAATATATAATAAAAAAACCACAAACAAAAAAAGAAAGTCAGACTGTGCATTCTTAGTTTCCTTTGTAACTTAGAATGGCCTCATCACCTACCAGTTTATCTATTATAAGAAAAAAAAGGAATTTATATAAACTTTCAGTCCACATAGCTACTTAGGCAATAAATTCTTTTTTTTTAGTTAAAAAGAGCAGGAATGCCTCACTTGAATGCATGGATTCCTCTATGTATTGCTGACTTTCTTCTCAAAAATCTGATACTTTACCTGATCCATACATTTTAAGCTGTAGAGAATTTTATCAACAGTCAACTATAATGGCTTTAGATGTGGTTCTAGAAGCAAACAGATCTGGACATCTTCATGTGGCACAGGCTGGAGGTAACTAGGATGGAGGAAACGGGGCGGGGGGGGGGGGGGGGGGGGGGGAGAGGGAGGGGGAACCTGAGGAAGCGCTGCTGTGTTTGAAGGGCTAACTCAGAAAAGAGGGAGTAAACTTTGTATTAAAAATGTAGCTTGTTTTCGAAGCTGGGAGTGACCTAGCATGTAGCAGCTCCTGGCTTCCATTCCTGGAACCATAAAACCAAATGTGGTCCTGAAATGTCTTGATTAGTCAAGGTTCAAACTTCTGTGGACCTTTTTTTTCCCCTGTAAAATCATATGTCAGTGTTATGGAGTCAATGAATAATAGGTAAGTAGTATGGAAGCATATTATTGACTGTTTTTGTTTAAAAAAGTATTCTGAATAAAACTGGCACATCCATGCCATGGAATATTTTACTGCCTTTAGAAAGAGTGAAATTATGACATGCTGAGACGTGAAAGAGCCTTGAAGACATCATATTTAGACATCGTTTTACTGGCTTAGATCACCAGTAAACCCTTGAGTGGCTTCTGTATTATTGTGAGCAGGGTTGCTGTGAATATAGATGTGTGAACGTGCTCCTTGAGTCTCTCATCTCATTTCTCTTGTGTGTTGGTTAGTTTTTGTCAACTTGATACAAACTAGTGTCACTTCAGAAGGACCCTCAGCTGAGGATCTGCCTCTGTCTGATTGGCCTATGGGAATGTCTGACGGTGAGTGTGTGCTGGGAGAACTAATGACTGATAGGGGAGAGCCCAGTACACTGTGGGTGATGGCAACCCTGGGAAGGTGACCTTGGGCTGTATAAGAGTAAGCTGAGCGAGCCGTGTGGAGCAAACCAGTAAGAAGCATCTCTCCATGGTTCCTGCATCTGCTCCTGCTTGAGTTACTGCCACAATTTTCCTCGATGATAGACTGTGATCAGGATGTGAACGCCAAATAAACATTTCCCTCCCCAAATTGCTTTTGGTCATGGTGTTTATCACAGCGACAGAGAATCAAAATAGATAGTTTTGTAAATATACTCAGAAGTGACATTTCTGGGTAAGATAGCAATTCTATGTTTAACTTTTTGGAAGAACACTATGTGTGTGTGTATATATATATATATATATTTGGTTTTTCGAGACAGGGTTTCTCTGTGTAGCCTTGGCTGTCCTAGACTCACTTTGTAGACTAGGCTAGCCTCGAACTCACAGCGATTCGCCTGCCTCTGCCTCCCAGCTGCGGGGATTAAAGACTTGCGCTGCCACCCCAGACTATTCATATTTTTAATACAAATATTCTCCAGACTTTTTTGTTTCTTACAACATTTGGATTGCTTGAGATATATGTAGAGGAAGTTTTGTTTTCTTTAAAAACTCAGTTATGTTGCTGAGCATGGTGGCACATGCCTTTATTCAAGTACTCCGGAGGCAAATACAAGTGAGTCACTATAAGTTGGAGACCAGTCTGGTCTACAAAGTCTAGGACAGCAAAGGATACACAGAGAAACCCTGTCTCAAAAAACCCAAACCCAAACCCAAACCCAAAACAAAACAAACAAAACAAACCCCTCAGTTATGTTATGTAAACAGGCTTTTCTTTTAATACCAAGTGTGGGATATGGGACTACTCTGCTTTGTCCACAGCTGATAATTAGCTTATGTGGCTCAGAGAGGGGTGTAGTCTTTGCCAGCTGGAGTTAGTGGAATTTTGGGGTCTCTGGGAGAGTATAAATATTAGAGCCCAGAGAAAGGCAAGGGCTTTGAAGAGATAGATGCAGGAGGAAGATGGCAGCTTGTTTGTCCTGCTCATTTGCTGTTTCCTGTTGCTGGACTGCTAGCTATCCTGGTGACTGAGATTGGTAATGACCCAACTGGAACTAATTCTAAAGAGATCTATGTCCCCTGTCCCTTCTAACATTCTTTCTCTTTTACCTAGGGTTGGAGAGTTGGAAGGAAGGCAGAGGCTTAAGGAATGCCAAATAAATTAGAGTTTAAAAATTATGCCTTCAGATATGACAGTAAATACTATTCATAAGGACTATAAGCATAGTTAATACACATAAAGATACTACATTATAAATTATTTTAACTTTGATAGCTTTTATTTAATAATATAAGTATTCACATTTCCTGTATTCTATGTAGCAAGACCTACGGTCAGGAACTGGTCTGATATGGCGTCCTACATCTGAGGGGATATCATGCGAGAGATGTGCTGTTACTCACTCCACCTTGCACATATGGAAACAGAGAGATGAAGAGATTAAGTGATTTGCCCCAAATCACACAGCCAAGAAGTGGTAAAGAGGGCGAGCCAGTTTTCTGATTGCACAAAACACAGGCCTTGTCACTGTTTTGAGCACTTCCTCTATGGCATGCCATCTTCTGAGACATGTCAGGATGAATATTAGAAACAATGCTTCATAAATCATGAAAGCCACCCACATATTGAGCTTTAAGACAAGGTCTCCATTGGAGCAGATCCAACATTTGGTGTCAACTCCTATTTTTTTTTTCATACTCTTCCATTCTTCCTTCATGAGATCCAGATGTCAAAGGGAGCTAGCTTACCTTTGCAGTTGATAGTTATAAAACAACCACATCTGTCCTATATTATAACTCCATGATTGGACAATGCACTGTCGTGGACTTTTGTGACATCACAGTAATGCTGATGAATGCCCCTATTCATCAGATGTCAGCTTATTACAAATTAATATGGCATTCTGGAATATATTACAGATACTCAGATGTTCTGAGAGTCCAGTATATTGATTGCATTTATATTTTGAGATGTTCTTTACCAGCTGACAGAGATAGCTAATCCATGATGTCATGTGGAGTTACTGAAAACCATGATTTTTCTTTTGTTTCATAACAAAGTTATCCTGTTCATACTCATAATTTGGGGGTGGTTTCCTACACACTGTACTGGATACTTGGAGTGTTTTCAGTAGCCTAGTGCTGCCTCCTGTGGACATTATTTCATTAGGATCTATTCACCTGAGCATCCATCTCTTCTGCCCCACCCTTCTTGGCTTTTGGTCAAGATTTACAGAGCTGACTGAGAACCATCAGACAGCAATGGGTATATTTAATTTTAAACCCTCTGGGGAAAACTGAAGTCCATAAAGCTCCTCTGGGAATTAAAAGGCAGTACAAGGAAGTCAAAGATTACACCCAGGGTAGTAAGAACTTGCTCTAAGGGGGCTACTCCTAAAGTAAGATAGACTATAGCACTCATGGCCATCAGCAGCCCCTTCTCTATGTCACTGTGTCATTGTCACACATCACCATCATTGCTTTTCCATCCTTCATCCAGAGAGATGCCCTGTCTGTTCACCTACCCTGTGCAAAAAGCAACTGTGTCTCCCTTCTGCCAAGACAAATATCAACCAGCTCTCTATGCCCAGGATTCAAGTGACAACATTTAGCTAAGTCATTCTAGGGTCAGACCAAAGAGACAACCAACAACCAAGAGGAGGAGACGGGTTAACTCCATGTTTATCCCAATGAGTGCTGAAATGTCATTGTCTGATGATGGCCCTGAACCATCCAAGCAATCAGTCTCAGGAAACAACTTGGTCTCATGGATCAGTTTACAATTCTGGAACTTTCATGCTTGTTAGCATCAGGCCTACAAGACTGAGAAATAGATGGTGGTAAGAAAGGAAGGGAGAAAGGAAAAGCCAGGGTGGGAAGAAGCTCCTACAATGGGTGCTGGCTGAGAGCAGACAGCTTCTTACTCTTGACATTTCTGGGCCTTAGTGAGAGCTGTTCATAAGCTCATGGAAATGGCAAAGGGCTATGAAGAGCTCAAAACCAGCAAATGTTTATTAGCAGGGGTGTGTGTGTGTGTGTGTGTGTGTGTGTGTGTGTGTGTGTGTGTGTGTGTGTCTGTGTGTGTGTGTACATCCCTTGCAATGAGAGTCTAGGAACTGGCTAAAGTTCAGGGCTGCAGAAGATGTGTGCTTATAGCAATCATGGAAGGATGATATTTTGATCTTATTTGATAAGAAGAGATATAAAAGTCATCAAGAGTCAGGATCCTCATGTCAGTAAATGATACAGCCAGGTATCTTTTGCTGCTCTGACCTCAGCTCCTCCTCACACCCTCCACACAGAAAGCAACTGACGTGGCTTGGGAAAGAACTGTAAAAGTGAACACCATCAGGCCAGCAGGCTTGGGAACCGAGCTGCAGGCAGGTGGGCAGGGAGAAGGCCTGAGAAAACTGACAAGGAAGTTCCTAGTGCCTGGCCCTGGGAGAGCATTCCACATCCATTGTTCTGCCTTTATTACACAGCTCACTGTCTATCATAGATGGAAGTGAAATTGGTCTGGAGTGGCTTCCTCTTCCCACAGTCTTCTTGGCTGTGGATGATAGATGACTTTTAGCTATAATATCCTTACAGATATGAAAATTAAGCTGATCTGTCCACTTGCTGTCCAAGCCTGACTTTTCAAATTTCTATTCTAGGTTGAGAGATAATGTATTTGCCTTTGTGGATTGCTAAGACTTTCTTGCTACATCATCATCAGAGAATAAAGAGAATTCATTTCCCTGGCCATACTATAGGTGTGGAGCAGCCACATTCTCTGTACTCGAAGAGCTCATTTTCCTATCTTCCCACTTAAAGGTTTTGCATTGACTGATCCCAGCTGACTGTTTTTTTTTTAAAATACATACTTTCACTGACACACAGTGATTGTGTGTGTTTATGGGGTCCATGTTCACATCTCAGTACCTGTATACAACCTTCAGTGATCTGGTCAGGTGACTGTCATGCCTACTCCTACGACGTTTGTCATTTCTTTATCTACATTTGTCACTTGTGTGTGTTGAGATAGTTCAAATGTCTTTATTCCTATAGGTCACAGTTTATGAAGCAGGGCCTGGTGAAACTGGCTTTTAGGGCACACCGTCTTAGGCTGTTTTCTCTTGGCTGAAGTTTTCTTAGTTTTTTTTTAGCAGTTCATCGCCTTAACCACTCGGCCACCTCATCTTCCTAGGTTTCTAGAATACCCAGTTTTTTAACCCTGTTGCCCTCTGCATCTGCTGAACAATAGATCAGCTTTAAAAAAATCATGACCTAGAGAGCACATGCTACATCTTTTGTGTTGCCTTTCTATCTAGAGTCAGCCTGGTGGGTTGTTCAGATCCTGGACAGCCTGGTGATACCTTGCATCTGCCATGTCTTTCTGGTGCCATCATTTCTGAGACCTTTGCTTTCCTTCCTCTTTCCTTGTTATACTCAGTCCCTAAGGGTTGTCCCCCCACTCCCGCCCCCAACAGATTCTGCTAATACACAAAACATGCTGAAATTGCTTTTCTTGAAGCTCATTCTAGCTGCATTTATTTTCCTTGGCAAACCCTGAGTAAGCTCCTTCATCCAATGGATGTTTTCCTGTTGGTAGATGAACTGCTTCTAGAAGCATCTCTAGTATCCCAAAAGGTAGGCACTACCCTCTCTGCCTTTTGTCGATGAGAAAACAGGCTAACAGCTGGAGGTTGTGACTTAGTGGTTCAATACTTCCATCGCGTGCACAAGGCTCTGGGTTCAATCCCTGGCATTTTGAATATAAGATAATAGACTCTTAGACACAGCAGACCATTTTCATTTGCTTGTATCTTTCTTTTCCGCTTGTAAAATGAAATCAAGAAACAAAACCTGAAGGGGCTGGGGACTCTGAGGTTAAAAGCACTGGCTGCTCTTCCAAAGGACTCTGAGTTCAATTCCCAGTACCCACATTGCAGCTCACAATTGTCTGTAACTCCAGCTCCAGGGGATCTGACACCCTCACACAGACACACATGCAGGCAAAGCACCAATGCACATAAAATAAAACCAAATTATTATATAAAAGAAGAAACCTGAGACAATGAGATAATTATTTTACCTTCTATATGTGAAATTATTTCTTGGCTTCTAAAAGGACCGTCTACTCTTTTATACTGTTGAGAGGGAACTTTCTGGTACTCTATCTTATTAGGAACATATGACTAGGAACAGAATTCTTAGATTGCCTGTCCGTTTGTTTGTTGAAGGTTTTAAGAGGAAACTGTTAACATAAATCTGACTTCTGTCGATTTGAGTTATAATCTGGACATGACTAGAAAGGAAGTCTTAATAAATATGTTAAGTTGTATTTCATATGTATGTGGGTGTTTTATTGTGGAAATGTTGCCAAGCATTTTGATCCCATTTTTCCCAGAGAAACTTGACAGTCTGGAGAATAGGGAAGCCGGGAGGAGTGGAGAACAAAACCCAAAGCCACATCCTTGAACTCTTTTGTGTGTTTAGAACAATGTCTAGTTGAAATCAAACAATATTGCTGCTAAATATGTCTAGAATAGTCCTTGGTGAGGGCTCCCGCTTGATGGAAGGCTGCACCAGAAGAGGCGTTGGGAGAGGTGATGAGAGGGCCCAACGCTGTAGCGCAGGCAGCAGGGCGCAGCAAGATACAGTATCTTTGCAATAACCCTGTCATCGCCCCCGCAGGCCTACAGCTTTAAAATTCCGCGCCAGCACCCAGTGAGCTGAGAACAAAAGCCCGGCCAGGCCGGGTGGGCGCAGCTCGTAAAGGAGAAGTCACGAAGTCTGGTGCTGTGGCCAGGTTTCCTGCGGAGGCCGAGGCGTGGCCGCGCCTCCGGGAGGGGACCGGAGGGGACGGGAGGGGACGCGCGCCGTTCGGCAGGCTGCAGCGCTGGCTGGCCCGCGGCCAGGGAACCCGACGCCAGCGCGGCCGGGCGGTGGGAGCGGTCGCTGCGCAGGGACACAATGGCATTATCTCGGGCCAGCCGCGGCTGCAGAAACGCGCGCTTCCTGTCCTTGCCCCGCGGCACAAACTGTCCGCTTGGCGCTCGCCGCCCCGCAGGGCAGAGACGGCTGTAGCACTTTTTCCCTGGGAACTGCAGACGCTGCAGCGCGCAGTCCATTGTGCTCACCCCACCCCTGAAAGGAGCACAGTACAGAAAGCCCTGGCTCTCAAAGCAGCTGGCCAGGGCGGCATGGGTGCTGCTTGCTCGCTGCAGCTTCGCCTGGAGGGGAGAATTGTCCCAACGTGTTTTAAATCTTTAGATACTCACCGCAGCCCCAGCATCTTGATTTTTTTTTCCTCACCCTAAGGGTGAGTCTTTTTGTGTTGCTCACACTGGTCTGGAACGTGTGACCCTGTAGCCTTGGCCTCACTTCTGCAAGAAAAGTGGACGAATGTGACCCAAAATGCTTACTGTTCCTATCTAACCATCAGCTCTCAGGGTATTATTTTACTATGCTTGGGATGGATCCCAGGGCCTTTTACCTGCTAGTTTTCCGTCACCAAACGATTATGACATTCCTAGCCAATTCACCGTTAGCATATTTGATTGAACTATTTTCAAACTTACTGTATCCTTAAGCAAAGCCATGGATTTAACTGCAAACTTTTTTCCTTTCTTTTCTGAGACAGGATTTCTTTGTGTAGCGCTGGTTGTCCTGGAACTCACTCTGTAGACTAGGCTGGCCTTGAACTCAAAGATCCACCTGCCTCCTGAGTGCTGGGATTAAAGGTGTGTGCCACCACTGCCTGGCTAAAACTGTAAACATTTTTTTTAACTGTAAACATTTTAAAAGCCATTAAACCCACTTAGTAGTGATGTGTCTAAGAGACTAAGGAGTATTTTTTTAAAAATTGTTTGGTGTTCTCAGGCTTGGCAAATTTCATTTAGATTATAAGCATCTAGGACTGGCCCATGTCAGAAAGTCTAAAACTTTGAGCCGCCTGCTCTCAGAAGTCAAGAGGTTACCAGAAAAGCTCTCAAGCCTCTGCTTCTGGCTCAGCAAGTTATTGGCAGGAGGAAGTTCACAGGAGCCAGAGCTTGGCAGAAGATGTTCTAAACCAAAGAGAGCTGGGAAGCTTGGCTTAAGGGTGAAACAGAACTCTCTAGGTGAAGACACTTGTTTCATGCTTCTGGGAATTTCTCTCCATGCAGGGCAACTCAATATTAGGCAGAGCTGAGGAGAACAACTTCTCCAAATACGTGGCCTTGAGTGTGGTGACACACCTGTAGTGCCAGCTGATGCAGAGAAAATTGCTGAATTACAGGAATTTGAGGCTTTCCTGGGAAAAATGACAGACTTCAACTCAAAAATAAACTCAATTAATAAGATATATTAAAAAAAAAATAAACTCAAAGGCTGGGCATGGTGGCACACACCTTTAATCCCCACACTCAGGAGGCAGAGGGAGGCCAATCTTTTGTGAGTTCAAGGCCGGACTGGTCTATAGAAGTGAGTCCAGGATAGCGAGGGTTCTGTTAAAAACAACCAACAAAAACCAACTCAGATGCATCTGCCTCTGCCTCTCATGATGGAATAAAAGGATATTATTTGTCATGTGAACACATTTCAATTCTTTTGGCAATACATATTTATATTAATATGAATACATATATTTATATGAATTCAGTATATAAAATATATATTCAAGGATGTGACCCTTATGGCAACTCTGTATTTAACTTTTTAGAACTTGCTAGACTGTCTTCCAGACAAACAGCATTATTTTAAGTCCCATTTGGATTTAGCCACATCCTCAGTAGCAATTTTTTTTTTGCTGGTCATTTTTTATTACATTTGGCTCTTGATTTGTTACTATAACCTGCTTGCAAAGTCCTTAGCTCCCAAAGTCCTGTAAAAGCAGGATATGTTCCTGTTTCCAGTCCCTGCCCCTGGCCTTCCTTTAGGCTAGATACTAATAACACAATTTCTCCAACACTTTCTCTTACATTCTACCCAACTCCTATCCCCCTTACAGGACAAGGGGATGGGGGTGGGGGTGGGGGTGGGGGATGGGGGTGGGGGGAGGGAGGCAGGCATTTGAAAACCAATTCATTCAACTAGGAGGTAACATTCAGAATACAAAGGAACTGAAGAACTCAACAGCAAAAAAATAATAATAAAATAAATAACAATACTAGGGCTTAAAGTAGACAAAGGATCTGAGTATGCATTTCTTAAAAAGAAGGCATACAAATGATAAACTGTGTATGAGAAATGCTCAGTTCACTAACCATCAGGGGATGCACATTGGAATTCACACTAGAGACCATCTCATCTGTATGAAATGATTATAAATTAAAAAGACAAAGGGAAATATTTGCTGGTGGGGATGCAGAAAAGAGAACCTCTACTCTATTGATGTAAGTTACTATAGTCACTAAGGAAAATACTATAGAAAGTACTCGATGAAACATTTCCTCAAAGGGTAAGAAGTCATCACGCAAAGATGTAATCTGCAACAGAACACGGACAAGAGCAGACATCTGTTTGATGTGGTATAAGAAACACTATTTAGAAGAGAAAGAGATGTCCCTTCCTTTTTCTGTAGTGGTTGGGACTGAACTCAGGGCCCTGTGTATACACGCCAGCTGCCTCAGATGTACGGCCAAAATATAGAATCCATTGAGGTGTCTGTTAATGAATTTTTAAAATGTGGTATATGCACAATGGAATAGTTTCAGCCCCCAAAGAGAGTTATTATGTTATTCGTGGCAAACGTGGATGGAAGTCATAATGTTGAGCAAAACAAGCCAGACATAGATATATAAATGCTATATTTTACTCACCTAAACACATTCAACTCATAGGACAAGTGAGCAGAATAGTAGTTGTTAGGGGACATGGAGGGGACAGGGGAGAAGCTGTCGAGTGGGTACAAAGTCAGCCACAGACAGAGAGAGGCACTATGGCTGTTATTTTACATGGCATTATCACTGTTGGGAATATGGTATAACTTCATATCCACAACACCTCCAGGAAAGAGTCCAAATGTTCTTATCACAAAGAAACGCTGAGTGTTTGATGGAGACATGTAAATAACTATAGAGTTGCTTATTATGTGTGACTAAACCAAGATATTACACAATAGCCTATAACATGCACTATTATTATCTGTTAAAATTGTTCTTAAAAGGTGATGTTTCCTGCTCTATATGTGTAATGGCACGTAGTAGTATAAAGCCTCCATAACTTCACTTTTAAAATAATTAGAAATAATCTAGACCACTATGGTGGTGTTTTTTTCTGACATTTTTAGCAGAATTGAATTTATCAGAGAGCATGCACTTTAGAATCATTAAAATTAAAAAAATTATAGTTAACCTGGCTAGGTGTGGTGACACGTGCCTTTAATTCCAGCATGCAAGAGGAAGAGGCAGGCTGACTTGTATGAACCCAAGGCCAGCCTGGTCTGCATAGTAAGTTCCAGGACAGCTAGAGCTATGTAGAGAGATCCTGTCTCAAAAGACAAAAGGAAAGCAAAATTATACTTAGCTTAATATTTTATAGTGTATAGGAAAGAACTTTCAAAGGATAATAAGATTTCTGTTTTCATGAGTAGAATTCAATTCAAAAGGAGATTATGAGGTTTAAAATTGAATTATGAGGTCTCTAAAATTTGAAATGATACCAGGGTTTGGCTCTTAATTTCTCACTGCTGTTTTAATATGTATCATTTTACAAATAAGTTACTAAAAACTTCATTGTAAAGAATTTGGAAATGGCTGGGTGGTGGTGGTGGTGCAATCTGTAATCCCAGCACATGGGAGGCAGAGGCAGACAGATCGCTGTGAGTTCGAGACCAGCCTGGTCTACAAAGCCAGTCTAGGACAGTCAAGGCTGTATCCAAAAACAAAAACAAAACAAACAAACAAACAGACAAACAAAAAAATGAAATTGGAAATGAACATCGGGCAGTAAAAAGACAGTGACAAAACAGAGAACCCCCAGGTGTCTTGCCTTTGAAGCACTACCTAGGGAATGTTTTCCTAGGTTCAGTTTCAACTGTATAGATGCTGTTAAAACTGTCGTTTAAGGAGGCCAGCCTGTATCTTGAGCTAACAGAAGAATTTGGTGTCGTGTGAGTTCTACTGCTTTCACCAGCATTCAGACTGCAAGAGTTATAGGCTACTGTAGGATTGTGCCAAGGTTCTAGATATTTGATACCCATACCACCAGGCAATGTATAGAACCATTGTACTATCTGTGTAATATTCCTAAGTTGGCTGAGCATGAAGCTGAAAAAGCAAAGACTGGGTTGCCACGGGAAGCACCAAGAGAGTCATGGGATGTGACTCTGAGGAAAGCTGCAGGCACTAGCTGAAGCTGGACCAAGAAGGAGTTCATAATCATCACAGGCTGGAAGGTCAGGAATCCTATAGCCCATAGGAGCCCAGATGTTACACACAGAACTGCAGCATTGTTGTCTTTCTTGCTGGGTTTTAGTTTTGGATTTGGTGTTATCTTTCCTTTGCATGCCCTGTCTCTCTCTCTCCCTTTTGGAATGAAAATGTCTACGGCATGTCATTGATTATCAGAAGTGTCTAACTTGTGAGAATTTTTATTTATTTATTTATTTATTTATTTATTTATTTATTTATTTATTTATTTATTTTATCTTACAGCTAAGAGACCTTGAACTTTTGAGTTGAATTGAGACTGGTAATACTTTGAGACTTTTGAAACTGTACTATTTGCATTTTTGCATTATATGGTCCAAGTGTGGAGTGTTGTGGTCTGGGTCTGAGATTTGAACTCTGGGTTCTGAGCTGGTCTTGTGAGGCTGCTGGAAATGCTAGGCAGTAGGATCTAGTTAGAGCAAGGAGATCACAGGGGTAGGTCTATAGACACATATCGTCCTTGGTGTTTTTGTATTTGTTTGTTTGTTTGTTTTGTTTTTTTCCCCTGTCCTTTCCCTGTTTCCTGATCTGTTAAGACTCACAGAGTCCTAGCTGCACACTCTGGCCACCATGAAGCCACTTGCCTCCATGGCTTCCATGATGAACCGTATACCCTCAAATCACTAGCCAAAATAAAAACTTCTGCCAGGGCTGAAGAGACAGCTTCTGTTAACAGCCATTGATGCTCTTCTGGAGGACAAGAATTTGGTTTTAAGAACCCAAGTTAGAAATATGATAGAGAATAATTTAGGTACAAAGCTTTAGACTCACGTAGATAGGATAGACAGTATTTTATTCAAGGTTGCCAAATACAAATGAACTAAACATTTTGAGTGTAACTTTTACATAAGGCCTTCCTGATTGTTTCATAACCATTCTTATTGTATGTAGTTTACTATAAATAAGTAAAGTCCATATACATTAAAAAAAAAAAAAGAAGAAGAAGCCAGATCAGGCAACTCACAACTGTCTGTAACTCCACCTGCAGGGGATCTGACTTCTGACCTCTGCAGGTACCCACACTTGACATAGACTCACACAGACACAGATACACATAAATAAAAATAAATCTTAAAAAAAAACCCTTTCTCCCTTATGTTGCTTTGCAGATGTTTTGTCATAGCATTATAATGCATCAGAGATTGAAGCCATGCCTGCTCTCATAGAGGACCGAGGTTCAGTTCCTAGCACCCACAAGTTGGCTCAAAACCATCTGTAACTTCAGTTCTAGATGGTCCAACATCTTCCTCTAACTCCACAGCTCCAGGCATGCATGTAGTGCACAAAAATACATGCAGGTAAAACACTCATATGCAAAAAAAAAGTAAGTTAATCTAAAAATACTATAAAGTGATTAATCCACCCACCTTGTTCAAGGGCAAGTGATGTTTTTGCATAATATTCATAAATACTTTCATGGCTTCGTGACACACCCCTGCGATTCCAGCCTTCAGGAGGCTGAAACAGGGAATCTCAGGTTCAAACCAAGGCTGAGAGACTGTATCTCAAAAAGTTTTGGGAAAACTATGAAGATTAGCTACATGTGGTGGCACACACCAGCACTCGAGGGCAGAGGCGGAGGACCTCTGTGAGTTCGATGTTAGCCTGGTCTACATGGCGAGATTCAGAAGAGCCAGCACTTCTGAACGTCTGAACGTCAAACCAAAACCAACACAAGACCAAAGAATTTTGAATACTTCCTCAAATTCAGTATTTCAAGAAGTCCCCTTGTTTTTTAGTTAGAAGTAGAAGCAGTAATTTTTCCTTAAGTAAGTCAGAGTGATGAATCAGCAAGAATATCTTAAATAAGTATTTTAAAAAATATTTTCTTGTCCAAAGTAAACAATTTATTTCAGAACGATTATCTCTATTGTCAGGGAAGTTTGGGGGAAAAAAAAAGTCACTCAACTGAGGAGGCTTCCTGGTAATCAGAGAGGCCATGTGTGCATCTCTGGGAGGTCTAACTTGAGCAAAGGAAGCTGGGTGAGGAGAGGTTACTCATTCAGCATGTGGGCTCCTGCTGCACAGACTTCTGGGAGGAGGGAATGCTGTATAGCTTCAGTGACAGCCTCAGACACTAAGTGAGCAGCAGGAAGGGTAGTCACCAAGGCTGATGCTCTTAGTTGGCCTGATTTTGGAGAGATGAAAAAACAGAAGAATTCTCTGGTCTTCTTCAAATAGAGGAACAGACAAAACACAAAACAAAAACTATAGCCTCTTACTTATGTTTGCCTACACACTTAGTGGTCGGTAAATGCGTTCCTGTGGGTTATATGCCTAACCCTCTCAGAACTATTTTTCTTCCCAAGTGGAAGCTGTTTCCATTAAGCACTCGCGCTTCATTATGGAGCCCTCATTCCACCTGTCTTCAGTGACTCCTCTACGTACCTCATAGAAGCACAGCCACCACTTTTGTTTATTTCACTTAGGGCAATGTCTTCAATGTACAGCTTGATGGATTTATCAAAAGATTTATCATCTTGTAACTAGAGCCCCAATCAAGAAACTTGACATTTCAGGGCCAGGCAAGATGGCTCAATCGGTAAAGGAGCTTGTCAAAAAGTCTAAGGACCCGAATTCAATCTCTGAGTCCCGCACGGTAGAAGGAGAGAACTCACTGCTTCAGTTTGTTTTCTCACATCCATCATGCAACCAGACAGTGCAGTTTCACACAAGTCCCAAGAGCCTGCGTTTTGGTTACGTTCCACTGGACTAGGGAGACCACGGGGACAGCCATGTCCTCAGTCAAGGGTGAAGGGTAAGGCTGTGGTTTCTACGCCTCTTCTTTCTATTACAAGAAGCTGTACGTTTTGATTTTTTCATGTTAGGCTTTCCCTGGCTGTCAAAGAAAAGCCCACAGATCAACGTAGGTCTTCCCAATGCAGAGCCAAACTGAATTCAACAAAGGCCAAGAGCTGTTCTGCATGCTGTACTACAATGTAGATGAAACAGATAAAGTTGAATCATTTACTGTGTTTCAGAACATATGTACGGACACATAAACAGCCTGTGTGGTACATGAATGAGGCTAAAATTAGATCCATTTTAATTGTTTTGGGAAATATATCTGTGATACGCCTAGATTACCAGGTAAATGCCTTAGGCCTCACTCCCATGTTTGTGACTCGTTGAGGCAGCCTCTTGCCTAGGAAGGCCTGCCTGGAACCTTCACAGCACGTGTGCTGCACATTCAGGGCACATTGGATTTAACTGTGAGTCAGTGTCAGACATTTATCCCTGGGCCTTTCTGCTTATTGTATTTGTAACTTGACTGTTCCATACAGTCCCAGCTGTTGCCGCCTTCTATAAATGCCTACTGAATAGACTAAATAAATTATTGTCACCCCTCAATACCCACAGTTTTGGAAGCTGAACTTTCTGATCTGAAAACTCTTCTTCCTTGAATACATTACTTCATTTCTTTTTCTGGGACACTGGAAAACAAAGGATTTGTCCCAATATTGACCTTATGAGAAGGGTTTCTTTAACCAAGTGCCTTAGTAACTTTTGATTAAATAGAAGCCTTGTGTTATCGTCATAAAAGTTGATGTACACACTCCATCGTCTAGTTTGAAGATTGTGAGAAATTATTTTAAAATCTATATTTTTAACCAAATCATATTTCTCGACCTAGACACAAATGCTCCCCCCCCCCCCACTTCCATTAGAAAAAATAATCTAACATTGAGTGCTTGCAATCTCAGCACTCAGGAGGAAGGCGTAGGAGGATTGCCATTAGTTTGAGGTCAGTCAGGTCTGCAGGGCTAGTTTCTAGCTAGCCACAGTTTCATAGTGAAATCCTAATTCAAAAGCCCAAAGAAAACAATGACAAATATTAATATACATATATGTACTCGTATATATGTGGACACACACACATATATATGACAGTACATGAAAGAAACATATTCCTTCCTTCCTTCCTTCCTTCCTTCTTTCCTTCCTTCCTTCCATTATTTCTGAGACAGGATCTCATTATGTAACTCTGGCTGTCCTGGAACTCACAAGGATCCAACTACCTGTCTCCCAAATGCCAGGATTAAAGGCATGTGCCAATATGTCCAGCAACTTTTTGTTTCCTTTTAAAAACACAAAGTGGAGTCAGGAGAGATGATCTAGGGATTAAGAGGACTTGCTGCTCTTGCAGATGACCTTAGTTCTATTCCCAGATCAAAAAAGCTGTAATTCTAGCTCCAGGGAATCTGTCACTTCTGGACTCCACAGGCACTGTATTCTTATGGACTCACGCACGCACGCACGCACGCACGCACGCACGCTCGCACGCACGCACACTTAAAATATATATTTATGGCCAGGCGTGATGGCGCATGCCTTTAATCCCAGCCACCCAGGAAGCAGAGGCAATCGGATCACTGTGAGTTCAAGGCCAGCCTGGTCTACAAAGTGAGGCCAGGCCAGCCAGGGGGGAAATATACATATTATGTCATTATCTATTTTTAGAGAATGTAGGACATGCTTTTTAGTGTTGATTGCAACACAACATTGAAATAGAATCTACCAGACGATAAACTTATTCTTTGCAAATTTCCAAATATCTTTTCTGAATTATTGAGCAATGGTGTTCTCATAGCTAACAAAGTGAGCAACCTACAACTTGTCATGTAAGGAGCTATCCACATAACCAAGAGGACATTTCAACACCCCAAATCTGTCTACTATTTAGCCTTAGGTTGAGGACAACGGAAAAAGCATTAAATTGTAGAAAGACTCTCTTTTGTATCGTATGGATGCAACACCTGTCAATTAAAAAACCTACGAACCTATGCTTAGGCAGGAAATAGGGTTGGGACATCCGGCAGGCTGAGAGGATTCTGGGATAGAGTCAGGCAAGTGAGATTCAGCTGGCAAGATGTGAGGAAGATGAATGCGTGGTGCCTGGGCTCAAGTAACCAGTCCTGTGGCAGAATTTAGATTAGTATAGTGGGTTAAGTTATGAGCTAGTCAGAGAAGGATCTAGTTGTATGGCCTGGGCATTTGTATAATTAATGAATCTCATGAGTCATTCTGGGAGCTAAGGGGGGGGGGAGGAAAAAACCACCCAGAGCTTAGTGGCAACCTACTACTATGTTAAATTAACATGACTAGGCAAAACTATCGACTGTTTATGGCTATGCTTGTGGTGATAACAAAAATTGGAGATTTCAGACCAGGCATACTAATGGCACATCTTTAATTCCAGCACTCAGGAGGCAGAGAGAGAGGTGGATCTGAGAGTTTGAAATCAGCCTAGTCTATGTAGAGATATATATAGTAAAACCTTGTCAAAAAAAAGTTAAATTAAAAATTAGAGATTTGAATAAAATAATTTTGGGCCTATAAAATTATAGTTTATTTAGAAATTTTAATCTGAACCAGGAGCCATTTTATTTTCTTGTTTGTGTTTGTTAGATATTTTTTAATTTTTAATTTTATGTTCGTGGGTGTTTTGCCTGCATGTGTGTCTCAACCATAAGCAGGCAGTACTGGCAGAGGCCAGAAGAGGGTGCTGCATCTCTTGAGACTGGAGTTAGGGAAGGTTGTGAACCTCCATGTTGCTGCTGGGGATCAAACCTGGGTTCTCTGCAAGAGCAGTCAGTGCTCTTAACATGATGAGTCATCTCTCCAGCTCCTATCACACACACACACACACACACACACACGCACGCACGCACGCACGCACGCACGCACGCACGCACGCACTCACGCACGCACTCACGCACGCACGCACGCACGCACACAACTTAAGTTGTCAGCAGAAACAGTACAGTAAACTGGCTGGGAACTGAGTCATTGCACTTGAAGTATTTTATGGATATTAAGGATTATCAGACATAACCTTTACTTTTTCAGATTCTTGACAAAAAGGAAATGATACAGAATTTCCACAAATAGAGAAATGATGCATCCTCCCCCCTTGAAATGGGTTTTTTGCATATATTAATACAAAATAATGGATTTCATAATGACAGTTTCATAGACATATATGATGTGCTTTGATTGTTGTCAGCCCTTGCTCTTCCTGTATGTTGCTCTCAGGACCTTCTGCCCTTATCCTAGTGCCCTACTGTGAAGCTAAGAGGATATTGGAAGAATTTTTCTTTGCCTGCAAGTATTAGTAAGACCATTAAGACATCTAATTTGTCCTAGTAGGTCCTGTGTATGACTCATTGGGTGACTTAGTGAAATCATTTTCCATGCATGACTGTGTTTCCCTGCCATGAAGGTGAAGCTAAAAACAGACTGTCTCTATGAGTTATGATAAATCCTAGATGAGTAATCTCTACTATGATATTGCAACCTTTTCAGACTTTTAAAAAAAAACCACAAAGCATCAGGGAAACACTTATTTTATTATATAGAAACATGTCTAGGAGTCAGATTACTCAAATGTAGAAAACAGAATGGAAGACTTCTTCAATCACTTTTGTTGGAGCGCACACACAACTGACCAGATTCTGATGTTCTTTGAACTTGGCTGGGAAACTCAGATCCTCTGTCCCCTGAGCCAATTTCTCCTGGACAGAGTGAGCTCAGGGCAGAGTGCCCTGTTCTGTGCTGGGCCACCAGGGAGCTGCTGGCCCACTCGCCCTGCAAGCTCACCCAGAGATAAGCCCCATGATGGATTTTCTCTTGCCAATATAAGTGCTGGATATTCTGACTTTGAACAGAAAATTTTTAATCTACTTACATTTAAGACATGATTTATTCTTAGATTTGAGCGACCAGTTCTTATGGCCAGGAGGGTTTCACAGTGTCTCACAGCAGTTTAAAAAAAAAAAAATCGAGTGGAGTGTGCCTTTGCCCACTAGTTTAGAGCCTTGCATTCTTTTGGTTTTTACATCTTTAGACTCATTTTCTTTTCATGACTGCTTCACAAGAGGGAAAGAGAAATCTTAGGGTGGTTGTGGTGTCTGGGTGAGAACTGTCCTCATTAGGAATTATGTTTGATGTGTGACCACTTGCTTCCCAGTTAGCAGAGGTGTTTGGGGAAGTTTTAGTGGCTCAGCCTTCCCTGGAGAGAGACGGGAGATAGGCTTTGGGATTAACCAGCCTCACTTTACTTGCAGTTTGCTGTCTCTGCTTTGTGTCTTCTGCTAAAGATGTGAGTTCTCAGCTTCCTGCTTTTGCTGCCATGCTGCCACTTGCTACTATGTCCCCCTGCTGTAATGGACTCACTGGATACCCCTCTGGACTATAAACCAAAAAAAAAAAAAAAAAAAAAATTCTCTCTTCCTTAGGTTGTCTTTGGTTGTGGCATTTTATTACAATAGCAGAAAAATAAAATACAGAAGTTGTCATGATTAAAGATTTTTCTATTTATTCTTATTTGTTTCACAGAGTATATATATTTTAAGTACCACGTTCCTTGCCTGATGCTTGACTGTAAGCAGGCAAGCTATACTCTGGGGGAGCCTATGTTTTGGGGGGAGTTGGGGTTAGAGCACAGAGTGGGGTTTAGCAAATACTGGAGCTAGAGGAAGCCAAGAACCCAAGTTGCTGTGATTAATGCCTTCTCAGTGGCTGATGAATTATTCATTCGCCTAAAGATGAGACAAATGGCATTGTTTAGGGTAATTAGGCCCCATATAATTTGGGAAGTTGTTGGTCTTATACACTCTAGGATGTCATTGGGTCACACATACTTTGGGGATGTCACTGGATCTTAGACACTTTCAGGGATCATCGAGTCCCACACACTTGGGAGATTACGGTTGATAACTTTCAGGAGATTATTTGTTTTCATTCATTTCAGGGGTCTTTGGGTTTCATACACTTGGGAGAGTCACTAGGTCCCATATATTTTGAGGGGGGTTATATACTTTGTCAAGTTATATGTTTTCAAGTACCTTGGGGTCACTGCTTTTCATACACTTTGTGGGGGTTGGGTTTCAAATACTTTGGAGGATCATTGGGTTGTATACACACACACACACATACACACACACACACACACAGAGAGAGAGAGAGAGAGAGAGAGAGAGAGAGAGAGAGAGAGAGAGAGAGAGAGAGAGAGAGATCTCACAGGTGCCAGGATCATGGCAATGAAAGGACACCACCCTGTCTTCTGGGGGCTATAATCAGGTGGAAGGGGACAGACAATTTGACTGGAGGAGTTACACTTTAATGTGGTGAGTGTTGTGTGGGTTTTAGAGCATGCATACTACGTCGTTCTGAGGCTGCAACACAAGGCTGGAGTTGGGGTGTCTGGGAAGATGGAAAAGGTCCAAATGTAATTATTACTCCCTGCTTTTGAGAGATATAAAACACTTCAGTTCTAGCTGGTGTAGGGAGCTGGTAGGAAAGGCAAAAGAGGGGGGGTGATGCTCAGAGGGTCAACCTTGCACATCCTGTGCTAGAGAAGGTCATCCCCAGCTGAAGCCATCAGCTGCTAAAGCCTGGAGGAAGGTGTCAGTACCAGCAACAGTCAAGGGCTTTGTCCCATGGAGAGTACACAAGACTGTGGCTAGTGGCTGATATGGGAAAAGAGGAGGAGAAGCAGAGGATGGGTCCTCTGGGATGTCTTGGTGTCATTTATAGGGACATGCCTTTGATCTTGACTCTTACCTCTAATACCTGCTGAACCATGGTCTTGGGAAAACTGTGGGTCTAATTTCTGGGTCTCAGGATCCACCTGTAAGATCAGTAACAGGACCCCAAAGTGTCACTGTACTGCATGGGTTAAATACGTTGATCCATGTAAGCCTCAGATCAGCAACTAACTCATGCCAAAGCCTCAGTCAGCTCCCTGACTCCTGAGGAGGCGTGAACATTGGCGTTCAGCAACTTAATTTTGCTTAAATGATGCAAAGCTACATTCTGATGTTAAAAACACATTGTCTGGGGCATGGAGAGATGACTTGGTGGCTATGGGGGCTGACTGCTTTTCCAGAGGACCTGGGTACAATTCTCAGCACCTATAAGAGGCTCACAACCATCTGTAACTCCAGTTTTAGAGGAGCCAACATGCTTTTCAGGAATTTTCAGGATCTAGGCATGCATACAGTACACATACATGGCAGTCAAAAACAACCATACATTAAACTAAAACTAAATTAAAAAAAAAAAAGAGCGCATTATCTTCATCCTTGTCAATAGAAGAATTGACCCAAGAACTGCTGCTACAGAAACCCAGGAGCATCTTTAAGCAAACCTTAGACTTCTAGCAATTAGAACCACGAGTGAAATAAACTGCTTTGCCTTGAATTGCACCCTCTTGCATTCTCTTTTACCAGCAGAAAATAAACCAAATTGCTGTTGTGAAACTGATCTCCCCTCATATTAATTGCTACTAACATTTTTGTTTTTCAAAAACTGTATCACTCTTAGCCCCTTCGGGAAAAAAAATTTTTAAGAAGTTTTTGGTTTATATATGCATAGCTTCCCTAACCCATCCGTACCTGCTGTTACAACTGATGCAGCTACGGTAGCACGTTGTTATCTTTCAGGGCCATGGTATACTTTGGTGTTCGCCAACTCTTCATAGCACTGACAAATAATACACATTTAGACTATGATTTGAAAGCATATGCACCCTAATTGGGAAATTGAGCACCATTGCATCTTAAAATCCTCCTCCTCGTCGTCCTGCCCTCATTAATGAAGCTTGAAGAAGCACTCTGCTGAGCCCACCAGCCAGCACTTATACTACCCCTGCAAAGCTTTGGAATCTCATCTTCATCTGCACATTTGCCTTTATTCTAAGCACACATGACCCTGTGGCCTTTTAGCTCCTTGGCCTAAGGACCCTTTTCTCTGCTTAGCCTTCACTTCCTGTTCTCACGGTTCAGCCTGTGAAGTCGGAACCATATTATCTCTTCAGTGGCTCCACCCTCAGACTCAGACAACCTCCTCACTGACACAGAACCTGCAGCTTGCTCAGATCTGCCATAGTCACCCTTCCTCTCTCTAGGCCAGTTTTTACTCCCCCTCCCAATCACTAATTCTCATGTATGGTCCCTTCCAGGTGACTTGTCCTGACGTGCAGCCTGGATTCTCTGGCCTATGATACAAACCTTGCACACGTTCCAGGCTCCATGCCCTTGTTACACCTGGCAAGTTTGAAACCCAAATGATCCCAATACACTCTTCACCTTGTCGTGTACCAGGCAGCTGAGGGCTGTTGACGGAGAGCCCAGCAGCCAGAGTGGGATTACTGCACGTGCTCCCACACCAGCCCCACATGGTCCACCCCACTGCTGGCAATCTCACCACATTTTCCTTGCCTACCTACTCTCCTGCCCTTTGACAAAGCTTTTTAACACTTCTATGCACTTCATCTCCAAATAGCTTACCTCCCCCTGTTGGCTTGTCTTCATATGCCATTTAAAAATTGTCCCTGGTGGTGGCACATACTTTTTGTCCCAGCACTCAGAAATTCAAGGTCAGCCTGGTCTACAGAGAAAATTCCAGGACAGCTGGGGATACATGGAGAAACCCTGTCTCAAAAACAAACAAAACAAAACAAACAGAAAGAAAAAGAGAAAGACAAGCCAAGACTTCTCCAAGTTTGTGCACGCATACTCTTCTCTTCTATTTTTCTCCTCTCTCCTCTTTTATCAAACTCCTGTCTCTCCTCTAAACCAGGATTTGTACCTTGTGGTTCCAACAATATGGAAGCCATTGGTGATCTTAAAGAAAAAAATCCATACTGAAGTGAGGTGAGAGAGAGCTTTAGGATATGAAGAAAGAAACCTGATTGGGAATGGAGTTGCTCTATCATCCCCTTACTCACTCATCCCCCATCATCCCCATACTAATCCTCCATCATCCCCTTATTCACCCTCCATCATCTCCTTACTCACCCTCCATCATCCAGTTACTCATCCTCCATCATCCCCTTACTCATCCTCCATCATCCCCTTA
>OU015743.1:74348979-74375448 GCA_907169655.1 Acomys percivali | reverse complement strand
ATCCTCCATCATCCCCTTACTCATCCTCCATCATCCCCTTACTCATCTCTACTGACTTTTCTCCCTTTCCTTCCATCTCATAAATGTTCAAAGGTCTCTATCACCTTAACTACAGCAACAATAACAACAACAAAAAAATCTTTCTGTCCTCAATCCTGTGGCTACTGGCCTGTCAGTTGCCGTTCCTCATAATACAATTTATCAAATTAGTTATCTCACTTCCCACCCCTCACCCCCATCTAAACCATTTACATCCTATTTCAAGATGCTTTTATTAGATCATCAGTGACTTCTAAACTGTGAGGACTACATACCTGCATGTCTCAGCTTCCGAAGATGTTGTCCTCGAGGCAGCTACACTAAGGGGAAAGTGACTTCTCAAAGTGCACTGTGAAATCAGCTCAAGAAATAGGTGGCATTTTTGAAGACTGCACACTTGGAGACTGTGCCTAAGGGATGAGAAGCCACAGTAACACAAGGCCACCGCTCCTCAGAGACCTGCATGCTGGCCTGTAATGTGAGTCAAGCACACCTTACATCACACATGGGCTGGAAGACCCCTTTGAGAACGCACAGAGAGGAAGAAGGAATGGCTTCCTCTGCTTAGCAGAGATCTTGAGTCAAACATGGGCCAGGCTAGAGTCTGAGAGGTTGGTGAGCCAGGGCTATGCATTGAAGACCATGTGTATGGCACACAGGAAACTGCTCTGCCAGGTGTCAGAGTGAGACTCTGGGTGAAAGCCGTGCTTTAATTGAATCCTGGTCTCTGGCGTAGTTCACCTGTGGAGTGTAGCATCAGAATCTGTGGGTATGGTCCTCATTATCAGAAAGTGCTGGATAAATGGGGGGGGGGCTGGAGAATGATGGAAGGATTACTTTATGTGTGTGTGTGTCTGTGTCTGTGTTCATGTGCACATACATGGGGAAGCCAGAGGAAAACCTTGGGTATTGTTCTGCAAGTGAAGACAGGATCTTTTCCTGGGATTTTTGGCCACCAGTTAGTCTAGGCTGTTTGGCCGATGAGTGCCCATAATCTGTTCTTCTCTAGGAATAGGATTATAGCACATGCCTGGCTTTTCACATGGATGCTGGGAACAGACCTGAGGGCCTTATGCTTGTGTACTCAGTACATCCGCAACCCCTTGTTTGAGTTCATTAAGCTGACACATTGTTTGCATTGTTTATATTTAAAATGTGAATGTATTTCAAATGTTTAGAATGTAACCAGGCACAGAGTACGTGTGGAAGTGCGATAAAATGTGCAGGCACTGGTGGCTAACTACCCAGGGTTCCTATCCCAGTGTCTCTATTTTTCCATGACTTTACATAAATTCTTTAACATTTTGGCGTCATCTGCATACTGAAGTTGCTGATAACATCAAACTGACAAAATTTATCATGAAGGTAAAATGAGTTTGGATGTGCAAAGTCCCTAACCCAAAGTCTGGTAATATTTCCCAATAACCGTGCAATTACTGCTAAGTAATGAAAATTCTAATAACTTACAGTACAATTAAATAATTGTTCCTGCTATGACTGAATCCTTCTAAGAGTTCTGAGTCCTAAAGCTGTCTCTCCCACCCCATCCATACTCCTTTCCTGGTCTGTCCCACATACTTGTGGTATACATCACACTCCAGATGTGTCTGCAACACGTGGGGACTTGGAGGTAAGCATCATAATATTCCAGAGTCTGTGACCTTTCCTTCTTATCCTAAGTACCACTGAGAGAGTTATTCACACACATGTGTGATCCTCTGGAATTGAGCTCAAGAAGGCGAATGAAGTAGCTATTTGAGGCTAGAGAGAATGGCCCAGCTGGTAAAGGCACTTGCTAATCAAGCTGGATGAAGGTGATCGCCAGAACTCATGTAGAAAGCGAGAACTGACTCCCGAAAGTTATCCTCTGACCTCCAATAGCATTATGCCTGTGTACACATCTCCACACCCAGGCACTATATAGTGTAAATGGAAAAAATTAAACGTAAAAAGGCAGGTGTGATAGAGGCATGGCACCTATATCTACAAAATAACAAGTAAACAAACAAAGAGTAATTTGTCCCAGTAGTGTAGTGTAGTTGTCCCATGACATTCTCCATATTTTCTGTTTGTTGGATGTTGGTTTTCAGATGTACTGTTCAGCTGATTCCCCGCAGTTAGTGTTTTTTGTTTTGTTTTGTTTGTACAGAAAAACTGTACCAAGCCAAAGTGCAGAACAACAGACAGCAGCCTTAGGCTTTCACTTTCAAAGAGTTTCCAAGCACCCAGCCCTTTTCCTAAAGGACTCTTTTCCCTTTTATGGATGAGCACCTGGCTCCAAGACAGAGTAAACAGAACTTCCTGCCCCAGGGACGGGCTGGCTCCTGCAGGAGCCCAGGGACCCTTTGGGAAAAGTTGATAGGAACTGTGAGCGGTGTGTGACCTGAGGCGCTGGAGCCAGCTGAGCCAAAAGGGAGGAAAGCACATTTAACAGCCCCTTTGTGTGCACTCTGGTCCCAGAAGCACTTCTGGGAAAGTAAGTCCGGTGCAGTACACACAGTTCTTCCAAAGAATGGCAGGGAAGCTGGCCTGGCGAGCGCCAGGCCCAGATTAGGCGCCTGAATCCTAGACCCAAGTAACTGGAGGAATTCAGAGATATCTGGAATATTCCCACAGTTTAGAGGTCCTGAGCTTCAGTGCGTGGGGCTTTAACAACCAGCGGCAGCACTTGAGTGGAGCTCTGCACAGGAGCTAGCATGTGCGAAGGTCCTGCATAGAACAAAAGGGACAGAAGGAAAGCAAACGGGTTCTGAGTCGGGCGTGGTGGCGCACGCCTTTAATCCCAGCACTCGGGAGACAGAGGCAGGCGGATCGCTGTGAGTTCGAGGCCAGCCTGGTCTACAAAGCAAGTCCAGGACAGCCAAGGCTACACAGAGAGACCCTGTCTTGAAAAAACAAAACAAAACAAAACAAAACAAAACAAAACAAAAAAAACTGTGTAGCCCAGGCTGGCCTCGAACTCGTGATCCTCCTGCCTCTGCCTCCTTCAGCAAATCCTACCGGCGTGTGCCACCACTACCGGAAGGATCCAGTGGGTCCTAGAAACCTACAAGTAGAACATTATGATAGGCAGATTTGGGTCATGGGGTCCCGCTCAAACTAAGGCCCTAGCCAAGGACAATACAGGCCGAAAAATTTAAACCCCTACCCTGATCTAGCCCATGGACAGAACAGTCTCCACACTTGAGTGGAGAGAGGGATTTGACTTTCTCAAGTACTCTGGTGCCTCACATTTGACTATGTCCCCTGGCGGGGGAGACCTGGTGGCACTCAGAGGAAGGACAGCAGGTCACTGAGAAGAGACTTGATACCCTATGAGCATATACAGAGGGAGGTAATCCCTCTGAGGAACAGTCATAGGGGAGGGGAAAAAGGGGAAAATGAGAGGGAGGGGAGAATGGGAGGATACAAGGGATGGGATAACCATAGAGATGTAACAAGAATAAATTAATTAAAAATAAAAAAATAAAAAATAAATAAAAAAAAGAAAAACAAAAACAAAACAAACAAACAAACAAACAACAACAACAACAACAAAAAACAAAAAAACCCAAACGGGTTCTGCCCAGTGTTAATGGAGTTGAAGAGTACATACATGTTTAATGCTTGCCAGGGGCATTAAAATTAAAATGTTTTTCTCTCTTGGAGAAATGCTTTCACTATTATCATTTAAAGCACAGGGAAACATCAAAGAGCTGACCTATGGGCTGGAGAGATGGCTCAGAGGATAAGAGCACTGGCTCCTCTCCCAAAGGTCCTGAGTTCAATTCCCAGCAACCACAGATCTATAATGAGATCTGGTACTCTCTTCTGGTGTACATGCAGGCAAAATACTGTGTATATATGATAAAGAAATTAATCTTCTTTTTTTTAAAAGAGCAATTGTATGGCCTTCACATGCCTGCCATGTCATAAAGTCAGTCTGCTCATTAGTTTGTGTATATGCATGCACACACAAACAAAATAATAATAAAATAAAATAAGTTGTTTGAACACAAACCAAGAAGTTTTGATTGCTAATTTAATATAGAGTAAGTAATATGTTACCATGTTATTATAGCATGTATACTCATAAAGCATAAACAAGAGCAAAATTTCAAGTGTGGCATAATTAAATATAAGCTAAATATTTTTAGATTTTTTTTTTTTTGTTCTGACAGTGCTGGAGATTGAACTGGGGACTTTTGCAGACTGAGCATGTTCTCAACCAACCTAGCTTCAGCCCAGAAATTTTTATATTTTCTTTTGAGTGACACTCTGCTGTTGGGAGAGTGGGCACCATGGGCTGCAGTCCAGTCTGCACTCCCTTTACAGGTACTTACTGTTTTGAAGGTGAGCAGCCTTTGGTTGAGCCGTCCCTGTGGGCAGTGTGTTAGTTGCCCTGTTGCCTGCAGCCTTGTGACTTTGCTGGCTTCTGTGGGTTTTCCATAAGCACTTCCAGGAAGCTACCAACATGCTAGTGTGTCCCTATGTCTGCTTCTGCTAATATTAGATTTAGAAACTTAAGAAGTGAGTCTAGGGGGGAAAGGGAGGAAGATCACAGAGGGACACCACAGTGAGCGTGGTTGAAGTACATTATATATTCGTTTGAAAGTGTCTTTATGAAGTCTGCTACTATGTACAATGAGAATGTGCCAAAGGGTATGTCCCATTGTGTTCTAGAATCGTCCACCACCCGAGGTCTTCAGAGAACTTGAATAAAATTTGTAGCTTTATTCCCCAGCCAGACATAAGAGCCTCAGAATGAACTCAGATTTGCTCTTTCCTTCTTATGCTAGAAATAAAGACCAGATATTAAGCTTGCCACTGTTAAAAATAAGCACATATAGAGTTAAGAAAATAATGCCATTCACAATAACAAACTCAGGTATAATAAAAAACAGTAAAATGTTGTTGAAAGAAAAATTTAAATTTCTAAATAAATAAAAAGACACTTGATAGATTTGGAGACTTGACAGGGTTAAAACGAGACTATCTTCTACTCCACCTGCAGCTCCAGACACATTCCTACCCAAACCCAAGTGCCCTGATGCTTACCGATGGAGGCCTGGATAAGCACAAGATGGCACATTTGCATCCATGTGAAACATTAGTGGCTCCTTGCCTTTAATTAGAGTTGCTGGCATGAGAATGATTTGGTACTTGTCTACTTGGAACAAGGGCAATTTATTAGTGGCTATACAATGAAAAATTTTTCCTTGCCCCAGTACTCAGTAACTGCCTATCCATAAGCTCTCACATGATAAAAAGGTGATGGGCACTGTTTTATAGATCTTGTGTAGCTAGCCACAACTTCAGTGAGTTCAGAACAATGACCATGTCATGACCAGAAGACACTGTTTCACATCAATATTCCCTGAAGTTCAACTTTCACATGTTTTTATACATTCCCCAAGGTTTAAGGGAGAAAATGTGTAAAATAGACACATCCCGTTTAGGGTCGATCACTCCACAGTAACTTACTCTTCTCATTTTGATCAATTGTGAGCCATAGTTACTATTGCCCACTGTAAAAAGAACTTCTCTGATGAAGACTGAGAGTAATAATAATTCATGGGTATAAAGATAAGCACTTAGAAGGAAGTTTGTGCATTAAGAATCCTTTTAACTCTACCTAGAAAGTTCAAGAATATGTCTGATGTTGAGCTCAAGACACAGATAGATAGTAGACTTTTTGCCTACATATACAATGCCCTGGTTCAGTCTCTGGGATGTCACAAACTGTCAGTCTCAGCTCAGCTTGTAAACCTTACACTCTTGGGAGGTTGAAATAGAAACTCAGGGTCATCCCCAGCTACATAGTGAGTTGGAGACCAGCCTGGGCTCCATGAGATCCTGTTGTGCCTGATAGCTATAAGACCAGAGAGTTGTTGAACATGAAAATCATTAGCTTTCATCTTAGTCCAAATGTTGTCATCAGAAGATGTAGCTGCTACACTGATGATGGGATTGAAAACAATGTACTTACACAAATCCCCTGACTTCTGTCACTTGGCAGATAGTTTCTATTATAAATTACATAAAAGCTCTGATGCTAAAGTGTGCTGTGAAGGAGGGCGCTAAGTTCAAATGTTTTGTGAGAAGACAGACTGTGAAACCTAATGGATTTCTGAGTTTTCACAGGAGGAGAAAGGCTGCCTTCCATAGGTTGGCAATTTCAGAGTTGTAAATTGGGCTGTGGAATCTTTCTTTGTTTTGTTTTGTTGAGACAGGGTGTCTCTGTGTAGCCTTACCTTTCCTTACCTTGCTCTGTAGACCAGGTTGGCCTCAAACTCACAGAGATCTGTCTGCCACTGCCTCTCAAGTACTGGGATTAAAGGCATGCACTACCACTCCCTAGCTGGACTGTGGAATCTTAAGCACCAAGTTGGCTTGGGAAATAGTTACTTTTTACTTTAGAATGGTATTTATGTTGACTAAAATGTACTTGTTATTTGTATGTGTGTGTGAGTGTAGCATGTGTGTACAGATGTTCTTGCTTTTATGTGCCCTCACAGAGGAGACATGAGGTGTCCTGTTCTATCAACCTCCCCACCCCCCTGTTTTATTCTTTTAACACAGTCTCTTGCTGAACCTGGACATAAGCTAATGGCCAGCAACACTCAGCAATGTCCTTAGTCCTTCCTCAACATCCTTGGGCTTACAAAAGTATGACTTCACACATAGTTCCCCGACTCCCCACCCCCACCCCCACCCCCATCCCCCTGTGGATTCTGAAGATTTAACTGAGATCCTTGGCTTACATATCAAGAACTTTATTTTTTTTCAAGAACTTTAATACATGCAGATTTTCTATTTTAAAGATCTTTTTATTTTAAATTATGTGTATGTATATGTGTGTGGTGGTGGTGGTAGTGTATACTTGAATACAAGTGCCTTTGGGGCCTAGAACTGGAGTTACAGGCAGTTGTGAATCCTTGGACATGGGAACTGGGAAACTCTTCAAAAGCAGTAAGTGCTCTTAATTCCTGAGCCATCTGTTCAGACTCAGATTTATTACTTTAAGTGAGCAACAAATAAGTAGCTATTTTAATAACATTCTGTTTTAATTTCTAGTGTAGTTAAGAAATACTTGTAATACACATAAGAAAAATGTTTGGTTCTTCTCAATAATTTTCAGGGTGTGGGTGTGGATGGCTCTGAAGACCTTGAGTCCCACTGACCTCATTCTATTTTTTCTAATTTTAATTTTATTAATTTATTCAGATGAAAACTCAATCGTTATCCCATCACTTGTATCCTCCCATTCCTCCCTCCCTCCCGCTCTCACCCTATTCCCCTCTCTTAGGCCTAAGACCGAGGGGGACCTCCTCCCCCACTCTATGCTCATAGGCTATCAAGTCTCATCTTGGTAGCCTGCTTATTCTCTCTGAGTGCCACCGGGTCTCCCCACCAAGGGGAGGTACTGACCTCATTCTTTTGGTAACACAGCTGCCTCCCACCTGAAGGTTGTGCTATGATAACCTACGGATTCCAGATCTCAAAGTCCTCCTCACATTTACATTCCTTATCTCACCCTTAATCCTCTGACATTCTTGTCCTCTCCCTTCCTGAAAACCTTTCTCCCTTTGATGTGATGACACCAATCCTCTCCATATCTCTTCCGATTTTCTTTTCGTGTCTTTCCAGTCCTCTGTTTGCTCCTTGCCCTGACAAGGTTCCAAGCCACGTTTTGGGTTTTTTTCCCCCTCATTTACCTTATGTGTCTCCTAGCCCTTCAAGGCTTTGGCTCCAGTTATGACCAACACTCAATGATTGCCAAAACTGGCTTTATGTCATGGGCTTTGTGCCACCATTTCCCAGTGCAGATTGACACCCAGCAAGCATCCCAAAGGGAAAGTGCCCAACCCAACACATGAACTTTCCCTTCCTAAATTCACTCTTTGGCTTACAGGCACGTTTTGGTCAGTGATATTGTTGTGCATTTATTTGAAAACTCAAGACAATAGCTTTTGAAAATAAGCTCCTGAAGTTATCTTTGGTGCCTCCTTTTCCAGTGTTGTTCCTCTCAATATGGACCTTCTGGAGCTAAGTGCAGCTTCCAGACACCCCTTGCCTTTTTTCCTGGCTTTCCCTCCTCTTATTTATCCTTACTTCATCCTTTTCCTGGACTGCTAATCAGCTCACCTCCAATTTTCCTCCTAATTGCTTACCAGCGTTTCCTTTCAAGTCCGCACAATTGTCGTTGCACTTTGGGCATTTATAACTTTCCCAGTCCCTCTCCTGACCTACAGGAGAACACCCACACTGCTGAGCAGCTGGAGTCACTTGGGGTCCTTCAATTTGCTGGACTATCAAGCTGTGTCTCCTGCCATCCCTAATTTCACTGTTTCCCACAGATGCCTTTGGACTCTGCTGTCACCAGGTGGTTTCGGAATGCCTCTTCCCCTCGCTGTCAGAGAATTCCCCGTGTATCTTTGCTGCACTCTATTTGTTCCAAATCTCTTGTTAAAGGTCAGCTCCTTTCTGAGGTCTCCACCCCCTTCTCAGCACAATGCTATCCCTGCCCCAAACATCATAATCAGTTCACATCAGCCCTTATCATATCTCACTGTACTGCAGGGTGCTTGCTTGCCCCGTTAAGGCTAATTCCCCTCTGGACTCTGAGCATTTGACTGTCTCCTTGACAATTACCTCTGGCCACACCCTCTGATAGGCATGTAAGTTGATTAGCTGGGTGGGAGTATTCCTTCACTTTCTCTTGGAGCCAGCTGTAGCCACCCATCTTCCTCCATTTCAGACATGAGGGATCATAGCCCTATCTCAGAGCACAAAGAGCATCAAGTAAAGATGCTAGTGATGCTGGCGAAATGAAGTATCCCTCCCACAGGCGGCAGAGATCCTCCCTTAGACTCCTGTCATTTGCTTCCTTTTGTAATGTAACAGTGTGAACTAAGATTTAGGGGGGGGAAGAGATTCTGGATGAAGAATTCATGGGGAAGAAAGGGAAAATCAGCCAAGAGACTGGAAAGAAAGCATCAAAGATGTAGGGGGAAATGTGATGAAACAGGACCAATGAATAATGACTTTGCTGCCAATTAGGATTTCTGGGGGGAAAGGAAGTAATAGGAACATGAGGTACCCCCATCAGCATTCAGCTTCCAGTTCTTTTCAGAAGTCAAGCACAGGCAGGCTCCCTGACATTGTCTCTAAAATGTGTGTGCCCGGTGCACGTGTCTGCTGATGCTTTCCCTGGGAAGAGCCTGGCAGTCAATAGGCCTGGGCCCTACAAGAAGAGGAAGATGCCTTTTGTTTTGTTTTGTTTTGTTTTGTTTTGTTTTTGAGAGAGGGTTTCTCTGTGTAGCCTTGGTTGTTCTGGGATCGCTTTGTAGACCAGGCTGGCCTTGAACTCACAAAGATCCTCCTGCCTCTGCCTCCTGAGTGCTGGGATTACAGGAGTACAGCACCACGTCCTGCTGAGGAAGATGTCTTTAAAAATATAGCCAACTATTTTTAGGAAAATGTACAGATGATAACCCAATTGTGATGAAGCCACTCCAATAATGACAGGCTCGGTTGAAAATATTGATGAGATGTCCATAGACCTCATGTAATATTTGATTTTTATCACCAGAGACATTTATATGAATTCTAATAACTAAAAGATTCTAATTCTCATTTATATCAAAGATCAGAAAGAACTCTTTCCCAAAGAAAACACAAACAACCAAGTCTGATGGATGTGGTGGCTAGTGCTCGGGGCCTGGGAACTGGGAGAAGGAGGGAGGGTGGTTGAGACCTTGTGCCTAACTTGGGTTACATAGTGAGATCCTGTCTGGAAAGACAGAGACCAAGGCTTTAGTCTTCAGTTAAAGAACACAGAGCTATGCATTCACTCACTCTCTGCAGCAAAGGGCAGCAAAATGATTCATCCAGTAAAGGTGATTGGTTGCTGCAAAGTCCTGAGTTTTATCTTCTTCCCCCCCTCTAACTTCCCCCTCACAGGCATGCACACATATGTGTGCCTTCCCACCCCCACATACACACACTACATGTGAAAAGAATTAAACTTAAAACTTGTAGCAGAACACAGCTTATAAAACCAACTTCACGGGCTGGAGAGATGGCTCAGAGGTTAAGAGTACTGACTGCTCTTCCAGAGGTTCTGAGTTCAATTCCCAGCAACCATGTGGTGGCTTATAACCATCTATAATGAGATCCGGTCCCCTCTTCTGTAATGCAAGCAGAGCACTGTATACACAATGAATAAATAAATCTTTTTTAAAAAGGAACCAACTTCACTTTTGTGATAGCTTTTTCCAGAAACTGAAATTTAGTATTGAATAAAATGAATTCAAATATTGAAAAGACTGTTATATGGTAACACTTAAAAGCAAGACATGCATTGTTGACACACCTCTCCCTACACTTACCTACTGTTAGAAGATAGCACACACTGTCAAAAGAATGCACAAAAGCTGTGGTAGTTTTTTTTTTCAAAGTCATAAGTTGTAAAAATCTGTGATTCAATATTCTCTCCTATCTGTTGTTAAGGCCTATAGGAAAATCCTGTTAATCTAGATATTCTCACGTCTGCATTGATACTTTCTTTCTTGTTTTCTAGTTGTCCTTAAATATCAATTATCCTGAGCATTTGAAACACAGAAGTTTCTATCACCTGAACAAGATTTTGTCAGCTCTGAACAATAACCCTTCTTCATCAGGAAGCTGGGTGTCTGGGCAGAAAACAGAGGCAGAAACATTTCTGTCAAATGCAGTGCTTGGTTTAGCGTTCTGCCCTGCCGCTTCTCTTCTTTAGTGCTCTGTCTAGATCTCTCAGATCTTGCGTGTTTGAATCATTGAGTCCCCCAGCCTGAAGGCAGAGACGATATCGGAACTAGCTTCTGTTTGTAACCCAAGACACCTGAGTGCCAGAGAGCTGTCCTCAGCACGCTCAGAGAGAAGCACAGGTGGACCTCAGCTTCCTGACTCTAGCCATGTGTCACATCCACCCCAGCCTTTCCTTTCTGCCTCAGGCCAAACCACACATACTTTAAGAAAAATGGTGTTGGTTGTCATGGAAGAAGGAGGCACTCAACAGCATTCTCTATGTGATATGTACTTACAAGTAATAAAAGGGAGAAGTCTGGGGTCTGGTGACTCCCCAGAACAACAAAAAAAAGGTATTTTACAGTTGAAATAAAAATAATACAAATACTGATAATGTTTTTAGGACTGTACGGAGTCAGCTCATGCAACTCCAGAGTTTCTCAAGTAAAAGACACCTCTGTTGTCTAAAAACAAGGGGAAGGAGTTACTCTATCCCAATCAGTATTCTGCCCTCTATTAATTGAATGTCTGAATCAATTAAAAAAAATAAAAATCAGAAACCCAAAATAGAACAAAGAAGAAAAGCATGCTCCCAAGTCAAAGAGAACTCTCAGAATTATCTGAAGACCTTCCTGTTTCTTCAGCTCCTAAAGCAGCATTCAGGGCAATTAGGTAAGTTGTTTACCAATGCTGGCCATTCCTGACAAACCCTGGGTGTGTGCCTTTTACAGAAGCATGTCAATCAACAGGGCTATACATAGAACAGAGGGGTTTGTTCAGCAGCCAATGGGTCCCCACAGAGAACAGGCATACAGACTGACCAAAGAGAGGAAATGTGTTTCCCTGTTTCCTTATTTGTAGGCAAGCAATGCATAGTCTCTATGCAGTTGGTTGACTATTCGAATAAATACTGACAAAACTTAATGCTCATTGGTATGTGTAATGTCACTATTACCAATGCCAGTATTATATGTGTTATCTTACATATTATTTAGAAATGGAATACTTAAGGGAATCACAAGTTTAAACTCAAAAGGAATTAGCAAAACTAAATATAATTCCTGTATAGTTTGAAAACCCATACATTAACTACTGAATTCAGTTGGACTACGTCCAAAACACAGGTATTTGTGCAATGGTAATGGCTTTCTCATATTTCCTTAATGATGTTATAATTACCTATGGAAATACAGAAAGCCACTTCCCATCCGCCCAGCACAAACATGTCACCTCCTGTTTTTCATTTCCTCACAGTGCCAGTTAGCACTTCTCAATAGTTTCTGGGCAGTCATCAGTCCTAAAGTTGTTTTTAAAAGTTTCTCCCTTAAGGGTTATCCCATAGGCTGGTACATTTGCATAGGAGGTAACAAGGCAAGTTGCCCCTTGGCAGTCTGAGAAGAGCTTCGGCTACATAGCCTGAAGTGTGTTAGTGTGCCTTGGCCTTTTCTGATTCCCTTTGCAATGAGTCCATACAGTGTCCCAGTGAAAGCCTGTCCAACCTCTGCCAAGCCAGGACCAGCTTCTCCCTCTCTCCCTTCCTTGCGTTTATATGCAAATCTGTATGGGGACAACAGGGCTTTCTTCATAGGGCTGCTTTAGGAGAGACTCCACTTTGGGGTACTACTCAGATAACCCAGTGAAGAAGTCCCTTAGAACATTACTCAAATTTCACCATTATTCTTTATTTGTCCTGATGCTATCTAATGTCAGCAATCATAATGTTTCCTAGATTAGCTCTTGAACTTCCATCTCAGTGATCTTTCTCTTGGTGCCACTTACTGCCTAGTATCAAAGTCTCCACATGGCATCACTTCCTGGTTACCTCAGGAGTCACTGGATCATTGTGCTCACCATGCATGGGGCAACCTGCCTCCTTTGACTTTGAGGCGTGCCATCCTTTTGCATCCTTCTGCTTTGGGCTGGGAGAGGAGGAAGCGTAATCCCTCGCACAGAGAGATTGTCTCTGCTTTATGGTCTAATTACCCAAAGAAATATCAGTCATGTGGACAACTGGCCAGGACCATAGCTCTGTCTACTGGTTTGTCAGCCAGTGGACTCCAAGTGTGGAGCAACTGGTGGCCACCTGGCCACAACCAACTCCTGGCCTGCCTGAGATGGACAGAGAGGACAGAGGCCGCTTGAATCCAGGCTTGTTTCAACCAGCTCTTCTCAAGTCTTTAAAAACAAAACAAAACAAAACAAAACAAAACAAAACAAAACAAAACCAAGCTCTTTGTTATTTAATCAAATCAATTTGAGGGTTGTTTATTTTTAACCTTTCAAACTGGAGACCTTATTGCTATGGCAACTTAGGAACCTCAGTGATCAGACCTGTCCCTGACCTTTGAAGACTGTAGCCTTCTGGTGAAAATGTTGTACCAAGTACTCCCTTTTTCTGAAGTTCTTTTCCATTGCTTTGCTTGAATAACTTTGATTCATTTTTCAAGAACCACATCTGGTAAGTGAACCCTGGCTTCTCTTGGCCCCTTCAGACCACATATATTGCATTCTAGCTGTCAGTGTACTTGCTGGGGACCCCCCACAGACTGTAGTGTCTCTGACATTGGTATCACACCTTTCAAAGTTACAACTCAAGAATCTGTATCCAAGCACTTTAGTACATTAAGGAACAACGAAAGCCTCAGAAATATAAGATAAGTGATTGCCTCAATAATTTAAAATACGATTTCTGTGTGTCTTGGTTAGTGTTATTATTGCTGTCATAAAACACCATGACCCAAAGAAACTTGGGGAAGAAAGGGTTTATTTCATTCATTGCTCCATATAACAGTTCATCATCAAAAGCAGTGGGGGCAGGAACTCAAGCCAGACAGGAATCCGAAGGCATGAGCTAATTCAGAGGCCATGAAGGAGTGCTACTCTTAATGGCTTGCTCCTCATGATTTGCTTAGCCTCTTTTCTCATAGAACTGAGGATCACCACCAGCCCAGGGACTGTTGTGAACTGTGTTCTGCAAACATAGAGTGGGTTTTCATGTAGATATACGCTTTGGTTCTCTGGTTATGTACCTCGGGGTGGTATGTTTGGGTTATATGGTAGCTCTACGTTGACCATCTGGAGGAACTTTTATTTTATACTTTTGTCAATGACTTACGAAGACTCCCCCTTTCGCCTTAGCCAACCTTAGGCACTCTTTGTTATAGACTGCTGTTTTGATGAGAGAGCAATTTTAGTCAATGATTTTGATTTGCATTTCCCTGGCCAATTATAAGGATGAACATTTTTTTCATGTGTTTTGACCATTACTATCTTCTTTGGAGAAATAGCTATTCTGATTGTGTATGTGTATGTGTGTGTGTGTGTGTGTGTGTGTATGTGTGTGTGTATGTATGTGTGTATGTGTGTGTGTGTGTGTGTGTGTGTGTGTGTGTGTGTGTGTGGTCTATTTTACTTCACAGTCTTGTTTCTGTATCTGTTTAGCACATTCTGGAAAGTTTGAAATTCAAAAGTGCCAGTCCTCAAATTTTGCTGATTGTTCCTAAGGTCATTTTGACTTGTCAGGGATCCATGAATTTGAATATAAATTTCAGGTTCTGCGTGTACCCTTGTATAAATCAATCAGCTGAGATGTTAGGAGGCCATCTTAGCTTCTTTTCAAGTTGCTGTGATAAAGTACCAGGACAAAAAGCAAGCTAGGAGAGAAAGGGTGTATTATAGCTCATGAATCCAGGCACAGCCCATCATAGCAAAGAAACACATGGCAGCAGCATGAAGCAGCTGGTCACAGATCATTCCCTGTCTTCAGACAAAGAAGTGCTCATTGCTCTCCATTGTGTGCGGTCCAGGATCCCTGGCTCCAGGCCACAGTTAACATGAGTCTTTCCATATCATTTAATGTAACCAAGATGGTTCTCCACAAACATACCCAGAAGCCCACCTCTCAGTCTGTCAAGTTGAGAATGCACATTAACACCATCATGTTGAATCCATTGAGTTTTTTGAAGAATGTTTCCATCTTACAGTATTAAATATTTTTGACTAAAAGACCTAGGCTATGCTTTCACCTGTTTAACTGATTCCAGACAGCACTGTTTTCAGTCTCTACTCTTATTTTCACTTATTTATTAAGTTTATTTGTAAATGTTTTGCTATCATCAATATTGTGATGTTACAATAGAAATTTTGTAATTTCTTTTCAGGATTGTGTCTATTGCAGTTATAGAGAAATACAATTTATTTCTTTAAAGCAATGTTATATTCTGCAATTTTCTAAGCTAATTTATCATCTGGTAGGTTTTTTAATATGTATTAATTCTGTTCTTGAAATAATAGATTTTAGGTAGTTAATGTGCTGTTGAACAAAGGCCTAGGACTCAAAAAGAGTCTGAGTTGGGCTGAGCCATACCATCATTATTGTTTTGTTTTAACTACCCAAAAATCCATTTTTAAGGGAATGAAAAACTGAAAATTAAGTTTCAGAATTTTTTTTTTGAGGCTAGCTAAAAATATCTAGGTCCATTAGTGGCATGGAGACAAAGAAGGAGGAGAATTTGGAGGTGTCTGTCTTCACTTCCTCTTGATTTTTCCATAGCTGACATTCCTCCTCCTGCTGCAGTGCAAGCTCCGTGGCTGTACAGCTGCCTAGTGGCTTGCTGTCAGGGATGCTCTAAGGTAACAGGTGTTGCCTTTGGATGGCATCCAATACTGGGTAAGAATGTGTCTGCCTGAAATGACATGCCTCGTCTCCGGATTGGTTGGCTACAAGATGCTGCTGAGTCCCCTTTGCCAAGGAATTCCACAGATAGCACTGATCTCCACATTCTAGTCTCCTGGTTCAAACAGTATGTATTGTATGATGCACAGCGTGCCAGTACTTGTGTAGAAACCTATCAAAATATTTTGATTAAAACTTGTGAACTGGCCCCGGGCATGGTGGCACACACCATTAATCTCAGTGCTCAGGGAGGCAGATGCAGGTGGATCTCTGTGAGTTCAAGGCTAGCCTGGCCTACAAAGTGAGCCCACGACCGCCAAGGCTATGCAGAGAAACCCCGTCTCAAAACTAAAACAAAAACAAACAAACAAATGAAAACGTAACATCCCCCCAAAACTCAAAACCAACCAACCAAACAAACAAACTAAAACAAAACCCCCAAAACTTGTTAACTCCAGAAAAAACTCTAAGAATTATTTTTACAGGAAGTAGGCACACACATACTGAGTCTTCTTTATTTCTTTAAAAAGATAGTGAAAATTTTTTAGTTTTAAATATATATAGCTACCTTTAAGCCTATATATGAAAAATCATGACATTTGTGATTTTCATGTTTTAAAGTGATGTCTTAGTATCAGCAATTGATTTATGTCTTCATCAGTGAGTCATATTGAAAGAAAAACAGTTTTAGACCCATTGAAAAATTAAACTAAAATAACCATATTAATAACAATGATGTACTTATTTACTAAAGAAATTTCATGTATCCACCTACCAACCCATTTAAAAATAGGTGGACTTTTCTCTAGATGAAACTTCATTGCCCTAAGTCCTGAATTTAAGTTGTGGCTTAAACCATTCTTTCTGTCAAAGTCACCATTCCAGGGGCTGAAGTGTTGGCTCAGCAATTAAGAGTACTGGCTGCTCTTCCAGAGGACCAGGGCTCAATTCCCAGCACCCACACGATGGCTCACAGTCATCTGTAACCCCACTTCCAGGAGATCCAACGCCCTCTTCTGGTCTTCACAGGCACTGCATGCATGTGGTATACAGACACACGCAGGCAAAATACTCATGCACAAAAAAATGGAAAATTTTTAACCAAAAAAAAAAAAAAATCTTTCTAAACAGAAAAGAGCTTTGACTGTGCTGTTAAAACGTAAAATGACCTATGTGACAACTACTTGAGGGAACATTTTTTTTTTTTTTGTTGCTCCACCTCATCATCCTGGCTAAGTCAGGATCCTAACTGCCCCCCCCTTTCATAAAAGGGATCATTGTATTATACAATTCATTGAAAACCAGCATGACTTCCTCTCACAACTGTGACTAAAGCTGTAAACTACTATACCAAGTATCAAAACTATTAGTTATTCAAAGATCTAACTTTACAGGCTTTGGTGTATGCTCTGAGAGAACATGAAGTAGCCCCCTCTTCCTGGATATTTGAGTCAAACTGAGGCTAGTTCATGCTCTCATGAGTTATGGAATCTGAAGCTATGGAGAGCAGGACAGGACACGATGGATCACTGATGCTTGTGGTGCTCACAGATTAAGTCCCAAGTTATTAAACAGGGGCCAGGGAAGGCATTTCCAGAGTATCTGGGAAAGATGCTCTTGATAACCTTGTAAGTTCTAGAATTGGGGGCACGCGTCTAAGAAGCGGCTTCCTGATTGCTGGCTTATTTGGGGGAATTTATCTTGTGAAGGGCGGTCCTCATTTGGCTCGTTTAGAGAAACTCAACGGAGCCAATCGTCCACCCAACACTCAGTGCTTACTCTCTGCTTTGTGTGGCCTGAGCTTACTAGATAAGGACATTCCTCCTCCGGCTGGCTTTCTAGATTTCCCAGTGCTTTCAAGGGAGGGGAGAGCGAGGGGCAGACGTACTCTCTAACTCGCATCTTCTCTCAATGAGCATCCATTCACCTACCTCATCTGTCTTCCTCCCTGCTTCTGGTACCTAACATATTTCAGTTGCTCTGAATGAGTTCTGGCTTTGGCATCTCCTAATCCTCCCTGCTGTCTCCACCTTAGCCAAAGCAGCCCCACTGACACCTTGTGACACTTAGACATTGTTCCGCGTCTCTGGGAGGATCTCTGGTCTTGGAAATCTTATCACCCAGCAGGCTGAGTAGTGCATTTTGGCTGGGTCAGGCTGGCAATGACGTGAGTGCTTATTGAGAGAAAATAGGTAACGCAGTAGAGTATGCACCCTAGGGCTGGAAAATGGGGTTCTCACATTCTACTGCTCTTCTTGATGGGGGATCTTATTGAAAAGAAAGCCCTCACTAGTGTATTTGAAACATACTTCTTTTTTAGAGAATGTTTTAAATATATTTTTATTTATCCTTTGAGAATTTCATACATGCATATTACAGTTATACTCACCTTCCATCCTTCTCTTGATCCACAAGCCTTCTCAGGTTTGCCTATCTTCAGTATTGCGGACTGAAGGAAAGGAGGCTTCGAGAAAGCAAAGGAAGAGGAAAGTGAGGCGTGCCTGTCGTGAGCCAACCTCTCTGGGCTTTCTCTGCACCTGTGTGGGGCCTGCCTGGGTGGGCTCCAGGTAAGGTTATTCATTCTCCTGCTGCAGGTCCGCCTTTGTGACGGCACTCTCGCCGAAGGGTGGCTGAGGCTGGCGGAATGATTTGAAGATATACTGGGTGGGGTTCGACGGTGGTGTTTGCGCAAGTGCATAGGAAGGCCCTGTGCTGGCCTTACAAGATCTCACTAGAGGGACAACAGCTTGAAAGGTGAAAGGCTCAGAGCCGTCTTTCCTGGGCCACTTGTAATAAGCAGCAGGACCCAGATGTGGCACTCTACAGGTTCAGCCTTCGTTAGCTATGTGATGATACTTACCTGCTCCTGCTGGCTCCTGTACCCTGACCAATCCCATCCTTACATAAATTAGCCAGGGTTGACTGCTACAGCTGCCACTTTAGGAATGCCCATTTAGGGTAATATAGAAGTTGAGGTGCTATGTGAAGCTATGTCACTTCTCAGTTCATAGAGGGCTACATCCTCAGGAACCAAGAAGCGACTATTTTGAAACATATAACTAGCTAGTGGTGGAACAGGCACACATCCACTGTTCTGTATCTGTAATGCTGAAATCCAGCGAACTCTAAAACTACAGATTAAGCCCAGCCTAACTGGATTCTTGGCTAGTCAAAATATGTTATTCCAGCCTGTACATTGCTTTTGCACAGTTCAGTGCGGTGTGACTCTTCCAGTATCACGATCCTCCTGGAGTTACAGCATTAGAGCTTTGTCCATCTGCCAGAGCCTGTTGACCTGCACCCCAGGGTCACCCACTGGCGGGTGGATGTTCCCGTCCATAAGCACCAATAGCTTTTCTTGACTGGCAGTAGGTGAGAGCCGTGCCCTTTCCCTTAGGCAGGCTCATCCTCCTGGGCCAAGTCCTGCTAAATGAGTAAGCACATAGCAAGAAAGTGGAAAGTCATATTTTCTATTCCAAGTTGCTATGAAATGCTTTCCTCTCTGCACTCCAAAGAGCATTATTTATTTATTTATTTATTTATTTATTTATTTATTTATTTCCAAAGAGCATTCTTATCATGGGCAGTCTACGTCAGATGTGAGGACCATGTGGTCTGAATGAATCCTTTGGTAGGCCCAAGATCCCTCAAGTAAAATTCTAAAAACAATAACAAAGATCCAAGACTGAAACTCACACAATTTTACAACCTATCAGACACTGAGGGAAATGGGTGTTAAGGTCTTGTTTCAATTTCATTTATTTTGCACAGTGAAAATATTCACATTCGTGATCACATTTCAATGTTTGCCTGCAGGGTACTGTAGCAGACCTCTGCACAGTTCATTGTTTTTCTAACAGGCCCAAAGGCTTTGAAATAAGCATTTGGATCTTGTAATTGGCCAGTTATGTTGGCATATGGCTACACTTGGGAGCCTGAGACAAAAGGATCTCAGGTTTGAAGGCCAGCCTCGGCTACAGAGCAAGACCTTGTGTCAAATACAATAACACCACAAAGTTCCAGTAAGCTGTTTATGCAGGTGCCAGAGTTACACTTATTAGTGTATGGAGAGCACATCTTGTACCAACAAAAACATTGTTCCTGGAGGCTGGAGATATAGCTTAGTTGTTAGAGTGCTGTAGAATGCTTGAAGTCCTGGGTCAAATCCTTAGTACTCCTATACCAGGCCTAGTGGTACATGCAGCATTTGGGATGTACTCAGGATGCAGGAGGATCAGCAGTTCAAAGTCATCCTTGGCCAGCTGAGTTCAAGGCATGCCTCAGATACAAGAGCCCCTGTGTAACAAAACAAAACAAAACAAAACAAAATGTATTCAGGGATGGGAATAAAGCTCAGTGGTGGACACTTGCCTAATATGTGAGGCCCTGGGTACTCATTCCAGCAATACTCTCACACAGTTATTTAATATACTTTATTCTAAATAGAAGGATATCTGGTGTATATATTATAATACAGTGTTTTCTAGCTGAAAGTGAAGTTTCTGATACCCAGAATGCTAGCTAACCATCTTTGTTTTGTAGATAAATATAATTGTCATTGCACAGATATTTTAAAAATACCATATATTTAGTGTTAAATGCTTTCATATTTTATTTTAAATATGTCTATATTTTAAAATGAAAAGATTTAGTTGGTCATGATGGTGCATGACTAAACCCTACTCACAGAGCAAGAATTCATGCAGGGGGGTTGAGAATTAGAGCACCTGAGCTAGGAGCTATGTAAGAAGATAGCCAGGAAGGAAGGAAGGAAGGAAGGAGGAAGGAAGGGAAGGAAGGAACAAGGAAGGAACAAAGGAAGCAGAAAGACATTAGAAAATCCTAAACATCACATTGGGTGAGGTGGCACACTCCTTTGATCCTAGCACTTGGTGAGGCAGAAGCAGGCAGAGCAGGCAGATCTCTGTGAGTTTGAGGCCAGCCTGGTCTACAAAGGGAGTCCAGAAAAGCCAAGGCTACACAAAGAAAGCCTGTCTTGAAAAACCAAAAACAATAACAACAACAACAACAACAAAAACCCAACTTTATGTGAAAACTGTTTTTGACAGTGAAGAAGCATTGCTAACTCTTTCTCCAGTTTCTTTTCATTATCTTTTGTCTGTTTAAATGGTTTATCTGGGGCCATTGTATGCAAACACAAGGCCAGGAAAGCCACTCAAACGGTATTGTAACCAAGGTGGTATCTATGCTGATTTTTTAACCAACACCCCAAACTATAAAATTACATAAAACTCCATACATATTCCAAGAACATATTTGAGTTTTCCAAAGTTCTAGAAACTCTGCTTTGGAAGCCATGCGGTAACTCAAGGCCGATGCCAACAAATGTGTCTTAAGTTCTCCAAGCAGATGGACTTGGTCTAACCACAGGTCTAACCAATGGGTAAGAGCCAAACTATCCTTGTTATACAGTGGATGCTCAACATATTGCTAAAGATGACTGGTAGTGAATTCAGGTGACATTTTAATTAAAGCTGGTCAACTACATGTTTGCTGGGGATTTAGTTGATCGGAAATGTGAAACCCATCTTTTGCTGATGGAGAGGGAACTTCTTTATTTTATTCTACTGACTTATGCAGAACATTTTGCTCATCACATCCATTTATTTCCAATTTAATGACATTAGATGCTAGTGTGCTTTCTGTCACCGGATGGTCTGCCTGATGTTGTTTGAAAGGCTGAGGGGCAACGGCGCTTGTGGAGAAAAGTGCACTTAGGTGGATGGGAGAGGACAGCAACATCTTTCTGTCACCATGGTAGGTGAAGAAAGTTGCCTCTGCTTTGAAAACCTGCAAGTTTTAATCTTGCAATCCACATTCACAATACTGGGTGTAGGAATAAGGCAAGGCTTCAGAGACCCCTTAGGTTTAGTTTTGGGCTTGGTATCTGGACATTTCTCATGCAATTTTAAGTTTATTCCACACTAAAAGAGTGGAACACACACATGAGATGGGTTAGAAATACAGGGTCCTTGGCTTTTTAACAGCCCCTAACTGTTCACCCTGAGAACATTATGAAAGACAGCAAAATTAAACAATGTTTAATGAAATTCTTGCAGAAAACTCAGTCGCTCTGTGACAAATCATGTCACTGAGGAGTGAGTGTGTAGTGTTCTGTGACAAGCATGAGGTTTTCTAGATGTTGCCAGGGCTCAGAAAGAGCATCTATTCACACTGGTAGTTCTTATTGTATGGGTTAACATTCACCTCCCACCATCTCTAATACATGGTACCACAGGCAAAGTAAGTATTTCCAAATAGCATGAAACCATTCTAGCTCAAACTAATATGAAAAAAATATTACAAGTTCCAATTTTGTCTTCCAAATTTTATTTCTGGTTTTTTTTTTTTTGCTTGCACTAAATAATGATATGGTGTTTATTTGCCTAACTACAATTTTCTGTAGCATGATGCCACAAATGAAAATGAAGCAGAGCCATTGTGTTCAATATATGGTATTACTCTATTACTCTAATGTGCACATTGTAAAGTAGATCAATTTTGGAATTATCCCACTTCTCAATATAACAATCAATACCAGGTATTGAGACTAACCCTTGTTTTAACAACACAGGAGATACACACAAGCTACACAATTCTGTCTCATTGTCAGTCCTTTATGTTTTGTCAGTAACAACCTACCCGGAGCCAGTAGATCCTTCCCTGCTGTAATTCCATCTGTTTTCTTGCAAGAATTAATGAAAATGTTTTCATAGCCTCCAGTTTTCTCAGATACTTTATTATTTTTTAAGTAGATGCAAGAGGGTCAGGTGATTGCATCTGTAGCCCTGAAAGACAACATGAACAGGACAAAGGCTTCTTTCTCCAGTGTTGGAGAACTCAAATCTGAAACCATGTCCTCGTTGGTGTCGACTGCACTGTCTTTACAGACCAGCGATTTGAATCTAACTATATTGCCAAGAGAAAAAGAGATCATTTTATCCTGTTCATCTGAGTCTTTTCTAAATGTAGTTTGTCTTCCCAGTGGAGATTTTTATAATTCATTACTCTGTAAAGAACAAATGTGATGCTGATTAAATGCCTAGCGCCACCTATTGGCTACTCAGAAGCACAGGCGATTTTTCACAATTCTTTTTTTATATGCACATTGATGCTTTATGAAAACCACTATAGTTCAATTCTGGTAATGATAGTGATAAATACAGAATTCTTCTAAGTTACAGCTTCTGTTAGTGTCCAGTAGTTCTATGTGCAGTGACAGTCTAAATTTCAATTATAAATGGAAATTTTAAAAAATTATCAAGTATAAGAAAGACCTTCGTGATACCACACATTATACATATATATGTTTTTACTGTTTATCTTGAATACATAAGATCACTTACAAGAATCTTTTGAAACATCATTTTTATTCTTCTTTTCTGGCATTTAAGAATTTGAAATACTTAAAAAATTAAATTCAAATACTTACCTATATTAAGGATTAGTGGGTCACAGATGATGCTCAAACAACTGAATTTGCACATATGAAGGTAGGTTGGACTCCTACCTTCAGCCAGAATGTCATTTAACTCAATGGGTTTATTTGCTTTTTTCCCCCCAATGGGTTTATTTGTACAAACGAATGTTTTTCAGCCTTTAAAGGAGAGACATTCTGACACTGCTGCAACATGGATGAGTCTTGGAGATTCTGTGCTAAGTGAAACTAGTCCTTTGTAAAGGGCTAATAGTATGTAATTTCTCTAAGATAAGATAATCCAATTCACAGAGATAGAAAATAGAAAGCTACTTGTCCCTGCTGGAGAAAGCAGGAGTTGGGAGATGTTGCCTAATGAGCAAAGAGTAGGAGCTGGGGACCCTGGGCCAGCTGCTCAGCAAATGGGAGCCCAATTAATACTGTACAACCTACTCTTTAAATTAGATAGACAGCTGGCCATGGTGGTGCACATCTTTAATCCCATCACTGGAGCCCAGCCTGGCCTACACAGGGAGTTCCAGGACAGTCAGAACTATGTGAGAGCACAACGCAATACAAAACAAACAAACAAACAAACAACATGGGGCAGGGGGTTGGAGTGGGCCGTACGGATAGGCATTACAAAACAGGTAGCAGTAAAGACCACCGAGACTTGGAAAACCTAAACCCAAATGTATGGTTAGTGCATTCACAATGGTGCAGCTGCTGTTAGAAATGGTCTAGATGATGCTTAGATGGTTGCACAGTCATCATATGGCCAGTGTTTCTACACCCAGGAACTTGAAGGTGTAAGCCTGCATTAGAAAACTGTGCATAAGTGTTCATAGTAGCATAATCTGTAATAGCCCCAAATAGAGACAGCTGAACTGCTTGCAGCATACCCATAATTGAGTAAGGTGATTTGAACTATTGACAAAATAAAAACACTGTACTGAGGGAATGCTGTCACACACACACACACACACACACACACACACACACACACACAGGTGTGATAATGATTCTATTTATGTGAAGTGTTGAAAATAGACAAAACTGGAGGGTAGAAGTCAGTTTAGCATTTTTTAGGGTCAGGTTTAGGGTAAATAAGAGTAACAAATTTCTTTGGCAAATGATGAAATATTTTAACACTTATGGTGGTGACAGAGGTCCGTGTGTGAGTACAGTGGAAACCACTGATCTGGACACTTTCAAATGAATTCTAGGGGCTGGAGAGATGGTTCAGAGGTTAAGAGCACTGACTGCTCTTCCAGAGGTCCTGAGTTCAATTCCCAGCAACCACATGGTGGCTCACAACCATCTGTAGTGAGATCTGGTGCCCTCTTCTGGCCTGCTGGCATACATGCAGGCAGGATATTGTATAAGTAATACATAAATAAATCTTTAAATAAATAAAATGAATTCTATAATATGTGAATTAAATATCAATAAGAACTGTCATGGGGACTAGAAATATGGCTCGGTAGTTAAAAACACTTGTTGCTCTTGCAGAGGACCCAGGTTCAATTCCCAGCACCCACATGGCGGTTCAGAACCATCTGTAAATCCAGTACCAGAGCACCTGATGGCACCACACACTTACATGGTACAGACAAACAGTCAGGCAAAACACCCCCACACATACAAATAATAAAATAGACCTCTAGTAACATTTTTAAGAGAAACATGAATCACCATTCCTAAAGTGTAACTTCAATTAAAATTAGCTGTCGAGCTGGGAAGAGGCATGCGGATCCCTGAGTTTAAGGTCAGCCTGGTCTATAGAGTGAGTTCCAGGACAGCAGGGCTACACAGAGAAACCCTGTTTCAAAAAATTTGTAAAAAGAGGTATACAATATGCACTCTCTGTTTATTAGAGGAAGGAGCAAGTGGATCATGTCAAAGTCTTACAAGCAACTGAGCTACGGGTTCAGGACAAATCTGGGCAAGTAGGAGACCCACCTTTGAGGTCCAAACAGCACCCTCAGTTGCCTTGCGCAGAATTTCACTGACTACTGTTCTCCAAAGTACATGGTATGACTCACCATTAGAAGACCCTGCAATTTCAGGTTATAATATAAATAGCATAACCCAGAGGAAAGAGAAATGAGCCAGTATGAGGGAGAGTCTGGCTCTGATTGGCTGCAACTTTTCTCCACTTACCACATGGATGTGAGGTTTAGCATTCAGCCTTTAGGGAGCTTCTCAATGTGCAGATGCAAGGCAGGGAGTTTCTGTCTGTATCTCTGGAGCTGTTTTCCCATTTCTTGTTGGCCACTTGTGTCTCCCTATTAAAGATTTTCCAGTTGTTGGGATTCCTTAGACCTTGAGAAGACAGCTTCCTCCCCTCCTCCCCTGCTTTCACTATTTCTGACGCTGGACATTGGCCAGCAGAGTTATGTGTGATTCTTAGTTGATCGCATACCTTAACAGTAGGCAGAAGCGGGTTTCCCTTTGTTTTCAGTTTCCAACAGTGTGGTAGTTAAAAATTGGCTCCTATCAGAAGACTCTCTCTACGCCTAATGTACTATGCCTTGTGCATACTTGATTAACCAGCACAACGTGTACAGCAAAGAAGCAGGTGAGAGATTTATCGATTCTGGCTGCGGGAATGGAAAAGCAACCTTGAACACTTCATGAAGCCCCATAATGGGCTTCACAAATCAGCTCGGCAGCCAGGTTAGCCAGGCAAGAATTCAAAGTTCTTATTTTTTTAAACAGATATAAATTGTATTTATTTTGAGTAGAATTAGTATTTCAAAAAATACATTTTGCTAGCTATTGTCAGAAAATATTTCCTACTGACTAATACTTTGAAATAAATTTATAGGATGAATAATTGTCTTAAAGTTTAGAACCTACTCAAGGTAAAGTCCAATGGTCTGGCAATTCTAGAAAATTCTAATTGGGCCACAGATAAGAACATGTCAGTATTTAATGAGCTGATATTATACCACAAATATTTGTTTTGTTGGCATGCAATCCATCTGACTCCAATATGTTAACAAAAAATATTATGAAGCTGGGTCTTCTGAAACTAGATATAACTTTTCTTTAAAATTCTAAATCACATCATCAGAAGACAAGAACTGTTAAGCCATCTTTCTACTAATTAACTTAGAAAAAGAAATACAGAGTGTAATGATTGCACATATATTTATAACAGTAAAAATTACTTTTCTACACAAATTTTCATGATGATCTGTTGGTTTGAGAACTCTAAAAAGAGGTCTGTCTTTCTTTGGAGTGTTTGTTCTCATTCATTGTGGCTTTCTGTTTACAGTAGTGATTCTACCGCCCAGTGAAAGTGGAGAATCCCTTTTCTATTCTCTTATTTTAGAGAAAAATGTTAAAGTGGAAAAATGTAAACCATCCCGTTGGCTGACAAGAAATCTGGTGGTGCATGCTTTTAGCCCCAGGGCTCAGGAGGCTGAGGCAGATGGATCTTTGAGTTTGAGGGCAGTCTGATACACAGAGCAAGTTCCAGGACAGCCAGGGCTACAGACAGAGAAAGACAGAGAGAGAGAGAGAGAGAGAGAGAGAGAGA
>OU015743.1:74324277-74348879 GCA_907169655.1 Acomys percivali | reverse complement strand
AGGGAGGGAGGGAGGAAGAGAGAAAGAGAGAGGGGGGGAGGGAGGGAGGGAGAGGAGAGAGAGAGAGGAGAGAGAGATTCTTTCAGACAGGTAAATTTTTCACCCTTGGACAAAGTAAAAATGTCCAAGTTTTTCAAAATGGACTTCCATAAAAGAACCAAAATGAGGGAAATTCTTCATTCTGATTCTGTCATGACTACTTATTTGGGTACCGAGGAAAGGAGGAGAGGGTCAACAACTTCTTGATTTTAAAATGCATGCTAAGGCTTATCCTTTAATGCTACAGAGAGTCTCATTTTTTTTTCCTACCAAATGTTTCCAAACAGAACATTTAGCACTGCTAGCTTTAGGAAGACCTTCCCTTTGGAGACAGGAGGGACAAGTTAGGCGTTTACAGGCAGCTGTCAAACATTCACTGCACCTCATTACAGTAGAATGTCTCCAGCCCTGTACCTGTAATGCCTCAGTTTACAACGAGAACTTCAGCAATTTCTCTTTTTTTTTTTTCTGCTTTCTTTGATTTCTGTAGTACTGAGAACTCAACCCAGAGCCACAAGCATGTGAGGTAGTCGCCCTACCATCCTCAGACCTGATTTCCACATTGTACGTACACTCTTAAACAAAACCAATCAGGCCACCATAGCGCCAGACATGGAAAGCCTTTTACTCCCCAGGCTCCTGCAGAAAGCAAGCATTTCTCATTAAACACAGGGGTCACATGCCCTTCAGCCTACTCATAAGGTTGTTTCATGCCACGTGCGGAGAAAACAAAATAGCCACCACCAATGAAAATTTTCTCCTACAGAAATATTTATTTTAAGCTGCCTCAGCCTCAGTTCTTACATAAAATCACCACAGGCTGGTCTAAGGTCTTCTAAAATTTCTCAAGTCTCAGGGTAAAGAAGGGAAGGAATGTTTGAGAAAAACACACTGGCCAGCCCATTCGTATCGGGACAGAGGGAGCATGCTAGGTCGGTTTTCTTCTCATCCCTTTCTTCCCTTCCCACACCATGTTGAACTTGATGGACCGAAGGTAAGCTTCTCCATTGTTTCAGTTCCTTGGAATTCCTCAAGCCTAGTTACCACTTGTTCTTAATAAAACTGAAAAAAAAAAAAAAAATGAGCGAGAGCCACCGCCAACAAGGCGCTTCCTCACTGCAGGAAGAGAGGAGAAATCTCATTTAAGACGCTAAAATAAATTTGCACAATGCTTTAGGCAAACTGAAAACAAATAAAAAACCTCTTTTAGAAGTGTCTGTGAATTTGTTTCCAGTAAGCCCTGGTGTTTGCATTTTTATCTGTTGGTCTAAAAGCTTATGGATAGAATGTTTTTCTATGAAATGCTTTGGGGGTGGGCAGGTGATCTGTTTACTGCTAGGGTAGACCATGCTGGAGAGAAATCCCGACTGTGCCACTACGGCCAAGCTGGTTTTCAGCTCCAAACCAGATCTTCAATATTTCTGTCCCACCCCCACTACCCCGCCTGAATTGGCTTTGGTTTCTATGTTTTAACGTAACTGCATTATTAAGGTAAAATTCATATACAATAACGTTCACTTGCTTCAAGAATACAGTTCAGTGGGCTTTAGTATATTCTGATGTCCAGTAATCACTACTGTCAAGTTATAACATTTTCATCAAATAACCCCAGCTCTTGTCCCTCAGGTCGAAGCAGCCTATAGCCCCGCTCTCACATACAGTGTCTACTGAGGACATTTCTTACCAACAGTTTTAAGAAATGTGTGATTCTCTATGACAGGATTCTTTAAACATTCCTAATGTTTTCAAGATTCAGCGTCTTAATTAATTTTAAATTAATTTGGGAACACTTTTAAGCTTACAAAGAATTGCTAGCCTGAGAATTGCCCACCTCTTCTGGGTATCAGTTATCTACACTCATCAGAAACGTCGCCCAGGCTACACCTATTTTATAGAAAACACGATAGACGGAGTTTACGAGATTCTTTTCTTGTTTATCATTTTGCAAGCAATCAGGGATTAAGAAGCAAAGCTAGCGCCCCTCCTCCCAGTAGTGCTGGTGACTGAATCTGGGGCCTTGGGATGCTTGGACAACAACTCTATCTACCAAGTTCTGCCTCCAACCCCTCTTTTAAAACTTTCAACATGGGACAGGGAGCTTACTCAGTGGGCAGAACACCTGCTAAACCAGCACAGGAACCCAAGTTTGATCACCAGCACCCACACATACACACACACACACACACACACACACACACACACACAGACACACACACACACACAAAGGAAAAAATAACAGAGGAAGAAATAGAAGGATTCCAGTGGCTCGTGGATCAGCTAGTCTAGCCAGTGAATGAGCTCCAGGTTCAGTGAGAGACCCTGCCTCAAAAAGACAGAGTGAAGACACAACTCAAAAAAGACATATCACTGCCAAATTTCAGCCTCCTTAAGTGACCAGGCATCCACACACACATGCAGCCCTCCTAACCTTTACCTCACAATAAATACACAAATTCTCATATTATGATAAAATAATACATCCTTTGGCTAAGGAGGAGAACTCCAGGGTGCTTGGGGTACAGACTCCCAAGGTCCTCTGCAGATCCACTAAGAAAAATCTCCTGTGGAAGGAATCTGGAAACCAACCGGAGGCATATGCTACCATCAGAGTTTATAGGATAAATATAGTACACTCTATGGTCTTATATTTGTTATTGGCATTTAGTCACACAGAGCACTATTGCAAAATTATTTCATTCTAAGTATATTGTAAAAGGTAAAATATAACTCAGTGGTCAAATGTTTGCCTAACTACAGGGATCAGTATACAGTCTCCAGTCTACACACACACACACACACAAGCATACAAGACCACATGCTCACACTCATGCACACACACTCACACATGCTTACACCCTTACCACACTCATGCATACTCACACATATATACACATGTTTTCACAAACACATGTCACATCATATCTTGAACCATCACTGGAGTGTTGTTAGTGAACAGAAGTTCTTCCAGCAATGGAGAGAAAGACACACAGGCTCACCGGAAGGTGGTGGAGCTATTCCTTTGATTATGCAAAGCCAAACTAGTGGGTTGGAGTACAGAAAAAGCACAAGCTATCAAATGAAACCCAAGTCCTTGGCTTGGGACTCTGCGTGAGTCACTGCTCACTCTAACTCCATTTCCCTTTGGGAAAAAATGGAAACAGCCAAACACCTACTGGCAAGGTGATTTCTAAAGTAAACCAGAGCACATATACAAAAAGTACTCAGCAAGGTATTATATAATGTGATATTTTTCAAAATATAATAATAATAAATTCCCAAATCCATGTCTTTTAAAAAGCTATGGTATTATAACAACTTTTCACAAAGCAGTACACTATTTTACATATATTTCGTAAGTCCTATTATAAAAAAGAATGAATCTGTGAGGGAATTTACTTTCCTCCTCTGTGCAGTCCTCTAAAAACTGTATCAATTCTGATAGCATTACAGTTTTATATCCAATGTTGCCGAAAATACCCTCTCAAAAATATGGGAAGACAACTGAGGGTGGACGTTCAGTTTGAGAAAATGTATAGAAATGTAAAGTAGGTAATAAATTCACAGACCCTTTCTGCTACTTAGGGAGAAATTCTGAATGACTATAGTTGCATTATCGAAGAACCTTTGAGAACACAGCTGAATTTAAAGTGAAACGATTGCAGACAGATCTTCCGAGCATCTCTCTGTGTACCAAATCTCACAGTGGATGATGATTATAAACTCTGAAGTTTCCGATAGCTTTGTCTGACTTAAAATGGTAATATTTGGTGCAGAGCACTGATGTTTGTATAATTTCCCATGTATGGAAATTTGCCACCAAGACTGTTTGGTTGCTAAGATTTTAAGGTCTCTGAGAAGGGCACTGAATGTTTGTGAAGATATGGTAGAAAGAAAGCGTGTCTTTTTAAAGTTCTAGGATCAGAGGCTGGCCACCTAGCCTGATTCCACAAGTAGGACAAACAGCCATGGAAACTGCCAGGACAACAGATGTGATGTAGCTGTGCCTTCTGCTGCCAGTGCCCTCAAGTGCCCTCGATTCAGACCACCATTCAGTCTCCCATCAGGAGAACACAGAGAGAAATATTTGGTATGAAGGAGTAGCTATGGGTAATCAAACGGGCTTAAATATTTGGCAGCTGAAGAAAGAATTCAGCGGTGTGGTTGAGAAGCGGGTCACTGGAAGGTTATGTTAACCCGAAAGCTCCCATTCCCCATTTCTTCCAGCCTTTTTACCCTAGACACACCTACGCTCCATCCCAGCAGAGATGCCACAAGATCCATGTTTGCACTCCTGGGGGTGATAATCTCAGTTTTTCCAAGGTGACGTCAGTATCGTCAATAAATGGAACACGGTCAGTCGGTACTCAGGAGCCACACAAGTTTTCCCCGTTCTATTTTAGTTGAAGATCTTATTTTTTAAACTTAGGACTAGTGACAACATTGCAAAATGTAAAAAACAGGAGACTGCTCCCTTGAGACCCCCCCTGGTCTGTTGATAAGACCTTTGTATACACCAGACCGGGCGGGAGTACCTTGGAAGCAATTCCAGTTCCAGTCATTTGAGTTCAGCCACTTGTAGTGCACAACATGCCCTGTATTTCGCGCACTTTCATTTGTCTGGTGATTTCTTCTCATTGTTTGTTTAAAGGTATCATGTGCATCAAGTTGAAAGGAAAGGGACGATCTGGTATCTGTGAGCAGATATGCTGTAAGAAACCCTACTTTAATGAACTTTTAATACCAAATTGTGACTCTATACTACAAAAGACTGAGTCATTTTCTCCCTAGGAATAGTAATCAAGGCACAGGGCAAGGGGTGGGGCGGGAGGCTGGTCCTCAGATATCTTTGTTTGCCATGGGTGTAGGAATCTTTCTTAGTGCATCTGCAGGTGGCTTGACAGAGATTCCTTCTTCCCAGCTTCTGGCTCCAGGTGATAGCTGGTCTCTCATCCCCTCTGCAAACACCTTCAAAGAGTACGCTGCAGATATGAAGGGCGGGAGACTGGCTTTCTCCAAACACAGGGAGACTGTGCTGCGGGGGCAGGTGAAAATCATATTCTTAATCACAAACAAACACAATTAGCTGGCAACTAGATTAAGATACCTAATCAGGGAAAATTATTTAGAGGCTCTTACGAGCAGCACCCTTCTTTGGAGAGTTCCCTAGTTACCCTTTGAGATAATACTGTGTTAATGAAAATACATGTTCACAGGGGTGCCCCTTTTAGAGGCATTCCTTCCCTTATAGTGACATAATGAGGCTTCAGTAAGAGAGATAAAAAGCTGTAAGAGTAAAGAGTATTTTCAGGCAAAAGAGGAGATATGAGAAAGTGCAATCAAGTGTTCGCCAGCTCAGTCCAACCGCTGGTCACAGAAGAAAGCGTTGGCAATCCTTTATTCCCTCAACTAATTCGGTGACATTCTCTACTGCACACTACAGCACTGAGCACAAGGCATGCCAAAGTCATGCACAACACAGGCGGCTTCAGAGGGAGCTGGCACTAACGGGCTAAGGTTAGATAAAAAGCAAATAAATGTAACGACTGAATGTAATAAGTAAAGGAATAATGGAGCAGACAGGAGAACAGTGGCACCAAGTTGAGGAAGAAGAGGGGAGCCTGCTTTATCTTAGGTGGGGTCGTCTCAGAATGTGTAATCAGAGTTAGCCCCAGAAAATTATCTGTGTGCTTAGTAACCTACACAGGGAAGAGGGCAGAGGCCCTGAGGGAGAAAGATCTTGCCATGTTCTAGAGCAGTGAGAGCCTAGCCGGCTGGAGCTTTGTAGTAGGAGATGAGGGTAGAAAGCTAGAAAGAGCACACACATTCCTGGAGGACCATGAGGCTGCCACTGTGGCTATGTCATTTGCAATAGGATTGAGCTGGAACTAGAGACTATGATGCTGCAAATGTGTACCGACTGTCCTCTTGCTACTAAAGAAATGCTCAAATCAGGCTGAGGATGTAGCCTGGTGGTCTGGTGGTAGAAGGAAGGCCCTAAGTTCAGTTCTCAGTGCTGAAAAACAACCCAGACCAAAACCAAATCAAATCCTGTAGGAAAGCAGTAAATGTATCTTATTGATCATCTTTATAAATAAGCTATTATAATTTGTTTGCTAAACAGAATAAGCCCTGGCAAAAGCAGATCATAGAGACCCTGTAAGTTACTGACTACTGGAGATTTATAACTGAGTAGTCATGGAAGAGGCACTTTGCAAGTCTAGCTAAATCCTACTGAGGCCACACCAGTTGCTACATGCACATTTGACTGCTATCTGTCAACTCCTTCATGCTTGCAGCCTTTGCTTCAGCAGAGGTTGCCCCTTCTGCTCTGGGACATCTTACCAGCAGCTGTTGTGTAGACTTGCCTGGGCCTCTTGTGCATCAGGAAAGGGAGAGACTTGCTCAGAGGGAAGACCCAGGGTAAGTGCCTCTCTTAGTTTGGGTTACTGTTGCTGTGATGAAGCATCATGACCAAAGCCATTGGAGGAGGAAAGAGTCTGCTTCTTTCACAGTTCCATATAGCAGCTTAGCATCAAAAGCAGTGAGGGCAGAAACTTCACACAGGGCAGGGACCTGGAGGCAGGAGCTGATGCAGAAGCCATGGAGTGGCGATGCTTACAAGATGACTCATGGCTTGCTCAGTCTGCTTTCTTGTAGAACCCAGGACCAGCCCTTGGCATCACCCTTGGTGGGCTGGGTTCTGTCTGATGACTCTAGTCATGTGATCTAATGGGACGACTGTTTTGGGCTCTGAGCTTTTTTCAGGGACAGCAGCTCATGGTTGGATGCAGATTTTGGAGGTGGTCAAATATGTTTCGGAGAAATGGGGGTTGGTCTTTGTTTCATGTCTCCCCGATGCACTTTGTCCTGAGGAAGGTGGCTGTGACTCATAGGAACTCAATCATGCATAAAAGCAGTATAAATTAGATGGGCCAGTCCCTACCTTGGGACAAGTCAGGAAATTCAACTTGTTACACATTATTTTCTTTGTGTAAGGTCATTGAGAGTGATGGGAGTAGGGCAGAACAGAATGGTGACCATAGTCTGTGAGATATCTATCTCTTCAAAGATGTCTATAAATAATTCTAAAAATATTATTGAGTGTTCTTCTTTCTTCTTGTGTTTTTTTTCTCTTTAAAAATTAAAAAATATTTACTTTATTTATTTATTTTCTGTGGTGCTGGGGATGGAACCCAGGACCTTGCCTATCCTAGACAAGTGATCTACATTGAGCTTTGACAATATTGAGAAGGGAAAGTCTGTGAGGTCAAGCTAATTTCTAGTCTTGCATAATCCATGATTGCAATTCCAAAAACCTTATTTTTGTTTTGTTTTTTTTCATGGTACAGTGCTGTAATTTCAAAACTCCGAGGGACCCTGTTTAAGCCAAACAGAAATGATGCTTTATGATTTAGTTTTTAACTGTTTTCCAAAAGAATTTGCGAGCAGGAAAAGAGACTGAGTAAGAAAAAAATTTTTTTTTCTTTATGGTCACATTGATTAGCTGAATTAAAAAAAATGTTAATGAGAAAACTGGGCCTAGAGAAATGTGTGTATAGTCTCAGAACCTGGGAGATGAGGCAAGATTCAGGCCAGCCTGGGCAGAGTAGGGAGGCAGCTGGAAAGCAAAGCAAAACCAAATGGAAATTTAAATCAGCAGCTCCGCTTCCTTCTTCTTAAGCCTTTGTTTACTTGGTGTGTGAGATGCAGGAGTGGAGGTAAGAGGACTGACTGCGTGCAGGAGTTGCTGTTCTCTCCTGACCATGTGGTTGCCAGGCTTAGTGAGAAGTGCCCTAACCTGCTGAGTCCCCTCACGGCCCCCAGCTCTTTGTTTTTCTTCCTTTGGGGGCCATGGAGGAAGGGAGGTGCTGGAGAAGGGACACCCAGAATTGCTGCCACACCTGGAAGCAAAGAAAACAGAGGACTGATTGGGAAGATGCTGTGGCTGGGGGATGATTACAGCGAGAAGGCACATAGGCATGCAGGGGCATGGGATAGTTCTCGGTTTTCCGTGAGAAATGGCTTCTTGAATTAACCAAGAAAACTTCTATATAACACTGAAAGTCAATGTTAGAAAGAACCTTAGGATGGGATTGGAGTTGGATGTATTCTCAACTCAAGGCATATATGTGCACATGTGTAGGAATAGTTATGTATCTTGTGGCCATGGGCTTACATATACAAAATTCCTCATTCATGGGGTATATGCCTTATGGTCCCCCAGAAGACAACTGAAGGCAAGCATAATACTGCACTCTATATTACTGTTCATCCTATACATACATTTCAATGGTAGTTCAATTTATAAATTAAGACACATGGTAAAAGGTTAATAATTATAACAATATACACTAACTTATTTAAAACTTTGAATTGTTCATTTTTAGAATTTTCCATCTAAAATTTCTAGTCTGTGACCCTTGTCAACTGAAACCACACAAAGAGGAAGATGTGATTAAGGGACTGATGTAGTCCCTGGCTGCTCAATATGCCTAGAAGTAGTGATGCCTCAGGGTCCAGTAGAGGCCAGGCCTTCCGTTTTTTGTTTGTTTGTTTGTTTTCCAGAAGCAGATGTTTCTGACTCCCTGGAGACAGGGCCAAGGCAAGGAAAGTACAGGATGGATCTGGAATGTCTGATTATGCCGATGTATGAAAATGGGCAGAAATGACTAGGAATCGAAGGATAAAGAGAAAAGCTCAAAGGGTGGCTTGAAGGTCAAATCTGAAGCAATAGGAAACCTCATCTGATGATATCAATTAAGGACAACAAACTGTCCAATACAGAATGTCTGAATCGATGCCTATACCAATAACACACACACACACACACACACACACACACACACACACACACAAACAAACAAATAAAAATAAGGAATGCATGAATATACAAGGGATAACAAGAAGAGAAAAACCAATCTTTTCTTTGTCATTTGTCAAGTACAGGTCAGACCCTGAGTAGAAGTCTGATAAGATAGTTTCTCCTTTGGGGGGAAAAATCCCAAATATTAAAGGGGAAATGATGACATCAAAGCAGAGATACTGAACACACTAATGTGACCAGGTGACTGAACATCACCAGTGCTTTTCACACCCAGACAGGAGTGCACACCATCTCCCAAAAGTTTCCTGCAAATAATGCACAGGCCAACATCAGCCTGACTAAGCTGTCAATGTCCTTGCAAGGAAAGACTCTGAAAGTTAAGAGACTCAGAAAAAGACTGATGAGACCTGACAGCAAAATAGTCTGTATAATTTCATAATTTAGACCCAGAAAAGAGACAATACTAGAGCAGTTTTCAAAATACACCAGATATGAGACTTAGGTGACAGTGACATAAGGCAGTGTCCTACACAGGTTTTTTGTCAACAAGATCTGGAGAAACCTCACTTGAGAAAATGCTTCCATAACATTGCCTGTAAGCAAAGGCTATATGGTATTTTTTGATCGATGCTTGATGTGGGAGGTCCTAGATCACCGTGGGTGGTACATCCTGGACAGGTGCTCCTGAGTTATATAAGAAAGCAAACTCAATGAGGCACAAGCCAGTAAACAGCGTTTATCCATGGTCTCTGCTTCAGTTCCTTCCTCCACGTTCCTGGTTCCTGTTTGAGTTCCTGTCCTGATTTCTCTCAGTGATGGATTATGGCATGAGAGTGATAAGCTGAAACAAACCCTTTCCTTCCCAAGTTGCTTTAGGTCATGATGTTTATCATAGCAATAGAAAGCAAACTAAGATAGGTAGTAACGATGCTCACTTTGTGATTGCTTATATGGCTGCACACTAACGTTAGGGGAAGCCACACTGGAAATGTACAGCAAGGATGAAACATTCTGCTACAGATTAATGTCTTAGAAGACTGATGTCATATACACAAACAATTTGACATACAGAATGTTACATGTATAACCATATTAGCACCTATAATCTATAGTTTTATGTTAATATCTTATATGACAAGACATATAGGTTTTGCATACTAACTACTATTAATATATTGTTTTTATGCATTTTTATATATTTGGAAAGAAAAAACAAGAAAGAACCAATGTAGGGATCTTTTGTTTATTTACCTAAGGAGAGATGGGTTAAGCAAGAAAATGTCAACAGTCAGAAGGTTCTCTGTGAGGAGACTACAATGTGTTAATCTATTTTGCAATTGTTTTGCATGCTTAAAAGTATTTCCAAATAAACTGTTTTAGGATAATAGCTTGTGCTTACACAGATGTATCAGTTAGAATCACTTTCATATATGGGAGGATTTCTGTGCCTTAAAATTCTCCCTAGGAGAACTTGAGGGCAGGATATGAGGTATGTAGTCTTTCTCAGAGTTAGTATCCTATAAATGCCAGGGCAGCTTTAAGGGAATCATGAAGTGATATGGGAGGGGCGGGGGAGATGTCAAAAAGAAAGAGTTGTTAATTCTGTTTCTACAATCTAAGTCTTAGGTAACCCCTGGAGTCATCTGTCAGATGACAATGAACTCAAGTATGCCCATTTAGTCCCAGCTCAGTCAAATAGAGTCTGTTTCCCTTGGGATCAAAGATGAGACCTTCTCTTACACACAAAAAATTAAACATTAAAAAGAAAAACTACTTTAGTCTATGGAAAAAAACAACATCCTATTATAACCGTTTGGCTTCTACTTCATTTCAGTGTAGTCTGTTTTCTGAACCGTCTTCTCTAACTTCTCTAACTCCAGCTGTCCTCTGATGTGCACAGCAAACAGCACCCCTATGTATTAGTAGTGTCTCTTAGCACTTCTACTTTGTGGTCATTTTGTCACTTTTTCTTTTTTCCTAGAAATGCTTCCAACTTTTTGTTTTTTAAAGACAATTGAGTACAAGGCAATTTGAGTGGCTTGCTAGCTCTGTTGGCATCAAGTTATTGAACAACCAGGCTAGAATCTGGAATTCTTTTTCCTCTACAGCACAGAAAGGCCTGGGTTGGCCTGGAGGATTTGTGCGGTTGTGGATATTCATCCGTTGATGAGAATGGCTGTGTCTGTGTGCCAGGCATTGTCACCAAAATTAAATTTTGCCTTTAAAGCTCCAGGAAAAGGATTTGTCCTCATACTAGGCTCAAGCAAGGGCTGCCTTCCTTGCAAGGTGTCTCTTTGTGTTTCATTTTTTTTTTTTTTTTTTTTTAATGGAATGACAAATGTTTTAAGACTCTGTATTTTCCTTTGTGTGGCTTAGGATTCTATTTATTTATTCTGTAATAGGGTTATTTGTTTTATGTATATGGGTATTTTTCCTGCATGTCTGTATGTACCCCTTGTGTGCACCTAGTGTCCTCAGAGGTTGGAAGAGGGTAGCTGAGTCCCAGGGACTCAGATGAGTGTGAGCTGCAGATGAGTGTGAGCTGCAGATGAGTGTGAGCTGCAGATGAGTGTGAGCTGCAGATGAGTGTGAGCTGCAGATGAGTGTGAGCTGCTATGTGGGTGCTGGGAATAGAACTTGATCACCTGGAAAAGCACCAGTGCTCTAAACCTCTGAGCCATTTCTCCAGCTCCTAGGCTTAGGGCTTTAGAAGGTTAATATGCCTTCTCCCAATTTTTATTCTTACCACCAGAGTAAAAAAAGGTTTGTGTTCAAACATAACCAGAAAACACACAATAGTTTGCAGAATCCTCCCTGAAAACTTTGGAATAAATGCTGACAAGAGCTGGTGGTAGCAGATATTTCTACTAGAGATGTGAGCGTGCTATGACATAGACTTGTTCTACTGCTCCATTCATTCACCCCTACACAGTGGCAGCTTCTATTTCTCTAGGCACACATTTTCACTGATTTAAAGACATACTTACTATGTGCCTGGCCCTGTTTTAAGCACGTTGTGAACAATGAGCTTCTCTCATCTTTATAAAGATCTCAGAAGTTACTGCTATTATCATTGCGCTCCAGTGTACAGATGGATTTTAAAGAGATTCCATAACACTCCGAAGATATACAACTTGTGTGTTACTAAAGTAGAATTCAGTTCTAAACAGCTCATCCCCCGAGTTTGTGCTCACTAACAAGTGAGTCATGATGTATTAAGCCTTATCTTTAACAGGGACTGGATAATTGTTGATTAAGTGAATGGTCTTGTCTCAGGATGATTGGAAGCACCAAGCAAATTACTAACTTGCTTTGTATCTTAACTTTCTGTTCTAGAAGAAGGTAATTGAAAACGTTCTTTCCTTAGGAACAACTAGAGTGCAGAGAATTTACCAGTTGCCACATTAGAGCATTTACTAATTGCTATGGTTCTATGTCTTTAACACCTGCTTGATAATGTGTTTTGAAGTCACTGGTGATGTAAGTAGGTGATGGGTGAGATCATAACAGTTCATCAATGCTCACTAAGTCTTTTACAGCTTGAGAAGACATGGCACACGGTGATAAAGTGTCACTTTCCTTATATTTGCACGTTAGCTCCATCTTTGAACTCTTTTCTTGTAACTCAGTTGAATTAGAATTTGTCCCTATGAAAAGGGGTCAAAAATAAATGAGATGTCATTTAAGAATTAGACTGTCTTTTTTTGTTTGTTTGTTTTTGTTTTTGGAGACAGGGTTTCTCTGTATAGCCTTGGCTGTCCTGTACTTACTTTGTAGGCCAGGCTGGCTCTGAACTCACAGTGATCTGCCAGCCTCTGCCTCTGGAGTGCTGGGATTAAAGGTGTGTGCCATCACACCCCGCGCTAGACTGTCTTTTCTAAAACCTAGATATTCTAATTTTCTTTTTCAAGACAGGGTTTCTCTGTGTAGTCCTGGCAGTCCTGGAATTCCCTCTGTAGACCAAGCTGGCTTAGAACCCACAGAGATCTGCCTGCCTCTGCCTTTGGAGTGCTGGGATTAAATGGGTGCACCACCACCACCACCACCACCACCACCACCACCACCACCACGGGGTAAAACCCTAGGTATTCTAAATGATGCTTTCTTTCTGCATTGTTGGTATTTCTGATTTAAAAAATTATCACGACGCAGTTAATAAGAACACTGAATTCTTTTCCATCATTCCTTAGTCCATCACTACCAACTTCTTTCTTAATCTAGTCCTTGTAAATTCCAATTGGTCCTCATTATTTGTAAACATGCCTAGAAATAAATTCAAAATAAGACCTGTTACTGTTTTCAACTAGAAAAATTGGATTGTTCATGAACGCTTGTTATGTGACCATAGTCACACTGGTTCTCTTTCTATCTACCTCTGTCTCCTAAGCAAAAGGGGACTAAGGTGTAGCTGCTTTGCTAACCTCCGGGGCAGCTGTGAGGGTCAGATGATCAAAGAAAACTGCTTTATAAGCAATACTGTGTTTATGAAGAAACTAAGATGGACGTTTCCTTCTGTATTATAGTCACATTATCCATGTGTATCGTCAGCCTGGGTTTCTGCACTGAGAGCATTAAGAATAGCCTCAGGATTTAAATGCCCTGTAATGTGTGATTTCAGTTTCGGATTGAATTATTGAAAGAGAAGTGGAAGAAATGTTATTCTCCAGAAGCTCTGTGACAAGTTGAGCCTTTAAGGTCTGTGGAGCTGGTTCTCAATGCTTTACTCAGAAAGATGACGCTAGGACTGAACTGGACACTCTTTCCATTATCCACAACTACTGGTGAGTGAGTTGTGTGACCCAGGATGGAAAGATGGAGTCAATAGGGAAGGCCCCGTGTTGTTATGAATAAACCAAAGAAAGCAAAGTTGTTGGCAAGTCCAACAGCAGGATGAATAAGAGCGTTCAGGTGACCAGCCGCTGAAACCCAGGAAGCCTTCCTAAAGCTCCCCTGCCTGCTTTTAAGCTTTGGAAGCTAAATTAAGTTCAGATTCAAAAATCTGATCTGCTTGGGAGTCAGGTGCATACAGGAGGTTATGAGTGCTGTCAGGAGTGGCAGGCCCTACAACCCATTTAACTTTGATCATGTGCATGATCACAGAATGCATACCTTGCCCTAAGGAAACATGTGGCATCATTCAGTCAGTCCTCCTAGGGGATCTTGGAAGCAGAGTTTTCAGAGTAGAAATGCACCTATTGCCTCTTAATTCGAAAACAACACAGCACAACACACAAGTCAGTGTGCTTGACTTGCTGTGGTCAGCATCAATTTCACACACTAGGAACAGATTCTTACAGGAGCGTAGACTGAGGCCGTGCGGCTGGATCTTAATAAATCAGGGGAAAAGACTAATGACAAAACACTGGACATTGCTGGGAAGCATGCCCTGCCCTCGACGCTCTCCTTTGGGTGAGAGTGCAAGTTCTCCTAGGAAGCCCTGGTCTCTTCTAGGGTGCGGATGGCAGCAACAGTAACAGGCTGCAGCAGCCCCCACCTTTATAAAAAGCCAAGCCACATTTGAATTGCCCTTAAATTCAAGGAAGACCCCCCTCCCAAAGAAATGCGAATAAGGCTTTCTTTAATCCTGGATCTTAGACCACCCTTCCTAAGAGAACCTGGGGAACTAGAGACCCGGCAATAAAGAGAAGTAGTCCATACTTTATCTGGGGATCACAGTGGGGAGTGTGGGTTCTAAGAAAACTTCCCGACCAGCCTCTGAGCTAGGAAGAGAAGCGGGAACAGCGCATTTCCTGCTTCGCCCCGCTAAAAACTCAGCCGGGGCCAAGCGGGAAGGAGGACGTGGTCTTAGAGTCGCCAGCTGCTAGGGTGGGGCTTGGGGGGCAGCCAGAGAGGAGCCACAGAGTAGAGGGGGATTCAGACAGAGTTACATGAGACCCCGCTCACTTAGGATGCGCGCTCCCATCTTTGTGGGTAATGAGTCTCCAAAGCTAATCCTGGGGGGCCACACTTTCTTAGCTACCACTGGAGAGGCGGGTGAAGTCAAGACTGCAACGTCTGTCCTGGATGTCCTGGGCCACCATTAGGGGCGAGTGACCGCTATCGCTCCTGCCACTCTTTTATCTCCTCTCTTGTCTACTGCTAGCGAATTTCGATCTCCATCCCGGACCCACCGGGGAACGACCCGGGGCAAAGGGATTACAAGAGGGACGCGAAATGTATGCAATGGAAAAGAGAGGGCGCTCTTTTGGTACCCGGGTGCGAAGTGCCAATCGGCGATGTCGCCGTGCGTGGCCCTACCTGAGAGGTGCAGAGCCCGGGGCTCGGAAGCTACGCGCCTTGTCATTTTCCTCTTTCCAGAGGCTTCCAGAGGCAGCCTCTGAGGTACGGTTTTTAAGTCGTCCAGCCGTCTCTTTATCTTAGAGGCTGCCGCGGGCCCTGCCCAGGATGACGGCCTGCACTCCCCTTTCTGCCCCCCCCCCGAACTTGCTCTCCAGGGACCACGGAACTGCCTGGGCGCCCACGGGTCCTGCGCAATTGGACTTGAGTGTCCTTTAACAGGCTCTGGCTATCCGAACACAAACCCCACAAAACCTGGGAGAAAAACCTGCTCACTCAGGGGCTGGCGATAGAGCATGGCTTTGACTCTTCCACTTCCGAGCCACAGTTGATCACCAACCCGCTTGTTACGGGCCCCAAGCATTCGCGGCCACAGCTTCTTGTTACGTTTAGTCGCTTCCATGCCCAGCCTTTTCGAGCCTCAGATGTCGCTTGGGGATGTGGCGAATTCAGCAGTCGCCCAGAAATCCTGCACTGTGCGTGTGTGACACCGCTGCAGGCTGCTGCAGACAGGCGTGCCAGGCTCCTACTCTTGATACCCACCCCCACCCCAGTAAATCTCTAGTGTTGAGGGAAGCAAGGCTTGCAGGAAGCCGCTCCGGATGTTTGCTTCTTTACATGTGGCATTTGTGGCTGGCTTTGATAACGTCGTGAGCTAGGCTCCAACACCCATTTAGTGAAGAGACTGAAATATGGTCCACTCACACCGGGGCGGGTCTGCGGTGCGGTTGCCCCCAACACTCTTCCCAAAGTATCTGTCAAGAATGGTCAGCAGACGTTAGATCTAGGTAAGAGGACGGGAAGGGAACTAGTCTTGGGAAAGCGCCATATTTCCTGATAGATTTGTTAAGTAAAGGAATACCTTGTGACTCCAAGGGAGGCTTTTTAAAGAAATGGAGCAGAAGAGCCAAAATATGTTAGTAGTTTGTGCTTCCTTTCACACAGATCAGTATTTAATTTTCAAGGATGAGTGCAAATAATTCCCGGGGGAGGGGGGGACCCATGGGCTTTCTTTCCCAACACTTTCTGGGTGTTCTAGGTTCCCCTCACCGGACAAGAATAGAAAGAGGAACCCACGTAAAAATGATGCAAATACATTTTCTAGACCTACACCTGTGTTATATTTCTGTTGTCTCTTTGCTTTTGGAGAAATCAGTCAAGACAGAGAAGATAGAGAAAATGCATTCTGGACCCGGTTTTGTTTTCAGGTTTCATTCCAAACAAAACTCTTAGTTTGTAAAAGATTTCACACAGAGAGAGAAAATTCGGCCCTGGGATCTTTGAAAAGATGTCTCTTACGAGCTGCAGAAGAAAGAGTCCACCATGGAGGTGAGGGCCTGCTCCTGCCCAAGCTGCTGGTAAGCAGGAGGGGTAAGCAGGGAGATGCTTTCTCAAAACAAACAAACAAACAAACAAACAACAACAACAACAAAAGAGATTTAAAAAAAAGAGCAACTGGCTAGAGATTTAACTTGTATTATTGCTATATCTACCCCTATAGTTTGCTCAGTTAAACATTTGAAATACATTTTTTGTCTTACTTTTAAGGTAATGTGTCTTTAAAGAAAAATATAAAGCTTTGAGGAAAAGCACATCACCAGTTAAATTTGAGATCAACTGCTTTCAAATCACCAATTTTAAAAAAATATTTTTTTTTCTCTGATTTGTTAAGGCAGATTTAACACCCCCCCCACCACCATGAACCTTACAGATGGGGGACTTTAACTGCTGTGTCACTGTTCTCTCTGTACAACTACCAGCTGTATACAGGACAGAGTTTCGCTGCTGCTTTACAAACATAACAAATTAAAGAAAAGCTGGATTGTGTGTGAGGTGTTTGCTTGTTTGGAGAAAAAGTAGTTCCAGAAACAGATGGCCAGAAGCTAGCAAAAGCTCTCTGCTTTTTGGAACCTGCAGTATGCCAGACTTGGTCTCTGAAATAATGCACAAGAAAGGCTTAAACATGGTACCCATCATAGGCACATGCAGGGCCATCCCAGGCCCAGAAGCAACTGATACTTTTTAATCAGCTCTTCATAGTAAGCACAATCAGTTTTGGAAACCGCTGTGTTGGTCTTTCTTTTTCTTTCTTTCTTCCTTCCTTCCTTCCTTGCATGTAGCTCAGGCTAGTCTCTAACTCCACATGTAGCTGAGGATGATCTTGAACTTATTATTCTGCTTCCATTTTTTCAAGTGTTGGAGTTATGGAATCACAGGCAATAGCCATCACATAGGCTTTCTTCTATGCTGGATTCTTCTTGTCTGGTAGGTGAGCACTCTAACTGAGCTATATGCCCCCACCAGCCCTCGGATTTTCCTCCTTCAAAATTAGGCAAAATAACTATGTTAGTTCTCTTAGAAAACAACACAAATATGCAAAGAAATTCAAATGCAACCCAGAGCTTGTGTACTTTTGGTGCTCCTGGTTTGCCAGCTAGCTGGGGTGATTAAGGTCGTGCCTGTGGAGACTCAGTTTCCCCACCTGGAAGCTATAATGCTGGCCATTCGAAAGACTAGTTGGGGGCTGAATTAGTTTGCTAAGCTTTGGAGGGTGCTGAATGGCTGGCTCCTGGGAAAATGTGTTTAGAAGGACATAGAAAAGTAGGTTTAGGTCTGAGATGAATCTAAGATTTTTTTTTTCTTTCATTCCAATCTTAAGAAATATATAGAAACTCTGTAACCATCTGTCAGGGTAACCTACGGATTTTGCTGCTTAAATGGACTGACCCTTTTCCTCCAAGGAGCGTCACAGGGCTGCTGTCTTTGCATTTTATTTTATATTTTATTTTTGCCGCGTTTGGGCGGCAAACCAGGTTTTGTCTCTTTTATTGAACACACGTGAACAACTTTTGTTATATATCTTTTATGCTTCACACAGAAGTTTTCAAGGGTTGACTTGAACTTTTAATTCGTTGAGTGGTAAAATATTAGTGATGTATACATTTTATATTAAACTTCGTTTTTTAAATTAAAATTTACCTTGGACATTTTTGATATAACATAAACATGTTGACTTCTTGGGAGAAGAACAGGATTCCGCCCCCCCCCCCCCGCGAAAAACCATGTGAAGGTAATTGCCTCCTGTAATAAATACGTGTTTTTTCTTTTTAAATAATGGAATGGATAGCTAGTATGTTAATATGTACTACCTCGGACCAGTGCTTCAATGTTCTGGTACATATGTGTATTTTTTTAAATAATGGAATGGCTAGCTAGTGTGTTAATATGAACTACCTCGGACCAGCGCTTCAATATTCCGGTACAGTGAGCACCCCTAGGCAGCTGTATTTCAGGAGTCCTATTTGCCGAAGTCGAGAGGACTTGGCGCCAGAGCCCGGCTCCAGCCAGTTTTCCCTCCCCGGCAGGTGTAGCCCTAGGCTCTGCCGGGGGAGGGGAAACGGGCGGGTGTGGGGTTGAACTGAGACTTGGGACTCGGACCACCGGCTGGGCGGGGGCCTAGCGACTAGGGTCCGGCCCGCCCCCGCCGCGCCATTGGCCGCATCTATAAAGAAAAGGGCCAGCGGCCCGGGGACACCCGCAGTGTTACTGAGTAGACCTCTGGTTCAGACGGCGGGGTGGGTTAGGACTAGCTGGTGAAGCAGCGGGAAGTTTGGGCCCCAGCAGACTTTACACGTCGTCCTTCTGGGCATCTCCAGGCTAGCTTCCCATCCCTGCTTCAGAGTTGGGGGAAGCAGCGTGTCCCGTGGCGGGTAGCAGAGCGCGGGGTCGGTCTGGAGCGCCATGAGCAGCCCGGATGCGGGATACGCCAGTGACGACCAGAGCCAGCCCCGGAGCGCGCTGCCCGCGGTGATGGCTGGGTTGGGCCCCTGCCCTTGGGCCGAGTCCCTGAGCCCCCTCGGGGACGGAAAGGTGAAAGGCGAGGTTGTGGCGAGTAGTGGGGCGCCAGCCGGGAGCTCCGGCAGAGCCAAAGCTGAGTCTCGCATCCGGCGGCCGATGAATGCCTTCATGGTATGGGCCAAAGACGAGCGCAAGCGGCTGGCACAGCAGAACCCGGATCTGCACAACGCAGAGCTGAGCAAGATGCTAGGTGAGTGCGACTGGGGGATCTAGGCCACCAACGGGCACTCCAGCGAATAGCTGAGCCACATTCTTGGGACCGAGGGTGCCTTTTCTTTTTCTTTTCTTTTCTCTCTTTTTTCTTTGTTGAGTCTTGCCCCCCCCCCCCTCCAGCGTACTATAAACTCAGTCCCTTCCTCCAGTCCTCTCTCGCGCGAAAGCCGTCCTGGCTTTTTGGTCTTTAGGGCCCAAGATTGGGTACAAGAGTTTCTCAGCGCTTCGTAGTGGCGGTCTGGACACCCGGGTGCCTACCCCTTACCAGCCTAGGAGACTTTGCCAGGTTTTTGTTTTTGTTTTTGTTTTTGTTTTTTCCGAATTAACCGGAGATAGGCTAGGGAGAAAGCCTCTTTTAGGCGGTCTGTAAAGACTGGTTCGCTCTATTGAAGGTTGCAAGGCAGAGGGGCCTGGGCGCGGGGGCTCAGCTGGCTACCGCTGAGAGCATCTCTGCCTTCCCTTGCAGGCAAGTCCTGGAAAGCGTTGACGTTGGCGGAGAAGCGGCCCTTCGTGGAAGAGGCCGAGCGGCTGCGTGTGCAGCACATGCAGGACCACCCCAACTATAAGTACCGGCCACGGCGGCGCAAGCAGGTGAAGCGCATGAAGCGGGTGGAGGGAGGCTTTCTGCACGCTCTCGCTGAGCCTCCGGCTGGCGCCTTGGGCCCCGAAGGCAGTCGCGTGGCCATGGATGGCCTGGGCCTGCCTTTCCCGGAGCCGGGTTTCGCGGCCGGTCCGCCGCTGCTGCCCCCGCACATGGGCGCCCACTACCGCGACTGCCAGGGCTTGGGCGCGCCCGGGCTCGACGGCTACACTTTGCCCACTCCGGACACATCCCCGCTGGATGGCGTGGAGCAGGACCCGGCCTTCTTTGCTGCCCCGCTGCCAGGGGACTGCCCGGCGGCCGGCGCCTATAGTTACGCGCAGGTCTCGGACTACACGGTGCCCACAGAGCCTCCCTCTGTCCCTATGCGAGTGGGACCGGATCCCTCGGGTCCTTCGATGTCGGGGATCTTGGCGCCCCCCAGCGCCTTGCACCTGTACTACGGTGCGATGGGCTCACCCCCGCCGAGCGCCGGGCGCGGTTTCCACGCGCAGTCCCAGCAGCCGCTTCAACCTCAGGCACCACTACAACCGCCGCCGCCGCCACCGCCGCCACAGCACCCAGCGCACGGCCCAGGCCAGCCTTCGCCCCCTCCCGAGGCTCTGCCCTGCAGGGACGGCACGGAACCCACCCAGTCCACTGAGCTGCTAGGGGAGGTGGACCGCACGGAATTCGAACAGTATCTGCACTTTGTGTATAAACCTGAGATGGGTCTTCCCTACCAAGGACATGACTGCAGTGTGAACCTCTCAGACAGCCATGGAGCCATTTCCTCCGTGGTGTCCGACGCTAGCTCAGCGGTCTACTACTGCAACTACCCCGACATTTGATGGTTGCCGACCCCAGATCTGCAGGCCAGAAGCAGTGTTACACACTTCCTGGAAACGCTAAGGAAATCCTTAGCGTCAAGCTGTTTTGTTTTTAAGTTGCCTTGGCATATAATTTATGGTAATTTATTTTGTCTGCCACTTGAACAGTTGAAGGGCTACATGAGATTTTGTCTAAAATGCATTGAGGGACTTGTTCGCCACATCACTGTCCGATTTCAACCAGTTTTAAATATCTCACCAACTTATTCCATTTCTTGAAAGTGTATTTATCCAAAGAAATTTTGTCATGCGTGTTTTTTCAATCTTAAATAAAATCTGGAATCTTTTAAAAATCAACCTCTATCACACTGGTTTTATCAAAAATTAAAGATCAACAGTGAATATTATATCATTAGAAGTGTAGAGTTAATTTAGAAGTTTTCATTTTCTTACAATGGTACACCCATATGCATTCAAGAAACCCTAAATATTTATAAATGGTGGGGTGTTCAGATGTAATTGTTCAATTAAAGAAAAAGTCTCTTGAGAATGAACTTGCTATGTACATTCCAAATGATACTGGTTCCTAAAAATAATATTGTAAATGTTTTTAATTCTGTATACTTTAAAGAGAGGTTAAAAAAATTCTGGCTTTTCAATTATGATCTTGAGATCTGCCAAAAAGGGTTTTTCAGAGATGTTTTCCACTTGTCTTTTCTTCCAAAAGTCTTGCTCCCCTCATTCCACAAAATTTACCTTTAATCCCCGCATAGTTAGAGTCACAGGAACTAATTAAAATAAAAATTGTGTTGTGACTATCAGTGAACTTTATATAATGTCAACAGTGTGTTTTACTATAGCTAGCAAATGTGGATGGCTGCATTCCGACATTTTGCAGTTTTCAGACTCCAGGTTCTCCCTGAGTGTGCCTGGTGTGCTTTACACAAGTGAAGACCCAAGCCAGCCCTAGCACACCTCCTTCACATGCTATTGTAAAGAAATAGGTACAAGGCTTCAGCCCTTAGCCCTGGTGAGAATCCGCTGTCCTAATTGCTGCCATACAGACCGGAGACCATGGGAACTGATGACTTGTAGTGGGCATTTCCTGTGCCAGATGTTTCCTCAGTATCATTCTGTACAGTTTGTGTCTGGGCAAGCCTTCCAGTTGGGCACTATTCTCATTTTTCAAGTGATGGTGATTTAAAAAAGAAAAGCACATTTCTGGCAAGTTTACAAAGGTTTGGCGAAGTCGTCTCTCCTGCACCTTGCAGGCTGTGGACTAATGCATGTGTCCCCTTGTGTAGGGGGCATAGTTAAGCACTGGGATTCATATGCTGGCCAGCATGTAAAGTAGTTATGTGGTGGGGGTCCATAAGACTGGATTCTCTTGGAAATAAATAGCAATGTGCGTTTTAAAAGGGAGTTACTGGTTGCTAGGCATGGAAGCATAGAAAGTTTCAGTGACAAAAGATTGAGCCTATTTTGATTGAAAATAGTAGAACTGACTATAATCGTTTAAAAAATTCTATTTAGAAATTCAAAGTTCACTTCAGGGTGGTTATCTGACCTATTTCCTTTTCCTTTCTCCCTCACAGCCCCTGCCACTAGGCATGGAAACCAGAATCTTGCATAAGTTAGGCAAGTGCTCTACAACCAAGCTGCATTCCCCGTGATTCTCCACACACCAGCGGCCCTCTACCCCCCTCCCACCTCCTCTCATCCCACCCCCCATCCCTGAACTCACTATGTAGATCCTCAGCCCTCTGCTTCCCCATTGCTGGGACTAAAGGCATATGTCACTATGTCTGGGAGCATGATTTTTATTCAGTGTTTTTCCTTGTTCTATATTATTTCTTTCTCTGATCCTAGAGAGGTTTTGCTTCCAGCTTAAGTTCATTTCCTAGGGTTTCCCAGGAGTTCTCAATAGGCTATGTAAGCAGGCAGAGGGGTTTCCCAGGCTCACTTTTAAGGCCACGTGGTGGCTAATTGATATTTCTCTAGACATTTTAGTGTTTGAATACAAACTGTTAGAAGCTTGGCTGCTATCTCTTGACAAAATAAAGAGGGTAAGCAGGGGAAAGGGGAAAGAAGAACAGGAGATAGAGTGTCTAGCGTAAAGCCCAAATCTGGTTAAGTGTCACACTTTTAACCACTCCTAAGGCACAGATGGGACAACAAGGCAGCCAAAATTATTTAGGCAACGTTATTATGTGCATGGAGGCCTCTTCATCCTCATAGCCAACTCCTGTGTGTGGTTACTGCAAACCAGTTCCTTTTATGATCAAATTAGCTGCTAATGTTTGCTTTGTCATGTGATAGTCATCTCATTTTTCTTTCACCGTTTTATGGAGGAGCACACACATAAATGGCACCCTACCCTCCTCTTTCTGAGACCCTTTAGTGTGAACATTTAGGGCAGGTTTTTGTTTGTTTGTTTATTGGGTTCTAAGCAGCCTTAGATGTAACATGCACACAGAGGACATGCCCTTTGTACTTAGGTACAATTCTGGAAGTGTGGGACTCTTTGCCACTCTCAAAGGGTTACAGAAGCCTTGGGTTTGCTCAGCAGAACACACAGACTGCTCCAGCATCCAAACCGGATGACAGGCACCAGATATTTGAAATTAAAGAACTGTTTCATTAGGAATTTTGTTTTCCTATGACATGCTTCAAGGAACAAACAGATGCTATTCTCCTGTGTTTAAAAGGAGCCTCTAACATACGGGTAATATGAAGATGTGAGCTTTTATCAGCTCACAGATGGTGAGATCTAGATTCGAAGATTGGCCCCAGACAACCCACTTTAGGCATTTATGCCTGTGCGTCATTCCTTCCCACATTTTAATCTGAGTGGGATTTGCTACTCTCCAACTCCCTAAAAGGTAATAGAAGTGAAACTGTGACAGTTGTAAGACTTGACTTGTAGGAAGGCTTTGCAGATTTTGTTTCTTGTGTTCTTGGAAGGCCTGGACCATTGAGTTAAAAGATTAGTCACCACTTAACCAACATGGGAACTGCACAGAGATAAAGAAGAGAGGCCTAGGGTTTCCCTGAAGAGGGAGAGGGCTCAGTTTCTCCAGCCCACTCTGGCCTGATTGGAACTGAAACAGCTAAATAGGAAAATACCCAGAAGAAGGAAGCTAGGGCTCTAATTCAGCGTTAGAGTGCTTGCCAACATAGATTTGATCTACAGCGTCACTGAACAAAACAACTGCACCAACAACATAACAACAACAACAACAACAACAAAAATCAAGCAGAAGAGTCTAGGCATGCTATAAGGGGGGGATGTTTGTTTGTTTTGTCTGTTTGTTTTTGAGAAGGGATTGCTGTAGTCTGGCTATAGACTTCTGAAACATCTGTTGTCCCTAAGCCCTTGTTTTAAATTAAAGAAATATAGGTTTTGGTGGCAAAGGCTTTGGGTCTCTTTAGAGACATTATTAAAGTGAAGGGCAGTGGTTAGGGTTAATATTCCTAGGATGAAACACCATGACAAAAAGAAAGTTGGGGAGGAAAGGGTGTATTTGGCTTATACTTCCTTCCACATCATAGTCCATCATTGAAGGAAGTCTGGACAGGAACTCAAACAGGAATCTGGAGGCAGGAGCTGACGCAGAGGTCATGTAAGGGTGCTGCTTACTGCCTTGCTCCCCTTGTCTTGCTCAGCCTGCTTTCTAGTAGAACTGAGGGTGGTCCCACCCTCACCGGGCTGTGCCTGTGCCTACCTTCCTAGTCAATCACAAACTTTAGAAATGCTCTAGAGCCTTACCTACATCACTGTCTCAAAGGAGGCTCCCTCCTTCCCTGATAGCTGCAGCTTGTGTTAAGTTGATGCAAAATTAGCCAGCATTGATAGGATATAAAATGTGAACAAGAATTGAAAGACTCTGGTATCGCCACATCTGTAGATGGCTACACACACACACACACACACACACACACACACACACACACACACACA
>OU015743.1:74293573-74323810 GCA_907169655.1 Acomys percivali | reverse complement strand
TGACACAACACGCTCACACACAGACACACACACACTCACACACACATTAATACATAGTTGTAAGAACAAAACAAAATTTAATTATTCCTGTTAAGAAGCTACCTTTGAGAATTTTGTTTCTACTGTAACCAATGTCTTGTTAAACATTTGTCAAAATGAATTTAGAAGAACTGAATTGAAGTAACTGAAGATAAAGGCCTGCATGACGATGAAGACAAACAAACAAACAAACAAACAAAAAACAAAACAAAACAAAAAAGACAGGCCAGGAAGGGTGTGATTTTCAGCTTACTGCTCCCTTGCAAAGCACTTTGTAAACCATTAGAAAAGCACATTAGTAGATGTAGTTACCCACTTGGTTGGCAGATAAAATACACCTGACAACCTGTTAACGAAAGATAAGATCTGCAGCATGTGTACCTATCAGACTCTTTGGGAGAAGTGAGGCAGGACTGGAACATTTGTTTTTTTGTATCCCTGCTGTGGTACTTGCTAAATGCACAAAAAGTTGATAGAAGGATTCCTGTAGTTGCTGGTGTCTCTGTTTTCTTTTTAAAAAATAATTTATTTTTTATTTTATATGCATTGTTGTTTTGTCTGCATGTACATCTGTGTGAGGGTGTCAGGTCCCTTGGAACTGGAGTTACAGACAGTTGTAAACTACCACATAGGTGCTGGGAATTGAACCTGGGTCTTGTGGAAGAACAGTTAGTGTTCTTAACCACTGAGCGATCTCTCCAGCCCTGTGCCTCTGTTGCCTCTGTTTTCTGTTCGTTCAGCTGAGAGAATTCAATTAATTCTTCCTTTGGTGGCTGTAATTTTTTCTCTAATATAATATGTTGGGACATAAAAGTTAAGCAACACAGAACAGCAAGATATTGGAGCTAAGAGCCACTGAGGATGGCTGAGTAAATCTCGGAGTGTTACCAAGAAGAAGAAAAAAATCTTCTGCATCTGGAGCCGGAGGTTTGGGTTACCTGGTTCAGGAACACAGTTCTGTAGGCTTGACGGAGTTACTGACATTTTCTGAACTCTGATCTACTTTTTATTTACCAAACAAATAAGCAAGGAAAGCCCAGTGTGGTGGCGCATACCCAGGAGGTCTACAGATTAATTCCAGGACTGCCAAGGCTATACAGAGAAACCCTACTTCAAAACAAAACAAACAAAACCCAACCAAACAAAAGCAGGGAGAATGACCAAAGCTTTATGCCTGTATGACAAAGTTAACAATAGAAGTCTTAGGAGATCTGCTCAGGGATCCTAGGAGATTGTACAGAAAGGCATTCAGGGGTGACCTGGGTGCCTCAGAAGGTGGTCCTCTGTTCTCTGGCTCATCATTTGAATTTGGCGTACCTCTATCTATCTATCTCTGCAGTCTTGGGCTCAAACATAACTTAATTCTTCCACTGCAAAAGAGAAAGGCATCAGAACTCACATTCTCTGCCTGCTTTGATTGACAACGGAACAAGAACGCCAATGTTAGTCTTGAAAGAATGCACATATTGGGACCCAGGATCATCTTTGTTTTGTTCTTAGCTTTGGATTGCTCAATGTCTTTAAGTATAGAAGAGAAATTAATTTCACCTAGGTTAAGTGTATAGAACATCTCAGTACCCATACACCTAAGTTTTCAGGAAACCCTCAGGGTATTTGAAAGAGGATCAACCAATGGAGACACTCCCTTTGCATGATCTAGATTAGGAACAGTAATCTCCCCCCTCATCCCCCCAACACTCTTCTTGACTAAAGCCCTCAGTGGTAGTTTCACATCTTTTCCTTTTAAAGAAATGAACAGGCAGAGTAAAATAAGGGAGGGAGGCAAATTGAGAACCTCCTTCTCAGTTCCCTGTAATGTTAAGAACCTGACACTAGGTCTCTAAAGCTCTCAGCCCTCAAAGGCTATTTCCCCAAAGCAACAATGAACAGGGCTGAAAAGAAAACCCAGAACACCCAGCATCAAAAGGAAGGATTCTGTTGCGTGTGTGAAAAGTTAAAAATTTAGATTCTTGCAAATAATAGTAGGGAGAGGAGGTGCACAGCCAGCAGGTAGATGCCAAAAGCAGAATTTCCCACACCAGAATGTCAAGCTAAAAATACTACAGAAGGAGCTTTAGAAACAGTACAGGCTTTTAATGGCAATAAAGAGATTGTGGGCTTTATGTACTTAATAAAATAATTAAAAATTCAAATGGTGGACAGCTTGCAAAAACACAAGCAAAGTTAGATAGGCTGGGTGTGAAAGGGTTCGCTCTTCCGACTCAGTCCTTCAGTGTCACAATCAATACACTTTTAGCCCCCCCCCCCCCCCCCCCCCCCCCCTGCAAATCCCCCTCCCGCTAGAGACTGCTTATATTAATTATGTTCATCTGGTTATTTAGTAGTCTAATGTAGGTTTGTTGGTTGTATTTACTTCCTTCTGTGAGAACTAAAAATTCCCTATCCACCTCCGCTCTACGAATGTGGTAACGTGCATCTCTATTTCCGTCCAAATTTTTCTTGGGTTGCCACTGCCTCTTAAGCTCAAGCATCACTTAGCTTTCCACCTCTTCTGCTTCTTAGCGAAAGTACGGTCTTGGCTCCCTAGGGGGAAAGCTAGGGTGTAGTCCCTCCCCCCCTCCCCGAAGCGGCGCTTCTGCGAAGTGACATTTTTCAGAGGAGTTTTTGGTTTTGTTTTTCTTGAAGGGATATGTTCAGCACCCAGAATGTTGATTTATCCTCTTAATTGAAAAAAAAAAAAAACTCATTTACTTTTTGCAGTATTTCCCCAAAATCAAGATTGCCATCTCCTTAAGGCGATGTAGCCTCGCATTCTCGTCCCTTCTTCCACTCCAGCAGAAACCGTGTTTGCCCCGCCCAGGCCCTTTCTCCAGTATTGTGTGGCCCGCTCCTGGGGTCCGGTGCAGGCGGGCAAAGCACACACCAGAGGTGCCGGCTTCCTTCGCCTGAAGTCCGCGCTTAGGCTGCGGTTAATCAGGGGACATTTAAACAAATCTCTGGAGTGACATTAACTAAGAAGGTCAAAGAGCATAGATATGATAGTGGGGACAAAGGCGGGGAGTGTGGGTGGAGGAGGGCAGCCGGCTTGAGGCTTGCGCTCCGGATATTTCCTGCTCTGTTTTACCGCCTGCGGTGCCCAGAGGCCTTCCGAGCCAAGGTCAGAGAACTTGGCCCTCACCGAACCGCATTTGCTCCAGTTCAGAAACCTGCCTGCGGAGCTGAGCCTTCGGAAGTGACTTCTAAGACTCATTTTCCTGCGATCAGGAGAATTTTTTATGTTTCATTTTTTATTAATTTATTCTTGTTACATCTCAATGGTTATCAGAAAAAAATTTTTAATCTAAATTTTTGTCGTGTGTGTGTGTGTGTGTGTGTGTGTGTGTGTGTGTGTGTGTGTGTGTCCCTGAACTCATGACTCATGACCCTTCTACTTCAGGCTCCTGAGTGTGAGTTTACTGGGAGAGGGGACACCATCAGGCCAACTCTTAAGTGTCATTTTCTTTTTCTTTCTTTCTTTCTTTCTTTCTTTCTTTCTTTCTTTCTTTCTTTTTTTCTTTTCTTTTCTTTCTTTCTTTCTTTCTTTCTTTCTTTCTTTCTTTCTTTCTTTCTTTCTTTCTTTCTCCTTTCTCTTTTTTTTTTAACTGTTATTTTCGATTGAGTGCCTCCTTATTGAACCAGGTAGGTGCCAGGTTCAGACTCACAAATGGAGTAGCCCTTTGGGCATAGTCTGACTCAGTACACCTTCTCTTTCTAGGGGATGGATGTGTTGTGTGGCCCGCATGGGCCAGGGTGCAGAGCCTTGAGCCAGAAGGCTGAGATGCACTAGTGATGACCTGAGCAAGCCACCAATCGTGCTCAGTGACAGCCTGGCCATGCTTCTGCCCTTGGGCTGTGTCAGGGAGCCACTTTAGGAGCCTGGAAGTGAATAAAGTATTAGGCATTGGCTAGCTGCTTCCCTTCCCCGTTGAGAGAAGCTCAGGCTCACAGCCCTGGACTTCAAGGTTTCTGAGGCATCAAGATGTGGGTAAAGCCAAGTGACCAGCATCTGGTCTGAGACTCTACACACAGCTAGTGAAGAGGAGGAGTGGCCAGGAACCTGGGAACAGCAGGATTATATAGGACAGGACATTTCCTTTGGGGGAATGGTGATTAAATTTAGGAAAGGAAACAGACGTTTCCTTGGTACCAAAGTACCAACTGTTATCAAGGACAGACAAGTGCTGTAGGTATTGGGAAAGGTTCAAGGTACCTTCTAATGAGGTGTTGTTCTCCAAAGAAAACAGAATGACCTTGTTTCTAAGTTTTAATTTTACTTAATTTTTTAGAGCTGAATTCCTTCTTCATTTTTCGGGTGAGGAGTTGAGAGTTGGGGAATGGGACAGAACATGGCTGGTCATGAATGTCTCTAGACAGGTCTTCACTAACACAGCTCAGCAAAAACCTAAAACATCCGTCTAGCACACTGGAGTTTTGGAGAGCTGGTGTTGCTTAAATTTGTCTTAGAAAGTGGCCTCTATTTGTGAACAGCGCAAGCTTCCAGAATCTTTGATGCTAAGGGATAGAAACACTCAGGCTTGTAAAGAAAAAGAATAAAACGGTGGGACTTAATTTTATCACACCAATCCAAGGGCATTACTCCTCTGCATGGCATTTATGTATGTATGTATTTGCTTACTTATTTACTTATTTTCCATATCAATTTAGACAGCCCAGGGACACAGTCCTTACAGCTCTGGAAGTAACTTCTCCATCCTTAACTGCTCAGTGTTCCCTGCGACATATCTTTCTTCTGTGTCCATAACCACAGAGACATACAGGATGGCATTTCCATCCTAATCCCAGGCTCCCTTTTCCAGTTGGGGTATTCCCTGGCATCTGTGTGTTCCTAGAAAGTAGGAGGCATCACTCATCTCATCTCCAGGCCTACTGTGACTTAGTTTCATTTACACCCAGAGTTCTCTACCAATTATGCAAAAACTGAGTTGCTTGCAAGAATGGTAAGAAGACCCAGGGAAGCGCATTTCATTAGCAAAGATAAGGGGTGAAAACTTTGTGCGCTTTTACTGCAAACTCCTAAAAGACAGGGTCTTTTGTGAAGGATCCCATGGCTGTTTTCTGCCAGCTGTGCGGAATGCAGGGATGGCAGGCTAGGGTGGATACTCTTTGGAGCATAGACCTTCAGTTGTCTGCCTAACCCACTGTTGTCTAGCCAGGGTGTCTTTCAGGCATTTCCAGGAGCATAACACAGCAGGCTGGGATGCGTCCCTAGTAGCTGATTCAGCTGAGAGAGTGACTTCTGCCTTAACCACTGTGGGTCCTTGTGGTTTCTGATATGGGTCTCGCAGGTGGTTGCTAGTTTTAACTTACCCTTACATCTACCCTCACTTGCGTGATGATGTTTGGCAGGCACCTCTCTGAGACATATGTGCTCTCCTGTTGGGACAAGACTGGGTACACAGCAAGGCAGGCATTTGGACAGAAGCTGCTACAGAGACAGAGGTGGCGCACAGAGGGGATACAATGGGGCTAGGTCAGTGTTCAGGACAGCTCTCTAGGCACCAGGACCTTGTGACCCTGAGCCCATCCTTCCAGCACCCTAACTCAACACTGCCTGGAGCCGACTTCTAGGGATTGAACATGCCCCTCTAAGCTGTTACCCTTTGCCAGCTTTAGAACACACACTCTGGGTTCCCTGTGGAGTCGGACTAGACCTCTCCTGCAGCTTAGCTCTGGGGAATTGAGCCTGCCTGCATGCTATACTGTGGGTTGGTACCAAGAATCTGACTGATCTCCAGGGCTAGACCTCCTACCGCCCTCCAGCGACCAGGACTTGTATATTGTGCAGTGGATTCTCTCCCCGACCTGCCCTGTGGCTGTGGCTTCCAGATGCAATTGCAAACCCATCATTATCACCGCATTATCACAGCTCAGCAGCACGCCCAAGAGTGTCTATGTTATGATGGTGGATCCAGGAAGTGCTCCTTGGGACAGCTCGGGCACGAGTTGCTGGAATCCTCTCTGCTCAGCCCTCTGAGTTCCACTGCTCCTTTGCTATGTATTAATTATTGCTACTGTTGGAATATGGGACACATCTATCCTTCCCAGAGTAAAGCCAATGTTTGGCATTGTTAGCATCACCAAGGGGGATATGCAGAAGCGTTTATGCAGAATCGATTTCTATCTCCATATATTATTTCTGCACTAAGTACAGATTGCATTTAGAAAGTGAAAAATAAATGCACCATAGAAGGAAAATACTATTTTCTTTAAAAAAAAAATGGATCTTTCAGGCTACTTTAAAAAGTAATTTATTTATTCACTTTGCATCCTGGTTGTAGCCCCCTCCTTCCTCTCCTCCCAGTCTCACACTCTTACCCTTTCCCCCTTTCCCTATTCCTCTGAAAAGGGGAACCCCCCCCACCTACCCCTACTCATCAAGTTGCACCAGTACTGAACATCTCCTTCTCTCTTGTGCCCGCTTTCTGGCTATCTTAAAGCATTCTTTCCATAACATTTATTAGCCTTTATGTGTCAAGTTTTTATTGACATATTTGTAAATGTGAAAATAAAGCCTTTTAAAAAGCCACTGGGACCATAGTAGGTCCCAGCACCTGGGAGGCAAAGGTGGGTCAAGCAGATCTTTGTTAGTTCAAGGCCAGACTGGTCTACATAGCAAGTTCCAGGCTAGCCAAAGCTATATAATGAGAGCACCATCTTTTTTTTTTTTTTTTTTTTAAATCTGTGTGGAGCTGGGAGGTGGTGGCTTAGTGGGTAGAGTGTGTCTTGTTACACCATGAGGACCTGAGTTCTGGTCTCCAAAACCCACCGAACAGGCAGGCGGCAGGTGTGGTGTCTGTAACTTAAGCACCAGCGTTGTGGGAAGAAACAAGAGGATCCCTAGAGCTCACTGGCCAACTAGCATGGCTGATTCAGTGAGCTTTGGATTAATGAGAGACCCTGTCACAAAAAATACAGTGGAGAGTGATTGAGGAATCATTTGAAGTTGACATCTAGCCTCCAAACACACATGCACACACCCACACAACTTACATATGTATACAAACACACATACACACACACACACACACACACACACACACACACACACGTTCGGCATATATGCAGAGTTTATAGTTTGCAAAAATTACACAAAACATGTTTGTGTCTGGGTCTCACAGGAAACAGGGGACATATGTAGTGGGTGATGGGATAAAAATCAATGAGAGCCTCTATTAGGCTAATCTGCTAAGGCTGGAAGTTCACAGGGCACCAGCTGCTTAATAACCAGTCACAACCTAGGCTTGTAGGGTGGAGAGGCAGTTACTAAAGCCAAGGGTAGGCTAGAGTGCCTGTCCAAAGGACCTAGCTGTGGCCTAGGGAAATGGAATGGACTGACTGTGGCCTGTGGCCCAGGAAGGTGGTTCCAGGAAATAAACCCCAGGGAAAATCCTGTTTCCTCATTTCCTGGCCAACCTACACCCACACAGTAGGGGTGAATGTGGCTGTGGAAGAAGGTGGGGACATGCATCTAGATGGGGCCAGGGTTTTCAGCATGCCTGTGGGACCGAGGCACAACTTCACTGGAGGACCTGGCACAGAACTCAGGATGAGCTGGGTGACACTGCCTACACCTGTGTGGAGTGTCGTGAACAGTCGAAAGGAATGCCAGCTGAAGTGGTTGTTTTCAGGATGTTTGTGGTTCCAAGTGGGACAGAGAAGGAAGAGAGAGGTGGGGGAAGGGAGGGAGGGAGAGAGAGAGGGAGAGAGAGAGAGAGAGAGAGAACACAATGCTGTCAGGCAGAAGGCCCTCTCCTATTTTCTCCAGCTGAGCTCATTTCCTAGAAAACTTAGGCAACACCCTCCTAGGAACTTGTGTTTTACACCTTAAAAGGCTACAATTTAGAGAGCCAGGTAGGGTGGGACATTTGTGATCCCAGGGCTTCAGAGGCTGAGGAGTGAGGACTGACAGTTAACTACCAGTCTGGGCTACACAGTGAGGTTCTGTTTCAAAAACAAACAAAACAAAACCAAGACAAAATAGTTAAGCAGAGCAGCTGGGGTGGGGGGGGGGGGGGGGGGGGAGAGAGGAGCAAAGAAAACCAAAACTAACCAGTCTAGTATTAAAAAAACTTCAGGATGTTATTTACTGGAAATACAACTCTTTAAAGAGACTTTTTAAAAAGTTTAAAGTAGATTTTTTTCCTTGTTCTTTCTTTCTTTCTTTCTTTCTTTCTTTCTTTCTTTCTTTCTTTCTTTCTTTCTTGTATTGGCCTTTGGCATACTAGGTCTATCCCAAAACCATACCTCCATTTCTATAATAACTGCAGCTAGCTCAAGCCTTCCTGCTGACTCTACAGTTCCCATTTTGCTGCTTACGTTGTTACTTCAGATGATGTGTGATTTCAGATATTTTCAGACCAAATCTCAGTTCTGGGTTTGAACAGATTTGGATGCTTGTCCCCCATATCCACACTGTAGACATGAGTAAATCAATCCTTTACCTTGGCTTTTCAAGAAGAATGTTTATGGTCAAAATGCAATATTTTAACACTCATCTAATGAGCCATTAAGAACTGGAGAGATGACTCTGAGGTTAAGAGCATTGTCTGCTCTTCCAGAGGTCCTGAGTTTAATTTCCCAGTAACCACATGGTGGCTCATAACTATCTACAATGTGATCTAATGCCCTCTTCTGGCCTGCAGGCATACTTGCAGGCAGAACACTGTATATGTAATAAATAAATAAATAAAATCTTTAATTAAAAAAAGAACTGGAGACAAACAGGGCAGTAGTGGCTCACTTCTTTAATTCCCGCACTTGGAAGGCAGAGGCAGGTGGATTACTGAGTTTGCGGCCAGCCTGGTCTACACAATGAGTTCCAGAGAAACCAACCAACCAAACAAACAAAAGAATTGGGGACAGAGCGCCCTCTGTTGTCCAGATGGGATGAGATGGTGGCATTTGCTGGTGTCTCCCCAATCTGTGTTCCATCGGTGAGGCCTTCTGCCTGGCATCCAGCCATGAGATTGGTGAATGTAACTTTGCTTAGTGAGACCTGCACACTGAACTGTTATTATCAAGTTGAAGGGTGGGTATGTGGCCAAATTCAGGCCTGAAGGAAGAGTATGACTGCAAGATCCCTGGGTACAATTGTGTGATGGGCTATATGATGGCTGACGTCATCTTGTTTACTAGAGGAGAAATGTAGGAAATCAGAAGTTAGAAAGCATCAGTGAGAGAGAGGACAAAGACCCGAGAGAGTCTAAGTTCTAGGTGACAGTATCTGAACCTCCGAATCAAGGTTCCTGGGAGACAAGCCCTAACTCGCAATCCTCAGTTATGAGAGCAAACTTTAGCCAGTTCATTTATTGTTTACCATCCCCCTTCCCCTCCAGCTGTGATGCACAGGAGAGTAATCTTAGCATTAGGGGAGTCTGAGACAGAAGAATTTCCAGGTTCCAGGCTAGCCTGGGCTACCAGCGAGACTACATCAACAAAATAAAACAGAGCAGAACTGCCAGCACTACCAACAAATACCCTTGAATTGGTTTCTTGTTTGAAAGAAAAGGATTCATAACATAGGACCAGGAGAGAGTCAGGCTGGGATGTGTGATTATTCGTTGCTCTGGAAAGTCCTGCATGAGATGCCATGGCCAGGAATTGGCATTTGCACTGTCTGAGAAACTGGTAGGAATTCTGTGTTGGGTTCTGGTGTGGACCAATGTGTTTAAGTTGGAATGTGTAAGATGTCCCAGGGAGCTTGCTGACATGTCCACTCTGACTGTGTAAGTCACACTCTTCCAACAAGCTCCCAGGCAAGATTAATGGCCAGAGGGGTAAGGCCTGAGATTTGTGACCCACCCTGACTTCTTAGGGACTATCCTTGACCTAAGACATGCCTGTATAGGAGCATACACTAAAGAGTCACTTCAGAAAAGCCTTTCAACTAGACAGTGTTGAGTGACTTCTTGGTTATTGGCCATGTCTTTTTTTGTTTCATCATTGGGCAGTCTGTTGTAATCTTCTGTGGTCATCTTTCTCTTCTCCAATGTCAGTCCCTCTTTCATTCACTCTTGCCATTGCCCACCCTCCATTCCCCATGCCCAAGTCTCACTGTATAGCTTTGCTTAGGCAGGACTGGACCTCCACCATGTCTCTGAGCTCCAGGATTGTAGGCAGGCACTGCCACCACATGGGACTTCTCTATAAGGGGTTACTGAACTAGAAGGAGACCATGAGACATTGAGGCGAGGCGTGGACTCCTATTCCCCACCCCATGGAGTGTTTGCACTGACCTCACCATCAACTGCATTATTGTTTAACCTCACAAGAATCTCTTTCTTGTTTGCTTGTCTCTCTCACTAGATTAGAGATACACCCTACCGGTAACACAACTTGTCCGAATTAGATACAGGGTTTCACTACCTTTTATGAGCCAGTGACTCTCAAATGAGACTGCACAGTGAAATTGATGGAAGGCTTTTGTTTCTTTCTTTCTTTGTTTGTTTTTAAGTTCTCTGGGAGTTTGAAAAACTACATAGGAGCCTACTATTAATTAATTTATTTTTTCCATTAATTTACTTATTTCTTCACTCTACATCCTGATCACAGTCCCCCTCCCTCCTCTCCTCTCATTCCTCCCTCAAACCTCTCTTCCCCATTCCCCCTTACCTTTTCTGAGAGCCCCTCTGGCCATGGGTACCAACCTGCCCTGGCACATCAATTTGCAGCAGGACTAAGCACATCCTCTCTCACTGAGGCCAGAAAAGGCAGGCCAGGTAGGGGAAAGGGATCCAAAGGCAGGCAACAGAATCACAGATGCCCCCCCTACACTCAAATTGTTAGGGGATCCACTCGAAGACCAAGCTGCACATCTGTTACATATGTGTAGAGGGCCTAGGTCCAGCCCATCCATGCTCTTTGGTTGGTGGCAACCTACTATTTTATAAGCTTCCTAAGTATATAGTCAAATAAGAGTATAATAGCAATTACCCTACATGGGAGATGGTGCTCATCCCAGAAGCTCAGTACTAGTTGTGGGATACTTTCCCTTGAGTTGTTGGTCAGGGGTGTCAACAGCCCTACAAACACACAAACAAACACTCTTGTTACAAACAAGAATTTGATAAAATCCTATTGCTGAAGACACCACAGACTTCAGTCATAGGACATAGAGAAATCAAGCTTGAGCTAATCAGGAAGCTGGCTAACTCTCCCTGCTGGATAACTATCATAGTACCAAAGGCTCCATGCCCATGCAAACTCTTACAGGGCAGAGCAGTCATCAACAGTCTTATCCAGCTATGAAACTGTGAACTGCAATACAGACCAATGTTGCACGACACACCCATGGGTGCAATAGTGGTATGAATGTTACAGAGAGATGACCATCTGATTTCAGATTGAGTTTAAGGGCTGCACAAAAGGAGGAAATATATGCCTGGTAATGTAAATATGGCCAAGCACCAGTGGTTGGAGAGCTCACAGTCCACAATGGTGAAGCTACTACTGTTATTTTGCTGAATAGACATAGTATTAAACTACCCTCTGTAGGTTTGTACCCATGGATTGGTGCAGCTCTCAGGTCTCATCAGAAAAGGTGTTTTTTTGTTTTTTTGTTTTTTTGTTTTTTTTTTATTTTTTCTGGAATAGATGATGGTTAATGCAGAAACTCAAAACTGGTCAAAGTGCAGAGAATAAATGAGGAAGGAGTGCTTTCCCACAAGTGGAAAATTTATATCATAGCCCTCCCAAAGGCTCAGGGATGATCATACAAGAGAGGGAGGAAAGATTGTAAGAGTCAGAGGTCAGGGACGACCAAAGTAAAATAGTGTCCTTTGCTCATGTCAGTGGACTCAGAACAGCTGTGCTGGCCTGCACAAGATCAAGCCAGGCAGCACTCCAGCAAGGTGTAGGGAGGGACTCATGTTTTGGAGAGTTTATGGCTTCTCAGGGAGGGAGAATAAGTTTTCTTTAATGGTGTGGCTACTGATAAGCTCTAGTATGTTCCAGGGTGTAGCCCCACACCGAGATTATATGGACAGCACAAATTGGAGTTGATGGGTTATTAAACAAATAAATAAGAAAAGAGGGTCTGGAGAGATGGCTCAGTGGTAAAAACAGTGGTCTAGAAGAGGCCATGAGGTTCGATTCCAAGCACCCAAATGTTGTCTATAATTTCAGTTCTAGGGTATCTGACACCATCTTCTTACGTCCCTTGGCACAAGGCATGCACACACATACTGCACAGGCACACATGAACTCTGTGACAAGAAAATTCAGTCAGAGTGTTGAAAGAGGGATTCCTAGGATCATGGAAAACTTCACACATCTCTGTAGACATCGGGATGAATTCATTTCCAGGTTAGAATAAAAGAGCTAAATTGCTGAAATCAGGTATGAGAATTCAGGCCAATCAGGAAGGAGCTCTTATCCACTTTGCTGGCCAAGTTGCAGAGGAGTGGTATTAGCAATGCGTTGTTTCAGGGGGTTTCCTGCTAGAGCTAATTGTACCTGGACACTAGGAACCAGGTTTTATAAACCAAGAAAAAGCCTTTCCTCATAATCATCTCTAATAATGCCCTGAGACAAAGTTCCAGTCCCTGCCCTCAGTGTTCTGTTTAGCATGTTAAAGGCCCTGGCTCAGACTGTGCCCCTCCCTCATGCCTAAAACCTTTATTCTACAGGGACACAACCTATGTCTAACCTGTGGTATACTGAAAGTCCTGAAGATGGCTGGCTTTCCCAGAGTTTTCCTGGGGTTTGAGAAGGAGATGGACAAGAAAGCATGCGAGTTAGAACCTCCTAGAATCCCCCTCTAGAGGTCTAACAGATGAGCTCTCTGCTCTGAGAGACAGTACCACCCACCAAAGATCGGAGGGACCCACACTGTGAGGGGGGAGGCGCTAAGGGAAAGGGGAGAGGACTTGAAATAATGGGAGCAGCAGGGCCTCCTGTCTGGGAGGCCTTTCTCCTCCTAAGTGAGCAGAATGTTCCAGAGGCCACCCCTCTAGGAATGGGAAAAGGAGAGGCACCTTCCTTTCCCCGCTGTAGTGTGGGGGTGGCTGTGGAATTATGGACCCAAGACTGATGACCGTCAGGCCTCTGCCAGGGGTGGGGGGAGCCTAAGGTGCAGGTATTTATAGCCAGGCCTACACGCCCTCTGTTACTCACAAGGGTTGGCCCAGCTTGAAAGCATGAACAATCTCTTCCGGGCACTCCCTGTGTCCACTTCCTTCGGATCACAGGGCCCCCTCATCTGGCTGACCCATGGGGTCAGCATCCTTTCTGGATGATCCGCCCCTGTTTCTCCTTGAGGCTGGAGGCTGTGTTTTAGCCTGTGGGGCTCAGGGAAGAAGTGTTTCCTCTGTGTACCCCCTCCCCCACTCCCCTCAGGGGTCCTAGTTCAGTGCAATTTCGAAAACAGAAAGGTTAGTATGGTTACAAGTTGTGCGAAGAAACCTTTTGGAAAAGGTTTGAAATCTTCATCTGTCCAAATTGGCGAAGGAACACCAAATATAGAGAGGCAGGAGCTTTTGGGGTACCTTTTAGGGAGTGTTTTCCAGTGCCTCCACTGGGAGAATAGGGCAGGGGGAGGCCTGGCCTTGGGCTCTGAAGGCTCAGGGTTCTGGGTCAGCCACACAGAACATCCTTCTTTAGAAAGCAGACAATAAGTACAGGCAGAGCCGCCGTAAGGATGAACACTGCTTGCATAAAGTCTGGGCAATGGTATTAGGAGCTCTGCGTATCTACGTTCCTTGGACTTGATATTTCTATCGGTCAGAGTTGCTGGAGGCGGAGGGCGCGGCAGGGCGTGGCTACTATTTCACTGCGCAGGCTCTGTCCCCATCTAAGCCACAGGAACATCTAGAGTAACTGATTAGTTTACTGAACGAGTCATTGACGCACAAGGATTTTATTTTTTGCTCCAAGTAGGCTTTAACTACACTTTCTTAAACCTCCCAGACTGGAGATCTTGGGGGGAGATTTTATTACTTTCTAGTTATGTTAAAAATCTAACTGCTTTGAAAAATGAAGGATTCCAAGAACCAACTTAGAGAGAAATCTCAATTCTGTTTAAGTCTTATCCAGTCTGTGTACTCCTTCATGGCTGAAGGAGGGATCCTATTTCCTAGGCACTGAGGATGGGCAGCGGTGCCTCCCTGATAGCAGATATCACCCCCCTTTACTGCCACCTTTGTGGGTAAGGTGTTGAGGAGTGCACACGTGACTTTCTCTTACTAAGCTACTTAGCAGTTCTGCCTGATACTGCCATGCAGATTACTTACGGATTGAATATGCCATGTCTGGTGAGCCACAAGTGTATTTCTACTCTGCTGCAGTGGAAGACAGGACTGCAGCTGTCTCCTGCCTGGTATCTGGGCTGGGGGTAGCCCACAGACTCCGTGCTGAAGTGCTTTTATTCTCCTGGATCAGCAGCCAGATGGCCAAGGCCTGGCCACTTTACACAGTGTCCTGGGGACCCCAGGGAAGTCATGCCGTGGAGCCATTGACACAGCCCTCGATGCGTCCTTCCCGACCCTGTCACTCACTTCTGAACTCTTTTGTTGCCTTTTCTTCCTTAAGACTTACTTTATTGGTGGCACTCAGAGGAAGGATAGCAGGCTACCAAGAAGAGACTTGATACCCTATGAGCATATACAGGGGGAGGAGGTCCCCCTCAGTCACAGTCATAGGGGAGGGGAGTAAGGGGAAAATGGGAGGGAGGGAGGAATGGGAGGATACAAGAGATGGGATAACAATTGAGATGTAATATGAATAAATTAATAAAATATATTTAATAAAAGACTTACGTTATTATTTTATTTATTTAATTTAATTTAATTTTTTTACGTGTGTGAATGTTTCGCATGCACGTCTGTATGTGCATCATACGTATGTAGTGCTCTTGAAAGCTGGAAGAAGGTATCAGCTACTCTGTTGGGTGCTGGACTGACAGGCAGTTGAGAACTACCTTGCTGGTGCCAGGAACCGAACCCAGGTTCTTTGCAAGAACAGCAAGTGCTCTTAACCACTGAGCCATCTCTACAGCTCCTTACCCTTGTGTTCTTTTTTTTCTCTCTGTTTAGTTTGATTACCAGGAATGAAAGTTAGAACCAGAGCTTAACTAACCTCTTTTTTTTTTTTTTTTATCTCCTGTGAGAGTTTACTATGTAATGTATAAGATGTTTCAAATTACACGTAGTAACATATACTTGCTTAGCCTCTGATGTCATAGTCCAGTCCTTCAGGCAGACTTAACATAGCACTACTTTTGGGTTGTCATACTTTATTTGTCCTCGAAAGCAAAAGCAGACAGTGCTGACTACACAGATGCATGAACAAGCAGGTGGGCATCTTCACCTCTTCTCTCTGAGTTTCTTTCTGCTGGTGCTTCAGTGCCTTTGGCCTCCAGAAGACTACAACCACATGAAGAGCTCCACGCAGCCCCATCGCTGGACAGGTGATGAGTTTCTGCCAGCTCTGACCTGAAAATTCTGGGGCAATTGCAGACTTATCTTCAAGCCAATTAATGACTGTGTCTTGGGGCACTGGGCCTTAACTTAGGCTGGACCTGGTTTGTCAAGGATATGTATTTATTTCTAGAAATATCTGAGGGCAGCTGCTCAGCGCTACGTAGTAGCCCACTATATAGGTTCATCCCATTTTTAAAATATATGAGCCATGGAGAGCACGTGAGGGCCAAGAACCTGGAGATGTCAGCAGCATATCACATCTGCACATTTTCCCTCAATTTTATTTAAGTCTTCTGTTTCAGTTTGCTGTTTTTGATGTGGTGCTAGGGAATTGAAGAAGGGTGCTTCCTTGTCAGAGTTGGTGTGTGTGCACGCATGTGTGTATGTGTGTGTGTGTGTGTGTGTGTGTGTGTGTGTGTGTGTGTGTGTGTAAGCCCAGGTTCCACAGCTGCCTTTCCCTGGTACTCTTTTCACTGTTGAAGGTTGGTATCTGACACTGTGGTCTCCGTGACATGCCAGATGGCCTCAGAATTTCTGGGCAATTGTGAAAATCTTAACTCTCTGCTAAATTTCTTCTGGCACCAGCCCCATTGGAGATGGGTGGTACATTACTTCCAAAGAGGTAGGGTGACAGCATTCCCATGAGGACTCCAATTACACTGGGTGAAGCCTGTTCATGCTGGAGAGGACAGCCATACCATCTCACCTGGCCATCTTGACCCTCTCAAAGTGTTATAGCCTTCAGGTGGGAGGGGCCTGCATCCTCCTTTGCTTGTGAAGTTAGGGTTAGACCAGGTTTGTGCTCTGTTGTTACTGACTGAAAATACTCTGCCTTGCTAGACTACCCCTACCATTGTCCACGGATGAGCAAAAATAGACATTGCTATTTGTCCTTGTTATTTCGCTCTGTGCTTCTTGACATTTCTATGTAGCTGGCATCCCTGTGCTAACATATTAGACAGATTAAATAAAAGAAGACCCAGGGAACTCATACCACAGCATTTCATGGGTCTGTCCTCTCTAAAGTTTAGAATTTGCTGTTTGCTAGATGATGATGGCAATGGTGATGATGATGATGATGATGATGATGATGATGACAATGACTATGATGTTGATATCATTTGCCCTTGAGATGAACAGGACCATTTTTGTTCACTTCAACACAACGAGAGGGTCAGAGAAGTAACTAAAGTCTCCCAGAGCCTCACAGTAGGGAAGTGGCTTGGCTGGGATAGTACTAAGAAGTTGAACTTCAGAACCACAGTCTGTTTTTAACTGAAGCAAAAATTAAAGACTATCTTTCATTTACTTTTTTGGCGGCTTAAAGTATTTATACAATATATACTGCTTTCCCTCACTCTCAACACACCCCTCTTCCCTTTATATCTTACAAAATATGAGTTTTTAAAAATATTCTACAGACACACAACCTCTAACAGCATCCTTATAGATAAAACAACAACAACAACAACAACAACAACCCAAACCAAAAAAACTCTCCAGATTAACTCAGCCAAAGATCCCCACTTTCTAAACGTCAAGACCTTTGAAGGGGATGTTGGGTTCCTGTCTGTCTCCTTTGCTTCTCAGCTGCACTGAGCTCAGCAGTGTCCCCTCCACAGGATTTCTCCATGATGTTTTGTCTTCCCACAGGCCCAAATAAACAGGATTAAGTGTCTATGGACAGAAACCACTAGCCCATGCACATTTTGTTTATCTTTGTAGTTAGTTTTTTCATAATATTGGAAAGCCGACTAACACCATTCACTATTTTTTCTTCCATATTTGCTCTTTGTTGCAGACATTTATCATATTTAAGTTTCCTTATTAGTGGATAAGGGAATACATTCTGTATTTTTCATTCATACAGTCCATATGATTAGTGTAGTTTTCTAATTTTGTTCCTACCATGGAGGCAAGCAAGCATAGGGTATAGCTTAACAACCCAAGACTCCACTTGGCTTGGCCTATGCACACATCCCTCTTTCAGCAATGACCTTGGTAGCCTGAGAACCTTCCCTAAAAGCATTATGTACATACACCCTTCTCTGCACAATGCACCCAGCAACCATTAACAATTAGGATCCCTACTTGCATAGAGCTGCAAGTACAGTCCTCTCACAACAATGGAGTAAGTTTCTCTTCCCCTTAATGACCATCAGATTAATTTCTACTGAAACATTTCCAATGTATCTGACAGTATAGCTGATATGGCCTGGTCTGAGTTTGGGTAAAGGCACAATAAGGCACGCTATGTCCTCAAAATGAACTCTTAGGGAGAATCCACTACTTGCCATTTTATGTCTATGCATAATCGGGCATGCATATGAGTAACATCAAGTGCATTATGGGAAAAGGCATGTTGAGAAATGATTATATAATTTAATCTGTCAAAATAAAAAACTGTCCCCACAAAGCTCCTTAGCAAACAAACTTCTGTTGGATCCCATAAAAAAAAAGAAAAGCACAAAGTATCCTCACTCACATGGCCCATAGTCACCCTTTGCAGTGTATTTATTTCTAGTTTGTATTGCTGTTTTGTTTTTGATTAGTGTCCTGACTACTTAGCAAATCATGCTTTTTGTTTTTTTAATGCTTTGAATAAGATGCCTAGAATGTAGGAACACCTGACTCAGAGACCAGCCCTGACTACAGGCAGCACAACTATCATATGATTCTAATTTGCCTTCCTTGCTAGAATTACTTTTTCTAGCCTGGAACTTGCTATGTAGACCAGGTTGGCCTCATAGAGATCCACCTGCCTTTGTCTCCAAAATGCTGAGATTAAAGGTGAAGCTTACCTGCTGATGCTGGCATAGTTCTCAATGACAACTTTGTGAAGCTCATTTCCTGGTATGACACTAACTTTGGCTATAGCAACCAAGTGGTGGACCTCATGGTCTCCATGGCTTCCAAGGACTAAGAAGCCCTGGACCACCCACCTCAGCAAGGGCATTAGAGCATGAGAGAGGCCCTCGGCTCCTGAGGAGTCCCTCTTCCAACTCAGCCCCTGACACTGAGCATCTCCCCTCACAATTTCCATTCTGGAACCCCAGAATAATGGGAGAAGCCCAGGAGCCATATTCTCTTGAAGACCATCAATAAAGTTCACTGGACCTAAAAAAAAAAGAAAAAAAGAAAGGTGAAGCTACCCTGTATGGTTCCCTTTTTAGCAATTCTTTATTCCCAGAGAACAGATTCCCATAATGTTTGTTTGTTTTCTTTCAAAATTGTTTTGGTTATTTTAGTTCTTTTATATTCCATACACATTTTAGGATTGGCTTGTCCAATTCCCAATGACATCTGTTAGTATTATTTTTTTTCAAGTTTGCTAATAAGTTAACTCATATACAAAAGTTTATACACATTACAGTTTGGTGAAATATTTTATATTTAAGTTTTTATTCTTGTTAATGTATGCATGTATCTGCATGTGTGTTTGAGTTTGGGAACACATGTGAACTCTTGAAGGTCAGAAGAAAGCATCAGATCCCCTGTGGATGGCATGGAACTCTGGTCTGCTGCACGAGCAGCAAGCACTCTTAACCACTGAACCATCTCACCAGCTCCCAGTTCGATGAGTTTTGACAGGCATATACATGTACATTGCCTTCCCCTATCAACATGTCTGCCATTTTAACATAGTTCTCATGTCTCCTCTTCGTCCATTGGGCTGGCTTTACAGTTTGTAGTTTAGGATTTTTTTTTCCTACCGTTTTTTAAATTTATGGAATAACATTAAATTTGTTGTTTTATGTGTAGCTTATTTTGCTCAACATAATGTTCTTGAGGCTCAGCAATGTTAATGAATATGCTACTCATTTCCACTTCATTGCTAAGCAACAGCCTAGAGTATAGTTTGTACCATCACTTGTTCATTCACTCATCAGATGACGGACATCAGGACTTGCAGATTGAAGTAGTCTGAAGAAAACTGTAATTACCATCCTGGATAACGATCACTATGTAGATATATGGTTTCCTCTATCTAGGTAAGTAAAGGTGTAAAGTTGAATGAATCACACGACACGTAAATATAGATTTACTATCTTGAGAAACTGTCAAACTGCTATAGCAGTCCCACCACCAGTGAGTGATACCTCTAGTTACGTCTCATTCTCATCATCAGCTTTTCTTTTGTTTGTACTGTTTTGTTTTTTTGAGACAGGGTTTCTCTGTGTAGCCCTGGCTGTCCTGGAACCCACTCTTGAGACCAGGCTGGTCTCAAACTCAGGCATCCACCTGTCTCTACCTCTGAAGTCCTGGGATTAAAGGAGTGTGCCACCATGCTGGTTGTTATGGTATCTTTAAACTTCTAATTTTCAGTGGAAACATAACAAGTGGTTCCTTACTGTGATGAAAAATTTATTTCTCTAATATTTAAAGACTTAGAGCATTGTCATGAGCTCATTTACATGCATATATCTTTGGAAAATAGGTGTATTCAATCTCGTACTGCCCTTCAGGTGAGTTTTTATTATTATTTTTTAAATAATCAGACTGAATGTATTTGTGTATTTTAAAATACAAGTGTTTTGTCAAATATTAGTGTTGTGAATCTTTCCTTTTATCCTATTTGTAATATTATTATTATTGTTGTTATTATTATTTAATTTTTGCATGTGAGTCAAGCATCACTATTTTTGTGTATGGATACTCAGTATCCAGTATTATTTGTTAAAAAGATTCATTGTTCCATTTAGTTTTTTGGCATGATTGTTAAATATCAGCTGCTAATACATCTGTGGGCCTATTCATGGATTTTACATTCAGTGTAATAGTAAATGACACATGGAGTCAATAGCATGCTATCCCGAATACTGTAGAATTGTAATAAATTGTTGACTAAATAATATTGTTGAATTTAGATAGTATACATTATCCATTCCATCCTCTTTTAATAAGAAGCTATGTTGTAGCTAGCAAGATGGTTAGAGCACTTGCTGCTTTTACAAAAAATCCAGTCTTTTTTAACAACTCCTACATGGCAACTCACAATCATCTGTAAGTCCAATTCTGGTGAACCCAGTGTCCTCTTCTGGTGTCTGTGGACACCAACCACACACGTGGCACACATATTATACATGCAGGTAAAACACTCACATTTAAAATAAAAATAAATACATCTTTAGAAAAATGGCATTGTCAACTTTAAGTATTTCACCTTTTCTATATACATTGTATTATCACTTGGTAAATTTCTCCAAACAAACAAGCAAAGAAAAAACAAAACAAAAACAAAAACAAAAACAAGCCTGTAGGAACTAAATTTTGAGTGACATGTGTAATCAATTTGAAAAGACTTAACTCTAATAACACTGATCTTTCCAACAATGAATTATATCTCTCTGTTTAGGATTTCTTTGATTTCTCTTATCAGTGTTTTTTATGTTTCACTATCTAAATACTTTATATATTTTATTAGACTCAACTCCAAATATGAGTTCTTATGCAATTACTAATTATGTTTAAATTTCTAATTGTTTGGAAATGTGTTTACTTTAAAAAATGATCTGTTGGCTTTGATAGCTCACTTATCCTACTACTTCTTGTAGACTATTAGAGATTTTCTTTGTAGATGATTATGCTATTGTCTTAGCCCATGTCCTATCTCTATGAAGAGATGCCATGACTCACCAAGTCTTATAAAAATCATTTCCTTTTGGCCTGCTCACATTCAGAAGTCTAGTCCATTATCTTCCATGGCAGAAATCATGGGGACATACAGGCAGGCATGATAACGGAGAGGTAGGTGAGAGTTCTGCATCCAGATAGAAGACAGCAAGAAGAGACAGAGACACTGACCTGGCTTGCACTCTTGACACATCAACGCCAACCCCCTTCCTTCAACAACACCACACATATTCCAACAAGGATACACCTCCTAATAGTGCCAGCTCCTGTTGACCAAGCATTGAGTTGCATGAATCTATGGGGCCCATACTTATTTGAAACACCACAACTATCTACGAACCAAGAGAGTTTTAATTAATACTTTCAAATTTGCAAGATTTTTTTTTCTTTTTCTTGTCATATTGCATGGGCTGAGTTTCTGTAGTGTGGAAAGAGGAAATGTCCATGACTTCCTTCCTGTTCTAATTTACAAGTCACTTGCCACAAAGGTAAATATACATGTTTTATTCCTGGGATCTGCCTCCTTTACATCCACTTTAAGAATAAGTGCATCTCTTGAGAGAGGACAGAATGAGTTTTGATGGTTAGAGAGCAGAAAGGTGCATGAGTTGACATTCCTGGAAAGTTCCTTCCCTGGGAATTGTGGGCATGAATGCCCCATTACCCAATATGAATATGAATCCCTGATTGACACAGTTCAATGTTATTGGTTTTTTTTTTCCAGACAAGATGTCACTGTGTAGCGTAGGTTGGTCTTGAATTCGTGTCGATCCTCTTATCTCATGCCCCACATTTAAAAAATTACAGGTGTATATCATTAACCTCAGGTTAATAGGATGTGTCTTTGGGGAAGCTGGTCTGAGAGAAGAATGATCATTCATTTTTTTTTTAGCAGAAATGTTTGCTACTTGGGCCGTGTAATGGCCCAGGTGTACCTTTGAGTATGAGGAGGCTTATGATGGCGCATACGATGCCATGGTGGGGCTTGGGACAGGACAGCTTTCATTTGGCTAAAAGGAAGACCGTGGCTAATGGAAGGTATGGATGACAGAAATATGTTATCGCAACAGTCAGGATTTGAGAGACAGGGCAACTGCGGTCTTGGATCCACATGGGAGAAGTTGTTACAAAGATCTCTGGCTTGCACGAGCCGGAAGCTCTTGGATGCTTCAGAAAGCCCATGGAGGGCAAAGGTGTGAAAGTGTTTTTCTTGCCAATCAAGAACTTGAGGTTAAACTCCGGCCTTTCTTTCTTTGTTTCTTTCTTTCTTTGTTTCTTTCTTTCTCTTTCTTTCCTTCCTTCCTTCCTTCCTTCCTTCCTTCCTTCCTTCCTTCCTTTCTTTCAGTTTGGTTTTTCAAGACAAGGCTTCTCTGTGTATCAAGCCTTGGATGTCCTGGACTTGCTTTGTAGACCAGGCTGGCTGTGAACTCAGAGATCCTCCTGCCTCTGTCTCCAGAGTGCTGGGATTAAATGGATGAGCTACCATACCCTGATAAAGTCGGGCATTTCTTGTGTCTTGCTGTATTACTGGGCATTGACAGTGTGTATATCAGACAGGCTTTCAAGCACTAGCTACACTCCAAGCCTTTAACTTTTTTCCTTACAGTTCCCAGAATGGCCTCACACTCACTTAGTATGTAGTCTTTGCAGGTCTTGACTTTATGATGCTCTCGATTTAGCCTTCTGAATATCTGGCGTTATAGACACATGCCTCTATAGTCTGCCTTCAATTTTAATATGAATGTATGAAATACAATAAATGAGAAACTTTTGAAATGGAAGGGTTTGTTAGATTATAAACTCTTAAAATTAGACTGAAGGGTTAGTATCCTGATTCAAGGCAGACTCATTACATCTTTAGTCAAAAAAGCTGTGGGCATGGAAAGTCCACTGTTGCTAACAGTGTACATACTGCAGCTGCTCCAGCATCCTCACAGGTGGAAGAAATAAAATGTGTGCAGAAGCCTGGGGGCCAGGTATCCTCTACATTACAGAACATACAGCCCTTGCGCTTGTGCTTGCGCTTGTGCTTGCATTAGAGGGCACACACACACACACACACACACACACACACACACACACTCATCATTCTGTCTGGGTGGGGTGAATCAAAAGGTACAGAGAAGTGTAGGGTTGTAATAGAGACGGGCAACATTTACTAACTTACTTAAATTTCCCATAGTGAGTTAAAAATGAGGCGATGATCTGAACATATTCCCACTTTCTCTTATCACACCACCATCCATGGCAGTGGGCATTTCTTAGAGATATCAAGGGAATACTTATTGTTCATGCAGAGGGTGGCAGCTCCATTCAGCTGGGAGAAGCTATTTAAGAACCCATGGTCTTGGGCTCTTTCCAAGGCATTGTAAGATTATTTTATGGTGTCTGATTTACTTTAAAGTTTCTTGTTATTGCAGTTTAAAAACAAAATTTATCCTGCACACATCCTGTTTAAAACAGAATTTTCTTCTCTGTTAGGTAGAGATAAAGATGTAAGAAAGTACACTCTATCACATTGGTTACACCTTGGTACTGGATGAAAATGGGCCATGGTATTTTTAATGACCAGATTGATGGTCAAGGGAACATGAAATACACTTGAAATGGTAGTTGTGTTATGGCTGAAAGAATGTAAAGAAAGTGGCTGGTGTGTGTGTGTGTGTGTATGTGTGTGTGTGTTTGTGTGTGAGAGAGAGAGAGAGGGAGGGAGGGAGAAAGAGAGGGAGAGGGAGAGAGAGAGAGAGAGAGAGAGAGAGAGAGAGAGAGAGAGAGAGAGAGAGAGAGAGAGAGAGAGAGAGAGAGAGACTGCGTACTGCAATCCAGGGCTTCACACATGCTATAAGAAGACTCTACCTAGAAGTTAAACCCTTATCCCCAGTGTGGTAGTTCTAATAGTTGTAAGTAGAAGGAAAATAATCTCCTTCTTCCTTCTCCTTCTCCATTTCTGCAGTTTCCTTTCCCTTTTGCTTAAAAGCACACGTTCTCATAGCCGCCATCACAACCCTACTTCAGCATTGAATGAGAATTGAGAGTGGCCTCCATAGGTTCATATGCTTGAATGCCAGGTCCCCAGCTAGTATAATTGTTTGGGAAGGATTAGAAAATGTGTCCTTGGAGGAGGAAGTATGGCGCTGGGAATAGGCTTTGAGGTTTCAAAAGCCCACTCATAACCAAGGCGCTTTCTCTCTCTCTCTCTCTCTCTCTCTCTCTCTCTCTCTCTCTCTCTCTCTCTCTCTCTCTCTCTCTCCCTCTCTCTGGTTATAATACAATAACATTGTTTTCCCTTTAATTTTTTTTTAAATTCCTCTAAGGCCCCCCATTTAATCCTACCCTGCTCTTTCAAATTCATAGCCTTTTTAAATTTCATTATTGTTACTAATATATGTGAATTTATATAGTCCATATAATGTTACTTGTATGTATGTATTTTCAGGGATGGCCACTTGGTTTTGGATAACCCATTGGTGTTATCATCACTGGGTAAAATAATTTCTTCCTCTCTTGGCATTCCTTAGTTGTTGATAGTTTTTGTCTAGGCCTGAGGCCTTGTGGGACTTTCCCTCTGCTATGTTAACTTGTCTCTATTGCTGCCTCTTTTGTTCAGGTCATGTTTAGGCAGCTGTGTTGGTGAGACTGACAACATGGCTGTAGCTACTCTGACATTTCTATGACACATAATCTCAGAGCAAAGTTCATGCTCCTCTAGGTCTTAGGACCTTCCCACATTATTTCTGATATATCATCTGAAATGATCCCTGGGCCTTAGGTTCAGGAGTTGTGTTGTAGGTGCATCAGTTGGGACTGAGCTCCACAACTCCCCATTTTGATCAGTTGTGGCTCTCTGTTAAGTCTCATCTATTAAAAACAGAAATGTCCCTGCTGTGTGGGGGAGATCTACACTTGTCTTCGCATCAAGATAAATATTTAGAATGTAGTTAGGGTTTAGGCTTACTTAGTAAAGTTGCAAGTTGTAGATTCTCCTCCAAGATCTAAGACCTCATTGGCCCTGTAGAGTTGCCCAGGTTTCTAGTAGCAGGCATGGCTTCCCTCTTGTTGAGTGGGCCTTAAGTCTAATCAGAGAGATGTTGGTTACTACCAAGGTATGCATGCCACTACTGTTCCCTTAGGGTTTTCATGCCATGCTGGTTGCTGCTGTGGTTCATAGATACAGATCAACTGGTTGCTTCTCTCCTTTGTAAGCTTGCATGCCACCTGGTACCATGAAGGCTAGTTTTTAGGGAGGAACCTTTCTGGATAGGTCCAGCTTGGACCCTCTGGGCCCTCCCTGTTTCTGAAATGCCTGAATTCTTGAGCAACAGGGACTTACCTTCCACTTCTGATGGGCAACTAAGTATAATAGCAATAGCCTGTAATGTTTTGGGAATCTTTTGGAAGGCCCTGAGCAACAAGGCAAAATAGGGCTCCTTATATCTGGTGTTGGGGTTTTTGTTAGATAGTTTATGGCTCTTGAGAAAGCATTGTCAGCCCAAATGGGAAAATTTCACTTAAATCACATATGTTTTATGTATACAGAGATTTGCATGTGTTCCCATTATTTTTAGGTAAATAGTTTATGCTGTGATTCCTTACGACTTTTCAGACATCCATCCTGTTATTTTACCTTCCTTCCTCCTTCTTCTCTATCCTCCCCTCAACTACAATAGTCCTTGTTTATACTTTAATAGTGAGGTTTTAAATAGTGAATTTGAATAGTAGGGTATTCCTGAGACAAGGTCTCACTATGTAGCCCACGTTGGCCCCACAATAAGGATCCACCTGCCTGAGTGGTTATGCTTAGACTTGAATCTTCGTTTCCAGATTGGTGTCCTTAAAAATCTGTGCTAGCCTGTATTTCCCATGAAGTGGGGATTCATAAAGGCTCCTTGTGATATATTCAATGTAGAGTTAGCTATATTGTAAACACTGAACATTATTCTCATTTTTCTGTTTTTTTCACCTGTAATAAATAAAGTTAATAGCTCCTGATTCAAGTGGAAAGATTTCAGTGTGTTTGTTTGTTAGCAATAAATCATTTCAGAACTAACCTAAGGATTGGTCAGTTGTAGAGCATTTCCCTACCATGCATACGGGTTCCACAAAGAATAAAACCATTGATATTAAGAGGAAACTTAAAATGCAATTTAACTAGTGCTTCCTTGTTGCTGGTGCTCACAACCTTGCTGGTGCTCACAGGAAGGCACCACAGAGGCGTCCCCACCTCCCAAAGCTCTCAGTGACTTCCTGAGGCCCAGGGAGAGGGGTAAGTACACTCTCAAGCCCACAGCCTTCACCAGGCAGGAATGTGGTTTGTCACAAGAAGCAGCCGAATTATAAAGATGCCATCTGTAGAAATAGGCACTATGAGTTAAGTTCAGCTCAGAAGTAAACAATGTGCCAATTCTGCACTGCACTGCTGAGTGGTATGGGATGTAAGATGGGAAATCCGTTCCACTGACAGGAAAAGTCGTTATGTATCTCTGCCGTCATTATTTCTGGATGACGCACATTAATGGCAGTAGAAAGGTAAATCAAATAAAGAGAGCTTTTGTAATTGGTCAGGGAAGGAATCTGATGCTGGGTCCACTGTTCAGTACCTGAGCAGAGCTCTCTGCGCAGATAAAACCCAAATTGCAACACCCAGCTCACGCAGGGCAGTGCCCAGCACAGGCATTACGGATGGCATCTTTATAGCTTGTTTCTGCTTCTTGTGCCAAATCACATTCCTGCCTAGTGAAGGCTGTGGGCTTGAGAGTGTACTTGGCCCTCTCCCTGGGGCTCAGGGAGTCACTGAGGGCTATGGGAGGTGGGGACGCCTCTGTGGTGCCTTCCTGGGCTTTTATCCTCTTTTCATCCTTACCTGCATCTCCAGGAGAGGTCTGTTCTTTCTCATTCTAGCTTCAAGGAGTGAGGTGTTGGGGACTCAGCTGCTTTTATTCTTTCCTGAGATGCGGTGCTTTTGGTCACCTGGAGACGTCTTCTGGAGACTGCATGGGGCTTCCAGTTTCTACTTAAATCATAAATATACTTGTCATTTCTAGTTTCATGTTTAAAAATTGGGTAAGTCAGGCACTTGCTCTACGCATGCATCTCCAGCCCTGAAGTGTCCTAATCTTTTGGGCTTGGGGTGGGGTGGGGGTGAGGTGGGGGCTTGTGGGGGGAAGGGGGAGGGTTGAAAATTTTGTGGCACCAGCAAGAAGGAAGCACTAGTTATTTGCATTTTAAGTTTCCTCTTAATATTCCTGGGTTTATTCTTTGTGGAAGCCTTATGCATGCTGGGGAAATGCTCTACAACTGAACCATATCTCCAGTCCTTTAAATTATTTATTGTTAACAAACAAATTAGCCAAACCAGCAGCATTCCTTCTGCACTCTTTCTAACTACACAAAGGCTTCTGTGTTGGTATCCCTTAGGCTTTTTCCTAACATAACTATAGTTATGTGTTTCAAAGTCTAATATAACCATGTAGCAAACAATCATAATAGTTATGAACACCATTTTATTTGTCCGTATGCCTTTTGGCTCTATGCCTCTCTGCCTGTCCATCTTTCTCTGTTTTTGTTTTTGTTTTCATTTATTTTTGCTTGATTTTGCAATGCTAGCAATCAAACCCAGGCCTTGCATATGCCACACAAGTGCTCTGCCACTGAGCTACATCCTCAGCCTAGGTTTTTGGGTTTTTGTTTGTTTGTTTGTTTGTTTTTCTTTTTTTCCAAGACCTAGTAATCTGTGAGTTTCTTGATATTTGTTTATTATAGATTTTTTTATATTTTATTTTTATAATGTGTTTATTTTTAATTTATTCCCTTTACATCCTGATTGTGGCCCCTTCCTTCATCTCTTCCCCATCCCATCCTCCCTCTTCCCTGCTCTCTCCCTCTTACCCTCCTCCCCTAGTCCTCAGAAAGGAGGAGCCCTCCTCCCCTATCATCTGACCCCAGCTTATCAAGTCTCATCTGGACTGCCTGTATCCTCTTCCTCTGTGGCCTGGCAAGGCTGCCCTGCCAGGGGGAAGTGATCAATGAGTGGGTAGCATAGTCCGTGTTAGAGGCAGCCCCTACTCTCCATATTAGGGGACCCACAAGGAGACTGTGCTGCTTATTGACTACATCTGAGCAGGGTGTCTAGGCCCTCATCATGAATGGTCCTTGGTTGGTGCATCAGTCTCTGCAGGGCCCCCTGGGCCCAAATTTGTTGGCTTTGTTGTTTTTTCATGTGGAGCTCCTGTCCCCTTCAGGTCCTTCTATCTCCCAGCTCTTCCATAAGACCCCCTGCACTCTGTCCCAAAATTTGGTTGTGAGTCTCGGCATCTGCTTTGATCCTTTGTTGGGTGGAGTCTTTCAGAGGACCTCTATGGTAGGCTTCTGTCCTGTTTCTTCTTCAAGAAAAAGTTCTATTTGCTCTTCTGAATGACAATTAAACATCCTGGGGTTCTCCTTGATACTTATTTCTTTAGATCTGTGGATTGTAGTGTGGTTATCCTGAATTACATGGCTGATATGTGCTTACAAGTAAGAATATACCACATGTGTCTATCTGGGTCTGGGTTATTTCACTCAAGATAAGCATTTTTAGTTCCACCATCCATTTACCTGCAAATTTTGAGATTTCTTTGCTGTTAATAGCTGAGTAGTATTCCATTGTGTAAATTGTGTACAATTTCTTTATCCATTCTTCAGTTGAGGGACATCTAGGTTGTTTCCAGAATCTGCCTATTACAAATAAAGCTGCTGTAAATATAGTTGAACAAATATCCTTGTTGTATGGAGGAGCATCTTTCGGGTATATGTTCAGGAGTGGTATAGCTGGGTCTTGAGGTAGCACTCTTCCCAATTTTCTGAGAAGGTGCCAAATTGCTTTCCAAAGTGTTGTACAAGTTTGCACTCCCACCAGAAATGGAGGTGTGTTCTCCTTTCTCCACATCCTTCTCAGCATATCCTGTCACTTGTGTTTTTGATCTTTGCCATTCTGATGTGTGTAAGATAGAATCTCAGAGCAGTTTTTATTTGCATTTCCCTGATGACTAAGGACGTTGAGCATTTCTTTAGATGTTTCTCAGCCATTTGATATTCCTCTGTTGAAAATTCTCTCTTTAGCTCTGTACCCTAGTTTTTAATTGGATTATTTGGTTTGGTGGTGTTTAATTTCCTGATTTCTTTATATATTTTGGATATTAGCCCTTTTTTGGATGTAGGGTTGGTGAAGATCTTTTGCTGGTCTGTAGGGTGTCATATTGTTCTGTTTACAGTGTCTTTTGTCTTACAGAAGGTTTTCAGTTTCATGAGGTCCTATTTATTAATTGTTGACCTTAGAAACTGAGCTACTGGTGCTCTGTTTAGGCAGTTGTCTCCTGTGACAATGATTTCAAGGTTCTGCCCCATTTTTTCTTCTAACAGATTTAATGTCTAGTTTTATGTTGAGGTCTTTCATCCACTTGGACTTTAGGGCTGTGCAAGGTGATAAATATGGACCGATTTGTACTTTTCTACCTGCAGACATCCAGTTAGAACATCACCATTTGTTGAAGATGATGTCTTTTTTCTATTGTATGATTTTGGCTTCTTTGTCAAAAAGCAAGTTCCGTTGGTATGTGGATTTATTTCTGGGTCTTCGATTTGATTACATTGATCCACCAGTCTGTTTCCATGCCAGTACTATGCAGTTTTTTTTTTATTATTGTTGCTCTATAGTACAGCTTGAGATCAGGGATAGAGATACCTCCAGAAGATCTTTTATTGTACAGGATTGCCTATTATAGATTTTTTTTAAAAGTTCATTTAGACTCAGAGAAGTCAAGGATGGGACCTGCCACAGCCTCTCAGGTCTGTGCTTAGATGGGAGGGAGAATGACTTTACCTAGTCTGGTGGGTAGGGGTATATCTTCCTTTAATTAGTTGTCATTTTATCTTATTCGTGTTACAATAAGAGTTTAACTTTTAAAATAAGATACAATTATCTCTCAATAGTCTGGCATAAGATATTTTTAAAAATTTAAAAATTGCAACAGTCCTGACTTTTTTCTTGACACTATTCCCTAAACAGTCCTACATGATAATATAGCAATTCTGCTATATTAGAAAATGTAAGTAATATAGTCATGACTTAAAGTATAAGGGATATATTACA
>OU015743.1:74269544-74289115 GCA_907169655.1 Acomys percivali | reverse complement strand
ATATATATATATATATATATATATATATATATATATATATATATATAAAACATACAATTCGTAGTGATCTAAAATATTTGAATAGATACCAATTTTCTTTTCTCTGGGGGTAGGTATTTAGAAGTGAAAACAGTGGGCTAGAATACAGTGTTTACTTTAGTTTTTAAGAAAAAAGTTTTTATGCCTGGGGGTGGTGAGGCACACCTTTAATCGCAGCACTCAGGAGACAGAGGCAGATGGATCTCTGAGTTTGAGGCCAGCCTGATTTACAGAATGAGTTCTGGGACAGTCAGTGCCATACAGAGAAATTTTGTCTCAGATAAAACAAACCAAACCAACCAACAAAACAAACAAAAAACAAGCAAAACCCAAAGTAGTTCTACCACTTATTGTCTCTGCCATCAGTATATGTAAGCTCTAGTCCTTTTCAGCCTTAACCAACACTTGATATGATTTGGTGATTTAATTTTACTCATTCTAGCCATTTAAATAGGCTTTCAGCTCTAATTTATTATAAATTACAGTCATACTGTATTTTTTGGACCATAAGATGCACCTTTTCCGCCCAAAATTGGGGGAAAAATTAAGGTGAGCCTTTAGGTCTGATTGCTGTCCATTGGGCATCAATAAAGAGGTCACTTACCGATGTCTTCAGAGTGCCATCTGAGGAATGCACGCACGGTTCAGTGTGTCCTCGGGGAACAGGAAGAGGTGTGGGTGGTATCTCTGAAATCCCTTCGCACACAGAGCTTGGTCTCCCCCCCCCCTTCCACCTGCTGAATGCCAACCTTAGCCAGGTAAGCAGGTGTGTGTCAGCTTGCTGCAGGGAGCTGGGCAGGGGGAGTAGAGTAAAATGTGTAGCAATAAGGAAGCTCTGGCTACCATTTGTCCCTCCTTGACTCCAGTGGGTCACACTTTGGGCTTTCCAGAAAACTAGAAAAGTGCTGGATTCTCTAAGTCTTTCCTCCTGTTGAATTAACACTGTTTAATACTTAATATAAGTTTTGCTGTATTTTAATAAATATTTTATTATAGTAGTACTAATTTTGTTCAGAATATTTTTTACTTGTTTTACTGCTCTAAAAACTGGGTGTGTCTTATGGTCAGGTGTGCTTTATGGTCTGAAAAATACCATATATACTTATGGGGTGTGAAGGGATGGTAGGATTTATGAATGCAAAGAAGTATAATTATATCAAGCTAATTGACAAATACTTTACACTAAATGCCTAACTTTCAATGTGAGAACATTTCAAGTTACTCTTTTGGTATCTGTGAGATCCACATTATATTATGCCCTACTGCATGAAGTGTGGTAAATCCCAAAGATAAAACTTTCATCCCTTCTGTTTATTTAAGACTTGATTCTTTGATCATCTTCTCTCCTTGAGTCTTCTTTTGTGAATTTGTTCAGATTCTATATATAAAGGACACAATAGGCAGAACCTCTTTTACAGAGCTGGATAGAGTATCTATCAATCATCTATCCATTATGTTTGTCTGTCTGTCTATCTATCTATCTATCTATCTATCTATCTATCTATCTATCTATCTATCTACCATCTATTATCTTTATCATTGGTTGATCTATTTCTCTATCTATATATATCTATCATCCTTCTTATATGCTTATCATCTCTATATCTATCTATCTATCATCTATCTATCTATCTATCTATCTATCTATCTATCTATCTATCTATTATGATCATCATCATTATCATCTATCTCTATCAATTATCTATTAACTATCTATCTATTATCATATCTATCTATCTATTTATCTATCTATTATCTATCTATCTATCTATCTATCATCATCATCATCTCTATCAATCATCTATAATCTATATGTTTCTAGCCTCTTCTTTACTTAGTCGTTAGTTGAAGGAAACAGGTTAAATATCAATATTAGCTATTGTGAATAATGTTTGATGGAACATGGCAACACACATCTCTGTAGTCACTAGAGTCTTAATAGTTTCATATCCCTTGGGTAAGTACCCAGTGAGATTGCCAGCCCATATGGTAATTCTATCTTTAATTTCTGAGAAACCTCATAAATTTTACAGAATGATGCTAAAATTTTAACTAAAAAGTTAACCATTTCCACCAAAAATGATTTTTTATTTTTGATTTTATCTTTGAGATTATAGTATAATTATGTCATGTATCCTTCCCTTTTCTCCTTTCAAGCCTTCCCATAGATCCTTCCTTGACCTCTTTCAAATTTATGGCCTCTTTTTTCATTAATTGTTGAAGCATATATGTTACTTTTTATCTATGTTTTCTGGGCTGTTTGTTATTGGGTAACCAATTAGTGAGCTCTTCCTGGAGGAGGGCTATTTTCCTCACTCTCAGCATTCCTCAGATGCCTGTAGTTCTTTGTGTAAGGTTGAGGATTTATGGGCTTTTACTCATCCACTTTGGAATGTCTATTGGTGTGGTCATGTTAAGGTAGCCATGTTGGTGAGACTTCATGGGTATAGCTTCTGGCATGACAAGGAGATACAGTTTTACAGCAAACTCCCTGATCCTGGTTCTTACTGTCTTTCTTGTCCCTCTTCTGCAATATTCCCTGGACCTTAAGAATGGGAGTTGTGCTGGACACAGTGGTACACACTTGGAATCCCAGGACTCGGGGAGGGAAAGATAGGTGGATCTACAAAGTGAGTCCAGGACAGCCAAGGCTACACAGAGAAACCTTTTTTCGAAAGAAACCAAAAACGAAAACCAACCAACCAACCAAACACCTGCCCCCCTCCCAAAATGGAGTTGTTTTGCAGATTTCTGTGGAAGCTGGACTCTACAACTCTGCATTTTGACTAATGATAACTTAATATGCATTTCCCTAGTAACTAATGATTCTGAGTATATTTTCATGTGTTTATATATCATGTGTATACTGTCTTTGGGAAGGTACCTGTTCAAATATTTTCCCATTAAAAAGATATTCCACCACTCTTTCACGCCCCCCCCCCAGACAGGACCTCACTATGTAACCAGGCTGACCTTAAACTCCACATTGTGATTTCTGGGATTATGAACATGCATCATGGCCTGGACCTTAATTTTCTACTTTTTATTTTTTGAGTTTTGTTGTGTTATATATTATGTTAAAAGTACCTTTATCAGCTACAATCTTAAAAAGTTTTATTTTATATGTATGGATGTTTTGCCTGCATGTATGTCTGTACACAATATGCTTCATCTGGTGTCCACAGAAGCCATGGAGAGTGTGGAATTCCCTGGCACTGGAACAACAGATGGTTATGAGCCTCCATGTTGGTGCCAGGAATCAAGCTTAGGTCCTCTGGAAGAGCAGTAAGTGCTCTTAACCACTGAACCATTTCTATCAGCAGCTATATTCTGTACAAGTACAACCTCATAGTCTAGACTATTTTTTTCATTTTCTTAAAAGTATGTTAGAAGACCAAAAGTGTTAAAATTTAAAATGTATAATTTATTATTTTTTAAAATTAAAAAATTTGAACTTTATTATAAAACCGTGGCAAATAAAAATATCCTAAACCAAAGTTAACCAGACCAAAAGATTATACAACTCAAAGAACTAAAGTTCACATTGAATTTTATGCTTTAATTATCAAATATATTTTTATGTACTTAACTACCATCAAAAATGAAAACTCCATGACAAAATTAGAACCAGAAAACAATTAATCTTATATTCTCCTCATCACTTGTGTCCGTTACCTCTGTTTCCCCTAAAGTTGATGGTTTCTTGTTCTTTTTTCTATATGTTAGACCATGCCCAGAGGAACTTTTGTTTATATAGAAAGATATGGCAATGACCAGGTTCTGCATATGGGGAAGTGTCTTAGTCAGTGTTCTATTGCTGTGAAGATAACATAATGACCATGGAAACTCTTATAAAAGAAAGCATTTAGTTGGGGTTCAAGACCATTCTTCACTTTCTCTTCTATCAGGTTCAGTGTATCTGGTTTTATGTTGAGGTCTTTGATCCACTTGGACTTGAGTTTTGTGCAAGGTGATAGATATGGTCTATTTGCGTTCTTCTACATGCAGACATACAATTAAACTGGCACTATTTCTTGAAGAAGCTTTTAAAATTTTTAATTGTATAATTTTGACTTCTTTGCCAAAAGTTAGGTGTCCATAGGTGTGGGGATTCATGTCTGGGGCTTGATTTGATTCCCTTGATTAACCTGTCTGTTTTATTGATAATACCATGTGCTTTTTATTACTATACCTCTGTCGTAAAGCTCAAAATCAACCCAGACTCAGAAAAACAAACATGATATGTACTCACTTATATGTGGAGATTAGCTTTAAAGTAAAGGATAACCATGCTGCAATTCACAGATCCAGAGAAGTTAAGTAAGATGGTGGGCTGAGGGTCAGGGGTGGAGTGCGTGAATCACTCTGGGAAGAGGGAATAGAATAGACATTGTTGGGGGAGGAAGGTGAGGGGAGACGGGAATAGGAGGGATCATGTGGTGAGAGGATGGAGGGAAAAAGTACTGGGTGAGACAACTGGAATTGGGGACCATTTTGGGGATGAGCTAGGAACCTAGTACAATGGAAACTCTCAGGAATCTACAAAGGTCATAGCAATGCAAACCCAGAGCCTGAACTGGCCATCTTCTGTAACGAGGCAAGACTTCCAGTGGAAGGATTGTGATACCAACCCAACCATATAACCTTTGACCTACAGCTTATCCTGCCTACAAGATGTGTTGACGTAAAGGTAGCTCAGAAATTGTGGGAGTGACCATCCAATGACTGGGCCAGCCTAACTCCAATGCTGAGAGAGAGAGAGAATGAGAGAGAGAGAGAGAGAGAGAGAGAGAGAGAGAGAGAGAGAGAGAGAGAGAGAGAGAGAGAGAGAGAAGACTACTGACAACTGCCTGGAGAGGAAAGAGCCAATGGCTGGATAGCCCAGAGACCTAGGATAGACCCAAACACAACTGGCAACAAACAAAAAGTTAATGAAATGATTTCTAACCATATTTTTCTATACTCACAGATTGGTGCCTTGCCCAATTGTCATCAGAGAGGCTTCATCCAGCAACTGATGGAAACAGATACAGAGGCCCACAGCCAAACCTTAGGCAGAGCTGGGGCAATTCTGAGGAAGATGGGGAGGAAGGATCGTAGGAGACAGAGGTCAAGGACACCACAAGAAAGCACACAGAATTGACTAATCTGGGCTGATAGGGGCTCACAGAGACTGAATTGACAACCAGGGAGTCTGCTTCATCTGACCTATGCCCTTTGCATATTGGATACAGTTGTCTGGTTTGGTTTCTTCTGGGACTTCTAACAGAGGGAGCAGGGATTGTCTCTGATTCTTTTGCCTGCTTTTGGGTTGCCTTGTCCAGCCTTAATACAAGGGGAGGTGCCTAGTGATATTAAAAAACAAAAGAAATCCCAAATGTTCAATTTTATCAATGAAGACTCTGAAGCCAGAGGCTGGGGTGAAAACCTGCTAGCTCAGAGAGGCAGAGAAAGCACCCAGCTGACCTTCCTACTCGGCTCACATCTCAAAGGAATAAGTCTTTCTTCCTCAGCCTATCCCAGGACGAAAAGGCCTGCTGGCTCACCTAGCAGCCCAGCAGAAGAAAGCCAAAAAAGCTAAAGAGCCAAAGAGCTAAAGAGCATAGAGCCCTTTCTTCTTTATGCTTTTTTCTTTCAAAGTCCCTCTTATCTATTTAATCCCTGTCAGCTGATTTCTTGCTCCACCTTTTGACCTAGGGTTAACTTTATTAAATCCTATATACAGAAAGTTTTTGGATTAAAGGTGTGTGCTAGGGCTCAACCACACCAAACCAAAGACATATTTTTTTACAGTTCACAATCTTGCGTTCTGTAATGGAAGTTTTGGTTTCTTTGTGAACTCAGTTATGTTATGTAAATATGTTTTAGGTTTAATCCCAAGTGTGGGATTTTAGTTTGGGCTTTAGTATGTCCACAGCTGACAATTGCTTCCTGCAGGGCATGGTCTTTGCTACCTGGAAATGGCCTGCCAAAGGGGGGAACAGAGACCTAATCCAATAAGGCCTAGTCCATAGTTCCAGGCACCAGGAAAGTCCCTGTAGGTACTAACCTTGCTTTTTGGCTTCTGTAGTTCTGCTTCTTTGCTATCTGTTCTTGCCAACTGAACTTGCTAACTGAAGTGTAGTTTTAGTGCATCAAAGACAAAAAACTGTCTGCACGATTTATGTAAGTTCCCAATGAAGCTGCTGACCAGTGATAAAGACTTACTTTTTTTTGGCTTTTGGAGTGTCCATGTGTGTTCTCTGGTGAACTTACCTCACGACAATTGCAAGTATAACCCTGTGCCATATTTTCAAAATACTTTATGAAAACAATTTGAAATGCAATGCTTTTTTAAAATAATCAAATAAATTGCTGTTTCTCCTTCAAAACTCCTTCAGCAACTGATCCTTAGAAGCCATTTTAACTCAATATGAGGTATGAAGATGGCTTAAGCTAAACTTCTTTGGCACTGGTAGGGCCATCTTGTTTACACTAACTCTGGAGCTTGACCCCTTGAGGGAAAGCTCATGCATGGTGGATGAAGGAAGGTTCACTACAGCTGACCTATACCCCAAACCCAGTCATTCTTTAAAATGGCATCTCAGACCTTCAGCTTTGCAGCCCTCTCCCTACCCTTTCCCCATCTCACTGGTAACTTTCTACAGTACAGAAAGTTCTCAATATAGGACCCTCCAAAGTTTTTGGAAATTCTTCAGAATGCCAACAACGCTTCAATTTCACTAGTCTCCTATTTCACTAGTCTGTGACTAGTAAGATAGTCACCCTATCTACTCTTTTTTTAAACTTAGGATCTAATTTATTTGAGGAATGAGAACTACAGGTTTTTTATGTCTTGGGAAGAGAATATCAATATCTACAAAAGTAGAGAGGCAAAGTAGGAGTAAAGCACAGCAACCCTGTTTCTTTACCAGAAAAGTATGCCACTATCACCTTTCCCTGGTTGGATGTAACCACTTGGCTCGTTTTACATTCTCTTATTTGATTGGCTGTTGGTGTTTTTAGAAAGGCTGTATTATTACTGGTGAAAAGTATTATAAAAAATCTTAAAGAGTTGCCGCTTGCCAAATTTGATTGACAACAAGTAAGGCTTGTAGAAAATTTATAATATAGGCCCATCGTAAATTAAATAATTTGTATTTTTGATTCCAAACCCTCAATATAATAGCCAGCATTCTGTCACCATGAGAAAATACTTGATATAAATTAACTTAAAGGGAGGGAAATCATATTTTTTGCATGATTAATAAGTTTCAATTCAAGCTGGCCACAATGACTCAAACTTTTTTTTTTAAAAACAATATATTTTCTTTTAAATTTTTAATTTAATTTTTTAATGTGTTCACTTTATATCCAGAGTGTAGTCCCTTCCCTCATTGTCTCCCAACTGATCCCACCCTCCCTTCCTCATACTCTCTCCCTTTTTCCCCTAGACCTCAGAAAGAGGAGACCTCTTCCCCTAATATCTGACCTCAGCCTACCAAGTCTCATCTGGACTGCCTGTATCTTCTTCCTCTGTGGCCTGGGATGGTCACTCCACCAGAGGGATGTGCTCAACATGTGGGGACCAGAGTTAATGTCAGAAGTAGTCCCTACTCCTCATATTATGGGACCCACATGGAAACTGTGCTGCCTATCTACTAAATCTGAGCAGAGGGTCTAGGTCCTCACCATGCATGGTCCTTGGTTGGTGTATCAGTCTCTGCAGCACCCCTCTCCTCCACCTGAATTTGTTGGCTCCATTGGTCTCCTTGTGGAGCTGCTGACTCCTCCAGGTCTTTTAATCACAGCAGAGGCAGGTGAATCTCTGTGAGTGTGAGGCCAGCCTGGTCTACAGATGAGTTTTATGACAGCCAGGGATCTACACGGAGAAATCCTGTCTTGAAACAACAAAAACAAAACAACAACAACAACACACACACACAGTTTCATCTCATAGTTGCTTGGCTTTCTTGCTTTGGGCATATGGCAAAGCAGAAGAATATGACAGGAGAGCGTTTTTGTTGGAGCAAAGCTGCTCACCTCATGGATGCCAGGAAGTAAATGAGAGAGGATTCAGGTACACTCAAAGGCACACTCCAAAGACTTAACTTTCCCCCACTAATCTTCAACTCTGAATGATTCCAACATCTTCTAAGAGTCCCATGGGCTAAGGATCAAAGTTTATTACACATAGCCGACTGGGAGACACTTGTGATCTTAACCATAGACCTAGCTTGCAGAGAAGCAGTATTGTATCACTTCAGAGATCCATCCTAGGAGTGGTTGGTGGTTAAGAGATGAACATGTTGGTTAGGGGATCATTGAGCTTTGTTTCTATCCTCATGTTTTGGGCTTCTGAGTACCAGAAACTACCATGGGAGTCAAGACCTATCATGATCCACAGTGCTCTGCCTCAAAGGACACCAGGACCAGGAGAGGTAAAGCATGTAATTTTACTTTAAAACAAAGAATAGTGAGACTATTGATTGTTTCTAGCCCTTAGGTACCTTGGATGGGATGTGCATGTAACTTAATAGTACAGTGTGCTCAGGAAGTTCCTTGGTTTGACTCCTGGTAGTATCCTAACCAAAGAAAACAAAAGCAACAACAAAGCACTAAAAGAACCCCACTAAATTAAAAAAAAAAAAAAGGAATTTAAGATGTATCTCATTCTGATATTTCAAGCCCAAATCTCTAGCTATTGAATGAAACTAGGAGTGTATGTGCATTTATATTACTGGTACAAAACATTTATTATTGTCAATTTTTACATGTTGGGGACTTGAATGAATCCATTGAGAGTCTGTTCTTGGTCTCTCATGCACAGAGGAGGAAGTAGGTCAAGGCTGGAGTCATTCCAGAGGCTTCTTCTGCAGAATTCCTGAGTTCTAGGTCAGAACACCTACACTTAGTCTTTCTAGATGATTGGGAAAGGATCTACCTTTTCCCTAAGAACCCAGAGAGGCACTGATCTGGTTACATTTTAGGGACTACTGGATAATCTAAATTATTTGGTCCTTTAAAGTCATAAAATCCAAGAATATAATAAGCCTTGGCTTGTCTGAAAATAGCTTCTAAGTTAAGAGAATATAGGTGTTTCTCCAAGAACATTATGGTAAGATGAATGTTCTAAGTAAAGATATTATCAGAAATTTTGCTAATAGAATCTTGGCCTTACAATTCTGTTTCTTTGATAGCTGTGCCTTTAGTGAGTCATTACCACACACAACATACTGTTCTAGGAGAGCACAAGCATATTGTTTTCACAGCTAGCATGGTTAAACATTACCCATTGCAGTCATGCATTTAAGCGGGACCTATATTTTTTTGAGATGCAGACTTCCAATGCTTCTGGTAGGCACTGTGTCTCCAGGGAAGGGGTGAAGCAAGACCCCCTATAGAGAGAAGAACTTCCTGTTGGACTGCATGTGGCATTCTACCTGTAGACAGTCTTGTCCACTGGGCCAGAACTGCAGCAAACTCACATAGTCCAGGAACCTTTTGTCTCTCAACAAGGCAGTGAATATCATGTTGACTACTTGGTGTCCACTATCAGACAGGCCTGTGTGAGCACACTGCTCCACAAAGATTTCAGCCCGTTTGTAACTATCAGTGTTTAGACACACTTTGCACCTTTTTGAAAGACATTTTAACTCATCTTTAATTAACATAACCTCAGACGAAATGTGATTCTGCTTAGGTCTCTTGTTTTTGTGGGGCTTGTTGTTGTTTGAAATTACTTAAAGGAGGTACAGTGGCTAATGGCTTCTTATCTCACTGGAGTCTGCAATACATACTGGTGTCAGATGTAGCCCCCTTCATTTAGGATCACAGAGCAGATCCCTGACTGATTCTTACTAAACCAAACCTTATATTTTTTAAAAAAATATTTATTTACTTTTTGTTATGACTGTTTTCCTGGAGATATATATATATATATATATATATATATATATCTCATGTGCATGAGTGTCCATTGAGACCACAAGGCCATGCTAGTGCTGGGAACTGAACCTGTGTCCTCTCACTTACTGAGACATCTTTCTAGACCCTCTAGTTCCTCTATCAAATCTGGAAAAAGAAAAAAAAGAAAAAAGAAAGAAAGAAAGAAAGAGAGAAAGAGAAGAAACAACTAGAATCTCCTAAATCTAAGGTGATGTGATGAGTAACAATGCTGTGGTATTTCATGTAAACAAACTATTCTGTCATCTAATGCATCTTATTTCCTAATTTAGAATTGCACCCATATCCAGGAATTCTCTTTTTCTCGAGCAGAATCAGACATCTTTATGGTTTCTCATGATGCAGTTTAAAACGAGAGGAAACATGTTTCAGACATTTTCCTTGAGCCTTCTCCTCCGGGCAGGAAGTGGGCAGTGTCAGCTGAGAAGGTGGAGGAAAAACCTGTCTGCTTGACAAATTGCCTACCTCCCCTTCTTGGTGTGTTTTCTTCCCTGGATTTTTAACTTAGAGACAAAACTATGGTTTAATGATATTTAGGTGGCAGGAGAGACACAGCCAAAATACAGCAGAGGCCAGCAAAGAGTGCATTATGTGCAGAGCTGGCCCAAGCCCATCTTACACCCTGGAGTTTCATAGCTGCCTTCCTCTGCAAAAAATGAGACAAGCCCTTTAGAGAAATGGAGGTTCAGTGATAGCCCATCTCTATCAGCATCTCACTTGGCGCCTTTAGATGCCTGTCATCTCAGTTTTCTCATCCTTGTAATGGTGACAATAACATGGAACATTCTATAACAGTAAAATGATATAATTAATTCAAATGTCTCCCAAAATTGTCAAAATGTTAGTGTACAGATCTATGGAAGAACTTGTGCTCTCTTCGGCAGTAAATATACAAATCTATGGAAATACTACTAAAGTAATCCTAGGGAAAAATGCATTTCTCTTTTATTTGGGAGGGATGGCAATGTTTGCAAATTATTGCACAAGAATTCAGACAACCAAGAACAATATAGTCTTCATGGGCCCAGTGTGAGTGCTATATTTCTTTGTATTCCTTAGTCCTTTGTTTTCCCCAAGTGTCTCCCTCTTTGAAAAAATGAGGGTTATTAATTTTGATTATGTGCATGTGTGTGCCTATGTTGGGGGATGAAGATATTAGTGCAGGGCATGGAGGAGTCCAGAAAAGGATGCTGAATTTCCTGGACCTGGAGTTACAGGCAGGTGTGAGCCACCTAACGCAGGTTCTGGGAATCAAACTTGGGTCCTCAGGAAGAGCGGTGCATATTCTTAACTGCTGAGCCATCTCTCTAGCACCTCCGTGGTTCTTTTTAACTGTTAAAAATAGACCTCATTAAATAAACATTGGTTACTTACTCTGCATGAGCCCTGTGCAGTTCTTTGTGGAAGTATAAAAACGATGAAATATTACCTGCTTCTTACAGAGTTCACACCATCCACGTTTCCTTGGAAATAGGCATTTTGGTATCATTGAACTGATTGTGGACTTTTAACAGGTATGCTTCCTAAACTGTGAGGAGAAAAGCGCGAGGAGTGCCTGAGGCTAATGTCTGCAGCGCAAGAGCTTTTATCAGATAACAGAATGTGTTTCTTAGAACGGAAGCTCAGAAGGACCAATTCTGTCAGATTGCCGACCTTGACCTTCTGCAGCCAAAAATCCTGCTTCCCTGTGTTTTTAAAGGAAGCACGTTTGAAAAAAAAAAACTCCTGATCCCAGATTCGGTGGTTTTCCTTAAAGCTTGTTTGGAGAGACAACAATGGAATTCTGGGAGAGATCTGACATAAGTAGGTTCATCTGATGTATCTCAGGAGAGAGAAGTGTTTGTTTACTCTGAGCAGCCCTCTATATTTCTATGTAGGTGCTATTATTAGATGCCTTTGAAGTGGGAAAGTCATAGGTCAGACCTGGATGTGCTTAAACGTTTTAGGTTGTTTTTCTCTTGTGTGTATAGAGTAAATGGATAAGGAAAACACCTGTTTGTTGAAAGTAAATTCTGAGGCTCACGGAGCAATGGCTTGCGCATTTCAGCTCTCTCTACAGCGTCTGTCATTGTTTATCTTGTGTCCTAGGCTACTTTACCATAGTGTTCAGATGTGGCTGTCAAAAGAGAATATGGTTATTCTTGGAACTGTGGAAATTTGTAGAAAAGTGTGTAGTATCTTCAAAGTTAATCTGGAAGAACTCCTGCCCTGAACACAAATATCATGAGTACCAAATACAATAAGCTGTATGAAATAACTTTCAAAATATAGTTAGAAGAAACAATTTTATTTATTTGGATTTATGTCTCAAAATCCAAAACATAAAGGCAAATCTGGGTGTGGTGCGCATACTTATGACCCCAGTGCTTAGTAGGGAGGGGCAGAGGACAAGAGGAGTTCAAGGCCTTGGCTACGTAATGAGTTCTAGGTCACTCTGGTCTACACAAGACCCTCTCTCAGAAAACCAACTAACTGAACTAACATTTAAAAAATATTTCAAAAATCATATGCAATGCAACTGCTTTTATTCCTTTGCAGTATTCTAGACCCTTTTCAAAGGCATACGTCTCTCTCATTTTTTAGTAGACTAAAGTGAGTCCCTCTGTGATAGTGAAATGTGTGTACAAATTATATTAAAATAATTTCCTGCTTGGCTATTAAAATTCCACATTGATCATTCATCTTGTAAAAACTTTTATATATTCTTAAAATGGCAACTAAAAGTAACACACACACAAAGAGAGCTATAAAAGAGAATCTGAGGGCTGGAGAGACGGCTCAGTACATGAGGATCAGTGCTTGGATCTCAGCACACATGTAAAAAAGTTGAGTGTAGCTACAATATCTATAATACAAGATTGTGTGTGTGTGTGTGTGTGTGTGTGTGTGTGTGTGTGTGTATGTGTTGGGGATGAGGGTTAAGGTGGGAGGCAGGAGGATCTGTGACATTTGCCACCAGCCTCCCGGCTTTAGCGAGAGACTCTGTATCAAAAGAATGAAGTGAATGACAGGGCAGCACAGCAAACAGCCTCTGTCCTCCATGGTTGTGCTCACGTGTGCGCACATCCCCCTCCACCAAGACAGAGTGCTGTTGAACATGTGGATTAATGTGGTTCATGCATTTAGAGAATAGATTGTAAAGGTTAAGATTATTTGAAAATTATAAAAGACAATCCTTTTCAACTTTTGCACCTAGAAAGATGAGGTATACATAGATTTTCAATTCTTGCTAATGATATCCAAAATTTCTAAACAATTCACAGCAGCAAATATTAGGAGACTTCAAAAGGTATAGAAGAGAAATAACTGACTAGGAACCTTAGGGCCTGAGTGAATGTTTATGTTATCTTGTATACTCTAGATGTAGTTAGAGAAAAGTCATAATAAAATCTGCTCTCTCTGGCCAAGGGGCAAAATAGGTGGCACCCAAAAGAAAAACCTTCTATGCGGTTCTACTTTAATACTGCAAACCCAAATACAACAAAAGCAAGACTGGCCTCTCTTCTCTTAGACCTCTCTGATGGCAGAAGCCATTCAGTATGAAGATGGCCATGTCCCACTGGCATGCTGCCATCGATGGCTGAGCGGGGTGTGGAGACTTCATCCTTCCCCTGCAGTGTGAGCATCACCACTTGCAATGACCATCTACCTCCCTTTCTGGGATGAAGTCAGAGAAAGGAGAGTATGAAGGAACAACGATGGTGTTTTCCTTCCTTCCTTCCTTCTCCAAGGGTGTATCAAAGGACATAGCTTAAAACAGGAGATTCAAATAGGATATAGATTCTAATACCTAATACACCCTCAGTGTGTGAATATCACTCACTGTAGCAAGATACTAGAATTGCCTGATACATATTTTATTATTATTATTGTTTTATTACTTTATTCAGATTACAACTCAATTGTTATCCCATCACTTGTATCATCCCATTCCTCCCTCCTGCTTTCATCCTATTCCCCTCCCCTAGGTCTATGACTGAGGGGGACCTCCTCCTCCACAATATGGTCATGGGCTATCAAGTCTCATCTTGGTATCCTGTTTATTCTTTCTTTGAGTGCCACCAGGCCTCCCCACCAAGGGGAGGTGGCCAAATATGGAGCACCAGAGTTCATGTCAAAGTCAGTCCCCGCTCTCCACATAATTGTGGAGAATGTCCTGTCCATTGGGTAGATCAGAATAGGGGTTCAATGTTTACTATTGTATTGTCCTCGGTTAGTGCAATAGTTTGAGCAGACGCCCCTGGCCCCGATCCACCCATCATGATGTTCTTTTTGTAGGTTTCTAGGACCCTCTGGGTCCTTCTATTTCCCTATCACCTATATTTCTCTTACCTGGAGTCTCAGTAGGATGTCCTCACATCTATTCCAATCTCCTGGTTAGCGAAGATTTTCATGGGACATGCCTTTTGAGCTAGTGCTCAATTATAAGTGTGTATATACCATGTGAGTCTTTCTGCTTCTGGGTTAACTCACTCATTATGATCACCTCTAGTCCCATCCATTTGTCCACAAATTTTGGGGTTTCCTTGTTTTTAATGGCTGAGTAGTATTCCATAGTGTACATGTACCACAGTTTCTTTATCCATTCTTCAACTGAGGGGCATTTAGGCTGTTTCCAGGTTCTGGCTATTATGAATAAGGCTGCTATGAACATGGTTGAGCATATGTCCTTGTTGTGTGGTAGAGCATTTTCTGGGTATATTCTAAGGAGTGGAATAGTTGGGTCTTGAGGAAGTTCTATTCCCATTTTTCTGAGAACGTGCCAGATAGATTTCCAAAGTGGCTGTACTAGTTTGCATTCCCACCAGCATTGAAGAAGTGTTCCTCTCTCTCCACATCCTCGCCAGCATGTGGTGTCACTTGAATTTTTGATCTTAGACATTCTAATGGGTGTAAGATGGAATCTCAGAGTCGTTTTGATTTGCATTTCTCTGATGACTAAAGATGTTGAGCATTTCTTTAAGTGTTTCTCAGCCATTCGATATTCCTTTGTTGAGAATTCTGTTTAGTTCTGAGCCCCATTTCTCAATTGGGTTATTTGTTTTGGTGGTGTTTAATTTCTTGAGTTCTTTATATATTTTGGATATTAGACCTTTGTCAGATGTAGGGTTGGTGAAGATCTTTTACCAGTCTGTAGTCTGTCGTTTTCCCATACAGATTTCTAAGCCACCACAACAAAAGACTTTTGATCAATTATGAACATAAAGAGAAGCAAGCTAAACAATTAGAAAGTGGCAACAAAGAAATAAGATAGCTAAAAAAAAGAAAAAAAGAAATAAGATAGCTCTGACTAGAAACAGATGATGTAAAGAGGAACCAGGCAGCCTGTGCCTCAGAACACCTTTAATTCCACCACCACATGAGAGTCTGAGGCAGGAGAATTACAAGTTACCACACGATCCATGCTTAGATATGGTGCAATCCTGTCAAACAAAGCAAAACAAAACCATCGCCACCTTAAACTGTAAAATCTGTCACTGAGAAATAACCGAAGAGCTCAGTGAGAAGGCTGAGCAGAGCAGTGGGGACACAGATGCAAGGATGTACTATGTGTAAGACAGAAAAGGGAGACTAGAGGCAAGCAGAGCAATGAAGGAAAAACAAAGCAAAGAAATTAACCGGCCAAGCTCTTAGGAACCTATGGGACTCCAACACAGCTCTAATGTCCATGCTATCAGACTCTGAAGGAAGAGGAGATAGTGTATGTGGTTGAAATTTTAGTAGAAATAAAAGCTGGAATTTCTTCAAATTTGGCAAGATTCATGAAACTAAAGACACAGAAGTTGAGCAAACTCCTAGTAGGATGAACTAAAATATTTTGGTGCCAATGGACGCCATAACCAAATTTTTGAAAATTAAAAACAAAATAAAAAACTTGAAAACAGCCAGAAAGAAATATTTTGTTTTTAGTAGAATGCAGGTAGTCAGGTAGTATGAAGGGGGAAATAGGAATATGGTGGTTGTATGTAAATGAGGAGAAGGATGGGAGGATAGGGCAGAGGATTGATATGGGGAGGACAATTAACACTAAGAATGCCCAAAAAGCATATAGAAACCTACTGTCTTTTAAACATGTGTGTGTGTGTGTGTGTGTGTGATTGTAGTTACCATACATGGAGGGATACTGCTCCTCCAAGAAGCCACAGGTTATTAATCAACAAGAAAAGCTTCTGTATAAATTATCTCCTGTCAAGTTGTTGGCCAGGCTCTTGATCACCCACTGGAATGAAGGACCTTATTTCAAAAGACAACACACACTTTGGTCACAGGACATAGAGAAATCCACCTAGTACTGACTTGGAAGTTTCCTCACTGTTGGCTAGCTTTCATAGTGCTGAAAGGTACTTTGCAGGCTGCTGGGGGAAAGAAACCATCAACAGTCTTATTCAGCTATAACCCTGTGAAAAACCCTGTGAAGATATACCTAATGGTACAATAGTGGCATGGATGCTATGGGGCAACCAACAGCCTTATAATTGGACCTAAGGCTCATTCTATAGGTGGGAATTTATGCATGGGTCTGTAAACCTGGATAAGAACTTTTTGCCCAAGTAGTCATAAGACTCTATTATTATTATTTAGGTGAAGGGTCATAGTATCAAACTACCTTCTAAATACTTATATTTATACCTATAAACTAGTGAAACTTCTCATCAGAGATGCCTCTTTATGCAATGGATGTTGATTAATAAAGAGACTCAAAACTGATCAAAGTGCAGAGAATAAGTGACGGTGGAGTGCTAAACTTAGCTGGGACATCTATATCATATCTTCACCCTAAGGCTTGGGGAACACATGGAAAGATTGTAAGAGCTAGGGTTCGGAAGAATTGTTGGCAAACAGTGTCTTCTGGATGTAACAGACAGGGCCATTTCAACCCATAAATTCACAGCAGCTTTTGTGGTTGTCAGCACAAGATCTGCACATGATCAAGCTAAGCCACACTTCAGTGTAGAGAGGGGAGGGGATCATGAGGCCCAATCTCTAGCTGAGGAACTGTTAGCTGAGGGAAAGAGACTCTTTCTCCCCCCCCCACTCCCTTTTTTTTTGGTTTTCTGAGACAGGGTTTTTTCTATGTAGCCCTGGCTATTCTGGAACTTGCTCTGTAGACCAGACTAGCTTCAGACTCAGAGAGATCCACCTCCCTGTCTCCTAAGTGCTGGGATTAAAGGCACATACCACCACCACCACCACCACCCAACAAGTCTTTCTTTTTTTAGTGGTCTTTCACATGGTAGGTTATTCACCCATGCATATATGGCAGCATTAATTGAATTCAATGGATTGAACAAGAAACAAGATGGAGAGAACATACAGTTGGGAGGGGTCAGGAGATCCAGGGGGAGCTGAAGAGGAGAATGGGTGGTGGATGTGATCTGATCACTTTGTATTCATGTGTAAAATTACTAAAGAATAAATAAAAATAAAAATTTTCATTTTTTTCTAACAATTTAAGTGTCAGTGATTTTTTTCTCATCAAAAAAACTGAAAAAAAAAAGAGGATATAAAAGGAATGAAAGTCAGAAGGTCATATAGGTAAGGCAATGGGATTTAACAAGCCTGGACACACATCATGATACGCCTGAGAAGCAGGAATAGATGGCATCTCCTTTGCTTGATGGAACCATAGTGACTGGCGTTTTAACGGTGACAGATTGATTGCTTTCCTCTAACATAGGGAAGACATGAAACTATGTCAGAAAAAGTCTCACCCTACTGAGTGAGTGTATGGCCCATTTCTCTGTCTGTATCTCAAAAGGTGCCACCACCAGAAGAGTACATCAATGCAGAGCTTCCCTTACACTGCTGCTTTAATGGATGTACTTGTCCCACTATCAACTCCTGCCAACAATTAGGCTACTTCTCATCTCTCTTGTTTTATCACAGTGATGAAGATATTGATGTCCAGATCTGGAGTGCCTCCCAATAGAGGGTTAGTACCAAGGCAGGCACTGTTAGGAGGTAGTAGAAACTTTAAGATGTGAGGCCCAGAAGGAGGCTTTCAAGCCATTAGGGCATGCCCTTCAAGGAGGCCATGGTCTCTCTTCTCTTCCCCATTCTCTGTTTAACGTGGAGGCACGAACCTAGCATTTGATGTTCTGTGCATTCTGCTGTGATGCGCTACCTTACCACAGATTGGCAAGCCAGGGGTCAAGCCAGGTGAAACTCAGAAATCATGAGCCAAAACAACCTTTTTCTCTTTGTTAGTTGATAATGTCCTATATTTGGTTACGGTGGCTAACTCAGATACATAGATATGATCAAACAATGTGTGATCTCTAGGGACTAGTGTTATCCACTCAGTTCCTATGAAATCCACGAAGCTGGCCCATGCCTCAGTCGTTTATTCTTCACTCTTATGTTAGACTTCCTATGCTTTTTGAGGCTGGATAAAATTCTCCTTTATGTTTATACTGTTGTCTTTTGCCACACGCCAGGAAGTGGTTCTTGGCTCCTCAAGTACCAAAATCCATAGATGCTCAAGACTGTTGTATGAAATGGTGCATTATTTTCATCTCACCTACACACATTCTCCTTTTTATTTTCAATAGTTTCTAGATTTCTTTATATCAAATGTACAATAAATGCCATATAAATTGTGTCAAGGTACCCATGCTCTTTCGGACCCAAGCAGGGTGAGAAAGCAAGCCCAGGCCCTTTCTGCTTGGAGCTGTATGCAGCTTAAATTGTAGCTCTGTGTCCCCTACCTAGAGCCTCCTGACTTTCCACATAGAGCTCAGGTCATGTGTTGAACTCATGCATGTTTCATGTTTTGTAAAACAGGTCATACATGAGCCTAGAGCCCATCTTCCTGCCCAGAAACCTTTGAGAGAAAAGAATTTACTTTGCTACGCAAGCTGTTAAAATTTCTACCTCAGATTTCCACTGTGTGGCCAGCATTAAAAAACAAACAAACAAACAAACAAACAAACAAACCAAAACCAAAACAAAAAACCCAAAACAAACAAACAAACAAACAAAAAACCCACCAAAACTAAAAACACCAAACCAAACCAAACAGCAAAAAACCCTAAAACCCTTTACCTGAACTCTATCTCAACAGTTTTCATACCTTTGAAACCTTTCTTTAACTTCCCCTAACAAAAAGTTATTATACCCAATTTAGTAATTTTAAACTTGGAAATTTCAATATATAGTTTATTAAATATGTGACTGTGATCTGAAAATCCAGAACCAATTGCCTAGTGTTTTATTTATTAGTTCATCTGTCAATGGACACCTGGCAATTTCTATGCAGTCTTTATTTTTTATTAATACTTCCCAACACAATTCCTACTGCAGTCCCTCAGATTGAGTCCTTGTTGGGGTAACCTGTGCAGATCCCCAAAAGTCCAAGAAAGACCCAGATTTTAATGCAGGCAATGTGGGGCTGTGCAGAGGAGAGAAGACTTTTCTAAACGGGACACCAGTAACATGGCTGTAATAGGTCTCAAAGCTTTTCATGTGTGCTCAAAGAAACCAAAAAGCCAAACCAAGCCAAACCAAAGCAATCCAAACCAAATCATGTCCTCCCAACAAACACACACACACACACACACACACACACACACACACACACACACACA
>OU015743.1:74217864-74262971 GCA_907169655.1 Acomys percivali | reverse complement strand
ACACACACACACACACACACACACACACACACACACACACACACACAAAATATAACAAGGCCAGTGAGATGGGTCAATGACTAGAGATGCGCGCCACCAAGCTTGATGACATGAGTTCAATCCCCAGTACCTACAGTATATAGAGAAGTGATTCCCGGCAGATTGTACTTTTACCTTTACACGTATGCCATGGCATGTGAGCTTGGGTGAATATGGGACCATGTACATACAAATAAATACATATAAAACATTTTATGTTTTTTAAACAAAATTCGAAAAAAATTAAATATATTTATAGGGTACAATGTGATAATTCCATATCTTCTTCTCAAATGTCTGTGTTCAGTAAGAACATAAATATGTGAACTATGGTATTATTAATTTTTAAACTATAATAAGCAATTATCACACGGAAGTGCAGTACTTGCCGTTCAGTATATTTACTTTATTCTAGTCCTTACTAGCTTCTGTTTTAGGAAGGCAGAGCCCAGATTGTTTTCATGAGTTTGAGGAGGAGCTTTTCCACGAGAGCCAGTGTGCTGCACGGGTTTGTTTACAGGTGGGATTAAAAATGTTCACAGTCCTGAGGATCACAAGAGTGATCCTGTAGTTTCTGTTCAAGTTCCAGTGCGCAGCATTGAATGTCCACCACCACGTCAGCTTAAATATACTGAGAGCCACCGTATGCCCCCGATGCGAGATGTGATGGTTTTTCTTCCTGAGGGATTTAAGGTGTTAATCTGGTCACTTGTGTTAGACAATGAAAGTGTCACAGCTGAAAAATATTCATGAATAACAGATCCATTTTCACTTTTTTTTTGTTAAGTTAAAACTGTTACTAGTTATAATAAATGTAACAGATGAAACATTTTGGAAAAAATAAACAAGAGAAATACATTTTAGGCTTACTTCATATTTATGAGAAAGAGTTTGCTTTCTTTTTATTTTTTCCATTAATGTATTTATTTACATTATATAACTTTACATGCCCATTGCAGCCCCTCTCTTCTCTCATTCCTACTCTCACACTCTCTCAATTCTCTTCTCTCCTTCTCCTCAGAGAAAGGGGAAATCCCATGGGTAACAACCTGCCCTGGCACATGAAGTCTTCCCTACAGTAGATGAGAACTGTGACATGGCTACAGCAAGGCTGAGGAGGGCAAAAATGAAGACACAGGAACTTTGAGTGAGTGACATTTCATTAGGTATCATGTCACTGTGATGAATATCTGAGAAAATAACATGAAGGAAGGACAGATTCATTGTGGTTCCTGATTCCAGATGATCCAGCCCACCACTGTGAGGAAAGCACATTGAAGGGAAGCAGCTCACATGTGGCAGCCAGGAAGCAGAAGACACACCTCTTCACTGGCTTCATCCTTCACTCCCTTTAATCCATCTGAGCTCCCTAGTCAGAATCTATGTGGTAGAACTGCCTACATATGGAGGATATCCCTTCCCCTGACAGTCCTCTCTGGTTTTATAAACCTTCTAACGCCTTCTTTTTAGCTGAGAAGAATACTGACTTTTGGCAAGATGGCCATTTTTTATTATTAATCCTACCGATCCCTGAGCATGGAAGATCTTTCTGTCTTCTGAGATAACTTCTTCAATTTCAAACTCAGTTATAACACTCAGAGGTAGCTTAAGAGGGTGCGAACTCTGTAGCGAGCTACTCTAGCTGTGCAGTTAGCCTCCTCACTTCCTCAGTGGAGGTCAGCTTAAACCCGGGTCCGAAGGATGAGAAAGAGCTGTCCAAAGAACAGGCCTTCTTTCAGTTATCTGTCTGCTTCTGTGCCACACACCCTCTGTGGACCCTCTTGCCCCTGAACTACAAGCCAAAACTTCTCTTCCTCTCCCTGAGCCACTGATGTTACATCAAGGAGAAAGTTGAGAGTTGTCCCTTTTTGATCACTTCTTTCTTTGTTATGTTTATGTGTCTTGGTTTTTTCCTCCACCTCTTCCACAAAAGCATTAGCTAAATGAAAACAAGAATTTTTTTTTCTGTATCCCCAGTGCTTAGAACATGGAGGGCACGTGAGAAATAACTCTCTGGCAGCCTTTGCACTACCTCTGACTCTAGTGTTGTCCCTCGGCATGTCTGTTATCCTGAGCTACTGTTGCCACCATCTGGAGATCTGCTCACCACACAGCTACAGAGGCTGTAACTGTTTGGAGAATCCTTTTGGCTTCAAACTGGGTTAACAATGAGAATGGGCTTCATAGGTTGTGGGTGAACTGCATACAGTGGCTGCGCAGTAGGGCAATCAGCAAAGTACGGTTGGTTGCCAGGAAGAGAGTAAGGACTTTGGAAGGCAAAGTCCTGGCCCACAGTAAGAAGCTCGGATGCAATCCCAAAGGTTGGGTCTCTGAGCTCCAAATGCCACAAGCATGCATTTAACTGTGGTTTCCAATGACCAAGGTTTATTTGGCAGCTGAAAAGTTTAAGCTGCTCTGGGATGTCCCCACCAAGACTCAGGCGGCCTGTGATTTCAGGGCTGGGGACTGTGCTGACTAATTTAGTGACGAAACCATGAGAAGTTTCCTGGATTGTATTCAGAGTCTTGCCACTAGTGTTCTGCTCTTAGAACTCTGATCTACAAACACCGTGCTTCCCAGTGAAGGCTTGGATTCCAGGACACACTAAGGGAGTGAGACAAGGTGAGAAAGATCATAATGTAGCTGAGGAGTCAGAATTACCCAAATAGCCTGATAACCCCTAAGAAAATAGAATCACTCATTGAAAGTTTCCCAACCAAATCCCACAGGAGCTGCTTCTGGGAGGTAGCAGATAGCTAGAGGAGGAGAAAGTCCCTTGTTTGAAAGCAAGACATGTGATGAGGCGTGGAAAGAGTTCTCGCTTGAATGTGGAGAAGTGAAGATACAGCCACCAGACTTGCCAAGTTGACTGAAACCTCCACACATAGCTCTTACAGAACAAAAGAATCCAGCCATGTTTAAAGCAGGGGTTGGTTGTGGGCAATGAGGCCAATTTCAATCATAAAGAAGAGGGGAGAAAGGATACATTGCTCACACTATTGAAGGAAAAAGTAAGTAGAGGCAGCAGCCAGGGACTGAAAGGCATGTTTCCTGGTCCGGTGGCAGCAGATATTTCTGAAGAAAAATCTGAATGAACTACAGATGATGCAGGTGAGAGACATCACAACAGGGGTGCTCAGCAGGAAAGCCCAGGCCTTAGAATCCTCAGCAGAGAAGGACACTTGTGAGTCATCCCTGACATCAACAGAGGCAACCAGCAGCTGTGGAAGAAAGTGTAGCTGCTGTTTCACGATTACTGCAAGAAATTAGCCAGTAAAACAGAAGCAGGAGCCGAGGAACAGAGAAACTCCATAACCTGTGGACCTAAGTAATGCTTGACAGAGCGTGTATGTAATTGTAATTATGAATCATCCAAAGGGCAACATCAAGATGTCACCTATGAACTGAATCAAGAATAAGCCTCAGCTACCTTTCATGGTACCAAAAAAAACATCATGCAAGCTTCCAAATGAGGGAGGCAACGGACAGTCCAGCAATGGTGCCTATGAACCACATCATGTGACTAGGATGGCACAATAGCGCTAAGGATGCTGTGCTAGCATACCTGGAGGGCAACCAATAGATCTCTAATTGGACTTAAGACCTACCCAACAATAGGGAGACTATGCCTGGTACTTGAAATTTAGCTAATTGTTATTATTATGTCATAAACAGTTGTCCATATACCTACAGTGTAGTCTACACCCCTCGTCAAGGCAACTTCTTTTTGAATAAAACAGCTGTTGAAAGCTGGCTCCAGCTTTGGCCTGAGGTAATACTCTCTGATCATTAACTCCTGTTAATGATCCTTTGGTGTTGCTTTTGCTTTGCCCTGAATGAAATCTACAGCAAGGCTACTGTGCTTCCTATGACTCAGTCAACATGTGCAAGACGGTGCTGCTGTGGGCTAATTTCTATGTCAGCATCGTGTGTCCAAGATTTTCTTCCCTGCAAGTGGGCCTGCCTGCCAGAAGATGCTGGGAAGGTCAGCTAAAGAAATGCAAACTGTTAACTTGCAACTCATGGGTAAATCTCCCTTAGCATACTCAGATTATCACACAGGGGATGGTGTGAAGGGGGCACACCAGGTCAGCCTCCTCACAGAAAGCCAGTACACACACACACACACACACACACACACACACACACACACACACACACACACACACACACACACACATTTTATCAGTTCTGTTCCTCTAGAGAACCCTGAATAATACAGTCAGGGTTGCTGTAACAAACAGCACAAGGGTCTTTGGGCCAAAATAAATTTTTAAAAAAGATTTGTTTTTTTATGTTAAATTATGTCTCTGTGAACATGTACGCATGAATTCAGTATCTGGGGAGGCCAGAGACATTAGCTCCCTTGGAGTTGGAATTACATATGGTTGTGAGCTTCCTGCTGTGGGGTGCTGGGGACAAAACTGTCATCCCTTGAGCCCATCTCTTCATGCCCAAAAAGAAATTCTTTTTTTCCCCTTTGATTATTGTTTTTTAAAAATTTTATTAATTTATTCAGATTACAACTCAATTGTTGATTCCGCCATTCCAAGAGCATGGGAGATTTTTAGTCATTTCTCAGTGCCTTCTTTAATTTATTTTTTCAATGTCTTGGAACTTTCCTTATAGAGGTGCTTTATTTCCTTGAGTGACTCTTTTCTTAGATATTTTACTTTTTCGAAGCTACTGTGAATCAGAATTTTCCCTTCTTATTTGTGTGCTGGTGGATTTATTGATATATAAAAAAAAGTTTACTGATTTTCACAACAACTTAATTTTGTATTCTATTACTTTCCCTAAACTATAAATTAAAAAAAATGTTCTAGTGGAAGCTTTAAGAATTTTTATTTGTGTGTGTGCATGTCTGTGGTGTGTGTGTGTATGTGTGTGTGTGTGTACATATCAGAAGAGGAGGCGGATCTCCTGGAGCATAGGCAGCTGTGAGATACCTGACATGGGTGCTGGGAACTAAAGCAGGAAGCACTGAGACCACTGAGTCGTCTCTCCAGTTCCCCTAGTGGAATCGTTAGGGTCTTTTAAATTGAGGACCATGCTCCTATAAAAGGAAATATTTGCATCTTCTACTGTCTTTATCTTTAGCATTTCTTTCTCTTGTCTTGCTAGTCTATCCAAGACTTCAAGTGTGATACTGAATAACAGTGAAGGGAGTGGGCACCCTGTTTCCTTCCAGACCTTAGAGAAAATGTGCTCAGATTCTCTTATTTGACATAATGTTGATTCCAGGTTCATGGCTTTATTGTGATGTATTTTACTTCTATTCCCAGATTGTTCTGGGAATTATCATGAAAGAAATGTTAAGCTTTGTCAAGGGTCCTTTCTGTGTTTACTGACATATATAGTTCCTGCTCTCAAGTCTCTCTAGATGCTGTATTACATGTAATAATTTTCAAGTGTTGTGTTGGCTGTGCATCCCTTTGGTAAAACCATCTTTATCATCATGTTGAGTATTCTTAATTTATTCTTGAATTCAGGTTGCCAGAATTTTGTTGAGAATTTTTGTGCCTATGTTTATCAAGGGATTTAGTTATGGCTTCCTTTGCTTTGCCCTTAGCTGCTTTGGTACTAGGGTAATGCTATCCTGGTAGAATGAGTTTGACAGTGCTATTTCCTTTTTTTCCCCCCTTTTATCTTATATCTTGTGAAACATTTTAAGGTACATTGGTTTAAACTCTTCATTAAATATTTGATAGAATTTGTGAGCAAGTCAACCCAGTACTGGGCTTAACATTTTTTTTTTTTTTTTTTTTTTTTTTTTTGGGGCTGGGGGGGTGTGTTTCTGTTTCAGTCCATTGGTTGTTACAGACATGTAATTTGTTTAAATGTTAATTTGTTTAGGTCTTTCTTGATTTAAATTTGGAAGATTATATGTGTCTAGGAATTTTTCTGGTTCCTCCTCCCCCTTGATTTTCCATTTTTTAAGATAAACCAACAAAGTTCTCCAAAATAATTCTTTGTATTCTACTGGAGTCTCTGACGACCTTCTGTACTTCATCTAATTTTTTAAGTTTGTGTCTTTTCTACCTTTCTTTTGGTAAGGTATATAAATATCATTCATTTTCAAAGAACAAACTCTTCAGTCTATCCTATAAGTTGGTCCTTTATTCCCCATTACATTTCTGCCCTGATCTTTAGTACTTCTTGCCTTCTAGTTCTTTTGGGGGAGGCTTGTTCTTATTTTGGCCAGACCTTCAGGTACATTATTAGGTTGCTTATTTGAGATTTTTTAGAGGTTTTAATTTAAGCAACCATAGCTATAAACTATTATTAGAACAGCCCTAACAGTGTCCCATAAGTGAACGTTCATTTCCATTTTATTTTAGAAATAACAAAAATTTCTCTCTGATTTTTTCAGTTGCCCATTGTCCATTCTAGAGTGCACTGTTGAGTCTCCATGTACTCATGTACTTTCTATAGTATTCTGAGTTTTAGTTTCACTGTCCTATGATTGGGTAAGACACAGGAAATTAATCTTTTGTATTTGGTAGGACTTGCTCTGTAGTATAGAATATGATCTATTTTAGATCAGGTTCCATGGGCTGCTGAAAAGACCATGTACTCTTTATCTGTTGGATAAATGTTTTGTGTATGTCTATTAAGTATAGTCAACCTATGGTTTAGCTTAACTCTGAGACTTCTTTTAGTTTGGATGATCTATTTAGAGTTTAGAGTACAGCTTAAATGCCACCCACTACTACTATATCAGGTCCCATCTTCTCCCTTGTGTCCAATACTGTTTGTTTTAGGAAGTTTGAAACTACAATATTGAAACACATATATTTATAAGTGTCATATTTTTATGAATTGTTCACTTCCTTATCTCCTCTAATTTTTGATTGAAGTTGAACCTATCAGATATTAGAATGGCTTTTCTAGGTTATAATTAGCTTCCATTAACTTAATAGACTGTTTACCACCCAGGGGCTTTCAATGTGTGCATGTCTACCAGTGAGGTACTTTTTTTTTTTTTTTTAAAGAAAATAATAGCTGGATTTAGTTTTTTAATCTACTAAGCTACTATTTTTTTCTTTATTGGTGAGCTGAAGTAATATAAAGTTAATATTGAGAAATGCTTTCTAATTCCTGTAATTCTGTTGTTTGCATTATTGTTTGTTCTTTACTTTCTCATCTATTAGTGCTAGAGGCTTTCTGTTTGCTGTGTCAGATATGATAGATTCTGTCCTAGTTTTTTCTCTCAAGAGCTTTATGTTTTTCCAGTGCATTTATTCTTGAGCCATTCTCTTTCACCTCTGTGGAGGGTAACCAGATGTCTCAGTTGTGCTTGTGTTAAAATGCCATTGCTTTCATGTCATTTTAAGAAGACGGTTTTGTTGTATTTCAATATCCTTTTTTTTTTGACAGCTACCAATTTGTAGAACATGTGAAATATTAAAATACTTCCCTGATTTCCTATGTCTACACATTGATGGTTAAAATTCTGATGTTATTCTGATATTTGAGTCTTTCTGAGTTGTTATTTTTCTATTAAATCAATCGATACCATTGTTTTCTCCTTTGTAGTTTTGACATCTTGACCCTAATGTCACAGAGAAGTTCCTCACTGGTCATCCCCATCTTGTATTCTAAATTGCTCTTTTGTTTGAATGTCTATTTCATTGTCTAGATTTGGAAAACCTACTACAATTTCATTCAGTAGATTATATATGTTTTTGTGTTCATCTCATTTTTCTCTATCCTGTAGATTCTTAAGTTAGTTGCTTGACAACATCTCAGAGTTCTTCAAATTGTGCTGATACTATTTTCTTTTTTCCTTATTGATATTTGTGTGACTTAAAAAATAATTTTATTTCCTTTACCACATTTTCCCTCTTTCCTCTCCTCACAGTTTTCCCCCACAATCTCCTCTCCCTTGCCAATTCATTCCTCTTCCTTTTATCTTCAGAATATCAACCAGCATGGCATATCAAGTTGCAGTAAGACTAAGTACTTCCTCCTATATTAAGGTGTGTGGCATTATTTTAATATCATCCCTCATGTCTGATGTATTTTCTCTGGTTTGGCCAACCCATTATTAAAGTCTTCTACTGGAGTCACTGAATTTTTCCTTGTTCAGATTTCTTTTCCTCCTCCTCGTCCTCCTTCTCGTCCTCATCCTCCTTTCTCCTTCTTCCTTTAAATCACAATTTCCTTGTTAATCTGTTTTCTATACTCCTGGATTTCTTGTCCATTCTGATGACTTTTCTCTTTGTGTTGCTAAGTTTACCTTTCACAGCCTGGATTGAAATTGTCTTCTTGTTTATAGCCTCTCTTCGGTCATTGGTCATTTTTACCAGAAGGCTTTGAGATATTTATCTGGCATTTTACCAATTTCACAATCTTGGATGTAGTATTTAAGGAATTGTGGGCTTCAGGGACATTGTGTTGGCTTGTTTTGAAGGTTCTGTGTTGTGGTGTGCACAAATCTGCTGGTTTGAATGTCTTTTCTGTTTTAAGGGGATGGACTTCTTGTTAGGTAACCTGCTCTCCAAGAATCAATCTCCAGTACCACTCAGAAAAGAAAGAACCAAAACCAAAACAACCAATTAACTTGCTTCTGTGACTCTGCTTGCTTGCCTCCCTTGCTTAGGGAGCTGTGCTGGCTGCTGGACTGTGCTCAGCTCCTCTGCTTCAGGCTTTTCAGAAATCCTCTAATGCCCTTTGATAGCTTCTGAAGATCTCCCTCTCCTCTTCCTTTATAATAAATTCTGTTGAGATGTTGTCTACTTTTTGTATTCTAACACATGCTCACAGACTCAGCCTCTAGTCTGTTATTTTACCTAGAATGAAAGTTGCAATTTTCTTCAAAGCAAATTTCTAGATGAAATTTTAAAGCCAGCAACATGTAGAACACCAAGACCAACATTACACATACCTGGCCCACAAACTGTGAATTCTCTAGCCTATGCCAAATAAGAAAATAAGATACTGTGAGGATTCCTGGTAGAATCAGTAGGCAAGATTTCTGTTCATTGACATTTTTAGAGTCATGCCTCTTGGTACTTACCTTAAGAAAGCTAGCAACCTTGGGCTGATGAGATTGCTCGGCGGTTAAGGCCTCTTGATGCCCAAACGGATGGTCTAATGATCTAAGTTCAAATCCCAACTTCTATATGGTGGGTAAAAATGACTCCTGAAAGTTGTCCTCTCCTCTCTATACCTGTGTGTGGCATATGCAAAGTAAAAATAAATAAAAATTTAAAAGGAAGCTATAAGCATGCATATAGAGGATGTCAGATGCCAGATGGGATCAAATTTTGTATAGCTGTTATTTTGCCATATCAAGCACATTGGTTTCATTCTTCCTTATAGAAGAAGCTTTCTCCTGGTTCTTGAAGCAAACCTTGCTCCCTTAAAACAGGAAAAGAGTTTTTAAAACATACAAATTATTTGTAAGCTACTGTAGTACAATGAAATTAAAACAAATCCCACAATTAATCCTAAAGAAAGAATTTTCTCTTCAACATACTTTTAGTTTGTAGCTTTTTTTTATCTTGTAAAACATGTAGTTTGTTATCAAATAATGTTTATTGTCGTTAAAAGATAAAAGCATGAGGGCAGGAGAGATAGTTTTGTGGGTAAAGTACTTGCTGCCCAGGCATGAGGCCTGAACATTGGCTCTCCAGCATCCATAAAAGCTGGGCAGGGGAAGTGGCACAGCTTCTCAGCCTACATGAATTAGAGTCAGGGGATCTCTAGAGCAAGCTGATTAGGTAATCTACCTGAATTAGTAAGCTCTGGTCAAGTGAGAGATCGCTTCAATATAAAAGGCAGAGTACAATTGAGGAAGCCACCTGATATCAAGCTAAGGCCTCTATATGTACATGCAGTCATGAGCATGTGCACTTGCACACACACATATGTGAACGTACATACATACCTGTATAGATACCCAACACATCCACATGCATTAAGGAGGAGGAGAAGGAGGAGGAGGAGGAGGAAGAGGAGGAGGAGGTGGAGGAGGAGGAGGAAGCAAAAGGAGAAGAAAACCTCTGAGTGTAACCTTTTTAAAAAGAAAGGGTTGGCTGATTTTGAGATGGGAAGCTTGTATACATTGAGAAGATGCATAGGAGAGATGGCCTGCATGGGTGAGGAGAGCATTACCAGTGGAGGAACTAATAATTATGCAGGTTTAGGTGGAGATAGAGGAGGAACGTGAAAACACTGAAGCTGAAAGATATTTATGAAGTCTTCTCTACAGTAGATGAGAGCTGTGATATGCCTGCAGCAAGGTTGAGGAGCGCATAAACGAAGAAACAGTAACTTTGATTGAGTGCCATTTTGTTAGTGGTGTTTGGCACGCAAACGTATCTAATTTAACTTATAGCATTCCATCCTGGCCTCCTAACGGCTTACATTTATCTCAAATAATGCATAGCACATTCTGTCCATCTCTAAGTGTGCCCCTCCCCTCAACATTTTTGCATCGCTCAAGAGTTCAAATACAAACACAAATACAAAGTGTCTCTGAGATCCAAGGCAAAATTTTCACTATGAAGCCCTATACATCAGAAAAGCACGTTGTATGCTGCTATATACAGTTGCACAAGTAAAGTTTTCATCCCACAAGGGAGGTATGGGGCATAGAAAGGACCAAAGAAAGATGAAAATCCCTGGGGAAACATTGAATTTGTAGTTCTATTCTGGCATCCAGACTATGTGCTTGTGTGATATAAATTCCAAGGAGTTTGGGAAGCCCCACCCGTATGGCCTGGCTATCTGCAGACCTTTGTTTCAAGGCTGACTACAATCACTCCCTGTGGTTTTTCTTGCACATATTCCACATTCTTGAGGTCTCCCATGCCTTTTGTCTTTAGTTTCAATGCTCCATGCATCTTCCATTTAGGGATTGCTTGTGGAATTCTGATGTTGTCATACATAGCTTGGCCTCCCAGATTTTCCCTCAAAATGCACATGGAAGCCTACATGACCCTGTAAGTCTTGCATTTTGCATTGCTTCATCATTAGCTTATACGGACAATGCCAAGATTCCAGCTAAAGCAATGACTGAACCCTACTGTACTGACCACGGCCCTGAGGGGCTGACTCTTTCTCTAGGGGAGTCCATACAAACAGGGCATCCCAGAGCTATCTTCCCAAAGCAAAACTGAACATACAGATAGGTGGGTGTCATACAATTCTTGAAACATCCCTGAGACATCTTTCCTGTCATATTGATATAACATACTTGTTTTCTTCCTAATGTCATGAATCTCTTTAGCAGTCAAGTTTTACTGGGCTCCAACTTAACAACTACTTCTTTTCTAGGCAAAAATACAATTAAAACCTTTTTTTTTCTGTTTTAAAAAAATTTATAACCCTTACCATAAATCTAGCCAAAAGCTGGTAGAAAAAACAAAACAAAACAAAACCATGCTGTAACTTGGATGATGGGCTAAACAAAAATTTAACTATTTTGTTAACTATGTAGCTTCAAAGGACACCTCAGGACATGGACAAAACTCAGACCATGTCTTTGCCAGAGTGTGACATGCATGGTCTTCAGTTCCCTATAGAGTCCCCATTCCTGTCTATAACCTCCTTAGAACAGGCTTCACTGTGTTCCTGCCAGCCTCTGACTTCCTAAGCTTGACCACAGTCACCCAGGGTACTCCATTTAAACCATTAGAAGGCCAATCTTGCCACTATTTCAAAAGTGTTGAAAATTCTCTCCACAAAACAGCTCTAAAATCTTCTGCATCTCAACATCTGGAAGAATAATAGAGATGACCCCACTCCTTACAGGAATTTTCTGGATGAGTCATTTGTTTTGTTACTGTATCAAACATCTGTTCCTAAAGTCCCAAACTTGGGATAATCTTCTTTTGCGTCCTTGTTCCCTGCACCGGGATTTTCTTTTACTCGACAGCACATCAATATTCATTGCCTTTACAATGGTATTTGGTCAAGTTTCTTGTCTAGGTCTCTGTTTTCTTTTGTTATTACTCTATAGTATAATACACTCACCTTTGGAGACTATGTTGTTCAGCTCACCATCCTATGTCTGCCATTTGAGTTGTTTGCAGCAGGAAGGCACAGTTCCTGTGCTGGCTTCTGAAGGGAAACAGATGCTTTGCTATCATCATATTCACTGTAATAACAGTGGAAAGTAATGAGGCTCCCCTTTCAGCCTCCCTGGAGTTGGGCTGGGCACTTAGAGCAGCCAATGTCTTCTTTTTGGCTGGAGTGACTAGTACCACTGCCAATGAATTTTTCTCTCCTTCTTCTGCTATTGTTGTATTTGAAGGTGAGTCCAGCAGGTTTGAATTTTGTTATGCTTTACCATCACCACAACATACAAGGTGTATGTGTGTGTGTGTGTGTGTGTGTGTGTGTGTGTGTGTGAATACTATCTATCTTGTGGGAGATGCTGTTGGAACTGTAGCCTTCAAGTGGTAAAGCCTCTGGTGACCCAACACTTGCTTGCAGATGGTCTTTTAAAGTTAGATTTCAATATGGGAAACATTTCTGAGATTTGCTCATGGTGGCACATGTGTGTATCTGGCTTACTGACTTTTCCTTGGGAGATAACCTGGAATTTTCTTCCTCATTGCAACAATGGTGCAAATCCAGGCACTTGCTTTTTCCATTCCCCTGTGATTATCTGTAAGTCTCACAACTCTCTAAGTGGTGTTTGGAAGTCGACTTGTTGAATCATGACTTGTAATAGAATGTTAACTGTAATAGATATGCTGTACATTGTTAATAAAATGGACAGTTATAATCCCAACAACAGTGCATTTTTGAGCATTCTGCCTTCTTTGCCTCAAAATGTAGAACTGTGCATTTTCCAGTTTATGGATATAAGAGGATACATAGGGATTTAGCTTGTATTTTTTCAATGGCTACATGAGCTTTAGGCTCTTTGGGATGGATTAGTGTTCCCTACAGATATATAGATGCATTCATGATGGTTTGGTCCTCAGTCTGGGATATCATTGGAAGATGGCTAGCCCTTTAAGAGGTGGCACCAAAAAAAAAAAAAAAAAAAAAAAAAAGAGTGTGGGAGATCTTCCTTTGAAAGGGATATGGGGATCTCAGTCCCTATCTCTCTCCCTGCCTTCTTGTTTTTGTTTGTTTGTTTTCGAGACAGGGTTTCTCTGTGTAGCCTTGGCTATCCTAGACTTGCTTTGTATACCAGGCTGGTCTCAAACTCACAGAGGTCTGCCTTCCTCTGCCTCCATGAGTGCTGAGATTAAAGGCATGCTTCATAGTGCCTGGCTCTCTCTGTCTTGGAGTGCTATCTGCCCTACTGTGAACTTTTCAACAAGATACTCTGTCTTCTCATAGGCCATGAATGAAAAGATGCAGTTGAACACAGACTGTGAGCCACAGCACTCATTCCTCTTTTTTAGGTTGATTATCTACTATAGTTTATTACAATGCCAGAAAGCTAACAGCCGTGCGGATAGAACCATGCAATATGAAATCTTCTGGGTTTGGCTTCTTTTGGTCAGTAAAAAGCATTTCTAATTCATTTCTCTTGTTGAATGTATCACTATTTTATCCACCTTTTCTTATTGTTGGCAAAGATTTAATTTTATGGATACCTAAGATGGGCTTATCCTGCAAGTGCTGAAGAGTGCTAATTTGGAAGTGTTATGAAGAAACCTGCTAGAGACATGCAGAGAGGCTTTAGGAGAGTATATGTTTCCATCCACTTTAGTAAATACAGAGACCTGGGTTTCTGGGTCAAATGCAATCATATGCTTCACTCTACAAGAAACTGTTAAGCTGTTACATTTGTACTTCGGCCAACAATGTAGGAGATTTCTGCTGCATTGCCCTCCAGTGAGGACATCAGCTTTTACATTTCAGCTATTTAGGAAGGTATAATTTGCCTTTCCCAGTGACTACTGCTGTCAGAGATCTTTTCACATATGTTGCTTATGTCTTCAAAGGTTTTGTTCTGATGGCTGAGCTTTAGTTGTTCTTTATGTGTTTGTCTTTTTGTATATAGCAGAAATCACAGAGGCGGCCAGCAGGTTTTGTTCCAGACGAAGCCCCGATTTCTGGTTCCACTTTATGGTGACACCGAGATGCTGCATCTGTCAGAGGGGAAAGAAATGGTGTCCTCACATGGCAGAAGAGACAGATGTGCCCTAGAGCACTTCTGCCCACTGCATGCTCCTTTTATAGGTGGTAATCTCTGTTGTGGGTAAAGACCTCACCCCTGATCACCTTCCAAAGTTTGGACATCTTTGTACTGTTGTCTTGGCAATTAAATTTCAATATGAATGTGGGAGATGAGATCACCATTCAAACCATAGTGATATTATAGTTACACTCCTTTATTAGGAAGGGATAGAGGCATGTACTTCTTTTATCTGTGACCTGGCTTTTCACTCTCTTACCATTGTCATTTACTGAGTGAAGGTTGTAAGTCTTGTTTTATGTCTTAAAGTCTCCAACCTTATGTTCTTTTTCAGAATCGCTATGCCTTTTCTGGTTTCTTTTTCTTTTCCTTCCTTCTTTCCTTCCATCCTCGCTTCCATCCTTCCTTCCTTCCTTTCTCTGCTTTTTTGCCCTTTTTGAGACAGGGTTTCTCTGTGTAGCCTTGGCTGTCCTGGAACTTACTCTGTAGACCAGGCTGGCTGTGAACTCAGAGATGCACTTGTCTCTGCCTCCTGAGTGCTGGGATTAAAGAACCTGGCTCATTGGTTCTTTTTTCAGTTAGCATTCAAAGGTAGTTTGTTCATCCCTCTAAAGCTTTGCTGAAATTTTGATTTGTATAATACTTAGGACAAACTGAAGAGAATGTGGATTTGTTAATATTATTGTTTGGATGTGATCTATCCCCTAAGTCTAACATGCTGAGGCCTTGGTCTCTGACAGGTAGAACTTGGGATACAGCTTGAAAACTTCAGCAAGTGGGACCTAGTGGCTTCGTGGTTTGAATTGTTTTGTAAGTAGTTTAGTAAGGGCAAGCCTTAGGGAACATGTAGCTCCCTCGCCCCCCATCTTTTCTCCTCCCTCTCCTTCTGTTTTTCATTCTATTTCCCTTTGTATGTTTTCAGTTTATCAAAAGTTGAATAGCTTGTCCCACATACTTCCACTACTATGACACACTGCCTATCTATGGGGGCTAGAATCAGCAGAATGGCAATTATGGATTTAAATCTCTGAAATCATGAAATGAAATTATTTTAGTTGTTTGTATTGGGCATATTGTCAAGGAAATGCAGTCTCATTGTGATGCTTAGTAATATTTACCCGTTGTGTTATGGCTCTGAAGGGAAAGGTATCCTAGCAATTGAGAGCCAAGGAACACCATAAAGTCACACCGCACAACAAACCTCACACAGAGATTATTAGGAGAGAAAACCCCAGGAGGGTGGTTACCTCTGTTTGGAGGAGAAGCAGCAGAGAACTGAGTAGAAGAGTTGGTCTCTACAGCATTTGGGTTGGGGAGGGCAGAGCTTTTCAGGGTGGAACTTTCCTGAGTGGAGATTGATGGGATTTCAAGTCCAGAGCCCGGGTTTTTACTCGGTAGCACAGGGACTGGATCCTGCTGTTAGGGCAGTTGGAGTGTTCCATGGGTGGAACCTAGCCATTGGAGGATCTCAGGGGAGGAGACTGGCCACTCATGTGCCTGGAGGGGCTTATACTTTTCTCAATCATAAACTGACATGTCAATTTATTTCAATTTTAGTTTCTTTCATTGGTGTTACATATCTTTTAGCATACAAACCCTTTACAGATTTTTGTCAAGTTTAAATATTTAATTTTTAGTCTTATTGTGGCTGATAATGCTTGTGTGTGTGCATACATGTAGGAGTATACACTCATGTATGTAAGTGAGGGCATACATGTGTCACGGCATACATCTGGAAGTCATAGAATAGTTTGGAGCTTTGGTTTTCTCCTTCCACCTTCTGTGGAATGGAGTCTCTCTATTGTTTTTCACTGCTGCAGGGTAGCTGGCCCATGAGTTTCCGGGATTCTGCTGCCTTTCCCTCATCTGTACTGGGCTTGCAGATGTGCACTGCTGTGCTTGGCTTTACATGCATTCTGGGAATTCAAACTCAGGTTTCCTGGTGTCTGTAAAATGCTTTGCCAGAGAGTCATCTCTCTAGCCTATCAAGTGAGCTATGAAACACAATTCTTACATAACGTTTTTGGGCCACCTCATTACAGAAGTGCTCCTTTGTCCACTATATAGGGGCACTGATACATGCACGCCACAAGGTGGCGCTTTCAAAACAATTTAACTCCTGATGTTTTGGACTTGCTGGTATTGGAAAGGAAAGGCAGACCTTAGGAGGAAGAATTCAGACATCAGGGGGGTTGTAGTATTGTGGTAGGTATTATAGTCATAACATAATCAGACCTGTCTGTGGCCGTTTCTTGGTTAGTGTTGCTGTCATATTCAGCAGGTGTACAGATGATACAAAGCTACTGAAAGTTAATTGTTATATTTGGTGTTACTGTAAAAAGTCTAGAAAAGGGCGGATGAAAGTGAACAGGAGGAAATGCCGAAGGTTTATCTTTGCTGATGTAGTACATAGTGAAGGGGCTCTGGCCAGAATGTGGCGAGCAGGGCTCTGGGGGCCCTTCTCCCCAATTCCCTTTGCCTTGCAAAAATACTGTTAGATTACATTCCTAAAGCTAGCCACTAAGGTCCCTTATTTGGCCACTTCCTCCTCCTGAGGCTGACTACCAAGGTCCAGCTATCAAAGTATTGTAGTCCAGCAACCAAAAGCTCCCTTTGGCTCACCTAATTAGCACTGCCAATTAAAATTAAACACCTCATCCTAACACCATGTTTCCCCTTGCACCTTTTTAAGCTGCCATTTTCCTACATGCCAAGTCCGTCTCCCCTCTCTCTCCAGAGGCAGTCCTGTGTCCTCATCTGGGACAAACACCTCTCCTTCCTCCTTCGCATTCTCACTCATGCTCCATCTTCTGTCTTTGTGTCTTATTCCTTGCCCTCTGTCCCTCTGGGGCAAATACATCTGCTTTTGTGCTGAGGACTTGGTCTTGGTGGTCCTGAGCCAATACCCTTCATTGCACATTGCACTGGATGGGTTACATTGGAGCATTGGGTGGTGGGGGAGGACTGGTGTGCACCGCAGACAGCGTAGCAGTGAGCATGGCAGTGCTGGCTATCACAGTGCCCTCTCACACAGCGTGACCAAGAGTGTGTCTGTAGCATGCCAGCTGACAAAACTTGTTGCTAGCCCCAGGCAGGAGCTCCAGCCAGTTGCTGTCAACTTTGTCACTAAACACCTTGTGAATATAGTATCCAACCGTCTCCCCATCTGCAGTTTTACTTTCTATGGCTTCAGGACCAGTGGTAAGCTGTCGTTCAAAAATATTAAACAGAAGATCCCAGAAATGAACATGTCAAAAGTTTTAAGTTGCTCACTGCTCTGAATTGCACATTTAAATCCAGTTTTACTGCTTTTTGCCCCTCCCCCCAACATCAGTCAATCACACGAATGCACTGTTGTGCGTTCAGCACTTAAGTGTCCTCCCAGTCACCAGGTTGACTGTTGCAGTGTCGTGTGTGATACCTGTGCTCAAGTAATGGCTATTTGCTTCATAATGTCCCCAAAGTGCAAGGTGATGGTGATGTGTGCGATTTTATTACAGAATATTGTATATAGAATATAGGATATTGTGTCATGTTGTTGTTATTTTAATTGCTTACTGAGGGTTAATGAATAATTAATTAATCACCTAATTAATAAACTTGATTAAAGATATATCTGAATAGGAAAACAAAACATGGTATATATGTGGATTTGACCTGCTCTGGACTTGGCATAAATCTCCTCCAGTTAAGGGGGAACTTCTTGGAAATTGATTAAGCCAAACTTTTTTGATGAAGGAAACTGGGCATCAATCTATAATCTGTCATGAACTTCTCATTCCAAAACCTGCCTGCCTTTGAGCAGGGCTAAATTTCATAGGCTCATGTCTATGTTTGTTCTAAGGTCTTAGTGTTAAATACTTAAAATGAAACATCACATTAGGGTTACTATATACCAAGAGCCAGTGTTATGGGATGGTTAAGGGTATCCTTCTGGATCAGACTGCCCCAGTTTCCTCCTCTGCTGATAGAAAACAATGTAAAGGTTTGTTGTGGTGGGTATCACGTGCGCTGAGTGCCCTGAGTGCACCGAGGCCCATACTGTGATTTCTGGGTTGTAGTACATGAAGCTCGTAAAGAAGCAAGTATCAGTTTGTGTCCCATCATGACTCAGGAAACACCGTTGCATCCCATTTATAATTGACAGACAGAGTGTGATAGCTTCCTAGGTCCACACAGTTCCTAAGTGTCAACTCCCTGGCTGAGAACTATAGATTTTCTGACTGTAAATGTAAATGTTAAAAAAAATGCTTATCTATTATAATAGACTGCCTATGTAGATTAAGGTAAAACTAGACAAATGACTTAAACTTTTTCCCTTAAGCTTAATTAAGGATGTTACACACCACACCACACACACACACACACACACACACACACACACACACACACACGTAAATATAAATATGTTTGCATATCTGTAACAAATGTTGCTAAAATCCTGCTTGTACCCACATGCAGCATGTGGCAGTACTTTAAAATTTTTCTTTCTGTTTTGAAGAAGGAGCTGATGTGGCTCTGACTTGTTTCCAGGTGCTCTAATGGCAAAAGACTGGGAAGTTTACATAGCAAATATTTATTTCTGAAGTCCTAAGCCAGGTGACTAGAGTTAGGCATCCAGGAAGGACTTATTATTTATTTATTTATTTATTTTTTTTTATTTTTTATTTTTGGTCTGTCTCTCAGTGTGTCCTCACACAGAGAAGGATAAGAGAAATTTCTGGGGTCTCTTTTACAAAAGGACTAACCCTTCACCCTTGATCAAACCATCTTCCAAATACCCTAGTTCTTGTTATTATTACACTGGGGATCAAGATATGAATATGTGAATTCTTTTCCCATAACAATGGCTTGCTGGAATTGATGTCATGGCTTAGGATGGACTATAACTTACCACTTGAAAAGGGTATATGTGGAGCATCCATTGTCCAAAATGGTTGGACCAGAAGTGCTTGATACACACACACACACACACACACACACACACACACAAGTATAAAATATTCATATATTAAATATTATTTAATTATTTACAATTAATTAAATATTTACAAATAATTGTACAAATAATTAAAAGGTTGGGAGTTGGGACTTCAGTCTAAATGTGAAGTTAATTTGTCTCATGTATACATGGCCTGAGATAAACTTTTGAGATAAATTTTAGTGCAGCTGTGTTTGGACGAGGATCCATCACATGAGGTTAGGTATGCCATTTTCTATCTGTGCCTTTATTGGTGCCCCTAGGAAATTTTAGATTTAGGGACAATTTGGATTTCAGGCTCCTGGATTAAGGGTACTCAACCTAAACAGGCAAATATTCATGGATCCTTCAGTTCTAAACAAACATAAACAAAAGCCTCTCACCCCAATCTCCTTAGTCTGGAACAGAAGACCAGGAAGCAGCTCCTGTCCTGCTGACGTCAGTGTGTCAGAGTTTGAGCACGTGACCAGAAAGCTGCCCTATAGTTCTACCAGGATTCATGCAACTCCTCTCAGACGCCACGCTTGCTTCTCGGGGAGTTAATGTCCAGAGAAGCCCAAGTGGGAAGTGCCAGCAAATGGTTAAAGTGCTAAGAATATTCAGTTACACTTAGGAAAAAAAAAAAGTAGGTATGCAAATAGATTTAAATAGGTAAACCGTGGTAATAGGTTGCTAAGTTAGTGGAATTACCTTTCATGACCCAATAGATCTTGGCCTGTTTGCTAGAAAGCTCACTTTATTAGAGTTTTTGTGTTTTGTTGTCTAGGGTAAACTCTTGCAAGACTGCTGTGACTCCCATTCCCTCCCGTGAGAGGCTTCGAAAGGCAGGCAGGAAGCAGCCCCTCCCAGGGTAAGCAGAGGAGTCTCAGACTTGGTGCTTGTTGGCAGCCCTTTTGCCCAGCTTCAAAGGGATTGGAAGGGTGGTGACAGGCTCCAGCCTTGGAATGCAGACACTTCTCAGTGGAGGGCCAGGCTCAGCCCTGTGGGAAAGCCCCCAGTTCCTGCCCCTCTGAACCGATAGGAAACGCTGGCCTGGTGCTTTCCCTCCCTTCCTGGCCCTGGTGAGATGTGAGTCAAGGAAGAGGGCAGTGAAAGATCAGAGCAGGTCTTTCCAGGGATCCACTCGACACCGCCTCCCCCCCCCCCACGCGCCTCTGCAGCCCTGCCAGCCCCAGAACAGAAGACCTTCCCTGGGAAAAGGGACTGCATCAGCATAGGAGGCACTGTGACTATTAGAGATGTATTTTACTGACACAGTAGCTGCAGGAGATGTATTTTACTGACACAGTAGCTGCAGGACAGTGGAGGAAGAAAAGGAGAGAGAGGAGTCCAGCACCATCCGAAGGTTGAAGGTTCCGTTGGGACCCTGGGGGCACAATAGGGCAGCCGAAAGCAAGTGGAAAGACTGACATCACAGACGGAAGGGAGGAAGGCTACATACTTCTGATGAAAGTGTCTTCGTGCCCAACAGCTGGAGCTTGAAAAGAAGCTGGAATGCTTAAAATAGCTCCCTCCAGCTGTTACCTGATTCTGGTTCTAGATACACGGACAGTTGGTCATGACTGAGAGTTGAAGTGGTTTTTGGAGGTGTCGAAAGTGCCTCTTGTGTGCTCTGTTTTACCAGAAGATATTTTCTGAATTGAAAATTAAACCAATTATCAAATTAAATGTTAGTTTGGCTAATTATTGTTTACTTTGGGGAAAAGCTGTTGGATTTCTATTGTCAAAGAGCTACAAATGACCCTTGAGTTTAAAAGTTAGGGAAAAATTAACATGCACAGTTTTAATTAAGGCACGGGAGAAGGACATGACATACAGCTTAGAGTATGTCACACCTACTCACATCCTTGGGAGCTCCCGGGGGTGGTTGCTGGGTGGCTTCAAAAGTAGAGTTGAATTTGAACCCCCTTGTTGCAGAGTAAAGGCTGTCAAACGTTTACAACATTGACTTTTCCATTAAATTATATTCATTAAAAAAAAAAAAAAAAGAAAATTAAACCAAACAGAATGTAACATTGCTCTTGGTATTAAAATGAGCAGGATACCACAAAAAAAAAGAGCCAATTCCCCAAAACTGCATGAAAACATAGGCAGAGGACATGACCAGACTTTTTCTCAAGACAATGTACAAATGGCACACAGAGATTTCAGAAATGGTGAACAGCATTGATCATTTGACTCCACCCAGCAGGGGATGCAAGCAGATGCTGAGATTCACAGCCAAACTTGGGGTGGAGCACAGGAAGTCTTATGGAAGAGTTGGGGAGTAGAAGGACTTGGAGGGATCAGGAGACCAGTGCAGCCAACAAATCCAGGCAGAGGAGGGGATGCTGCAGAGACTGATGCACCAACCAAGGACCCCCATGCATGGTAAGGACCTAGATCCTCTGCTCAGATGTAGATGATAGGCAGCACAGTCTCCTTGTGGGTCCTATAATATGGGAGTAGGGACTACTTCTGGCATGGACTCTGGCCGTCACACGTTGATTACTTTCCCCTGGCAGGGCAGCCTTACCAGGCCACAAGGGAAGAGGATACAGGCAGTCTAGATAAGACTTGATAGGCTGAGGTCAGATAATAGGGGAGGAGGGCTCCCCTTTCTGAGGACTAGGGGAGGGAGGGAGGGGGTAGGAGGGAGGGAAGGTGGGACCGGGAGGCAGATAGGGAGGGGGATATAATCAGGATGTAAAGTGAACAAATTAAAAATAAAAATATTCCTGGGGTATGACTTTCACAGGAACTCTGGTGCCTCATATTTGACCATGTCCCTTGGATGGGGAGACCTGGTGACACTCAGAGGAAGGATAGCAGGTCACCGAGAAGAGACTTGATACCCTATGAGCATCTACAGGGGGAGGAAATCCCCCTCAGGAACAGTCATAGGGGAGGGGAGTAAGGGGAAAATGAGAGGGAGGGAAGAATGGGAGGATACAAGGGATGGGATAATCATTGAGATGTAACAAGAATAAATTAATAAAAAATAAAAATAAAAAAATATTCCTTTCCAGAGTGGTTGAACAAGTTTGCACTTACACCAGCAGTGGAGAAGTGTTCCCCTTTCACCACATCATCGCCAGCATGTGTTGTCATTCGAATTATTGATCTTCACTGTTCTCACAATGATTACCCCAATCTAATAAAAATGCAAGGAATTTAGTGGTTTTTGATATAGTTATTATCTTGACTGTACTAATGGTTTTATAGATACAAGTATATATTGACATTTATAGAATTATAAGTATTAAATATTTTCAAAATCCTTGTATATCAGTTATAGATTAGTAAAGCCTTTGAAATAAACAAGAACAGTCTGAGACCTTGTTCCAGGGACCACATGAGGAAAACCAAAACAACGGAGACTTAGAGACATGGGTGTATTTACACTGTACTAAGGTTTGTTTTCACCACCTGTGCTATCTACACTGCATAACATAAGCTTTGTGTAACTCAAATACGTGTTTATATAGGTGGAGGTTGAGAGAGCATGTGTATTCATGGCTGTACTCTCTATAGGTATCTAGCCTGTGAATTCTTGGAAGGCCAAAGAAGTTGTCTTTTCCCAGGCTCATATTTAAAGAAAGCAGGTTAGTTGAACCAATTTGTTTATTTATGGGCTCATGACCTCATGTCTTTGTGTCCAAGTAGATTACCACACCATTTCCCAAGCAGCTATTCAAAAAATATTTACTTCAAAATGAAGCAAAATGTTTCTTTGATTCCATGCCATGCTATAGGACACTACAAAAGATGGACTGATTAGTAAAAGCACAAAGTGGGCTATTTTGTCTGCTCTCTAATTTATCTGCTTTAAATCGACCATTTCTTACTCAGAAGGAGAGGTCTGTACTCATAGCCTCACAACAGCAGCCAGGTATCCCAGCCAGCATCATTCTGTGCCAGTGCTTGCTGAGGGGGTCATGTGAGGTGCTTGCTGTTGCTGTAGGTAACATTGTTGACAGTGCAAACACCACCATTCTCTCTGACCAGCTCAGGCAGGACAGACTCAAAGCAAGCCCAGCCTTCTGCTCAGATTTTTCTCTTGATGCAACAAAGGAATTTCTGCAGATGCTTGAGAAATAACAGGTAAAATATGTGTTTTCTTTCTCCTTGCCTTTTTTATTTTTGGCAAGGAATGATAATCAGGCTTTAGGATAAATAGGCTTTAGGAAGGGAGGCAGTCTGCAAATTTAGCTAATGCAGAAGATTTCTGAATGGTGCACAAGGTCTGCCAAAGCAGGTGACAGAAGCAGGAAAGGCCAAGCTGCCGAGGGCTGGTCTTGGTTGTTATGGGAAAAGGGAGCACATATTTTTCTTGTGAGAGATCTATATCTGTATCTGTATCTGTTTCTGTATCTGTATCTGTATCTGTATCTGCATCTGCATCTGTATCTGTATCTATATCTATGTCTATATCTATATCTTTATAAATTTTTTGAGACAGGGCTTCTCTGTGTAACCTTGGGTGTCCTGGAGTCACTTTGTAGACCAGGGTGCCCTCGAACTCACAGAGATCTGCCTGCCTTTGCCTCCCTGAGTGCTGGAATTAAAGGCATGTGCTATCACGCACAGCTTCTGCAAATACTTTCAAGATATCTGAACTTCGAGAGAGTTTAGATAAGTACCCTCATGAGGATGAGCATGTGGCTCATGAGTGGGATTTGGGACATCCTTAGGATCTTACGAAACCATTGGGAAGGGACACACAGATGTCATCAACTCGAGGTTTTCAGTAACCATTGGTATTTATGAATCACAGAGGTAAGTGCCACAGAAGGCCACGGTGAGGAGGACAGGATGATGTGTGGGGACAGTCTGTTACAGAATGACTCTGTGTGACTTCAGAAGGGTCAGGTCCAAGGTGTGAAATGAATATAGAGAGGATAAGATCAGGGACACATTGAAAAACTCTGCTCCCAATTTAGAGAGAACGCTTTGTGCTCGGTGGTTCATAACTTGAGTTATGTTTATTTATCATATTGGTACTACAATCCGCACACCTAATTAATAATAATGAAGCCACCAGGAGATTTCAGTCTGAAGCTGTGTAGGTAAAGAGAAATCTCAGAGATGGGTGTAGATATGGAGCCGAGGGCTGTTTCCACTTGTTCCTCTGTGTAGCATGTGTCTTTCTGAGGGAGGATGAGCACCTGAACTCTCTCAGAGACAGTGGACTTTGAATAAGATCTAAGTGATACACTTTAGGTCAAGAGGGAGTTATTTTCCTTTGAGTTCCTGCGTGCTCTGAGTATGGTACCAAACATTATTCATGCCTCTACAGGACTGGAGTAGGGAGGAGCACTAGGAATCTACTGAGGCCTCCACAGCCTTTCTGATGTGGAGGTAGGCCCAAAGTCTTTGAGCAGGCACCCCAAAGATTCAGGCCAGAGCCCTCCAAGGGTACCTGGCTCAATAATATATTTCTTATCCATCACCCATCTCACAACATGAGAAGAATGTTCCTGGTGCCAATAACTTCTGAATAGAAGGCAGTATTTATCACTTGTTCAGAAAACCTTCTTTAGGGCATTTACCACATGTAGCTTATATAAAAGCTAGCACATGGACAATTTATCAAGACACAATTGATATTGTCATTTGCTAACCATTGTAGTGTTCTGTTGGGCTTCTATTTTCAAACCTGCAAATTGAGAACAGTAACACTATGGTTATGGGAGGCTGCATTGAGCCCCAAGTACATTGTGAACACTCGGTGTAGAAACATGTAGATTTGTTTCATTGACATGGTCAGGTTGTCCAAGGAGGGAGGAAGATTCACAAATGGAGAGCGTTTGTGTCATCTCCGGTGATATTATTCAGTGGTACCAGGTGGGCCTTGCTCTGTCCTCCTCTAGTCCTTGGAGGCAGGAGCCACTTTGCAAGAATGACAATCTCTGGATGCTTACAGAGTCTGCTGCTGCTGGAAACAGTCACACAGCAAATGGACGTGATGGTGGGCTGTGATCTTGGTGAACTACAGGATCCTGGCAGACAGGGTGCCTCATAAGAATCATCTGCCAATTTAGCCCCAGCCTGAAAACAAATTAAAATTTAAAAACCTTCTATAAATTGAGCTTCTTAACAAACTCCAAATCCCTTACCTTATTGATAGATTTTCAGTTAATTAGTGTCACAAAAATGTGCTATTCCATACCTCTGCCTTTTTGATGAAACAGAGCTTATTCATAATATCACACTCTGACTGAGAGAGAACACAGTGCTTGTTTAAATTACTAGCATGGGCACCATAGCAATCAGTGTTTAGTTTCTGTTTATATTTATTTAGGGGCTTAGATTCATGTAATAGCAACATAACATGAAAGCAAAATGTCACCCATAGAGATTGATATACTCAGGAGGGACCTGGACACTTGCATTGTTGAAGCTTCCTCCAGTGTAGTGCGGGGCCACAGTGGGGACACTTGGCAGGCAGTGGTTAACTGGCCAAGTCCACAGACAAGATGATTCACAGCTTAAAATTGTCAATTGTGGCTTTTTAATTAGTGGTGTGTCAACTTTCACACTGATTCCATTTATCCTGCATTTATTCGCTCAAAAAATTATTTTAATATATATTTTTTTACTTAAAAATTTCTTACAGGAATATACCATATATTAACAATATTTCCCATGCACTGCTAGTCAAAGATTTTTTACATACATTTTAAGTAAATAAAGCCTCAAGTTACATATTAAGCAGCAGAAGAATCAATAACAAATATTGTTAGAGCAATCTGTAAGACATGCTTGATTGATGAATCTACATTTCAATTCATTATAGATCTGAAAATATGCAAACACATAAATGCTAGACCATCACATATGCAATTACTATACTCAGTGGGAGTACTGAGAAATAAGAGGGAAAATAACTGTGGCTGGGGAACATGGATTCAAGTTAACCCAAATACCACGTTCCAACGTGATTAGGATCCTGTTATAGAAAATAAAAGCTATAAAGGTCTATTATTAATAGATATAAATATTTGCCAGTTATTAGTCAGCCACTTTTACATCAATGAAAGACACAGAAAGCTGCTAGATTTTTAAATAAGTTTTATTTCACCTGGGCCTGGGCAAATATTAACCTCCTAAACTACCCTGTTATCTCAGAGCTCGACATCCCATGCCATTTGCTCTAATAACCTCCCTCTGGGCTACTTCCCATCCCAAATAACACAAATCCTTGCACATGCTTTTCACCTGGGCTGCTTCTCTCCAGCCACACTGGTTCTCAGAGTAAGTGTCTCTCAGCCACGTGGTTCTTTTTTAAGCTAACTCATTTCAGTCTCCTTCTCTTCTCTACTTGTGATCCCCTTCCTGTGATCCTTCTGTCCTCCAAGCCTGTGGGGAACCTTAGCTCCATCTACCTCACTTCTGCCTTGCCCAGGAAATGGTATTTGGCCAATCAGGGATAATTTTAGAGGCAAGGTTACACAGTATCATTTTTTTTCACCAGAATACTGATAATTGGGGTTTTATTAAAGAATTGCATGATTCATACCTGAAGGTTCCTGGCAGATGAAAAGACGCAGCCTTGAGGATGTGATGGCATTCACCCATGACAGAGAAAGTGGTTCTCTGAAAAAAAAAAAAAAAAGCTTCAATAACCCAGACTTAGTCTGGCAGGTTACAGAATGATTCCTATTAAGGCCTTCCCTGGTGCACTGAGGTCTGTAAGTGTTGTAGGACCTGAGCCCTAGGGATGAAATGCACTTGGCGAAGACTGAGAATACAAGATTGCTGACCATGCTCACACTCACCCGTGGACCCATCTGTGGCATGTGAGGGGACCGTCCTCCTCCAGAAGGAAGGCACATGTGTCATAAGGGCCAGCGTTCACAGGTGGCATGCATTCCCTGCATACACTTATAGCTATGTCCTAGGAAGGGACCATCCTGTGGTTCATCCCTTGGAGGTCAAGGAAGTCTGAGGCCCATCAAGGAGGCAAGCTGCAACTTTGGCTAGCTTCATGATTCAGCAGTCAGTTAGCCTGTAGGCTTCTGGGAATATCAGGATTGCCATGCTCTTCCTTTCAAAGGTACTAATTAGGTACTTTCCTATAGCTGTGATAAAAACACCACAATTGAGGGAACTTATAGAAGAAAATGAATCCATGATGGCAGAGCAGAGAGACTGAGTAACAGAATTCTGGAGGGCTGACTCGCATCCTGAGCCAGAGGCAAGAAGCAGAGAGCAAACTTGGGAAGAAGTGATGCTCTGAAACCTCAAAGCCCCAAACCTCCTAGTGACGTACTTCCCCCATCTAGGCCAGATCTCCTAGACTTCCACAAACAGCACTACAAATATATATATAATCATAGCCCCATCCCTCTTTACCTCCCAGTCCCTTCCTTGCTCCCTCTTCCCCTTCCCTATTCCTCATAAAAGGGGGTTCACTCTTTCCACCCACCCCAGCCTATCGAGTTACATCAGGAATGAGCATGTCTTCTTCCTCTGTGGCCTGGTGAGGTAGCTCTGCCTGGGGAAAGTGATCAAGGTTCCTTTCTGAAGGCGTAGCAGGGTATTGTTAATAGTGTCAGGGGTTGGCTCTCCCATGGGGTGGGTCTTGGATAAGGCCAGGCATTGGTGGGACATTCCCTGAATCTCTGCTCTATCTTTATGCCTGCGCATCTTGTAGGCAGGGTAAACTTTGGGTTGTAGGTTTTGTTTTTTTTTTTAATGAGTTAGTATTCCCCTTCTTCTACTAGGAGTCCTGTCTAGTTAGAGGGTATGCCCTTAAGTCACCATTGCTCCTGCTACCAAGAGTCTCTGTTAGTGTCCCTTTCATATCCTCCCAGGAGCCTACCCTGACTTATGTCTCCAGCTTGTCAGAGAGATGCCCCCACTCACAGTTTCTCTTTTCTCTAAGGCCCTTCTGACCTCCTGCCCCTGCTCTCCTCAGGTCTGATCTCCACCTTCACATCTCTCTGGGCTCCCTCTCCTACCTTATGCTCTCTCTGCAACCACTACCTCTGTCTTTTCTATTTTTCCTTCTGAGTGATAGTTAAGCATCCTCCCTTGGATCCTCCTTGTTACTTATCTTTTTTGGGTCTGTGAATTGTAGTATGTTTATCCTGTAATATATGGTTAAAATCTACTTGTGTCTTTTTGGGTCTGGGTTACCTCACTTAGTTGGGAACCAAATTTTTATAAGCCAGAGTCTATGGGAGGCATTCTTGTGCAAATCAGGTACCATGAGGGGGAAATCACAACACCATCAACAGCACATGTACCACGCTCCTGATTATTTTCTGATTGGTGTTAAGACCTTTGTGTTGAGGGCTATGAGGGTAGTCTGCTCCCTGCCTGCCATAGCTACATCTGCTTTGCTGGTCATCTGTGGCTTTCAGGAGAATGGCTCTGCCTTCTGTCTCCTGCTTTTCTCTGTGAGTGTGGTTTGTGTCTAAACATGGAGATATGGCCATATTGACTAGAAGTTGACCCTGATCCAATGTGATTTCACCTTGCCTAATTACATCTGTAACAAGTCTATTTCAAATGTAGTATGTCCTGAGAAGCTAGGGTTTGGCTTTGGCATATGATGCTGACACTGGCCTTGTGCTAGGGACAGGGAAGGGGGTTTTTGGGAGCAGTTTAATCCATAACCCTATTCTTCTTATTCCACCTCTCTCAATCCATTCTCTATCAGCACTCACCAAATAAAGTAGGAGAAGGGATACTTGAAGCTGTGTCTTACAAGGTTGAGCTTATCTGAGCTGTCCTAAGATAGGATGTAAATCTGCAACTAAGTCCATGTGTAGACTTGTTCCACATCACTTGAAAGGCACATACTTTCTGGCTATAGTCCCAAGGAGAGGGAGTCAGTAACCTTCCATGCAACCTCCACTCCCTTATTTTTTTCCTCAGTGGCTGGAATCACATACTACTCAAGTTTAACATGTCTACTATTCCTCCCAGAGTGGATATTGTTGGTTAATTATTTTTCCTCTAGCATGAACTGTGGTTTTATTGGCAGCTCACAGGCACTTGTTATTTAGTGGCAGTGATAGAACCCAGAGTCTGGCACAAGATAGGGAGAGTTCCCAGAGCCAGAGCCTAAAGAGTGTGGTAGAAACCAGCTAATGTCAGTAGTGGGGAGAATTCTCAGGACTTAGCCATGGCCCCTGGTGCCAGTTCCAGAAAGACAGAACCATCTAAACAACATGTAAGCTCTGGCAGTAGGCATGGCTTTTTGCTTGGAATCCTGGGGGCTCCCTGCTTTTCCTACAGTTCATTTGAATGCGGAAGTTTCTACGACTCAAAAATGGGCAATTTGACTTTTGCTTCCTGGTTATTTATTTATTTATTTATTTACGTGTGTGTGTGTGTGTGTGTGTGTGTGTGTGTATGTGTGTGTGTGTGTGTGTGAACCATGACCTGTGTAGGGAGGGCAGAGGACAACTTATGGGACTTGGGTCTTTCCTTCCACCTGGGGAGGAAACTTAATCCATCAGTTACCAACGGAGCCATGTCCTGGCCCAGCGATTTGTTTTTGTGAAGAATTGCTTCTTTTCTTTCAACACGAGATATAGAACCTGGGACTTGGAAGTCCTGGCAAACATTCTACCTCTGAGCTACACTCATAGCCCTGGAAAGTTATTTCTGTGTCTGAAACCCTGTTGAAGAATCAAATAAGAGTTAGTCACTTGTTTCTTGGACAATGGGACCTTCTGGGTGTAATACTAATGTGATAATCTTAGCACTTAAAACCCCTACTAATAATAGACTCTCGAGTTTAAATAGAGTTATTTGGATATCCTCTCCCTCTATTGCACTGCCTGTTACAATATTTGTTGTAACATAATGCTTTTTAAAAAAAATTTGCCATAAAATGATGGCCCTTGATTAGGAGTATGACATAAAGTGGACTAGATGTCTCAGCCTCATTTAGTTCAATCAGCCATCGCCTTCTTTTTGTCCAAGAAGAATGGGACAGAGAAGCTCCGGAGAGGCCTGGCCTTTGTTTTCCATGTGGACTGTCCAAAGCAAACAGAGCTGAGCTGTCCATATCTGCTGGCTGCTTTGGGTCTGCTGTGTGGACTTAACCTTTTAGGAGGTGGGCATTGTTACTGTGGAGAGAAAGGGAAGTCAAACTGTCAGTGTTCTGTCTTTATTATTGAGGACCCCCCAAAACCCCAACAAAACAATCACAACACCCCCCTCCCCAGCCTTGAGAGAAAGAGAACTGAGAAATAACCCAGCTCTGGGGTGATGCTTCATGTGAAACTGGAGGGACCAGCTGTCATCAGAGCAGCCTCTCCTTCATCCAAGGTTAGATAAGAAATCATTTTAGAAAGAACAAGTCATACTCACAAGGTCTATGAGGCAAAGAGCAGAGTTTGCAGTAATGTGCAATAGGGTCAGATATCAAAGTAGGGATCCAGAGGTTAGAACCAGATGCACAGGAAGGCTTCACAGTGCAAGACCATAAGCAACGCAAGCAGGCCAAGGCTGGTGGGCCCATGGAGACTTTTGATCTTAGCTTCGTAGCATGTGCACAGATGTGAGAAACAGCACCTTGGACCATTCTCAGGCAGTTTATAAAGTTCTACTTTAAAATTTAGTTTATATTGATGTTCCTGTTATCCACTGGTCTTAAAACAGAAGCTATGTTTTAAGCTGTGTCTGCCTAGTTGTCCAATCTGGGCTGACTCAGCTAGAAATGAAAAATAAATGTGTTTTACCTCCCAGCCTGCTGATGGGGCTCCAGCACTTAGGGCTTGGCATTCAGCACCTAGCCTCCTGCGAGTTTTAAAGTAGCAGCCATCCCCCCTCACAAGTTTCCCCATCCACGGCCCTCTTGGAGGAGGTTTCCACAAATCACTTTGTGACTTCTACTGAAGTTGAATGCATAACTGTGGCAAAACCAGATGTCTCAGCAGCCTCAGCAGCAGCGGAAAGAAGCCTGGGGAATGTTTGATCCCAAAGATGGCTAATTCTTTCCTACCAAAGAGTGCCAGCGGACATAGCAATGCATGGCGTTCTAGCATGCTTCAGTTGTTCTTTTAGAAGATTCCTAGCATGTCTATGTGCTGTTTACATATCTTACTGAGTACTGCTTGTGAGCAGGCCAGCAGCTGCTGCTGGCTTATGCAGCATCATTAGCCTGGAAGCTCATGCTTCCACTTCTTTTAGATTACTTAATGGAAATCTGATTTACACGGGGGTGGGGGGGTGGGGGGGTGGGGGGGGCTTCTTATTCTTTAAAGACTTCATCAAAGCTGTGGTGGTGAGGCGATGCTCGCTGTAGACAGTGCTATCAGTGATGCACAACTAAATTTGCAGATAATTGTGAAGACCCAGCTTGACTAAATCGTTTGAAGAGAATATATTTTAGGTTTCTTTGTAATGTTTCTTTAGAGTTGCCATCTGCTATTCTAAAACTATAAGATGAATTTGAAAATTCTTTGTGTGTGAGTTAAATGTCTCCCACCCCCCCACATTTATTTATTTAATCAATTTACAGCCTTACCCCAGCCCACTCCCTCCTCTCTTCTCAGTCCCACCCTCCCACCATCCTCTCCTCATTCTCCCCTCTCCTTCTCCCCCAATGGTACCAACCTACCCTGGCACATCAAGTCACAGCAAGACTAAACATACCGTCTCTCACTAGGCCTGACTAGGCAACCCAGCTAGGAGAAAGGAATCCAAAGACAGGCAACAGAGTCAGAGATAGCCCCTACTTTGAGGACTCACATAATGACCAAACTGTGTATATGCTACACCTGTGTAGGGGATCTAGGTCCAGCCCATGCATGCTCGTTGGTTGGTGGTTCAGTCTCTATGAACCCCATGGAACCAGGTTAGTTTATTCTGTAGGTCTTCTTGTGGTGCCCTTAACCCCTCTAGCTCTCTCTAGCCTTCTTCTTACTGTTCTACAAAACTCCCTGAGCTTGGCCCATTCTTTGGCTGTGGGTCTCTGCATCTGTTTTCATCAGCTGCTGGATGAAGCCTCTCAGAAGACAGTTATGCTAGGCTCCTGTCTGCAAGCATAACAGAGTATTATTAATAGTGTCACAGGTTGGCTATCTCATATGGGGTGGGTCTCAAGTTGGGCCAGTCATTGGTTGGCTGTTCCCTCAATCTCTGCTCCATCTTTATCCCTATACTTCCTGTAGGCAAGACAAAGTTTGGGTCAAAAGTTTTATGCATGGTTTGGGGGTCCCCTCCCTCCACTAGAAGTTCAACCTGGATACAGGAGGTGGCAACTTCAGGCTTCATATTCCATATTGCTAGGAATCTCAGCTAGGATCACCCCATAGATTCCTAGGGGCCTTCCCTGTCCAAGAGATGCACCCCCAATTTCCATTCTCTATCCCGCTCTCGCCCCATCCCTTGCTCTCCCCACACTTGATCCTTACCTCTTCCACATATCCACTCCCTCTCCTACTCAATTTTCTCCTTCCATCTACTTCAGATATGTATTTTATAAGAAAATGTCCCCAACCTAAAGAAAGATGCCCTGTATGATAGACAGGGATCTACTGGATACAATGTTTTCTCTGCTGGAATTGGGATTAGGCTTTTAGTTTAGTTATGCCTTGCTGTGTTCTGGTTCTCTACTGTGAAACAGGAATGACTATTCTCTGTGCCTCTGTATGTTGGAAGCATGCAGCCTGCTTTTTAGTTTATAGGAGCTCATGGTTAAGCCGCTAGATTTTTAAAGTATCATAATATTTAAAGTCTATGGGGAGACTTTTAAACATAGGTTGTCTTTTACATTTTGAGATAAACACGAGGCTTTGGAGAAAAGGAGAAGATAACTTGATATTCATGTGGTAATTGGCTTTAGTTATGGATTTGACACAGTGTAGACTCACCTGGTGTGGTGCTTTGAGTGAGAATGCTCCTCATAGGCTTGTAGATTTAAATGCTTTATCCTCAGTTGGTATAACTGTTTGGAAAAGAATAGAAGGTGTGGCCTTATTGGAGGAGGTGTGTCACTGAATGAGGGTTTTTCAATTTCAATAGCCCTCAGTAGGCCTCCCTCCCTCTCTCCTTCCCTGGTGCTCCTGTTTCAAAGTTACTTTCCTCTCTGTTCTCATGAGAGTCGGGCATATCCTATTCTGTCAAATATTTCTCTGATTCATCACTCTGTCTGCCTCTCAGTTAGGCATCACATTCAAACGTGTCTGCTTCCTTCTACAAACTAACTTTATCTTCATTGTTTAGGATTAAAGGTATGTGCTAGGGGCATGAGGGATTAAAGGTGTATACCAAAGTTGTGCCTATATTCCAGTCAGAGTGATCATGTTGCTGGCTTATAATCCCTCTACAGTTAGATACTATTCTGTTTTATTTAGATTATTTTAAATATTTTTTCTTTTTATTGAAAATGGATTCTTTTCTCACAAACTATATAGCCTGATTTCAGTTTTGTCTCCCTAACTTCTCTCAGTTCCTCCTCCCCTTCTCTACCATCCAGCCCTACTCCCTTTCTGTGAAAAGAACAGGCTTCTAAGAGATGATAATAAAATGTAGCAAAATAAAATATAATAAAACAAAACACAAACTGGACTCCAAAAGGCTCGGGCAGACTCACTCCTCCAGAAAGGCTACGTGACACACAGACAACTACTTTTTTAGGTTGGTGTACTGGCTAGTTTTATACTACCTTGAAAAACTAGTCATCTGAGAGGAGCAAAACACAACTGAGAAAATGCCTCCTCAACACTGCTCTGTAGGCAAGCCTACAGAACATAATTAGTGATTGATATGGGAGGGCTTAGCACATTGTGGGGGTTGCCACCCTTGGGATCCTTGTCATGGATTTCATAAGAAAGCAGGCTGAATAAGCCATGGGGGACAAACCAGTAAGCAGCATCCCTCCATGACCTCTATATCAGCCATTGCTTCCAGGCTCCTGCCCTGTGTGAGTTCCTGCCCTCACTGCTTTTTATGATAAACTGTTATATGGAAACATGAGTGAGATAAATCCTTTGCTCCCCAAATTACTTGTGATTGTGGTGTTTTACCATACCAAAGTAACCATGAGACAGCTGGCTTCCTCCATTCTTGCATCCCTCTTTAGTAGATGCCCATGGTCTTACTATTTGTAGTATTCTGAGGTCTTCAGTGAAACTTACCCTCACAAATTCACATCATGGCTTAAAGAGGGCTTCTCTGTAGATGCTCCCACCTTACCATGTAATGCCTGGCTTTAGGTGCTATCAAAGTATTTCCTCAATCTTACATTATTTATGCCTTCAAACCCAGTAACAGATGGGCGGTTTTGCCAGGATCTGCTGCCATCTTGAGATATAGCTCAGCTCCTTGGACCACAGCTTAACATTAGGTTCTGTGTGCTGTCCCTAAGGAAACCATTCCCTATTGAACCAGAACAGAGCAGAAGGTTTCTCTTTGATGGTGCTGATATCTTTAACAAACATAGCTGTTTTCTTAGCTCCCACCTGAATGCTCTTCTGTCATGAAATTTCCTCTGCCAAACAAACTAGTCTATCCTTTTAAAGCCTAGCTTCATTTAGTTTCTTAGGGCATGGGGAGAATAAAGCCATATTCTTGGTCAAAATGTCACACAAATGGACACATTCTCACTTTCTGTCTGAATTTCTGCCTCCCAAGCTTCCACAGGAATGGTCCATTAGGCTCTGCTCCCAGCATTTAATGATTGTTTCAATCCAAAGTTCCAAACTCTTTCATTCCTCCCACAAAATGTTACAAAGGCTTAAAAGCCACATGGTCAAGTTTATCACAGCGGCAACCCCATTTTTGGTTCCAATTTCTGTCTTAGTTTTCTTTCCTGTTGCTGTGAACATAAGAAACTAAAAACAAAAAAAGGGGGGGGGATTAGGTTTGCAATTCCAGGTTATAGTCTGTAATAGAAAATAGGGACAAGAACTTGAAGCAGCCAACCACAGAACACCCACCATAAAGAGCAGAACACAATTAATTAGTGCATAAATGCACCCACAAGTGCTGTGTGAGAGAGAAATTCGTGTTCTCTTTTTCTTAGTTGAGCAGATGGTCTCAGGGATGCTAAATGTGTTAATGAAATAATAGAGTCGTAAATCACATAATCTCTGTCTTTCCCTTTCTTCAATGTAGATTTAGTGTGCACTGAGAAGTCAGGGAAAACAAACTATTTCCCCAAATAGGTAGATTCTTTTAAGTAACTTTCCATTTTCTTTGTTTCAATGCTTCTTTGCTAAGACTGAGTTAGATATTGTCCAACCAAATTTTAATTCCAAATCTGCTGTGAAGTCTGGAAAGCTGCTTTAGTATGCCGTTTAAGAAGTGCCAATCTAGTCACCATAGCCTTTGTGAAGGAAACAGACACCATGGCTTGAAGTTTCCAGATTTCTATTTGGTATCTCAGTAGACACACAGCTGCAAATCAATAGCTACAGACAGCTTAGTTTAACAAGTCTTAACATTTTCTTCAATGAGAGAAAATTCAGCATGTGATGTTGAGACCAGTCAGCACATTTTTTTTTCTATAAAGATCTGCGAAGCTGAAAAGCAGGATCACTTCTGAAATCGGAGAAGCCAGGAAGCACCAATGACTCACATTCCCAAAAGAGTTTACCCCTCTCTTGTCAAAAAAAAGTTTTAGTTAAGAAAAGTTTCAGTTTATTATGACATGTTTGCATGACATGGCTAGTCCTAGTCATTTTCAGATTATATGCATTGGATCTAGGAATGAGTTCTAAGATTCTCTTAGAAACTTTTCCAGGAAAAAAACTGAGGGTCAGGTTATAACACGTGGTGCCATAAGAATATGATAATGGATTTTACTTTCTTTTTAGCCAGCATCTTGCTATACCCCAAGACTTCTCTCAAACTCTTTGTTTTTCTGCCTCCCATGTGATGATGCTACAGACATATGCCACCACACGTGATAACCTTTTGAATGAGTCAAAGTTTTAGGTGGGTCCAGAGTCTTTGATACCACTGTGAAATGTTCTGTAATCTAAGTGGGGTCACTGTGTTTAGGGGGACTTCTGTTTCTTTGTTCTGGTCATGGGTAGGCCAGAGACAAAAGCAGTTGCTATAATGCCTGTCATGAATCAGCCTTTAAGAACTGGAGATATTGTTATATATTTCAGTCACCTGTTTGAGAGGAAAAAACAAAATGTGTTTTAGATATTCCCAAGCCATTGGGATAATTCACCATGTGCAAATAGTGAAAGGCCTTGAGTTCTCACACACCATTGCAGAGCTTGTAGGAGAATACCTATGTGGCTTGGTGAAATTGCACCTTCATTAAGTATGAAAACTTCCCATCAGTCCTCTGTTTAGTGTACAGGAGGAAAATACACGGAAACTTTGAAACATGTTTGGAATCTGAAATTTTAGGCTGAAGAGCTGGAAGGGGTTGATATCAAGACATCAGAACAGATGTCAAATAAAATGCCCTAAGCAAAGGCTCTGGGGTCATCAGCTCTTGGCACATCTACTCTTAGGCAGGACAACACATGGCAATGATTATGCTTACAAGAACAAGCCTCTGTGGTGGACAATGACATCAAGATTGAGTTTTAGGAAAAATGGGATTTAATCATGAATAGAGAGCATAGAAACTGGGTGCAAAAGGAAAGGAAAGGCTAGGATTGAGGGGGAGTTAGGGAAGGTCAACCATGGCTTTGAGGTTCAGACTAGCATTAAGGGTCTAGGTTGCAGCAGAAAACAAGACCTAGCAATTCAGTGTGCTTTAAAGTTCAGAACAAGGAAAATTTTGTATTAAGATCAGTCACAGAGGAAGGGAGACCTAGACAGCATGCTGTGGATTTTACAATAGGAAAGGCACTGGATACTAACGTGACATTTGGACATAGCTCTGATCTTCTGTTCCTGTGCCACATTATCATGTAGAGCTGGTGTCAGGGCCCTAGTGGGTGTGGGTGTGGGTGAGAGTACTGAGGAAGCACATTAGTAGTAGGCTTTGCAGGAAGAGACAGTTTCTGGATACAAAACTGCTAAGCTTTTGACAAAATCCAACACCCCTTTACTACAAAAGTCTTGGAGAGGGATACAGGGCACATAACTGAACATAATAAAGGCACGTTACAGCAAGCACATAGCCACCATCAGCTTAAAGGTAGAGAAACTCAAAACAATTCCACAAACATAAGGAAGAGGACAAGGTTGTCCACTCTCTTCATATCTATTCAATATTGTACTTGAAATCTGAGCTATGCCAATGAGACAACTGAAACAGATAAAGGGAATACAAATAGGAAAGGAAGAAACCAAAGTAATTTTATTTGCAGATGATATGATAGTATATATAAGTAATCCTAAAAATTCTACTTGAAAACTCCTACAGTAGAGACCCTACGTCCCGGCTGGCTGCGGTAGTCTCCGCTCCTCAGGATGGAAGGCAGTCAGAATCAGTGTGTTTTAGAGTCTGTTTATAAGAATGCTAAGAAGTCAAAAGGTGATGACTCACACCTTTAATCCTGGTGCTCAGGAGGCAGAGGCAGATGGATCTCTGCGAATTCAAGGCCAGCCTGGTCTACACAGCAAGTTCCAGGATAGCCAAGGCTACACAGAGAAACCCTGTCTGGAAAAACAAACAAAAACAAACAAACAAACAAAAGAATGCTAAGAGAGTGAAAGAAGCTAATTTTGTAGCTAAATTTTAAGGGTTATTATTTTCTCTTACTTCATGGATCCTCTATGATAATACTAAAGCATACAGCTCAAACCTGAACCACGGTTGCAACTGTTTGAGGCTCGCCTGTTGCCTGGGATGTTATTTTAAGAAAGCAGAAGCAGCATCGTTAGCACACTCCTTATAGACATATACACCTTGGCCCTGGCATTTGGCTTCAGTGTTTCAAAAGTGAAGACAAGATGAAGACTCACTTGCTTCTCTGGGGAGTCCTGGCCATTTTTGTTAAGGCTGTCCTTGTAACAGGTGATGATGGAAAGACCGTTCTTGCTGACAACAAATGCACATGTCCCTGAGTTACTTCCAGGCTCATCTGTTCCACCGAGGATCCTAATGAGGATATTGTGGAGAGAAATATCCGAATTGTTGTCCCTCTGAACAACAGGGAGACTATTTCGGATCCCAATTCTCCACTGAGACTGAAATTTTTGTACCATTTGTCAGACATCTGTAAGAAATGCGATCTTGTGGAAGTGGAGCTGGGTGATCAGATTGTTACTGCCACACAGAGCAATATCTGCAATGAAGACAGTGCAGTTCCAGAGACATGCTACATGCTACATGCATGACAGAAACAAGTGCTATACTACCACGGTCCCACTTATGTATCATGGTCAGACCAAAATGGTGGAATCAGCCTTGACCCCTGATTCTTGCTACCCTGACTAGTTTGGGTCACTGCTCCCTATGCAACTCTGTCATTAGAGGCTCTCCATTTGGACCCAGGAGTTATACTTACTGCCAATGAATTTGAAACCAGGATTTATTATTGGATGGTGTAAGACTAACATTCCCTTTCAATGGTTAGAATATCAGCATTGCTGCCACTATTATATAATTCTTTCTCAATTCTAAGTGTTCAATCCACATGCTTGCCCAAACATGTATTTTTAAGAGTTCATTTGCTAGCGTTTAAAATCATAACCAAGGAGAGAAGCTAAAGTTTCAAGAGTGAAAATCAAGAGGCGTTGTTAAATCCAGCCCCTTTTCTCTCTTACTTTGCTGTGGAGAGCTGGAGCTTTCACATATTCTGTACTGTTCTTTCTCTAATCTTCCACTGTGTAGAGAAAACATACCCATAAACAGGGCAATTGAATAGATCCGCTAGGAGTTATAAAGGACACACTTTGGAACTATTTACTAATATTTATGAAACAAGTTTGCTGACAATGATATGATTTGATGCACAAATGAAACCATATATTTTGATAGAACACTTAGACTTGGCATTAGATTTATTTTTGACAGAAATTTGTCTGAAATTCTTAGGGGAATCTTCTGTGTTACAGCTGAATCAAATGCAATTTGTAATCCAAAATACATATTCTCTAGCAGTTTGAACAATTAAATAGATTCGTAAGCAAAAAAAAAAAACAAAAAAACAAAAAACAAAACAAAACAAAAAAACCAACCAAACAAACAAAAAAAACCTCCTACAGTAACTGGAAACAAAATTAACTCACAAAAATTAGTAGTCTTAATACAAATGACAAACAGACCGAAGAAGAAATCAGGGAAACAACACCCTTCACAATAACCTCAAATAATATAAAATATCTTGGAATAACTCTAATCAAGCAGGTGAAAGACTTGTATGATAAAAACTTCAAGACATTGAGAAAGAAATTGAAAAAGATATCAGAAGATGGAAAGATCTCCTATGCTCATGGATTGGCATGATTAATATAGTAAAAGAGGCCATCCTACCAAAGTATTGATTCAATGTAATCCCCATGCAAAATTCCAACGCAGTTCTTCACAGATCTTTAAAGGACAATTTACATTTCATATAGAAATAGGAAAAACCCAGGATAATTAAAACAATTCCAAATTTAAAAAAATTTTAAAAATTTTAAAAAAATGATGGAGGAATCACCATCCCTGATTTCATGTTGTACTACAGAGCTATAGTTATAAAAGCAGCATGGTACTGGCCCCCAAACAAACACTCAATCAATGAAATTGAAGACTCAGACATAAATCCACATACCTATGGAACCTGATTTTTGATATAGAAGCAGGACATATATACGGGGAACAAAAAGAGAGTATCTTCAACAAATGGTGGTGGTCAAACTGGATGGCTCCATGTAGAAACATCCTAATAGATCCATACTAACTACTCTGTACAAAACTCAACTTCAAATAGTTCAAAGACCTCAACCTAAAACCAAGTACACTGAAGCTGATGGAAGAGAAATAGCTTTGAATTAATTTTCACAAAAAAGGCTTTCTGAACAGAACAACATTAGCACACTAACATCAACAATTAGTAAATGAGTCCTCAGAAAACTTCAAAGCTTCTGCACGGCAAAGGGCACTATCATTTAGACAAAGTGGCAGCATAAAGAATGGAAATAATTTTTTTTTTTTACTAACTAGACATCAGACAAGGACTAACATCCAAAGTATATAAAGAACTCAAGAAAGTAGATATCAAGAAAACAACCCAATAAAAATTAGGTATCACCTGAGCATGGTGGTGCATGTGTGGGGATTGTAAGGCTCTCTCTCTCTCAGCCTAAGCCTAGGAACATGACCCAGACAATCTTGGGAACGTGACCCAGAAAAATTGAAGGCCAGTTTCAGTTTCTGAGATCAAAGTGGCCAACTAAGATAAATAATTTCAACTAAGGTAAACAATTATCAGAAAAATACCATCTGGAAATTCCCCAACACCCCTCTTTGCCAAGAATAGCCCCCGAGACCAATGACCCTTGCAATAGCCAATAACATTTAGACAAGCACCCCTAGCGACCACCATAGCCAATCCTAACACATGCCTTTAATCTCAGTACTAGGGAGCAGAGGCAGGAGGATTGCTCTGAGTTTGAGGCCAGGACAGCCAAGGCTACACAGAAGCCAAAAATAAAAGTATCAATATGAACAAAATTCTCGAAAGAGAACTGAAATGGCTGAGAAACACTTTAAGAAATGTTCAATGTCCTTAGCCATGAGGAAATAAAAATCAAAACTACTTTGAGATTTCATCTCATACCAGTTGGAATGGCTAAGATCTATACAAGTGACAGTTCATGCTGCCAAGGATGTGGAGTAAGGGGAAGACTCATCTATTGACAGTGGGAGTGTAAACTTGCACAGCTCTTACGGAAATCAGTGTGTGGTTCCTCAGGAAGATGGGAATTGATCTACTCAAGATCCTGCTCTTGGGCATATACTCAAAGAATACATCATCCTACCACGGAGACACTTGCTCAACAATGTTCATTAATACTCTATTCATAATAGCCAGAAATTAGAAACAACCTAGAAGAATGGATAAAGAAAATGTGTTACATTTATACAATGAAATATCACTCAGTCATTAAAAACCATGGAATCTGCAGGTAAATGGATAGAACCAGAAAAAAATCACCCAAAGTAAGTTATAACAGACCCAGAAAGAGAAATATGTTGGTATTAATTAAGCCAATGCTGAAGAACCACAGAGGTTAGATATAGAGTAAGGGACTAGGACGTACAGATAGGTTCCCATTAGGAAAGGCAAATAGCAAAGTTATGGATAGGTGTGCTTCAATGGGAGGAGGATGGAAGAAGGGGAAAGAGACTAGAGATGGAAGACAGGGCTACTAGGTATGGAAACCTAATATAACAGAAGTTTTAAAAAAATATACATATATAAAGGTGATCTAACTGAAATCATTAAATAATGAGAGAGTCAGAATCCCAACTGGCTATCCCTTATCACTAAATGAAGCTTCCATTCCAGGATTGGGTCACATCTAATTGAATTGTTGGCTAAAGGGGTCCCATGATATCCCCAAACAAGTCAGGATATTACCAAGACTATATAATTTGGTCTTCACAGACTTAAGGCAAGTCCCCACCAATTGCTGCAGACAACAGTTGCACAACTTTTTTGAACAAGGATAAGTCAAACAGGTGCTTACATAGAGTCTTCATCCCTACATTATAGCATCTTTGGTACGGAAAGGTGTTTGCATTCTACTGAAAGAGAAATGTAAACACCAGCCTATCAACAACCCCTTGAACAATGGTGTCCTACCTGAAAGATATGCTGGGGCAAAAGTGACACAAGGCTTGTAGGAGTGACCAATCAATATCTGATTTGATCTAAAGCCTACTCCACAAGACGGAACCCATACTGGATACTGCTTGGGTGACCAAGAACCTGAAACTAGATAGGCCAGGATCCTGGGGCAAAATCACACACTACTTATTAGGAAAAAAAAAAAAAACAAAAAACAAAAACAAAAATAAAAACAAAAACAAAACAAAAAAAAGACCCTTACTGGCATTCTGATACACTTATAGATTGCACAGCTATCATTAGGGAAACTTCCTCCTACAACAAATGGGAACAAATACAGAGACCCACAGCCAGACTTTATGCAGAGGATGAGAGACCTTGGACCACTCAGCCATAAAAGAGATGTCTCCATAAAATTCCTCCCCTCAAGGCTCAGGGAACACTAAGAAGGAGAAGGCATAGAGTGTCAGATCCAGAGGATATGAAAACAAGGCCCTTTAAATCACCATGAACAAGCTCATATGTACTCACAAAGACTGAATAAGTGTGTACAGGACATGCGTGGGGCTGCACTTATATGTTTTGGCTTCCATATTAACATTTTTTAATGGGATTCCCAAGTGAGAAAACATGTAGGCTTCTGCTTCTTTGGCCTGGTCTTGAGATCTTTTCCTTCTGATTGCTTGTTTTATCTGTTTCTAATGTGTTAATTTTTGTTTTATCTTATATTGTAGAGTAATTTTAATTCAGCAACATGGCTGCTCTGGGAAAGGATCATATGCAAAGACCTTCTAGAAAGGAAGCAGCCATGTTTGAAAGTGGCATCCAGTTGAAGGAAGACAAAGTGATGAATCAGAAAAAGATGTGACAGAATGAGTCAGAGATAGAATATGTCCAACTCCCATAAGAGCAGGACAGGAAAGAAGCTACTGAAGAACAGCAAGGGAGAGAGAAGGGAATTTTTTTTTCCATTTCAGAGATCATCTTTATCACTCTACTGCCTCAGACTTCTCAATAGGAAACAAAACAAAACAAAACAAAAAAGGGAATTTTTTTTTTTTTTTAACTAAGAGTTTTTACTGGGATGCTTTTACAGAGAGAGAGGTTGCAGAGAAAACAAGCTAAAAACAGGTGAGGAAAAAAACAAGCCAGAGAATGAATGTGAGCTGACATGTGGGGGTTTTGAACTTGGGACCTCAGCAGGAGTAGTAAGTGCTTTTAATCATTGATCCATCTTTCCTGAACCAAGCTCATTGCTTTTAAAGTTACTTCTCCATCTGTGGCCTAAAGCTTGAGCTGAAGACTCCTTCATTTTGAAATTCACCATGTTTCTCAAATATCACGTTGCCCAAGTATTGAAAGGAAAAGTATTGAGAAAGACCAAATTCTCAGGCCAAGTTCTTAGCACACAAGAGATTTATTTGCCGCAGAAGGACAGAGGGCAGAGATAAGGGACAAAGACAGGAGATAGAGGAAGAGGAAGAGGAAGAGGAAGAGGAAGAGGAAGAGGAAGAGGGGGGAAGGAACGAATGAGAGGGGAAAGGAAAAGGAAAAGAGTAAGCAGTGTTTGTCATGGGCGACAAAAAACTGCTACAGGATAAAGAAGAGACAGACATTGATTGCACTTAGGGAAACGGGAACTCTGTGTTAGGATGAGTTTTTTTTTAAATTTTAACTGGGCATGTTAATTAGGTGAGCCAAAGGGGGCTTTTGATTGCTGGGCTTCACTACTTTGATAGCTGGACTTTGGTAGTCAGCCTCAGGAGGAAAGTTTGGCCAAATGAGGGAATAGAACTTGCAGGCTACCTTCAGAAATGCATTTTTTTTTTTTTTTTAGCAAGGCAGAGGGAACTGGGGAGAAGGGCAAGGCCTGACAGAGCCATGCTAAACCATACTCAAGCTGGCAAGAGTCCCCTCATTCCCATCTTTTTGTTTTATTATTTGGGTCAGTGGGTTTGGGGTAAGTGGACACTGTTCTCTCTGGATGCTTCCTGCTGACATTGGGGGTGTTGTTCTTAGGGGACCCAAGGATCTAGAGTAGTACTTGGTAAATATGTGACTTTGAAAAGTGTTTGTTGATGTAATGATCCTTATTAATGTTTGGAGATTTTTCAAAATGTATCTTCCCTCTTATATTCATTCTAGAACCACCATTTTATTACACAGTCTATTATTAAAGACTCATTTTCATCCTGTTATTTTCATTGGTCTTTTCTAAACACTTCTGCTGTTTTGTTAGCTTGGATTCCATTTTTTTCTTCTCCTTTTCTCCCACTCAGCTCTTCTCACCTATAGTGATATTCTTGTGCATCCCAGCCTATCATCTGGCTTCCTACTCCTTGTATTAACTGGCTTGTTACCTCCCCCACACCAGCAATTTAATCGGTAATCACTCACAAGCCTGGCTAATCTCAGAGCCATCTGCCATGTGTTGCTGTGACCTGTGCACGGAAGGAAACCAGCTCACAGGGGCCAGGGTTGTGGCTGCACTTTGGAAGGAACAGAGGAGCCCACGCTAGGGTACCCTTCAACACAGACATCAAGAGGTTGAGCTGCTCCTGTGAATAGGCGGAGCCAGTCCCTGCTCACCATGAACCTGTGTTGGCAGCTCCAAGTAGAAATGAGCATAAACCAGTGTCGATTACAAGGTCTCTTTACACTGACCAGTCCTCAGGGCTGAGGGTACAGGGAAAGCTAAATGCCCCCTCCCCTGGCCCCAAGATCTCTGTTGTGCACGGGAGACATAGCTCTTTGTCTGTGGCTGGGTGATAGAATCCCTCTCTGAACAAGCTTATTGTTGGCAGCCAGTCTGTGTCTACTCAGGCAGGAACTGGCACATCTTTCCTTCCTCTGTTTCTCTGCCTTTATGAGTATCCCACGCTCTGTTACAAATGCATTGTTATGTGCTATGGTACATTTTTAAAAAGCCGTAGCACTATCTGTGACGCATACAGATTTATTTAATGAAAAATACTTTATTTTGTACATTAAAATAATATAAGCATAGATACAATTATTATGGTGTCTTGAAGGAAATATTAAGAATTGAAGTTCAAGCTTTGATTAAACTTCAGTGGAAGATTATATAATCACTTCCTTCTTTCACTAGACTTCTTAGAAGGAAAGACTTGAGAAGGCTAAGGAAATAAACGACCACCAGAGGGCACTGTACTTATGATAGAAGCTGTTCACTGGTGATAATTGTAGGAGTGGAGAATACTGGCACATAGGATTTAAACCAGAATTCAGGATTTTCCATTTAATGATAAAGTTAAAATATCGTGTGTGTGTGTGTGTGTGTGTGTGTGTGTGTGTGTGTGTGTGTGTG
>OU015743.1:74116262-74214095 GCA_907169655.1 Acomys percivali | reverse complement strand
ATCTATCTATCTATCTATCTATCTATCTATCTATCTATCTATCTATCCATCTATCACCTGTAATCTATCTAATGCATATGGGTGTTTTGCCTGCATGTATTTCTGTTCATCATGTGCATGCCTGGTGCCCATGGAGGCCAAAAGTGGTGTCAGATCCTCTGAGACTGGAGTTATTGACAGTTGTGGGCCACCATGTGGACACTGGGAATTGAACCCATGTCCTCTGGAAGAGTAGTCAGTTCTCTTAACCAGGGAACAATCTCTCCAGCCAATGAATCCATCATATGGTGTGGGACTTAATTATACATGGTTGTGAGACATCATGTGGTGCTGGGAATCAAACCCTGGTTATCTGCAAGAGAAGCCAGTGTCACGTAATCTCTCCAGTCCCCCTCAACTGTGATTTTTAGGGTCTTTTCTATATAAATGATTACTCCATTCTTTACGTTGTTGATACACACAACACTGTTAGTCATTCTTGACTGTTTTCTCTCATTCCCCACAGATTAGTCATAAGCAGTCTGTATGTCAGTTACCCATTAATGTTCTGGGCTTTGCAGTCAACATGCTCAGAATGTTTCTGCCATTTCTACAGCCCATGGTCTTGGTTTCAGTTACCCTGAATTCCTGCTTGGCTTATTACAGTACCATCCTTATTGTTTCAAATTTGATTGGACTTTTAGCGATACAATCTAGTTGACTATTCTGATTTCCTCTCAAAAGACCCTTAGGATTTCTTGCAAGGCATTTAATGTCAATGTGCCAGAGATGAGATCACCTGAATAGGGAACCTAAACTAAAACACCAGTCCCGATTGCATTGATTGATGTTGGAAGACACACCATGATTGTGGACAACACTGTCTGGTATCAGCCCAGGTAAAGGGGTGTGTGAGAAGCAAAGTCACTTCCCTTTGGCTCACTTGGCCTTCTTTGCTGTGGCTGAGTTAATTTGTCCTGTTGCTGCTACTGATTTCTTTGCTGCTATGAGAACTGAGCACTCATTGTGGACTAGGGATCATTGGATCTCCTGGAATCTTCTGGGACTCTAGCACTGGATTAAAACTAAAGAGGAACCCTGTCTTGAAGACTGAGCAACTACCTCCATTGTGAGACAGCCATTGTGGGGATTGAGGCACCCAGCCCCAAGCACCAAGTAGCTATCAGGCTCCTAGCTCTCAGCTGTGATTCTGCTATTATTACTATTTAAATAAGACTTAATAAATTCATAAATACCAATAAAATTAGAAATCAACTCCATGATTTTATTTGAAAATGTATTAAGTTTCTTGCATATAGTTTCATTGGACAGTCTTTTTCTTTCAGCACCATTATGCATTTCTGCCCTCATATTGAGCATTCTTTTGTATCTGACAATTGCTCTACTGGCTGACCTTAATACTCTTTGTGTTTGCATTACTACAGTTTGGGTAGAGTGGATCCTGGAGTGGATTTCTGTTAGTTTGTCCTACTTGAATTCATTAAAATTCTTGAATTTTTGGATTCATGTCTTCCATTAGATTTGGGAAAATTTCAACCATTTTTCTTTAAATATAGCCTCTTCCCTCTTTCTTATCCTTCTGAAATTCCCATAATGAATATGTTACAATTTGATAGTACTCTATAGTTCCTTAAGTCATAGTCACATTTCTTTTTTTCAAATCCTTTAAGCTCAAGGATTTTCATCATTGCCTTTTCAAGCTCTGCTCACTCATATTTTTAAAAATTTCTTTTCTTTTCTTTTCTTTTTTTCTTTTCTTTTCCTTTCTTTCTTTCTTTCTTTCTTTTTTTTTTTGCATCTGTATGGTGAATTGTTATTCTAATTCCTATATGTTTTCTGTCTGGAGTTTCTTTTTAGACTTCTTAGCTGAACTAATATTCGTATTTTGTTCATACATAATTTTATTATCTTTACCTATATCTGCCTTTATTTATTTGCTCACCTTTAAGATTGTTATTCTTAAAGTATTTGTCTTCTCTGTGTGCTATGTGAGAATATTCTGGTAATTTTTGTTGTTGTTCTTACTTTCATTTATAGTACTTTTCCTTTGTGTGTTGTTGTTGCTGCTGATAGTGTGTGTGTGTGTGTGTGTGTGTGTGTGTGTGTGTGTGTGTGTTTTAAGTAGTGTGCTTGAACCTTATAACATGATAACTCTAGATATCAGATTCTCTTTCTTACTCACTGTTTGATGTTCTTTAGCTTTTTATTTGTAATATATCTCTTTCCCAGACTACAAAAAAAAGCCTAACATTGCATGTTTTCTGAACCCATGTCTTTTTTCATCTATGATGACTTCTAGCTTTCCCTGTACACATAGTTTTTTTTCACTCTCCTCGTCTTTAAATGCCTGTCTTTCTTTTTCTCCTCCATTAGTTAATTAATTTATTCATTCACTTTATAACCTGATCGAAGCCCTCTCCTCCTCTCCTCCCATTCTCTCCCCATACCCTTCTCCTCATTTTCCTCTCCCCTTCTCCTCAGAGAACAAGAGGTCCCCCTTGGGTACTAACCCTCCCTAACATATTAAGTCATTGCACGACTTGGCACATCCTCTCTTACTGAGGCCACACAAGGCAGCCCAGTTAGGGGAATGGCATCCAAAGCCAGGTTTCAGAGTCAGAGAGGGCCTCTGCTTCTGTTGTTGGGGGATCCACATGATGGCCAAGCTGAAAATCTGCTACATATGTGTAGAGGGCCTACGATCATTTAATGCACGCTTTTTGCTTGGTGGTTCAGTCTCTGTGAGCTCCCATAGGCCCAGGTTAGTTGACTCTGTAGGTCTTCTTGTGGGGTCCTTGACCCCACTGGCTCCCGTAATTGTTCCCCCAACTCTTCCATGTGACTCCCTGAGCTCTGTCTAATGTTTGGCTGTGGGTCTCTGCATCTGATTCCATCGGCTGCTGTGTGGAGCCTCTCAGAGGACAGTTATGCTGGGCTCCTGTCTGCAAGCATAGCAAAGTAACATTAATAGTGTGAGGGATTGGTTTTCTCCCATGGGATGGGTCTCAAGTAGGGCCCCATCTTTCCTTGGCCATTTCCTTAATTTTTACTCCAGTTTTGTCCCTGCACATCTTGTAGGCAGCAAAAAAATTGGGTCAAGGTTCTGTGGGTGGGTTGGTCTTCTTATCCCTCTACTGGAAGTTGCGCCTGGCTATAGGAGGCAGCTACTTCAGGCTCTACATCCCGCCCTTTGGAAGACAGCTTCACTGCAGAAATTCCAATGCCTAACTGCACTGAACCCTCCCACATCCAGTGAATATGAAATGCAGGGACAGACCATCTGTAGATGCTCATATATGTGTAGGTAGCCACACTGTTGTTCAGCTGATGGAAACAGTAAGGAGCAGCATGTGTAGATGGGGCTGGACCTGCAAGAGTGCTAGTTTGGCCTAGGTCCACTAGCATAGAATAAACCTTAACTCTCCACGTTTTGGTCTCTGCTTGGCCCTTTGTTGGCCAGTTTTCTATAACACAGTACACATTCACAAAAATATTTCTGCTTCCACATGTGGTCAGAGACGATTTCCTTTAATAGTTATTTACTGGAGGAACTGAAATGTTCCTGGAAATTCAAGATAAGTATGTTTCTGGTGTCTAATGAGAGTGTAGACTGAGGAGTCATTCATGATAGGACAGTACAGAAGGCTCTGGAGAATTGATTTATGAAGAGAGCCTGTGGAACCCACTCTGCTCACCAGAAAATGCCAATGTCGTGTGGAAAGGTAAGAAGTCAAGAAAAGGTTCTAAGACAAACCAGGGCTGAAGACAGAAAGAAATGTGTGGTAAAAAAATTAATCATGATGTTTGGATAAGGAGCCAGTCTTTTGCGTGACAAGATTTTTTTTTTCCCCCTGGGGAGAGGCAACACACATTTCTGTTTACCCAAGATAGGAACCCCATGACAAAGTTCAGATATTACTAAAGTCCAATTTGGTGAGCCAATGAGTTTTATTAGGGTTACTTACAAGAATATGGGTAAAGAGCTACAGGAGCAGAAATGACACAAAGACAGCTGCATGATCAAAGCCCATGCCAACATGGGTGACATCTTACACAAGCTGAGAACTCGAAGCACATTGCACAGCCTGCAGCCAGCTCAGCAGATTGGAGAATGTCCTTTCCATGTGACTCAAGTTGGTCTAAATCTGTTCCAGGCAGCTCAGCTGGTTTAGGCGTCTTCCCCGAAACTGGTCTACTCAGTTTTCTTTTCATCTTGGCTCATCTCAGAATCTTCTTTGCATCTTGACTTGTTTGAGAGAGACTCTCAGGTGTCCTTTTCTGGGAGGGAGGGGTCTAGTGAATCTGGTATGTTTCAGGGACTTCTTGAAGCTCCTTTGAGTTGTTTACCTTCTGTTTTAAGGGGCTTCCCCGGGAGATGCAAAGTTTCAGGCTTAGAGGAAATTGCTACACAACACAGGCAAAGTAAAGGAGAGATTGTGCAGAGTCTGGGGATAAGGCTTAGAGGTAGGGTACTTGTATGAGGCTCTGGTTTCAATCCTCAATGCAGAAAAATACGGGAATGAAAATAAGGAAGAAAAGAGAACTTAAGCAAAATTTGGAGCACACTGAAAAGGAAAAGTGATCAAAACTATGGCATAAGATACATGGGTTAAAAAACAAAACAAAACAAAACAAAACAAAAGAAACAAAATAGATACATGGGTTGACACAAAATCAGAATAGTAAACTTGAGTCTGATCACAGTTTGTATGCCCTACTAGAGTAGAGGGACAGTTTATTCCAGGCTATGAGGAACAGGGGGTATGTTTTAGAAGAAGGCTGATACGGAAAAATGATTATTTTATTGTTAAGCATCTATTATGATGATGAGTTCTGCTGACTTGAATTCAGTCAGCTCTCCTATCCATAGGTTTTTCATTTGTGGATTTAGCAAATGAAAAACACTCAAGCTTTCATCTGCACTAAACATATTTAGACATTTTCTTGTCTTTATCCCTTAAACAACATGGTACAAGGACTTGACAAATAGCATTACACCGCATTAGACAGTGTTTGTACAACAGTGATGACTTGACAAGTATGACAGTATGCTTGTGGGTTAATATAAAACATTACACCATTTCCCATAAGAGACTTGAGATCCTGCAGAACTTAGTGTCTGAAGGGGTCAGGGGTCCTGAAATCAACTCCTCATGCATAGAGAGGGACAACTGCATACATTCTTTATTTGACCCCCCCCTTCGAGCTTATAAAGTACGCGTTGCTGCATGTGTTATATAACAAGGGGAGTAGGACATAGAGGAATTAAGTGACCAGACCAAGGTTACAAAACTAAACTGAGGAGGAAGCAGTTCAACCGAAGTTTGATCAACTTCAAAGAGTGAATAAGCACTGCCACCTTGTTCCTCATGACTGGACTATAATGTCATCAGGAACCAGACAAGATTTATGAATTCAGAGGTGACAAATAGGCAGTCTCATGACTGTTGAAGGTGTTAGAGGGATGACGCTTAATGTGAATTCTTGCATAGAGGCTTCTGGAGTTCTCTAGACTCATTAATCAAATTATGGTCCAGGATCAGCGGCATGACAAAGTACCAGCTTAGCAGAAATCACAGTCTTTGACACACTGTGATGTCTGAGAGAGCACAGAGGGATGGGCTGAGCACCAGGTATACTTGGTCTCCATTCTCAACTGAATTTATGGGAGTGGAGTGTGTACTACAGGAGACACTTAGAAAAGGACAGCTTAGGCTGGAGAGATGGCTCAGCCATTAACGGCTAGGCTCATAACCAAAAATATAAGAAAAGGACAGCTTGCTTTCTGCAGCCATATAATTAGGAAGTTTTACTTTTCTTAAGAGGCCCCTACATAATCCTTTGGCACTTGGCGTTCTTTCAGTGTTGAAATACAACAGATACATATCAGCCACAAACTGTAGGATCCATGATAAAACTAGAAATGTTACTTCTGCAGGCCATATCTAACCTGAATTCTTTAACTGCACTTTGAGTTGGAGCTGATAATGATGCCACCATGAAAACACAGATTTCTTTCTTTCTTTTTATTAATTTATTCTTGTTATATCTCAATGGTTATCCCATCCCTTGTATCTTCCCATTCTTCCCTTCCTCCCATTTCCCCTTATTCCCCTCCCCTATGACTGTTCCTGAGGGGGACTTCCTCCCTTTTCATATGCTCATAGGTTATCAAGTCTCTTCTTGGTAGCCTGCTATCCTTCCTCTGAGTGCTACCAGGCCTCCCCCTCCAGGGGACATGGAAAACACAGATTTCTTGTTGGTTCATGAATTATGGCTACATGGACAGTGATAACTATAGTTAGTTTATAACAAGTTAAACACTGCTGCTCCTCTTGTCTACATTTCTCTGTTTTCCACTCCTTCTCTCCCTTTTCAATAGGTGGCTTGTGACAAAGTCAATATGAATAGGTGAAGCACACCATGATGTGCTTGGAGACAAGCATCTGGACCACATGCTTAACCTGGTTCTTTCCTCCCAGGGAACTTTCTTATTCAGTGCACAGGTAGGAAGCCCAGTGGGAGACTCGATTAGGCGAGGCTTCTTTTAGTCATTTAGTCTTTAGAAGGGTTGGGAGTATTATACGAGACTTCATGGGTAACATATTCTAACTTCTTTCTGATTAGCAGCAGCAGAGGAGTGCAGAAGCAGTGACCTTGCTATGGCATGCTTTGCTGAGTAGCCACATCGTTTACACTTGCAGCCATATGCGTTATCATTCCACCTGCTGTGGTCATAGTAAAGACTATATAAGTCGTATGAAAAAGTTTTATGTCTTTTTCTTTTCACTATCATGAGTAAATAGCATCTCACAATCATTTATCAAAGAATGACTCATCAGTTGGGACTGGGCTCCACAACTCTGCATTTTGATTGGTTGTAGTTTTCTGTAATGGTCTTCATCTGCTGGAAAATTTCCTTGATGAGGGGTGAGAACTACACTTACTTGCACATGTAGGGATGCATATTTAAAATGTAGTTAGGTATCATCTTGGCTTAGTAAATTGATGGTTGTATGTTAAACTCTAAGACATGTGGCTTCCCTAGCTGTGGATAGTTGGCTAGGTTTCCAGTACTAGGTATGATTTCCCTGTTATTAACTGGGCTTTAAGTCCAGTTAGAGAGCTGTAAGATCCAGAGAAACAGGAGGTTTTCTGTGAGATTATGTCTTCTAGAAATGTCAGAGAAGCTACACCTATGGTGTGTCACCAACATGGCTGTCCAAACATGAATTGAACAAGAACTACCACAATAGATATGCTTACCCAGAAGGGAGAGAGTGCACAGGGCCTTAACCATATGCAAAAACTAAAAGCTACAATAAAGAAATGTTGAAAGTTGGAGCAATAGTTCTCCCCAGGGAATAGCACACTGGCTGATTGTACAATAGCAAATTGTCATCCATGAAAACATACACTTACCAGTAGCATTATGCAGCCTGAACAGGTTGTATTTATATGCTTAGGAACACACACATACACCAATTAAAGAAAAAGAGGCCATGAATTTGAAAGAGACCAAAGTGGAATAGACGGGAGGGGTTGGAGGGAGGAGAGGGAAGGGGGAAAGGTTATAATTATTATTATTTTTTAAACAAGAAGGAAAATTAATTGGACTATTATAATATGTAACTCAAAGTTCCATGATCTGGTAACACCAAGGAGGAATGGGGGTCTTTCCGGGTTGCCCATATTTCACTGCATTTTTTTAGCCTATGGTAAGTTACCCTCTTGTGTGCAGGGGATCTGCTGTGTTTTCAGGGCTGTCAGGGGCCAGATTCAGCAGGAAACACTGCTTGGTTTAATTTCATAGAGTCATTTCAGGTGCCAGTATAAGCTCTCAGCTGCACTTTTCACTGTGGTTGATTATCTTTGTGGCTTTTCTATGTCGGTTCTTAAGCCTTTCCTACTTTCTTTCTTTCTTTGTTCTTCTCTCATACAACATATCCCTGGCCACAGAAATTTTGAAAAGCCAAACAGATAAAAAGAACAACCTCCCACTCCAAAAGAAAGATTCAATGACAGACCATTTTTTTGAGCAGCATAAGTTTTTTTTTTTAAAACATAAGTAAATGAGGCAATTAGAAGAGAGATATTTGAAGTACTTTCTGCAAAAAATGATGCCTGTAGGAGAGACAATCTAAGCAAGACTCTTAACAAGGAGACTTCAGACTCTCAGCATGCTAGGAGCCACTTTGTTTCCTGGCTGTGGCAGCCTGGAGGTGAGCTCCTTCTGGTGATTAACATCACCTTGGATTAAACTAATTGGCTGTACCCAATCCCCGAGTGCACATGCTAATGATAAATACAGAGACATCTGTTTCTTTACATGAAACGAGCTGGTTGCCTATCCAGTGACGTTTACATGATCCACTCAAATGACTCAGTTCTTTCTTCATAAAGAAGGGTTCAAGTTCTGGTAAGTAGAAAGCTATGTAAAATATTTCTTCTAAATTTATGCTTTGTTCATTTTATTTTGTGTTTTTTCCCCTTTCATAGTTAGATTGCAAGCCACTGTTTTATTGTTAACCAGTAGAATAAATAAATGTTACTCATTATTTGTTACTCAGATCTGACAGCAATCTCTGAGTATGCTGATATTGAAGTAAGAGAAAGCTTTAGTGTCAGGAAATTGTGATTCCAGTTTGGATAGATATGAGGAAGTTTTATTGTATTTTTGCTTATAATAGCATTACCTATTTAACATAGAAAGCTTCAACGTGTTAATGAAAAAAATCTGTTTATCATTCAAGTGCTATGACTACCGCAGTAAGCACTGTATCTTTTCTCTGGGTTTCTCTTCCCTCCTGCCCAATAGGAAATTTGGGATGAAAGGAACTTTGCTACAATATTATCTGTGAATTGCCCTGACAATAGCCTTCTGCTTTTTACCAGTTTTCTACATCATCCTTCCTCAAGTGCCTGAATTCTTACCATGTGGGAGAAAATTAAATTGAAAGTATAATTAGTGAAATGACATATGCATCTTTTAGATCCATCATTTAGTTTTCCATACGGGTTGGGGGGACCAGATGTGCCACATTGACAGAGGCAACTGCTCAGGTCTGAGCAGCACAGGGTTAAATGTACTGCTGCCTGAGGCCAATCACAGGCCAGTCAAGCATAACCACAGTGAAACCTGGTGAACCAGACGGAATTACATTTTCGTCCTTAATCTTACAAAGGATTCATAATTGCTCCATTGTCTAGCTTTTGGCATCAAAAGTGTTCTGAACAGAGGAGAGACGATATTGGCAGCATGCTATCCCATCACTAGCAGCCAGTTTTAGTGTAAATTGGGCTGGGGGGGGGGGCAAATAAATTCTTAGTCAGCTCCCTTGTTCCAGGGAGTCAGTGGGGAGGAAAGAAGCATGTCTCAAGATTCCAGTTTCTTTTTTTCTTTTTCTGATTAGTTCTCTTCTTTATTAAGACAAATGCTTCAGTATTTCCAGATGAACATTTTCCCCTGAAATAATACTTTATAAAATTACTTTTGGTGAAAATCTACATTTTTGGATCTTTCCATAAAAAAGAGAAGGGGCTGGAGAGATGGCTTAGTTCTTAAGATTCCGGTTTCCTCATTACCTCTGTCTCCACTTATTCCTCAGTGCAAGCTGAACGGATTACTTGGTTTGTTTTCTTGGTAAGTCCACACTTTGTTCCAATCTCAGAGGGCATGTTTGAAAATGCTTGGAGGAAAACTTTCCTATCCAAACTTTCATTAGTTTTATAAACTAAAATAGAAGCACAGTTGTCAAATGGCACACTTTGCCGTCAAAGACTTAGTGTTCACGTAGCTGGTCTTACTCCTGTGTGGCGGCCACATGATGCTCCAGCTTCCCTTTCCTCCTGAGGGCACTGGACCCCTACTCTGCATCTGGCATTTACACTTTTTGTAGATTTCCTCTGGAAAGTGTTACCTTTCATTTACTGCTTTCAATTTGGACTAGACATCTCTTCATGAGTATTTCCTTGACACTCACACACATCATCAGGTCACTCCTGAATTACACCACTAATGTTCATGGATTCTCAGAGAGGTGCATGATTAAAAGGGCAAGGTCTGACCCACTTCCTTGGAAAAGAATTTGGTTTGTAACCACTTGCCCAGCGATTGTATTCTGTACTGAAATGGGGACAGAACCTTTTATTTAATGCTGGATCTTCCTTATGCTGTGTTGTACACACAGGGCCTACATCACCATGGGCTCCTAAGCCTGACTTCCATGAGTGCAAAACCACACAACTACCTAAAATTTCCACCAGTGGCTTATTCCACTGCTGTGTGCCTGACATCTTCCAGAGCACGGTAATCTTCAGCTTGCCCATTATGGATTAGGGACAAACCAGAACTGGCCGTAATGGAATAAGAAAAAGGTTGGGGTAGGGTATTAGCTCTTTCTCTATTGGGCTTTGTCTTATATTTTCTCCCTTATTGGTCCAGGTATAAACTTTTCTGCATAGTTTGTTAGCCCCCAAAGCAAAGAAATGTAAAGCTTTTCCAAAACCTTCACCATGTACAAATATGTTTCCCAAATGACCACCAAGTTAACAGGGTTTCAAACAGCAAGATGCAGAAGACTAGTAACATTACAATCTTTGCAATGCCCTTACAAAGAGATGCATTTAATTTTTCCAAAAAAAGGTAGAGATTTGTCTCAACTATCTATTTATGAATCTTCAAATAAACATACACATGAACCAACTAAAAATAATTGGAGATAAAGGGCTCTGAAATTTTTTATTTAAATAGTGAAGGATGTTTAAAAGTGGACATAGAGTAATTGCACATATTTATAAGAGATAGTGTGACATCCCAAGCCAACATGATACACAATGACCAGACCAAGGTGAATGGTGTAACTGGTTCCTCAGGCATTTACCCTTTCTTTTTAAATTTGTTTTAGTTTATTTATACATTTTACATTTCTATCACAGCATCCTTCCTCCTCTCCTCCCAGCCCTGCCCTCCCACCTTCTTCCATATCCTCCCCCCTCAGAAAAAGGGAGCTTCCCTGCCCTAACTTGCCCTGGCACATTAAGTTGCACCAGCACTAAGTGATTCCTCTTCCACTGAGTCCCAACAAGGCAGCTCAGTTAGGGAAAGTGATGAAAAAGCAGGCAACAACAGAGTCCATGTCAGAGACAGCTGCTGTCCTAATTGCTAGGGGACCCCCATGAAGACCAAGCTGTCCATCAGCTACATATTTGTAAGGGACCAACGTCCAGTCCACTCTTTGGTTGGTGGTTCAGTCTCTGTGAGCCCACATGGTCCTTGGTTACCTGACTCTGTTGGACTTTTTGTGGGGTTCTTGTTCCCTTAGCATCTCTCTACACTTCCCCTAACTCTTCCACAGGACTCCAGAACTCACCTAATGTTTGGCTGTGGGTCTCGGCATTTGTTTTGATCTGATGCTGGGTGGAGTCTCTCAGAGGACATTTATGCTAATCTCTTGTCTGCAAGCATAGCAGAGTATCATTAATAGCGTCAGTGGTTGTCTCTCTCTCATGGGGGTGGGGGTGGGGAGGGTGGGGGGTGGGGGGGTGGGCCTCCAGGTGGGCCAGTCATTGTTTGGCCCTTCCCTCAATCTCTGCTCCATCTTTATCCCTGCATATCTTATAGGTAGGGCCAATTTTGCATGGAAAGTTTTGTGGGCATGTCAGTGTCCTACTCCCTCCACTGGAATTCCTGCCTGGGTACAGGAGGTGGCCATTTCGCTCTCCATATTCCCTGCTGCTGAGTCTCAGCTACATCACCCCCACATTCTCCCAGGAGCCTACCCTGTCATGGGTCTCCAGCTTGTTCCAAAGATGCCACCCCATTGGTTTTCCTTCTCTCTCCCAGCCCACTCACCTCTCACCCCCACGGTCTCCCCACCTGGTCCCTCCCTACCCTTCTTCCCTCCCCACCCCTCTTCCACCCCATTCTCTCTCTTTATCCACTTTGCATGTCTATTTTATTTCTCTTTTTGAGGGAGATTCAAGCACTTTCCCTTGCGCCTTCATTGTTACTTAGCTTCTTTGAGTCTGTAGATTATAGAATGGTTATTATGAAGGATATGACTAATATCCACTTCTAAGTGCATACACAGCATAATGTGTCTTTATGTGGGTTATCCCACTCAAGAGATTATTTTGTAGTTCCATCCATTTGCCTGAAAATTTCCAGATTTCCTGCTTTCAACAGTTGAGTAGTATTCTATTATGTAAATGTACCAGCTCCTTTATCCATTCTTCAGCTGAGAGACATCTAGGTTGTTTCCAGTTCCTGGATATTATGAATAAAGTGGCTATGAACGTAGCTACCCTTTCTTTTTGTTGGGAAGACATAACATCTCTGCTTACCCTCTGAAACAGTCAATTAACTTAGCCACAGTGAACAGAACAGACAGGAGTCTTTCTTCCTGTCCACTTGTATTCATACACTGGTGAATCAGCTTCTTAGCTTCTTATAGTTGAAGAGGGGAAAGAGATTAAGCAGCTGCCCAAGGTCAGGCCAGTGATTATCCGAGGATGAGAAGAGGTTTCAGTTTTGCTGACTCTATTGAAAAGCTGGATTTCCCAGCTACTCACGCACTTGCCTGCGATGCCACTTTTATTATCCTAAAAACTATAATCACTTTAGCTCTCTGGGGAAGTGAAAGGGAGAGGCAAATCATTCCCAGGTTGATCACAGAATGTTTTTTTTTTTTTTTTTTTTCCCTTCGGAACTGCGTGTAAAGATTTGTACGTCACTTGGGAACTGTATGCGGCGTCTTGGATGATAGCTTGCAAATATTTATATAGGTAATTTGAGGCAGATTTACAGTGCAAGCCTGCCTTTTGCTACCTCTGTACTACCAATTACATCTCTTTCATTCAATTTGTCTTCAAGGCTGCAGGGCTTTCTTATGCTCTCAAAGGCACTAATTGTTAAAATGATGAAAAACAACAGAAATACCGTATACTATAAAGGAAGACCTACTTCTAGATAAAGCCTTTCTACAGCTTGTAATATTGTCACTCAGATTCTGGCCTCAAGAAATCCCTCTGTGGCTTAAAATGACCTTTCTTTAGCTTGCGTGGTGGCACACCTTTAATCCCAGCACTTGGGGAGGCAGAGGCAGGCAGATCTCCATGAGTTCGAGGCCAGCTTGGTCTGCAAAGCGAGTCCAGAACAGGATAGCCAAGGCTACAAAGAGAAACCTTGTCTCGAAAACAAAACAAAACAAAAACAAACAAACAAAAAGTCCTCTCTTCACTTCCCCCCGGTTTTTGTTTTAGAATAGGCGGTGCATGCAGCAGTTAAATGGCTCAATTTTTGTAGGTTCATAGTAATTCTGTCACTTACAGTGAGTGCTTCTTAGCTTGAGCTCTATAACATGATTTATCTTCATTTCCCCCAATTTGCAGAGGAGGCATTTGATTCTGTTTTAATGTATCCACTACAGATGTCCATGATACATTCTTCACTTAATGATACAGATCCCTCTAGGTGTACTCATTATAGATCTCCGTGATACACTCTTTACTTAATGATATATATTCTTCTACATATACTCATTACAAATCTTCATGATATACTTTATTAGTGTAAAACCAAATCTTTATAATAATATTTCTAGTATGAACTGGTATTTTCTTTTTTAAAATTTTATTTATTAATTTATTAATATTACATCTAAATTGTTATCCCATCCCTTCTACCCTCCCATTCCTCCCTCCCTCCTACTTTCACCCTATTCCCATCCCCTATGACTGTGACTGAGGGGGACCTCTTCCCCCTGTATATGATCATAGGGTATAAAGTCTTTTCTTGGTAGCCTGCTATCATGGTACACTCTTAATGATACTCATTCCTTTCCATTCAAATGTTAACCTGCAGTTCAAGCCTCCCCCACCCCCATGTGGCTTACCCATGGATTGATACCTGCAACTTTAAGCAATTTTCTGTGAACTTCCAGCCAGATCTTTCAAGAACTGGGGAAGGTGGGTGTATGTTCACACACCTGGAGTTCCCCTGAGTCCTTTGGAAGGAGCAGAGGTGGGAAGGCAAAGAGGATCCCAAAAGGAGATCACTTACAAGGTGTGCAATGCAATCAAAAGAATACAAGTAGCAGAATTACCAGTCAAGGAAGTGTGTTTCTTGGCCTACAGTCTTTTAAAAGTTTTATTCATTTTCCCAACTCAGCCTAAAGATTGAAGGTGATCCCAGGTGTGCAAGCTCCAAATTAATTCTCTGTGTGGGTAGTTAAAACTTCTACTCAGTCTTTTAAAAATTCATGATATAGCCGGCAAGAGTCAGTACCCTCTGCTGGACTGACTGTCACTAAAGCCCACTTCTAATGTTCAGATGGGCAGGACCCCTGACTTTGTGTTAGCGAAGGGGGCTGCTTGAGATTGTTCCAAGCACACAGCAGACAGACTTTGCTAGCTTGCTTGGTCAGTGTTGGCAGGCTCAGACCACCAAATATCTCTGTACCAGTTCTTATAGGGCAGTTTTCCCCTGACGGGTTGCTTCATGAGCTTGTTGGACTAAGCTGGGAGCTGTCACCTCTGACATTTTCTTCTCTGTGGTAAACAGTCAGGCCCTCTGATTTGCAATAATTACCTCATCCGTTGCTCTTTTTCTTTCTTTTACGTGAAGGAGATCTGGGGATACTGGGAGTGTGACTATCTCTTCTGGGGTACAATGGATGAGGGGAGGACCTAACATTTCACCCAGTTAACACATTGGGACAAGCTCTTCCTTGCAACACAGCCAGCTGGAGTTCAGAGCACCTGGCAGCCTGGCCGAGGTTGGTGAGCAGTGTGTCAGGGTGGATGTCACTGAGAGGGCAAGATCAGGTGGTCTTAGGACTGCCTTGGCTCCATGTGACACTGAGAATTGGAGCCAGTTGGGAGGTTGCATCATGTGTAAGAGTTCATCCTCTGGAAAAGCTAATTGGAGGTGCTACCTTGGTTCTTCGGGCTTGATGGTCTATGAGGCTGTGTGAGTCTCACACTGGAATGTTGCAGACCCCATGAAGAGAAATATTCCATAACCAAGTGTTGATGGAGTTTCTATGTGCCTAGCCTCCTGTGGTATGTAGGGCCAAGAAGACTGGCTTCTCCCTCAAGCAGATGCCTGCCGCAAAGTGACTTAAGAGGTCTTACCTTAGGGCTCAGTAAGTCCCTGTGCTCAGTCACCTCCTTTCACAGAAGGCGAGTGCCCATTTAGGTGAAACAACCTCAGCCAAACCCCAGGGTGGAGCCCAGTCAGATACCATAGCCACAGAGCTGTGAGACCACCACAAGTCTTCACATGCTCATTCACCATTCATCCAGAAGTTAGTCGGTCTCAGTGTAAATTCCTAGTCTGTTTCACAGGAGACCAATCTACCTTTGCCTTGGAGACCAGTGCCATTTCAGTACTCCATCATCAAATACAGTCTCCTGCAGGTGACCTAGTGCACCACAGGCTCTTCCTGCCTGTCTCCCAGGGCCTTACCTGATCTACAAGTCTCAGGCCAGTCTCATCTTCATATACTTAGAGGCCCTGATTCTGAGTCTTACAGTCCCTTCAGCCACAGGAAGAGGGTGCTGGAATCCCAGCTGGGGTGCACATTTCTCAGTCCCAGCGACTTCAGGGCCTCAGAGCAGCAGCTGACCTATCAGAGGTCATGGTGAAGGAGAGTTCGCTGAGGGACTTCCAGGAATGTTGTGGGAATCTGTCTGAAATAAGCCAATGAGAGAACAGGGGAGATGTCACTGCTGGACCAAAGCTAGGATAGCTCCTGAAAGGCTTTGATCCCCGGGCCAGTTTGTATGCTTTTATACGCTAAAACCACAAGGCAGGCTGGGCAAGCCAGCAAATTCCTACAGCAGCCTATGCAGCACTTTGCTAGTTGTTAGGGAAACCGTCCAATTGTTTCAGTTATTCTTCCAGGTCATTCTGTTCCCGGCAGCAAGTGAAGCCAAGCTTAACAAACAGGCCGTACAGGCAGTGCTTTAACCAAATCACTAGATACACCAATACCTAATAAATTGTCTTTTCCACCTTATTCTACCGCACACATACAAACCTGTGTTATGGAAACTTGGTAATAAGGTCTTCATGCAATTATATGCCATGAAGTATCTTTCTATGACAAAACAAAACAAAACAAAAACAAAAACAAAAACCAAAAAACAACAGACCCTTCAGCTGCATAGGGTTCTGCTGTGCTGACATACATACCATAACTTGTTTACGTTCATCTTTTTAAGTGCCAATGTGCTATACTAAAAATTTAACCATCAATGTCCTTATTCTCCTCCCCACCCCCAGCTGAGGACCCAACTCAGGGCTCTGAGCAAGGCAAGCGACTCTATCATTGCATTAAATCTCCCAGTTTCACTTATTTTGGTAGTGTCTTAACACTGTCTTTCAAACTTAATAAGTATATTTATCTAATAAATATATTTAATATTTAATAAATATAACTCTAGGACTCTTATGAATGTCTCCAGATATAACTAGCAAGTATTAGTATTAGCATATAGTCTTAGCAGTATAGCTATAGAACATTGTGGAAATAAGCCATTCCCGCCCTCTTTAGGTCTCATGCAAAATGAGCGAGACACCTTCTACTACTTTCTCCATGGTTCATCTGACTTCTTCTGAAGGTCAAGTTCCTTCTCATCGCCATTCAAATGTCACTCATCCTGTAGTGGCTAAACGCATCAGCTTCTACAAGAGCGGAGACCCTCAATTTGGCGGTGTGAGGGTGGTGGTCAACCCTCGTTCCTTTAAGACCTTTGATGCTCTTCTGGACAATTTATCCAGGAAGGTACCCCTGCCGTTTGGGGTGAGGAATATCAGCACACCGCGTGGAAGGCACAGCATCACCAGGCTGGAGGAGCTGGAGGACGGCCAGTCTTACCTGTGCTCCCACAATAGGAAGGTGCTGCCCGTTGACCTGGACAAGGCCCGCAGGCGCCCTCGGCCCTGGCTCAGTAGCCGCTCTATAAGCACGCACGTGCACCTCCGTTCCGCTGCTTCCACTGTGACCACCACTGCTCTTGGAATGCTCGGTGCCCCAAGGAGGCTTGTGGTCTTCCGGAACGGTGACCCAAAGACCAGGCGTGTGGTCCTTCTTAGTCGGAGGGTCACTCAGAGCTTTGAGGCCTTTCTTCAGTACCTGACACAGGTCATGCAGTGTCCGGTGGCCAAGCTGTATGCAACAGATGGAAGAAAAGTGAGTGTTCTGGTGACACTAAGTCATCTTCCGTGTGCATGCGTGAGTGCATGCGTATGCGTGCGTGCCTGCGTGCGTGCGTGTGTGTGTGTGTGTGTGTGTGTGTGTGTGTGTGTGTAGACATGTGCTTATGCATCTGCATGTGCCTGTATAGATGTTCTAGTAGTCTTTTTCTTCCTGTCACAATCTGACAGGTCATTGGATTGGCAGGTATCTGCATTCTCCCCTTCTCTTATCCTTTAATACTGACTATGTTTTGCTAAAAAATACGATTTTTACAGTTTTTCTCGGAAGGGAGTGGCATTTTCCTATCTAGAAAAAGCCTTTTCCTAGTGTCCCTGTGACAGGTCTAGAGCTAAGAAATCACCTTCTAGACCTGCTTGCTATTCCACCAGGCCCTTTCCCAGTTTGCTCTGGATTGAGCCAAAATCTAATTACAGCTGGAAATACCACATAGCTTTTTAAAGACTCCTTTAGTTATGCCAGAAAACTTGCATGTCACCTTCTAGCTAGAATGCAGGCCCAATAGTGTGCCTGGTCTGGTTACATCCATCCTCCAACCAGCCTAGATTATTTCATGTCCATAATTAGCATCTGAAATATGCTTAGTTATTATTTCTTTCAATTGGGGAGCCTGTCAAATTGAGCCATTCAAAGTTATAAACATACTGACTGGAGAGGACAGTACTTGTTCATGTGAGAACAGTGATTCTGATTTTTTCTAGGTTCCTAGTCTCCAGGCAGTGATACTGAGCTCTGGAGCTGTGGTGGCAGCCGGAAGGGAGTCATTTAAACCAGGAAATTATGACATCCAAAAGTACTTGCTTCCTGCTAGGTTACCTGGGATCTCTCATCGTGTGCACCGGAAAGGAAAAGCTATATTAGAAAAAAGAAAGAGTAAGTAACTTACAAATAGACTTTATTTTTAGCTCTGAAACTTTTCTTTTTGGTATACCAATAAAGATTATATTTAAAGGACCAGGTTCATTCATCTCAAAAGACAAAATGTGTGATGATTAAAAGTATTCCAAAACGAAAACAGCTAATTTATAGATGGAAATAATCACAGAGGTTATCTGGTGAGTTTTGGAAAGACTTTCCCAAAATAATCAATGATGTACATTTTTTTAAAAAAAGGATGAAGTATACTTTTTATTTATTTTATAAAACAAAATGTCAGAATTTTTTTCTTCAGAAAGAGTTTTATGGAATTGTATGTGACATCTCTGGTAGTTATAGACTTTTGTCTGAATAGCATTCATAGCTGAGCACAGCAAATCAATGGTTTATATAGTAAAAAATAAATCTAGCTTTATATGTCCTCCCCTCTGAAGATATTCCTGTAAAATTATCAATTCTAAGAAACACTTTTTGATCAAAATAAAGTGGTTCATGCAGCTAGTTCACACTAGTAACAATAACCTAAATTGTGACAAGTTTAAGATTTGTTTAGCAGTGCAGTATTATCCTTAGGAGGGAGGAGAAAGGGCTATTTTGAGGCCCAAAAGTGTGAGAATAACCCATTATTCACTTTGCTCATTATTTCCAAGGAAACGTAAGCTCTATGCCAGTGTACTGATTGCGGTTTATACTTGAATTTGAATTTCCATTCTCTTTAGGCTTGGAATAATCTTTATTTTAAGAAATAGTAATCCCTGTTCTTATTGCTAGCATGGATGAAATAATTTACTGCTTTCATTTAATTATTTCAAATGTATACTCTTATTGGTCAATATACCCTTTTTTTTTTTTGAGACAGGGTTTCTCTGTGTAGGCCTGACTGTCCTAGACTTGCTTTGTAGACCAGGCTGGCCTCCAACTCACAGAGATCCATCTGCCTCTGCCTCCCGAGTGCTGGGATTAAAGGTGTGCACCACCATGCCCAGCAATACATATTTTTTAAGTATTAACTACAAAACATATATTTTGCACATAGTACTCTTTTACATTGGGCATATTTCTGAAGTGTTTTTCTTTTTTTGTGTCTCTTATCAGCTGATTATTATGACTTTTGATAGATTTTGGGGCTGTGAAAGGTTTGTTAAATTTACTTCAAAGAGTCAAGAATGTAATATTTTTAATTATTAAAAATTATAAAAAAATTTTTTAGGTTTATCTCCAAAAACTACAAAGGAAATTACTTCAGGGGATTTGTGCAAATCTATAAGGACTCCTAGGAGGAAATCTGTTACATTAAAAAGTATAACAGCCAAAGCTAATGACAGAATCCTCACATTAAAAGGCATACTAGGCTATGTCTAACTCAGCTGCTTTTTATGTATATATTAAATGAACTGCACTGATTACACTAATACAAAATTAAATATTATCTGATCTATCAGGTACTAAAGATGTTTCTGTTTTTATAAAGCTTCTATTGTCTCTTGTGTATCTCAGATAGAACACCACCATACTCTGCTGTTTGCCTGTCTTACATAAATACACAGACCTTTATTAGATTCCAGTTTTAGTATTGGTAAACAAATAAAACAAAACCACACAGAAAACATTTTTATCTAATGCAATCATCAGGAATTTATACTTTATATATTTCTTATTAACATTCCCTTATAAAGCTGTTAAAATTAAAATTCTGTGAATGTCTCCATTAAAGTATGGCTAGTTCACTTTTTAATAGTGGTTTGAAAAAAAACAAAGTGCAGTAAGATTTTCCCTAAATAAGCATGGACTACATACAGTTTAGAAACACATCTGTAACATTTTATTATAAAATACAGAAAAAAGTATTTTGTACTAACTTTGTCTTTTCTTCTTTCTTTGCTGCTTCTTATTTGGGACATTTACAACTTCTCTGCTTTCTGTGTTGTGTTTTGACATGGCATCTTTTACTCTTAAAATCTTGAAAGTGAGCACACATACGCCTTCAGTCCTAAGACCCCAGACTGATTCCCTGGCTTCGGAGAAAACATATGATTGCTACTCAGACTGTTCTATAGCCCCTGAGAATTACTTGACCTTAGAAAAACATGATTCTCACACTCTCTCAGCCTATCCTTCTGAAGATGGTGTTGAGAAGTCAATTGTGTTTAATCAAGATGGTACTATGACAGTTGTGATGAAAGTCCGATTCAAGATAAAAGAAGAAGAAACTGTTAAGTGGACAACCACTGTCAACAGAGCTGGCCTTTCTAATAATGATGAAAAGAGCAGGATGAGCAGTCATCCAGGAAAAACAGATGATCTACCATCTAGTTTAAAGCTCGCAGCCTGCTCACTGTCCGAAGATATCACAGACACCGCTCAGCAGGGCAGTTGGACAGAGGAAGAAAATACTCAAACGACAGAGCAGCAGGCGGAAATGTGTAGTTCTGCTGGTTGGGAGAATGCATCTGTGGAGACAGACACTGTTCAGGCAAGCCAGACACAGGTAAAACATTTTTATCGGCCCCCAACGCCTGGGCCAAGGAGGAGGAGACAAAAGAAATCTGTGATAGGGACTGTCACTGTGGTATCTGAAACAGAGGTTCAAGAAAAGCAGTTTTCTTATAGTGAGGAAAGAGAGGGTGGAGAAAAATCTGGGTACCACATGTTTACACAGTCTTGCAGTAAAATGTCATCAGTATCTAATAAGCTTGTTCAGATCAGTAGCAACAATGAGATGGAGTCAACGTTAGACAGAACAAAGGAAGGTGGAGTGCTCAAGTCAAATGCCATAAATGCCGGCGCTGCTGTAGAAATCACAAGTCAGCAGGTCTTAAAGGTGTGCCATACCAATGGTTTACCAGCAACCATGTCAGAGAACTCAGTTGTGGAGGAAGGCACAAAGGACAGTGTGGTGTCAGACAGAGCTGGTATCAAGCACTTCAGAACACATGGTAACACCAACGATCAGCTCGGCTCTATCTCAGCAGATACAACTCTTTCCTCGGGTAACAACTCTCAAAATGACAAACATATTTTGGATGTTTCTTTGGTAGGATCTTCAACTCTCACTACACGAGTGGACAGACTTGTTGATGAATTTGCTTATTGTGGCATCAGAGAACATCCACCAGAAAGTGTAAAGCAGGCTTTATCCGCTTTTGCCAGCAAAAAGAAGAAGAAATCTCAGCAGCAAATGACAAATTCCAAGTATAAGAAAAAAGTGATCGACACCAAAGGGGACTCTAATAAAGCAGGGAAAATAATCAAAGCAGGAACAATTGCACAAGAAATACTGTTGCAAGACCCAGACTGTCCTCTTAAAGAAGGCCTTGATACAGGTGACATGGTCATTGAATCCAATAATTTTTTCCCCAAGAGTAATTTCAAAATTTCCAAGACTTTCCATAAAAGTAAATTAAGTACTTTTCAAAGTCCTAAGAGCCAAAAACTTTTAGCCAAAAGAAAATCCAGACCACTAAAGACTATAAACATAGGAGGACTCAGAAAACAAGAAACTGGGCAAGAAGAGAAAGTTCTTCTCCACAGAGAATCTAAGCTTTATAAAAGTAATTTGGAAAATCAAAGTTTACTTCACGTGTTTGATACCCTTGACGAAAACCAGAAAGCTTTGCACATACCACAGTCTCAAATGGAGATATCAACTGGAAATCTGCGAGGAATGACCAAAAAGAGTTTAGTTCCAAAAGTTAATAATTTACACATAACTTTAAAAAATCAGAAAAAACAAAAAGGAGATAAATTGAAGTCCAGGTTTTTAGTGAGAGAAGAGTGCGTTACACCCATGACAGATTCACTAGCTCCTGTGAAAAAACCTGGTTTTCCTGAGGGTATCCCCCATCATTCAGTTAAGAACTGTGTACAGAGATGGTTGCAGAGCATAAATCCATATCCAGATTTTGAGCATAGAAAGTTAGCTCCACTATGCCAAAACAGAAATAATGTGGTAAGTTATAACAGTAATGCTTTTCCAGGAAATAATCTCCATACAACTTCTTCAAAAGAAAATAGTTTTGTTATGGAAAATAATAAGCACAAAACTAAAAATGCCAATTGGATGGGCAGCAAGAATCAAGAGGTGAGTAAATCTCTTGTGGCTAAAGATAATGGTGCACAGCTTAATCTTTGTGAGAGTCAGGATGGGTCTCTGAACGATCCTTATTTGGTTTCTTTGCATGACCATTATACTTTGTCACAAACCAGCGTCAATTATCATAGTACTAAAAGTAATTTATCTACTGAAACGTCAAAGCCAGAAGCGAGCCTTGTTTACCAAGAAGTAAACCTAGCTACACATGGGAACAGTATCGAGGCTGCCATTCAGGTAGATACAATGGGAGAAAATGCTCCAAAAGACTACTTCCCAGCCCTGTTGCTTCAACACCTGGAAGCTTTGGTTTCTAATAATCAGAAAAATCAGAATGGAATTACTCAATCACCAGGTTCCTTAGCAGATGTTGCCCTCCCTTCTGCAATATGTAAATCATCCACTAATCTCCTTCTAGCTTGGCTTTTGGTACTAAACCTAAAGGGAAATATGAATGGCTTCTGTCCAAGTGATGCTCATAAGATTACCAGCAGATCTTCAGAAACAGTTGCGTTGTTGGAAGTTCTGAAGCACATTGCCATCACAGAGGAAGCTGATGACTTGAAGGATGCTGTTGCCAACTTAGTGGAATCAACCAAAAATTGCAGTGGACCCAGTGAGAGAGAACAAAGCGCAGTACCAGCAAATTATATGGCAAGCAGCATTCAGAGTGCTGTCAAGTATAATGAAAATGAAAGTACACAGAAGACTATCTTGGATGAAGGCTCCTCTGTCAGGGAGGACTGTGGCCCTGAGTTCTGTGTTTCAGAAATGATTGGGAAATCACATAACTCTCCATGTGAGGTGTGCACTGTGAATATGACTTGTCCTCCAAAAGGGATAGGTAACCTGAGTGATGCCTCTGTCACTAGAAATAGTTGTACTATGAGTCAGCCCTCCACAAATGATGCTTCTTTCCTAAGAAAGACCTGTTTGCTTATAGATGATGTGTGTGCCCATAAGGCTTGTGCTCAGGAGAACAGTATCTATGAGGCAGCTTACCCAAGTGATGAGACTCGCATTCCCATCAGAGACTGCAATACAATTGACTCTGTGAATTCAAAAGAAAACAAATGCATTGATGATTTGGAATTAACTGAAAATCTCAAAGGAGTTGATGAAGTTCTAAAAGATCTAAATATTTTGGCAGATCCTATGTATAAAACTGACTGTAATGTGTCAGCATCATCTCAAAATGTTAGTAACTTAAGCTCCCATGGTCTTTTCCTAAGTAAAACGGATCCAGAATTTGATAAGGACCATAGTCCCCTAGGAGAATCTAAAAACTGCTCACTTGAGAAAGTTGTGACTAAAAAGAAATATCTATCATTTGATAAGGAAGAATCAAGGACTTCTGAAGAGCCAGGATCGATAACCAATAGCATGACATCGGGTGAAAGAAATAACATTTCAGAATTAGAATCTTTTGAAGAATTAGAAAGCCAAGACACAGATATCTTTGATATAAAGGCAACTGCTGAAGAAAAAGCTGAGGAATCAATGGAAAAAGAGGTAGAAGCTATGATGAGTTTGGAATTGATAAACATATCAGGTAGGAATATTAAAGAAGAGGAACTAAGTACCATGACAACTAGTAGTGGGCAGGTGACACCACCATCTTTAGTTTTTTGTTATGATTCTAATAAAAACACTGAAAAGGAGCTCAGTATAGGAGAAACTAAGATGAGAGTTAAAATGATGGTAGAAAGCATGGAAAATGTAAGTCATACAGGGTCCTCACTTAACATAAAAAAACATAACAGAAGCCCAGTAGCTTCAGACTGGTCAGATTATAGAACAGACAGCGAGAATGGACGTCCTTGTGTGGCATCCAGTGATGATCACAATGACAATGATGACACAGCCCAAGAGAAAGAATACAACAGAGGATTTGTTAAAAGGACAATAGAAAAGCTTTATGGAAAAGCAGAGATCATCAAATCACCGTTTTTCCACGGGGCTGTACACAAATCTCAAGTTTGTCCTTATAATCCTGTGGAAGATCAGTGTGCTAAAAAATCAAACCTTTATGATTCTGAATGCCAGTCAGTGGTCTCTTCTGAACAGGTATCTAGAAGTTTACACATGTTGCAGGAATTCCAGGAGAAAAGACAAGGTGAAGTTGATGTTAGTAGTACAGGAGACAGGTTTACAGGCAACAGCATAGAAAAGGCTATAAAACCAACTGAACATGACAGGGTCTTTGCAGAAAAAGAGAGGGGAAAACTGATTGACAATGGCAGATGGCTCCTCCGAGAAAATCATTTGTGGAGGGTGTCATCTGACAACCCTGGCATGTATGGCAATGCAGACACGACATCAGTGGATACTCTAACTGATAAGAACAGCACTGAGGTGCCATATTCACATTTTGGAGATTTGGCTCCTGGTCCAACAATGGCTGAATTGTCCTCTTCAGAACTGGAGGAAATGACTCAACCCCTTGAAATGAAATGCAACTATTTTAACTTTCCTCATGGCAGTGACTCTGAACCCTTTTGTGACGACTTCCTAGATGTTCAGAATAAAACCTGTTCTAAAGAGAGAATACCCAAGCATCACACAGAGGAGAAGGATAATTATCCATCGGAAAGCACACGCCCATCTGCTACTCAAGCCTTTGCTCCTGCTGGCAATAAAGTCCACCCTGTCTGTGATAATGTTATTAAAAGTCAACCATTACCCAGAAGTAATATAACCCATGGTGCACTTCAGGAAGGCGACTCTTTGGATAAACTTTATGCTCTTTGTGGTCAACATTGCCCAATACTAACTGTTATTGTTCAACCTGTAAATGAGGAAGACCGAGGATTTGCTTACAGAAAAGATTCTGATATTGAAAATTCTTTGGGTTTTCAGTTATGGATGAAAATATATCCATTTCTGCTACAGTCAAACAAAAACATGTTCAGCAGTGGGAACAATAAAGTGAGTGTTGGCAAAGAATTTATTGATAATGGCATTGGTGATTTGTTTAATGAACTCTATTTTAAAAACAGGATTGACCTGGTAGATGAAAGAATGAAACACAAACATGCCAACTCTTTGGAGGAAGAAATTAATTTGAAGAAATTCCATTTATTTTTTAAAAAAAGACTTTCAGATCGTTTGCAGACATCATTGCTAGTTGTAGAGAATATGAATTCTATTACACTAAAGCCCAGCAACTGGACAAATAACTTCAAAATTGTTGATGAAAATAATAACTTAATTAACAGATTTCAGAACTCAAGAGAAAATTCCAACCAAGCAGTAAGAGAAAATACCAGTTGTCAGTTTCTCTTTGGACTATGTGGTCTAGTTTACTTCTTAGATACTTGTCAAGTTGAGAAATCCTTAAATATCAAAACCAGAAATAAATTAGAAATGTATTATATTTTAGATGGTGAAATTCTTTTCATCTGGGAAGAAGAAAATGAACTGAATGTAATAGATATTGAAAGCAATAATGAGCAAGATGACTTGTAGCTTCAGTATTAGCACACTCCTTACCTGTCAATATATTTTTTCCCACAAAAAGGTGCAGTACAAGGGATAGCATTTAGGGTAGATTCTCTCTAAGAACTTCTTATTCTTTCAAAATGAGAATACCCTGGAAACCTACTCTTAGATAAATGTGGTTTGGCTTTTATTGCTTTGTTCCTCATTTTCTCAGTAAGTAACGTTGTTTTGTTGTTGTTTTTAGTAATTAAAGTTTTACGTAGGTTTCATTTTAAATGTTTTATCTGTGACTTTTTTGATCAGGATATCAGAAATATGGCCAGGACAAGCAATGTGTCTTTTCAATTATATATATAATATATCGAATATATTAGTGAATAAATGTAACATTAAATCACTTCATTCATTAATGTAAATGATGGTTGAATAAAAAGCATAACTGGAACCTCTCCATACAATCTGCCAGTTTTTTGTTCTAGAGATTTGGCTCCAGTCTCCTCAGAATATTCACTGAAGTTCCTAAGTAGGACAGTAGTCACCATTTTCTCATTAAAAAAAAAAGCTCATCACTACTAAGTTGTCTCTCTAGTACTTTTTCTAGTAATTGTGCCTCACATTTGACTATGTCCCCTGGTGGAGGAGACCTAGTGGCACTCAGAGGAAGGACAGCAGGTCACTGAGAAGAGACTTGATACCCTATGAGCATATACATGGGGAGGTAATCCCTCTGAGGAACAGTCATAGGGGAGGGGAATAAGGGGAAAATGGGAGGGAGGGAAGAATGGGAGGATACAAGGGATGGGATAACCATAGAGATGTAACAAGAATAAATTAATTAAAAATAAATAAATTTTAAAAAAGTTATCTTTAAATTAAAGGTTTAAGCTTATTTTTTAAAATGTACACATTTGAATTAAAATCATGTCTTCCTTTTCCCTACTCCAATCCCTTCTGTGTCTCTCCTTCCAACATCTCCCATGTCCTCCCACTCTCAGATTGATAGCCTATTTGATTATTAGTGTTACATGTATATGAGCAAACATATAAGTATATAACCCACTGATTCCATTTTTGTTGTTTGTTGTGTATATAGGTTCAGGGCTGGCCATGTTGTACTACATAATCAATTAGGAGGCTCATTGCTGAAAAAGGCTAATTTCTTCATTTCTCAGCGCTCATTATTTGCCCATAGTTCTTTATTTAGGGGTCAGACAGACCCCATAAGATGTCACTCTTCTGTGTTAACATTGTCTATTGATATTGCATTATCAGGTTTTAGTTATGCAGCTATGTCTAAGAGAGGTCGTCTCACAGAAGACGTCCTAGTATTCTAACTCTTACACTCTGTCTGTCTGTCTGTCTGTCTGTCTGTCTATCTATCTATCTATCTATCTCTATCATTTGTTATCCATCCATCTCTCTATCTATCTATAACTGAAGCTAGAAACTGCAGATTGAGAGAACATGAGGTGTTTGTCTTTCCACGTCTGGGACACCTCATATAAAATAATATTTTCTAGGTCCACCAATTTACCTGAAAATTTCACCATTTAAATTTTCTTTGTTAGTATTTTTTAATTAATTTATTCTTGTTACATCTCAATGGGTATCCCATCCCTTGTAACCTCCCATTCTTCCTTCCCTCCCATTTTCCCCTTATTCCCCTCCCCTATGACTGTTCCTGAGGGGGATTACCTCCCCCTGTATATGCTCATAGGGTATCAAGTCTCTTCTTGGTAACCTGCTATCCTTCCTCTGAGTGCCACCAGGTCTCCCCCTCCTGGGGACATGGTCAAATATGAGGCACCAGAGTTCGTGTGAAAGTCTAACTCTACTCTCCACTCAACTGTGGAGAATGTTCTGCCCATTGGCTAGATCAGGGTAGGGGTTTAAAGTTTACCGCCTGTATTGTCCTTGGCTGGTGCCTTAGTTTGAGCGGGACCCCTGGGCCCAAATCTGCCTATCTAAATTTTCTTTACAGCTAAATTGTATTCATATATATATATGTAAATATAAAACGATTCTTTGAGTCTTTATCAAATAACTTTGATGTTCCTTGTTCTGAGTTGAGCTCCTTCCAATTCCAAGTTGGAGCCTCCTTCTCATTTCTCTGTTTCTCTCTAAATATAATATACATTCTCCTCTTTCTCTCTCAAGCTTCCCCCATCCCTGTGATCCCTTATACTTTCCTGGTTTATGTGTTCACTCTGTTCTGCATAATCACATCTGAAGATTTGGACTTAGGAACTGCAGATGAGAAAGAACATGTGGCGTTTGTCTTTCTGGGTCTGGTGTAACTCACTCAATATGATCTATTCTACCTTCAAATTTCATGATTTTACTTTTTTTTTCAGATTTTTAAAATTTATTTATTTTTATTAATTTATTCATATTACAACTCAGTTGTTAGCCCATCCCTTGTATCCTCCCATTCCTCCCTTCCTCCCCCTCCCCCCCCCCCACTCCCCTCCCCTATGTCTGTGACTGAGGGGGACCTCCTCCCCCTGTATATGCTCATAGGGTATCAAGTCTCTCCTTGGTGACCTATTATCCTTCCTCTGAGTGCCACCAGGCGTCTCCATCCAAGGGACATGGTGAAATATGGAGCACCAGAGTTTGTGTGAAAGTCAGATCTCCTTTCTTTACAAATGAATTGTATTTCATTGTGCATAAGTACTACACTTTCATTTTCCATTCATCTTTTGAAGGACACCTAGCTTGCTTTCATTTCCTAGCTATTGTGACTAGGGCAATACTGAACATGGATGAGCAAATATCAGGGGAGCAGGTTGTCTAGGCTTTGGGGCGTATGCCAAGGGATGGTATGTCTGTGTCACATAATAAATTTATTTTTAATATTTTGAGGATGTTCTCATACTGGTTTTCAGAGTGGCTGCAAACATTTGCATTTTCTCCAACAGTGAATGAGGCTTCTCCTTTGCCAACAACCTTATTATCATTTGTTGTCTGTTGTTATGTTGTTACTATCCATTCTGAATAAGGTCGTATGACATCTCAAAGTTGTTTTAATTTTCACTCCCTTAATTGCTAAGGATGATGAACACTTTAAAAGGCATTTCTTAGCCAACTTTTTTCTTTTACTGAGAACTTTTTGTTTTAAATCACTAGTCCATTTTTTCATTGGGTTATCTTTATCTTGACTCCTTGTTTTTGAGGGTTTTTTTGGGTATATTTTGGATATTAATCCTCAGATATGTAGCTGATAAGGATTTTTTTCCATTCTGTGTGTTTTTACATCACTTATTTGATTGTATCTTTAGCTGAACAGATGTGTTTTGGTTTTATGAGGTCCCAGTTGCCAATTTTTGGCTTTATTTCCTTGGCAAACAAAGTCTTGTTCAGAAAGTCCTTTTCCTATACCTATATTTTATAGGGCTTTTTTTGTTTGTTTTGTTTGGTTTTTTTGCTGGTTTTGTTTTGTTTTGTTTTTGTCTCCCCTAGTTTAGCAGCTTTAGCATTTTTAGTTTCAAATTTAGGTATTTGATCCTCTTGGAGTTTTTTCCCTTTTTTTTCTTTTTTGCCATCCAGTTTTCCTATTGTTATTGTTGAAGATGCTCTGTAGTAATTTGGGTTGCCACAGACCATTTCAGTCGGGTATAGGTCGATGGGAATGGGAGTTCTTCGAAGCGTCAGGGGGCAAAGATAGGCGAGTGACAAACAGACAAACCCAGAAATAATGTTTGAATCTGAGTATATTTTGCAGGCAAGCAAGCTAAATTTTTATAGACATTTTTTGAAACAGGAGTGTTTTTTTTTCATACAATTCAAAATACAGGATGCAGAGTAATAATGTCATCAATCTTGAATCATCATTCTTAAGTCATTAGCTTGGTACCAGTATGCATGTGCCCTCTTTATCAAAGGTCAATGTTCTGTCATTATGCCAAACATCTGTGTGTCAAGACAGTTCTTTCCTTAGCTCTTCTCGTCACTATCTGGATCTTTCTTAAACACTTTATTTGTAAGTCATAATATAAACTATGATTAATCCTTAGCCACATTTTTATTAACAAGTGGAATGGAACTTGGTGATAATATTGCCTGAATGACCCTTGGCTGCAGTCCCAAGTTAGGGCATCTCCTAGCAACACAGTTACACTTGAAAAGTTCTGATAAGAAAGTAAAAGCAGAATGTTGCAAAACAAATTAAAAAAAAACAGGGAGGGGGCCTGCAATCAGTTACTCCTGGCAGGAACATCAGACCCATTCCAGGAGGCTCTCCCTGAGTAGGAGTCGTGGCCTCGGGTTACACAGTATCATTTGTCACAAGACTCCACTGGAGGGGTCGTGACATTGGGTGAATAAAAAAAATCATTAATTTCTTTCTGATTTCCACTCTAATAAAGCACAGGTCTTTAAAATATCCTCTCACAGTATTCTGACTTTGGTGTCTTGTAATGTTTCCTTGTTCATTTCTGACTCTGTTAATATGTGTCATCTGCTCCTTTCTTTTCAGTAATTATGCCAAGGATCTGTCAATCTTGTTTATTGTCTCAAAGAAAATGCTGTTGGATTATTTATTTATTTATTATATATTTTTTGGATTATTGGTTTCTATTTCATTAATTCATACTTAAATTTTTTTTTTAATCTACTGGTTTGGGGTTTGGTTTCTTCTTGTTTTTTCAAAGTTTTGAGTAGGGTTAATAAGTAATTTATTTGTGCTCTTTCTAATTTTTAAATATAGGCATGTAGGCCTATAAACTTCCTTCTTAAGACTGCTTTTACTATGTCTCAGAAGTTTTATCATGTTGTGTTTTCATCTTTATTTAGGTTCAGGGATATTTTGATTTATTTGTTGAGTTCTTTGACCATTCATCCTTGGTAATGAATTGTTTAGTTTCTAGGAGTTTATACTCATATGACAGTTCTGTTTGCTGTTCTACTGTATAATGTCAGATAGGATATATAGAATTATTGCAGTTTTTCTGGTTTTGTTAATGCTTTTTTTTGTATGCCAGCATGTGGTCTATGTTAGAGAACTTTCCTGTTCTTCTGAGTAGAATTCTATGCGCTCGTCCAGTTCTCTCTCTTCAGTTGCATTCAGTATCTATTCATTTGCCCTTTTGAATGAGAATTAAGCATCCTCCCTAGGATCCTCCTTGTTAATTAGCTTCTTTAGGTCTGTGTATTGTAGTGTGGTTATCCTGTAGTATATGGCTAATATCTACTTATAAATGAGTATATATGATGCGTGTCTTTCTGTTTCAGTTACCTCATTCAGGATGATCTTTCTCAGATCCATTCATTTTCCTGAAAATTTCATGATGTCCTTGTTTTTGATAGCTGAATAATATTCCATTGTATAGATGTACCACAGTTTCTTTATCCATTCTTTGGTTGAGAGATACCTAGGTTGCTTCCAGATTCTGGCTACTACAAAGAAAGCCATCATGAACATAGTTGAATAATGTCCTTGTTGTATGGTAGAGCATCTTTTCGGTGTACCCCCAGGAGTCGTATAGCTGGGTCTTGAGGTAGAGATGTTCCTAACTTTCTGAGAAAGAGCCAGATTGATTTCCAAAGTGGTTGTACAATCTTGCACTCCCACTGGCAGTGGAGGAGTGTTCTCCTTTCTCCACCTCCTCACCAGCCAGAAAAGTGGCTCTTGAACAGGCTTGGAGAGAAATACAATCTTAAAAATTTGCAAACTGTCAAGGGAAACAAACACTCTGTGAAGGAAAATTAAAGGAGTTGTAATGATTTAACCTGGAGTAGGAGCTTGAACTTCTCTTCAAGTTGAAAGAGAATGGCTACAAAGATATTAACAATTTTGTATGTTTACCTGTTTAATGGAAATACTTAATTACATATAAGTAAAAACTTACTATGTAGATATGTAAATACACTTTTCTTTTTTTGGATTTTTGAGACAGGGTCTCTCTGTGTTAGCTTTGGCTATCCGGGACTCGCTTTGTAGACCAGGCTGGCCTCGAGCCCACAGCGATCCGCCTGCCTATAAATACACTTGAATATGAAAAACATTTTAAAAATAATTATAGTATATTGCCTGTGTTTCAATTGGGAAATCCTTTAAAGACTCCTTATACCCACTGATATTATAGAAATAAATTTTATAAAACTTAGAAATCTGTTGTCTAAAAGTGACTGAAAAAGAGAGTGAGTAATATTCTGGGAGCAGCACAAGGATGGGCTAGAATAACCTGTTTGGCACTGAACACAAAGCATAATTTTGTTTTCTTTCTCTTTAGCATAAATCATAAATTCATAAAAATTGAAAGATTTCTATTCAGTTGAAACCCCCCTCTATATTAAAGCAATGCCCTCTGCTAGTTGAAGTGTGGAAGTCATAGTGTTGTGTGAGATTCTTTGGGGAGCACTGAGAAATTGTGATGAAAAGATTTAAGTTTTGGAGAAATAAGAATTAACATTAATTTTGTGCCTGTTGTATACCAAGGATTATGGTAGAATTATGGGTTTATTTCACGGTATCCTCATTAAATGTAATATTTATATGTATTAGCCTGGTCCCACTATATCTATATTATTGCATATATCAGAACTTGGAAGTGAGAATTTTTCAATATAACTTTGAAATGAGAAGGTGAATTAATTCTCATTTGTATAATAGTTAGTATATCAGGATTTGAGCCTGATCTTTTATGCTTGCAAATCAATGTTTTGTTCTCCTTATATATTTAGTTTTCTTCACTCCAGGAAGCAAAAGTAAAACGTTGAAATACATTAACAGTCAGGGGAATTTATAACCACACATATTTAGGAACATGTCTGAGATAGGGGAAGTGGCGTAAGAACTAAAAGTTTGGAAATAGATGCATAGTATTTTGGAAATAATGCCAAACCAATGTTGGCACTATTTCCATTCTACTGCCCTCGGTGGCTACTACCACACCAGCACCCTCTGTGCCTATTTCCACAACAATGTCCTTAGTGTCTTATATGATTTCCTCAGTGGCCCCAGTAATGCAGGAAAATGAAACTGCAGACACAATGCTGAGTTGTTAATAGGTAACATATAATGTACTTCTGACTTCAAAATAAACATGTACATATGTTGATTTCTGAGGTCTGTGGCAACACTGATTAATATTCATGTTTGTGTTCCATACTAACACATTAGTGGGATATGTACTTAGTATATTATGTATGGATGACAAATGCTGTTGATTGCATTTTTGCTTATTATTAGATTCATATTTTATCAGTAAATAGTAAAGGGCAGCAGTAATTCTCATATTTTACAAAGCAATATTTCAACAATTTTTAAAATATCTAATTTATATTTGGTCTTAAACATTTAAAGGTGTATATGTGTAGAGACGGCTCATCAGTTAAAAGCACTGTCTGCTCTTCCAGAGATCCTGGGTTCAATTCCCAGCAACCACATGTGGTGGCTCACAACTCCTATACATGTGATCTGATGCCCTCTTCTGGCATGCAGGTGTACATGCAGATAGAGCACTCATATACATAAAATAAATAAATCTTAAAAAAAAATTTTTAGAGTGTTTTAATGTTCACAAGACTTAACACTAAAGCAAATATCTTATAAGTTCAGGCCATCCTGAGCTATAGTGTGAGGCTCCATTAGAAAAATCTTGCAACACTGTGAAATTTAAAACACTAAGAAAAACTTTAAATGAAATTCGTGATGATACAGTTCTCATTTTTAATTTTGAGGTGAAGTGCCCTGAGCGCCCAGAGAAGGGAGTCTAGGGTCTTGCATCCAGTAAGCCCATATGTATTTAAATGTATGATGGAACACATCTTGATAAATAGCCTGCAGATGACCAGGGACTGCCTCAGAATGTGGTGGTGGAATTATGCCTTTGACCACCAGGTGGCAGTTGTGCAATGTGTTATCAAAGGCTTGGGCACCCTGAGAAGATTCTTGTATTATGGAGAATGCTGTGAATGCAGAAGTGGGTGGAGAACTGTGTAGATATTTCCCCAAGTATTAGTCTTGGAGGGCACAGAACTTTTCAGAATGAAATGAAATTCTCTTTCAGTAAACAGAGCTGCTGTTCCAGTGTAGAGGATTACTAAAGTAAGTTGCCACTATGAGTTGTCAGCCATCCCAGGGAAAACAATTGAGGAGTATGTAGGGCATTAAAGTCTTAGCCCATGCTAAAGATAAGTAATGAGCTGTTCTTTCGATGGGTAGGACTAAGATTTACAAGACACATTCAGATTGTTTCCTTCCACTTCTCAGTCCAATAACCCATTTTCAAGATTTCCACAATTCTTGAGGCCACAGTCTATATTTATGGCAATTGTTGATAAACTGGGCCAATACTGTAAATTCTTCTGAGGAGCCACCTTATAAGTTCATAAGAAGCTTATTTGATTTTTTAAATTTTAGAAATTTTACAAAAAACTCAGTGTTGAATTTTCTTTTTATATTATTTCCAAAAGTTGTAGGCCTTCTAGTTGAGAAGTATTTAGCTCTGCGGCCACTAAGATATTTAAGAGGAATATGATCAACACAACTAACATCACTTTTTAAAAATTTACATAATATTTTTATTGATTATTTGGGGAATTTTACATCATGATCCCAATCACACTCACTACCCAGTCTTCACAGGTCCAGCCTCATCCCATGTGACATATCCACCCCCCAGCAAAATAAAGAATAGAAAACAAAAAAAAATGTCTAGTGTGCATTGCCTGTATACTCAATGGAACATGGTCATGCTTCCAGTGGCTAGCCCCTTATAGAAATCCAAGTCCTTTCCCACCCACAACCCAGCCAGAATCCATTAATTGTTGAGAGCTGCACTCTAGCATCTTTGTCACATTTTTCCTCTTCTTTAAAAATTAATTTATTTAGATTACAACTCAATTGTTATCCCATCACTTATATCCTCCCGTTCCTCTCTCCCTCCCACTTCCGCCCTACAACAATAACAAAAACAACAACAATAACAACAACATTCATTTGCATCTATTTCATGCAGAACTTATTCCCAGGTCACAAGTCTTTGTTTCTTTTGTTTCTTCTGGGATATCTTTTTTTTTATGTTTCCCTTTTCAGTGAAGATCATTTCAGAGTGGCAGAGAGCTTGTGTACAGCCTAACTTGGCCATGAGTTCTCTAATTTCAATGCCGAATCTTAGATGCTTTGTTCACCCACATATTTCTTTTTTTTTAAAATTTAAATTTATTTTCTTTTAATTTATTCTTTAGTAATCAGAGAAATGCAAATCAAAACAACTCTGAGATTCCATCTTACACCCATCAGAACGGCTAAGATCAAAATCTCAAATGACGCCACATGCTGGTGAGAATGTGGAGAAAGGGGAACACTCCTTTATTGTTGGTGGGAATGCAAACTTGTACAACCACTTTGGAAATCTTTCTGGCACTATGTCAGAAAACTGGGAATAGGGCTTCATCAAGACCCAGCTATTCCATTCCTTGGAATATACCCAGAATATGCTCCTGCACACAACAAGGACATATGCTCAACCATGTTCTTGGCAGCCTTATTCGTAGTAGCCAGAACATGGAAGCCTAAGTGTCCCTCAGTAGAAGAATGGATAAAGAAACTGTGGTACATTTACACTATGGAATACTACTCAGCTATTAAAAACAAGGACATCCCAAAATTTGTGAACAAATGTATGGAACTAGAAATGATTATACTGAGTGAGTTAATCCAGAAGCAGAAAGACTGAAGTGGTATATAGTCACTTATAATTAGATACTAGCGCAAAAGGCATGTCCCATGAAAGTCTTCACTTGCCAGGAAATGGGGATAGATTCGAAGACACCCTATTGGGAATTGAGGTAAGAGAAGTGTTGGAGAGTGGGGAAATAGAAGGATCCAGAGGGTCTTAGAAACCTTCAAGAAGAACATTATGATGGACGGTTCTGGGCCCTGGGGTTCTGTCCAAACTACTGTACCAACTAAGGACAATACGGCAGTAAACACTGAACCCCAAATCAGATGTAGCCAATGGACAGGACATTCTCTACAGTTGAGTGGAGAGCGGGGACTGACTATGAGATGAACTCTAATGCCCCATATTTGACCACCTCCTCTTGGTGGAGAGGCCTGGTGTCACTCAGAGGAAGGATAAGCAGGCTGCCAAGATGAGACTTGATAGCCCATGAGCATATAGTGGGGGAGGAGGTCCCCCTCAGTAACAGATATAGGGGAGGGGAATAAGGTGAAAGTGGGAGGGAGGGATAAATGGGAGGATACAAGGGATGGGATAACCATTGAGAAGTAATCTTAATAAATTAATTAAATAATAAAAGAAGAACAACAACAATAACAACAACAACAACAACAACAACATCAACACAAGTCTGCATTCCCATCAGCAATGGAGGAGTGCTTCCCTTGCAGCATGAACCATTTGTGTAAGATGGAATCGCAAATTGATTTTGATTTGCATTTCTTTAAGTGTTCCTCAGTGATGTGCGATTCCTCTATTGAGGATTCCCTGATTAGATCTACACACCTTTTAAAAATTGGATTATTTGATTTTTTGATACCTGTGTTTTTGAGTTCTTTATATATTTTGGATCTTAGTTCTCTGTCTGATGTGGAATTACTAAAAGCCTATTCCCGTTCTGTAGGCTCCTGCTTTGTCTGATTGGCAGTGATTTTTGCCTTATAGAAGTTGTTCAGTTTAACAAGGTCACACTTATTAATTGTCGATCTCAGTGCCTGTGTTATCAGTGTTCTTTTTAGGAAATTGCATCCAGTGCCTTTAAGATTATTCCATACTTTCTCTTCTAACGAGTTCAGTGTATCTGGGTTTTTTTTTTTTTTTTTTTTTTTTTTTTTTTTTTTTTTTTTTTTTTTTGTTGCTGACAACATAGTGTCAAAATGGTTATTTTTATTTTTTATTTTTTATTTTTTTTAAAACTTTTTTCATGTCCCACGAAAGCCTTCACTTACCAGGAAACTAGGACAGAGGGGAGGACATCCTATTGGGACTCTAGATGAGAGAAGCATGGGAGAATAGCAAAGTAGAAGGATCTAATGGATCCTAGAAACCTACAAGTAGAACATTATGATAGGCAGATTTGGGCCAAGGGGTCCCACTCAAACTAAGACACCAGCCAAGGACAATATAGGCGGTAAACTTTAAACCCCTATGCAGTGTATCTGGTTTTATGTTGAGGTCTTTTATGAACTTGGACTTGTGTTTTGTGCAGGGTGATAAGTATTGGTCTATTCTCATGTTTCTACATGAAGATATCCAGTTTGACCAGCACTATTTGTTGAAGAGGCTGTATTTTTTCTATTGTGTATGACTGGTTTCTTTATTAAAATTAAGGTATCCATATATGTATGAGTTTTTGTCTGGGTATTCAGTTTTATTTCATTGATCAGTGTGTCTCTTTTTATCCCAATATTATATGGTTTTTATTACTATAGCTTTGTAGTACAACTTGAAGTCAGAGGTGGTGATACCTCCAGAAATTCTCTTGTTGCTCAGGGTTATTCTAGCTATCCTGAGTTCTTTGTTTTTCCATATGATGTGGAGAATTATTCTTTCGAGTTCTGTAAAGAGATGTGTTGCATGATAGAGACAGCTTTGAATATGTAGATTGCTTTTGGTAGAATAGCTATTTGTACTACGTTAATTCTACCAATACATGCGCATAGGAGATCTTTCTATCACCTTATATCTTCTTCAAACACATGAAGTTTTTGTCATACAATTTTTTCATTTGCTTGGTTAGAGTTACCCTAAGATATTTTATATTACTTGAAGCTATTGTGAAAGGTGTTGTTTCCCTGATTTCTTTCTCAGTTTGTTTCTCATTTGTATATATGAAAGTTACTGATTTTCATGAGTTAATGTTATACCCAGCTACTTCCCTAAAAGTCTATATCAGCTGTGGGTGTTCCCTGGTGGAAGCTTTAAGGTTACTTATGTATAATATATAATCTTGAAATAACAATACTTTTACTTTTTTCATTACACTGTGTACCTACTTGATCTCCTTCAGTTGTCATATTGATCTGGATAAAATGCCAAGAACTATATTGAATAGATATGGAAAGAGTGGACAACATTGTCTTGTTCTGTATTTTAGTGGAATTGCTTTGAATTTCTCTCCATTTAAATTGGTATTAGCTATAGGCTTGTTGGAAATTTCCTTTGTTATGTTTTGGTATTTTTCTTGTATCTCCAATCTTTCCAGGACTTTTATCATGAAGAGTTGTTAGATTTTTGTCAAAGGCCTTTTTAGTGTCTAATGAAATCTCTCTCTCTCTCTCTCTCTCTCTCTCTCTCTCTCTCTCTCTCTCTCTCTCTCTCTGTGTGTGTGTATGCATGTTTTTTTACCTCTCAGTTTTTTTATGTTGTGCATTACATTTACTGATTTTCATATATTGAGCCATCTCTGTATTTCTAGAATGAGGCCAATTTGATCATAGTAGATGATTTTTTTGATGTCTTCTTGGCTTATGTTTGTAAATATTTTATTGAATATTTTTTCATCAATGTTTATAAGGGAAAATGATCTGTAATTCTTTTTTTTGGTTGAGTCTTTATGTAGTTTATGTATCAGGGTAACTATGGCCTTATAAAATTAACTTGGCATTGTTCCTACTGTTTTCAATTTCTGGAACAATCTGAGGAATATTGGTGTTAACTCTTATTTGAATGTCTGGTAGGATTATGTGCTAAAACGTTCTGGTTCTGGGCTTGCATTTATTTATTTATGTATTTATGTATTTATTTATGTATTTATTTATTTTGGGAGACTTTTAATGACTTCTCATATTTCACTAGGGTTGTAGGTCTATCTTTTGTACTGTTATCTTTTTCTAACTATTGATTTCAGCCCTTTGATTATTTTTTGTTATCTACTCCTCTTGGATGTGCTTAGGAGCTTAATGGTATCATGTTAAGTTGCTAGTATAAGATTTCTCCATTTTTTTTAAATGTAGGCACTTAGTTCTATGGACTTTCCTCTTAGTACCATTTCATTGTCTTTCATAAGTGAGGATTTGTTGTGTAGTCATTTTCATTGAATTCTAGGAAGCCTTTGATTTCTCTTTCCTGTCTTGACCCAGTAGTCATTCAGTAGAGAACTGTTCAGTTCCTGTGAGCCTGTAAGGTTCATATTGTTTCTGTTGTTGATATACAACTTTAATCTGTGGTAGTCTGACAGGATGCAGGAAGTTATTTGAATTGTCTTGTATTTGTTGGGACTTGGTTTTTGTCAGGTTTGTGGCCATTCAAATTCAAACAATACATATCTACAAATCTAACCCTACAGAAATTTCTAGAAGGAAAACTTCAACCTAAGAAGACTAACTACACCCATGGAAACAGAGAAAATGAATAATGTCATACCAGCAAAACCAGAAGAGGGGAGCACTCCCTACCACCACTACCTACTACTAAAACACCAACAATAACAACAAACAAACAAACAAACAAACAACAACACCAACAATAACAACTACATAATGACATCATCAGTCATTGGTCATTAATATCCCTCAATATCAATGTTCTCAATTCTCCAGTAAAAAGACACAGACTAACAGTGTATATGAAAAGAAGATCCATCCTTCTTTTGCATCCAGGAAACACACTCAACATCAAGGACGGGCATTATGTCAGTGTAAAAGTTGAAAAACAATATTCCAAACAAATAGACCTAAGCAGCAAGCTGGTGTAGTCATTTTAATAATTAACAATATATGTATTAATAAAAAGAGATAGAGAACAGCACTTCATGTTCATCAAAGAAATAACATCCACCAAGATGATATGTCAATTCTTACCACCATCTATGCCTCAAACAGAAGGGTACCTACTTTTGTAAAAGAAATACTACTACATCTTAAATCACAAAGGCATACACCTTCTTTTTATGTAACTTTCTCCAAAACTTCTCATGGAATTTTATCCAAAACTGGCCTCTTATCATTCAAAGTACTAAGGTGTGTGTGTGTGTGTGTGTGTGTGTGTGTGTGTGTGTGTGTGTGTGTAATAAGTTCTTTTATAGTTTCACACATGCACACAATGCCTTCTAGCTGTTATATTTCTCTATTCTCTCTCACCTTCTCCAAGCAGCTCACCTTTCTCTCTATTTGTCCCTTTCCAAGATTCATAACTTTAGACTATTATTGACCCATTTATTTTTAAGCAGGGCTATATATATGACCACTGATTTGGTACTATCCGTTGAAGCCTGATAGGGTCACCGGTGAGTACACAACTAAAGTCTTTGCCCCTTTTTATTGTCACTCCCTCTTTCTGTGCATAGGATGACTCAGCACAGGGCAGGGGCTCCTGGATCTTTCTTCCATTTTTGCCTGACTGTTGACTGGCTCAGTCTTATACAGACCCCATGTGCTTGAGAGTCCATGATTACAATAATCATGTATTGGCTAGTAGATGGCATTTTGAAGATTTTCTTTGTCTTAAGTCTCTTACAGTCTTTCTATCCTTTCTCAGCAGTGATCTCTTTTGAACCCAGGGGGTGACAAAATAAATGTGAGGTGTAGAGCTAATCATAACACCCTTACTTATTTCTTTTTTTGTTATATAAATGAATCAGAAATATTCAGGTATGCTGACAGGCACATTTATGCTTCAGTAGATTAAATTTGGTAATAATTTTGTTTGAGCTTTACAAAGTTTGTAGCAGTCTTTTTGCTTATTATTTGTTTGTTGATTTTAGAGATTGAACCCAGGGCCTTATACTTGCTAAACAACCTGCTATATCCCATTGATAATAGTCTTTATATCTAATTTAAATAGATTAATTACTCAACATTTTTCATTATTGCCTCTGTGTATGAGAGTAATTAAATGATAAAAGTAATATTTTGTCAAATAGCTTTAGATTTTAGAGGGCTGCAAGCTCTCATAATATTTATGATTTTTCTTTGTCCCACAAGAACCAGTTTTGTCTTTTGGAGTAATATAACCTCTGTTCATATGCAAGCACATATAGAACAATTATAGTTATAATAACCTCCCTTTGTTGAATGGCAATTAAGTACCAGGCACTCTACCATATTTTCTTTAGCTGTTATAAAAACCAATTTACAAGTGAAAAAACTAAAACAAAATTTAACATCTAAAACAAAAATTTGAAGGTTCATTCTCAAAGTGGCTGTGTGACATCAAAGATATTCTTTTCTTCTTCAATCTTCACAATGAAAGTATTAAAACTACAGAAAAATCAAGACATTGTATGATTAGTGATATACAATTTATTGTAGTAGTTATAGTTTCCAACATTTTGATTTCTAGAAATGGTAATTTCTTTCCTGTTTAGTATTGTTTAAAAGTTATACATATTTTCTGGTATAAAAATTGCTTATAGTATGCTGGGAATAACAGCTGACATGTGATTATAAAGAACTTTATACTTGTAAAACTACCCCTTTGGCTTATCTGAGGACCACATATTTTCTTCCCACCTTTCTTACCTTATCTATGGCCTCATTTGCATATAGGGACTTCAGATTCACACTGTCAGTTCCACCCATCCCTGCCACATGCCCTTGGCCTCCATTTTTAGTCAGGAACGTGGACTCTCACTGTTCACTCTATTCACCCTTGAAATATAAGACCACACTTCCTCAGATAGAGGCCAGAGATACATTATGAAAACTCTACTAACCCCTGTGACCTGCCTGAAGACCATGTACTTGCCTTCCTGTCTCCTTCTAACCCCCTCCATTAGATAGGGATCTTACACATGTAGTACCTACTCCATAAGCTCCCTTGGCCTGAACAGAAGTCCTGGACACCTTTCATAGCATCCTGAAAATTGACTATGAGAATATTCTAACATTGCACATGTTCTGCTCTTGGGCTTAGAAACTTCACTTAGCTCAATCTGAGCAGTGACTCCTAGTAGTATTCTATTTGAACAAGATTGGCTTTCTCCAAGGTTGAACCCTAAGCCTCATACTGCTATTCTAGAGCCTGACAAGTTGAGGCACTAGAAAACTGAGCTTCAAGTAACCTGTTGAGAAAGCAGGGACATTTCCACACCAAGAAACATGACCAGTGACCTAAATCCATATGCCTGTGTCCTTTTGAAGAACAAAAACATAAGTAATCAAGACAATGAGTCTCTGCCAAAATCTTTCAGTAATGTTCCTGAAAGAAAGTAATCGATTTAGATGATGATTTCAAGATAAAAATAATAAACATTATCAAGGAACTCAAAGAGCAAATGTCACAATGATGACCATAAAACATAAACAGTTGAATGAAATAATGAAACAATTAAAATTTTATGAACATGGAATGTAATAGAGATAGAATCCCTGAAGGAAAGCCAAAATTAAATAAAACTCAAAATGAAAAAGTTAGAAATTCAAAGAAAAAGAAAAAGAAAACTTCATTGAAGATCTTGTGAAGAGAAGAGAGAATATTAGGTCTAAGAGACAGGCTAAAAAAACTGATTACTATGTCAAAGAAAGAGCCAAATCCAAGAAAAGCAATGAAGTGTATCTGGGGAACTATAAAACTTCAAACTTATGAAATATGTATACAAGAAGAAACCCATGTCAAAGGCGTAAACATATTTTCAACAAAACTATAGAAATAAATCACCACAATGTAAGATAAAAGATGATTATCAAATTCCAAGAGGCATAAAGAATACCAAAAAGTCAGGATCATAAAAAGAAACTCTCCATATTATATAACAGTATAAGTTTACTATAAAGTTAGTATAAATTTAGTATAGCTTTAGTACCTTTATACAATGAAGAAAGGATATTGAAAGATTTAAGAGAGAAAAAAAATTAAAAGCAAGTCCATTTGAATAGTAGCTGATTTTTCTACAAAAGATTTATCTACAAAATTTATGTAGATTTACTGCCAAAGCCAAAATGGCATGAACAGTGTTCTACAAATTAAGAAAACCACAGATGCCAGCCCAGACTATTATATTCAGCAAACTATCAATTATAATAGGAGAAGACTGGAGAACTTACTATGATAAAAAGAGATTTATGGAACTTTTTTATTTTTATTTTTATTTTTTATTTTTTAGATTTATAGAACTTATAACCACTGATCCTGCACTACAGATGATACTGGAAGGAAAAACTAGGCCTGAAGAGGTTAAACATTCCTATGAATGTACAGCAAACAATATATAGTTGTTGAACATTAAATCAAAGGAATTCTAATATAAACCAAAGAAACAAAATGACAGAAATCAACACGTATTATTTAACAATAGCCTTTAATATTAATGGTCTTAACAAAAAAAAAAAAAAAAAAAAAAAAAAAGAAAGAAAGAAAGAAAAAAAAGAAATGGACTAACAGATTGAATTCTAAGAACCATACCTCATTTCAATCATATATGTTATCTTAGAATAAGAAGGTATTCCAATAAAATGTATAAAAGAAGCAAACATACACAGCTATTCTCACATCTGCCAAATGAAAACTAGTTAGAAGAGATAACAAGGGACACTTTAGGCTTTCTAAAGAGAAAAGCCCATTAACAGGATGTTAAAATCTTAAACATATATTCAACAATACAAGATCACATAAAATAGAAAGATACTATGAAATTTACACAGAGGAGTAGGATGCAGACTATCCTGGTGAAACCTAAGAGACTGTCACCAGACATTTGGCATGGGAAGGTACTCCTGTCAGAAGTCTGGGGGAGGGGAATGGGCAGAGGAGGGAAGGAGGGAGGGTGGGAATGGGAAGATAGGAGGGTGCGGATAGCAGTCAGGATGTAATGTGAATAGGTTATAATAAGTAAAATATACATTTAAAGGAAAAAGTTCAAAATGAAACGGACCTGGACGAAATAGACTCCTAACTCAAGTCAGTCTATACTTAAATGAATTCAAATTCCCGAACAAGCAGGTAACTTATATTGCGAATCCTACTACATGGGAATAGCTCTGAGACTGGCTGAGACATGAATGTCTATGCATAGACAATGTTTCTTGTTGGTTGACGAACCCACGTGATTTTATTTTTAGATGCCACTCTTCACATGGCATGAATGAAGATTTACAGGTGTCTTTCTCCTCCCCTTACAATGATCAGAGATCCTCCAGCCTTAATTTCTCTGTGCATCCTCATATTTTTATAATGTTAGGACTGTATACTGCTTGTGAGAAATTATATGTTATCATAACAGAAGAACCAGACACTGAGAGGATCCATTCCTCTCAGCATTCTGAATGCTGACATCCTGCACCCTTCATCCTTCATGTTCCATCCCCAAGCACTTCAGTCGCTGTCCCTCATCAACACAGGACAGCTCCCAGAACAGCCTCGAAGAGAGCTTCTGATCCCAATTGGTCCAGCAGTTCAGACTGTCCCATACTGGACTTCTATTAAACCTGGAATTTCTCAACATTTACAAACTGGACTGCAAATGCTATTACTAGCATGTTTAACCATTCCCCCAAATTGTGTTTGGACCTCTACAAAGGTACTATTCATCCTAAATCATCAGGAAGGAGCCTTAAAGAGAGAACGACACCCCATTTCCCTTCAGGGAGGTTGTGTAGGGTTCTGGTTGTTCTCTTGGGATCTGGATGTTTATTTGCATTGGGAGTGGATTATATGTTATTATTGGTCTTATTCAGAAAGAAACTGAGGTTGAACTGAGGGATTTCTCTCTTTTCCTTTAACTTTCTTTCTTAGGTGTGGAAATAGGGGTTGAAAAGAAAGAAGAGGGAATATAGGAGTATATAGGGATGACAGGAAAAAAGTAGATTATTGAATCTTCTCCACAACTTAAGGCCTTAGCTGTTACTCACAAACAAGGTTATTTTTAATTCATCGGTATAGAATTTTATATATTGTTGCAAAATAAGTTTAATTTCGATACATTGATATAGAATTCAAATTCAAGATTCTTCTTCACACACATTAAACATATTTCTACTCTAATATAAGGTAGTGTACCCATACAATTCAATTATAATACAAGGCTTACTTGCAGTTCTTTGAAGGTGCTATTGCAGAGTGGTTAGGATAACTAAATAGTACAAATTAATTCTTAGTTAATCAACTCATGGTCATGTCAACTACTAGTCTATGTGCGTCACAAGAATATACACCCTAAGTTCAAAAGATAGATATGATTCTATAGATAGATAAGGTAAAATAGATAAGTTCTTCAAAAACCCCAGAGACCTACAGCATATGGCATTTAAAGATGTTTTTATGATCTTAAAAATCCTTTGACAATAAGACAGGCTAACTCCTGGCAACATGCAGCCTACCTCAGGGAAGATGATGAGCATCAATGACCCTTCTTATGGAGATGGCTTCAAATGTGGCAAACTAGCCACTGTGCAAAATGTCCTCATTTCTGTCACAGACAGAATTCTGCCTAAAATTGGGCAAGCTTGGATGAAGACAGAGTCAACAGCAAAACTCTTCCAAGACAGGGTAAGCAAATCCTCAATAGTTCCTGCTTCACAGATATGTCTGCCAGATATAATGAGTCAGAAGGCTGAAGATGATGCTCTCACGTTATAGAGAGTTATGGGTGATTTTCTAGGCAATGAACTGTCTCTGTCATTTTCTCATTTTGGAAGCTACTATCTTGTACTTCCTGTTTACTCAGGTAATTAATTTTATTCCTTCTCAAGACTCTGTTGGTGTTGAAGACCAAATAGTTTAGTTGGACAATTAAGCTTAGTCATTTAGGGGTTAAGATGTTTTTAGGTCTAGATAGAGGTTTTCAGGTTGATAGAGATGAGCTATGATAGATATTTATTTACCTTCAGAGTTGTAAACTCATCAAGATAGGAAAGATGTTTTCTTCAAGGTTGCCAAATACAAGTAGGCAAAACACTATGAATGTTACATTTATATAATTCTTAATTGTTTCATGGTCTTTCTTGCTATATGTAGTTTACTGTATATATATGTAGTAATATAAATGTATATGTACAAAAATAAAATAATTTTAAAAAGAATGAATGAATCCCCCAAAAGTAATACAAGTGTATATGTAAAAGTAAAAATGAGATAAAAGAATTTTTAAAAGCATAAAAAACTAAAAAAAAAAAAAAAAAACAACCCCTACAGATTGACTCCAGAATAGTAATAGTGGATGCTTTCAATACCCCATTATCACCAAAAATAGAGATACTCTGGATTTCAAGGATATTATAAATCTCATGGATGTAACAGAGATATACAGAACATTGCACCAAAACTCTATTTTCAGCAGCCCAGAGAACTTTTTTCAAAATAGATCACATATTAGGACATGAAGCAAGTTTAAGCTAATATAGAAAAATTAAAATCCTGTCCTGCGTTCTCTCTGACAACCAAAGAATAAAAGTGGATATGATCATCAGTAGAAGCCATAGAAAGTACACAAATTATGGAAACTAAACAATACACTACTGAATAACAATTGGACAAATAAAGAAATCAAGAAGAAAATTAGAAAATTTCTAGAATCGAATAAAAAAGAAACTACAATATGCCCAAATCCATGAAGTAAATGAAGATAGCCTTGAGGGGATAGATTTATAGCACTATACACCTATATAAATATTGATATATCTAAAATTAACAACATAATGATCCTCATGGAAACTTAAGAAAAACAAGAACAAATAACCTCCCCCCTAAAAAAGGTAGACAAGAAGATGTAATAAGAATCAGGGATGAAATTTATGACAGTAATGACAAAACAAAACAAAACCCATCAGTGAAATGAAGAGCTAGTTCTTTGAAAATACTAACACGGTTGATAAACCTTTATGAAAATTAATTAAAACAGAAAGGACCCAAATTAATAAAGTTACAATAAAAAGAGACATCACAACAGACACAGAGGAAATTAAAATATTTAAAAGGATCGTTAAAAAATATATATTCTACCAAACTTGAAAATCTAAGAAAACAGATGAATTTCTAGATTTACTAGTGTTAACTCAAGATAAAGCAAATAATTTCAATAGAGCTGAAGGAGATAGAAGCAGTAATTTAAAATCTCCCACCTTTAATTTCTGTACTCATGAGATAGAGGCACGAGGATCTTTGTGAGTTAGAGGTCACCCTCATCTACATAGGGACAGGAAGCCCACAGCCAGTGTTATCCTAAATGAAGAAGAAACTCAAAGCATTTACACTAAAATCAGAAACAAGGCAAGGCTGTCCATCACCTCCCCATTCAACTTGAGTTCTTGAAGTCTTAGTTGCTATAAGACAAGTGAAGGAGATAAATGTTCTACATATTGGAAAGGAAGAAGTCAAAGTATCTTTATTTATAGGTCATATTATAGTAGACATAAAAGATCATAAAGACTCCATCAGTTAGCTTCTACAACCAACAAGCACATTCAGCAAAGTAGCAGGACACAAAACGAACAGACAAAATCCAGTAGCTTTCCTACATAAAAGTAACAAATGCACTGAGAAAGAGATCAAGAAAACAATAACTAATTAATACTATCCTCAAAAAAAAAATCTTGGAATAAATCGAATCAGCAAAATAAAAGATTTGTACGTGAAAACTTTAAGACACTAAACCAATGAAACTGAAGAAGATACTAGAAGATGAAAATGCCTCCTATGATGACGGATTTGGAGGATTAATGTGAAAATGGCAATGCTATGAAAAGCAATATAATGATCTCAACAATCCATATCAAAATTCCAATGCAATTTTTCAAAGAAATTGACAAATTAATCTTAAATTTCACATAGACAATCGAAAGATACAGGACAGCTATAATGATTCTTAACAATAAAAGCTTGTGGAACTAACATCCCACAATTCAAGATATATTATAGAGCTATATTAATATAAAACAAGTTAGTACTAGGATAAAGGAGACTCATTTATTAATGGTATAGAATTAAAGATCCAGATATAAATTCACACACCTACCTTCTTTAAACAACTTTACATTTTATTTATTTAGTGTGTGTGTGTGTGTGCATGCACACGTGTGTATGTGTGTGTGAGTGTGTGTGTGTGTGGGTGTGTGTGTACCATAGCCTATGGATGAAGATAAGCAGACTTGTATAAGTTGATTCTCTCTGTCTACCACATGTGTCCTGGGCATCCAAGTCAGTTCTTGAGGCTTGTTACAATGTGCCTTTACCCACTGAATTATCACACCAGACTAGTTCACTTAATTTTTGACAAAGTACCCATTAATACACCTAAGAGAAAAGACATCATCTTCAATAAATGGTACTTGTCAAAATGGATGGCTGTGTATATGGGAATTAAAGGTGGATTCTTATCTTTTACCTTATGTAAATTTGACTCCAAATGGATCAAGAACCTCAATATAAGAGCCAACACTTTAAATTTGATAGAAGAGAAAGTAGGAAAGGGCTTTATGAATAAGATTCTCATAACAAAGGAATTAAGACCAACAATTAATGAATAAGATAGCTAGAAACTCAGAAGCTTTTGTACAACAAAGAAAAGCATTGTTTGAATGAAGAGGGAACATACAGAATGGAAAATGTCTTTATCAACTGTGCATCTGAGAAGGGATAAATATCTAGACACTTCAAAGAAATAAAAACTCTAAACATTAAGAAATGTTTAGTTTAGTTTCTAATTGCCCAATTAAAAATGAGCATTGAACCCAGAAGATGCTCCACCATACAACAAGGACATATGCTCAACCATGTTCTTAGCAGCCTTATTCATAATAGTCAGACTCAGAAAACAACCTAAATGTCCCTCAGTTGAAGAATGGATAAAGAAACTGTGGTACATTTACACTGTGGAATACTACTCAGCTATTAAAAACAAAGAAATCCCGAAATTTGTGGACAAATGGATGGAACTAGAAACAATCATAATAAGGGGAAAATGGGAGGGAGGGAAGAATGGAAGGATACAAGGGATGGGATAACCATTGAGATGTAACAAGAATAAATTAATAAAAAAAAGTAAAAAAAAAAAAACCAATCATACTGAGTGAGTTAACCCAGAAGCAGAAAGACTCACGTGGTATATACTCACTTATAACTGGACACTAGCCCAAAAGGCATGTCCCATGAAAGTCTTCACTTACCAGGAGATTGGGATAGATGCAAGGACATCCTATTGGGACTCTAGGTGAGAGAAATATAGGAGAATGGGGGAAATAGAGGGGTCCAGAGAATTCTAGAAACCTACAAGAAGAACATCATGATGGTGAATCTGGGCCCAGGGAGGTCTGTTCAAACTATTGCTCCAACCAAGGACAATACAAGCAGTAAACATCGATCCCCTACTCTGATCTATCCAATTGACAAGACATTTTCCACAGTTGTGTGGTGGGCCGGGACTGACTCTGACATGAACTGACATGACCACTTCCCCTATGACCATATAGTGGGGAGGAGGTCCCCCTTGGTCATAGACCTAGGAGAGGGGAATAAGGTGAAAGTGGGAAGGAATGAGGAATGGGAGGATACAAGTGATGGGATATGATGGGATAACAACTGAGATGTAATCTGAATAAATTAATTAAGTAAAAAATAAAATAAAAAAGTGGGCATTCAAGTAAACAAAGAATTCCCAAAAGATGAAATAGAAATGGCTAAAAAGCATTTAAAGAATTTTTTACATTCTTAGTTATGATGGAAATGCATATTTTAATTACTTTGAGATACTATATTACTACAGTAAGGATGATTAAGATAAAAAAGATGACAAATTGCTGGCATGGGTGGGAGGAAAGGTAAACACTTAAGCATTGCTGGTGGGAATGTAAGGTGGTTCAGCCACTATGAAAATCCACACCAGACTGGAGAAAAACTGCCTTTGAGTTGTTGGTCCGTGGTTTTTAAATAACTTCCAAATCAATATTAGGCTATTATCCTTGTACTTGGCTGCCTCCCAGAACCTGCAGGTAACATCATATTATTGAAGATATTACACACATTGGACATCAGATTTGATGGACTAGAGATAGAAGATTTGGAAGCTTGAAAGCCTTCTCATTTTGGAATGAAATCTATTCTTATATTGAATCTTCTCTCACTGGTTCAGACCAAAGTAGCTCTCAGTCTTCTATCTTTCTGGGAAGGCAGAGTATAATTTTATTTGCATTTACATTTCAATTACATTTACAATGGTTCTATTTCCAAATAATTCATTTTTACAAGTAGCAGGGATTAGGAGCTGAACACACACACACACACACACACACACACACACACACACACACACACACTTTTTTTGGGGGGTAAGTCACTAGAATAGAAGCACAAGGCTGCATTTTAAATTTGTTTAACATTGGAAGAAGCTGTTGAACTGTTTCTAAATTATGTAGTTTCCTGTAACTTCATGTTAATAGACCACTTGCTCCCCCTCCATGCTAAGTTGCTTTCCCTCCTCAGCTATTTGTGCTGTCCTCAGCACTGCTGTTTCACTCTGTGGTTTTAATTTGCTTATCCCAAATGAGTAATGATGCAGGGCAAACGTTTATGTATTCTTTTACTATGTTCATATGATGAATTAGATTAGTGAATTTTGAAATACCCTTATTTTTTTTATTCCTGACATAAACATGAAGGTTAAGTTGACTTCCTAATATTTCTCTACACTTTTCTGATTCTTGTAAAATTAGCATAACTTTCATGATCTATAATTAATCATTTTTACTATGACATCTTTGCATATATTTTGATTTTCTAAAAATACTTTCCCCCCTAATGTTGGTATCAGAGTAGCAAATATATATATTTGATATATATATATATATCTATATATATATATATATATGGTAAATCGCTAGAATAGAAATATATATATAATTTTGAAATATTCTGAAAGGTTTCTGGATAACTCATATTGTTGTTAGCAAATGAAAGGAAATTTCCAATGAAGCTGTTTGATCCTGATTTTTAAAAAATAAAAATGGAAGGACAAGGAGGTGTCAGGAGCTCTCCAAGGAGACCATCAAGGCCTGCGAATTTGGAGTCAGGGTGGCGTGCACACACGGATGCACCAAACAAGGACAATGCTTGCAGAAAACTTAGCACCACCCCACTTGGCAGGGACCTACCTCTGACATGCGCTCTGGTGTTCAAGATTTGATTGCTGCCCCTTGGTGAGGGGTGGGGGAAGGAGATACAGGATATCCTGATGAGACCTAATAGGCTGTGGTCAGACGGTGGGGGAAGAGTGCCCCCCTCAAAGGTCTAGGGGAGGGGAATAGAGCAGAAGAGGGAAGGAGGGTGGGAACAGGAAGATAAGAGCAAGGGGATATCAATCGGGATGTAATGTGAATAAATTATAATAAATAATTTTCAAAAAGAAAAAAGTTAAAAAAGAATCTTACTTCAATTTTTGTTTATCTTTTTATTTTTAATTTATTTTTATATTTTAATTTAATTTTATTTTTACCAGTTATGATATGAGGTGTTTATCTATTATGTACACCTGAAAGAAGCTTTGCATATTTATATTTCCTGTTCTCCATAAAAAGATTATGAAGAGATGGTAAAATAGTTATAAAATTAAAATATAATTGGATTAGAAATAAATCAAGGACAATTAGATCTCTGCACAGCTGCCCTGTGAGAACCCAGGTGGTTTAAGATCATGTTTTGTTTACAAAAGCAATTCAACTTACCTTACAGGAAACAAAAGCAGGTGTGAATTGTGTGGGCTCCGATCAATTATTTTTAGTATGCTTCTTAATTTTTCTGTGCCCTGATTTCTTGTCTTCTGTGCCTAAGTCTTGAACAGGCAACCACTTCAGGGGATGTTGACGATAGATCGGCCACAGAGGAAGTGTCAGCAATCAGCCCCGTACCTGTACCCACAACTGCAGAAAAAAAGAATAATTCCCTGAAACATCTGTTCAGATAGTTTCTGCCCTTTGTAATCCATCTGGGTGGACAGTGAGCTCTGATGTTCCAGCATGGCTGGCAGGGAAAATCAACACAGGGAATAAAATGAAGGTAGTCTATTCTTAAGGCGTACATAGGGCTTGCAGAATGGGACACTGAACATAGCCTGGCCAGCCTGCCTAGCCTGGAAGTCTATTTTTAATTTTTTACATATACATTTATATTATTACACATGTATACAATGAACTACTACAGCAAGAAGAACCACGAAACAATCAGGAATTATATAAATGTTACATTCATAGTGTTTTGGCTATTTGTATTTGGCAGCCGTGAAGAAAAGGTCCTTCCCATCTTGGTTCATGTAAAATTATGAATATAAATCAATATCTGTCTCCCTTCCCTCCCTTCCTCATGCTCTCTGTCTCTCCCTCCCTAGAATTCTGAAAGGGGAGAGTCCTCCCCTAACATCTGACCTCAGCCAATCAAGTCTTATCGGTACTACCTGCCAGGGAGAGGTGATCAACACTGGGGGGCCAGAGTCTTTATCGGAAGTAGTCACTACCCCCCCCATATTGTGGGGCCCACAAACAGACTGTGCTGTCTATCTAGGGCCTAGGTCCACACCATGTGTGGTCCTTGTTTGGTGCATCACTCTTTGTTGTAGTGTGGTTATCCATATTATGTGGCTAATATCCGCTTATGAGTGAGTATACTCCATGTGTATCTTTCTGGGTCTGGTTTACCTCACTCAGAATGATTGTCTGTATTTCCATCCATTTGCCTGCTCATTTCAAGATTTCCTCATTTTTAAATAGCTGAGTAGCGTTCATTCCATTGTATAAATGTACCACAGTTTCTTTATCCATTCTTCGGTTGAGGAACATCTTGGTTATTTCCAGATTCTGGCTGTTATGAATAAAGCTGCTATAAACATAGTTGATCAAATGCTCTTGTGTGGTGGAACATCTTTCAGGTATATGACCAGAAGTGGTATGGCTGGGTCTTGAGGTAGCCCTATTCCCAGTTTTCTGAGAAGGCTTCACATTGATTTCCAATGTTTTACAGGTTTGTACATTCATCAACAATGGAGGAGTGCTCCCCTTTCTTCACTTCTTCCCCAGCATGTGCTGTCACTTGAGTTTTGGATCTTAGCCACTCAAATAAGTGTAAGACAAAATATCAGATCTGCATTTCTCTGATGACTGGGGATTTGAGAATTTCTTTAAGTGTTTCTCAGCCATTCAATATTCCACTGTTAAGAATTCTATTTAGCTCTGTGTCCCATTTTTTAATTAGTTTTTTTTGGGTTTGGTGGTGTTTAATTTCTTGAGTTCTTTTTATACTTTGGATATTAGCTCTTTGTTGGATGTAGGATTGGTGAAGATCTTTTCCAAGTCTGGAGGCTGTCATTTTGTTCTGTTTACAAGGTCCTTTATCTTACAGAAGCTTTTCAGTTTCATGAGGTCCAATTTTTAAATTGTTGATCTTAGAGCCTAAGCTGTTGGTGTTCTGTTCAAGAAGTTGTCTCTTGTGCCAGTAAGCTCAAGGCTATTACCCACTTTTTATTCTGATTTAGTGTGTATGGTTTTATGTTGAGGTCTTTAATCCATTTGGACTTTAGTTTTGTGCAGGGTGATAGATATGAATATATTTGCATTTTCTACATATAGCCATCCAGTTAGACCAGCACTATTTGTTGAAGATGCCATCTTTTTTTCCATTGTATGGAGTTAGCTTCTTTGTAAAAATCAAGCCTCCCTAGGCGTGTGGATTTATTTCTGGGCCTTTGATTAAATTCCATTGATCAACCAGCCTATTTTTATGCCAGTACCATGCATATTTTATTATTGTTGCTCTATAGTACAGCTTGAGATCTGGGATGGAGATTCCTTCAGAAGATCATTTATTGTACTGGACTGTTTTTGCTATTCTGTGTTTTTTGTTTTTCCATATGAAGTTGATCTTTCAAGGTCGGCAAAGAATTGTGTGGATATTTTGATGGGAATTGCATTGAATCTGTAGATTGCTTTTGGTAAGATGGCCAATTTTACTATGTTGATTCTCCTGATCCACGAGCATGGGAGATCTTTCCATCTTCTGAAATCTTCTTCAAACTCTTTCTTCAGAGATTTGAAAAATTTTGTCATATAAGTCTTTCATTTGCTTAGCTAGAATTACACCACCATACTTCATATAATTTGTGGCTTTTGTGAAGGGTGTTGTTTCCCTAACTTCTTTCTCAGCCTGTTTGTCATTTGTATACAGGAGGGCTACTAATTTTTTTAGTTCATTTTGTATGCAGCCACTTTGCTGAAAGTGTTTATCAGCTGTAGAAGTTCCTTGATAGAATTTTTGGGGTCACTTATGGTCACTATCATATCGTATTTGAATAGTGATAGTTGGACTTCTTCCTTTTCAATTTGTATCCCTTTGATCTCCTTTAGTTGTTCTATTGCTCTAGCAAGGACTTCAAGTACTATATTGAAGAAATAAGGAGTGGACAGCATTGTCTTGTCCGTGATTTTAGTGGAATTGATGTAAATTTCTCTCTGCTTAGTTAGTTGCTGGCTATAGGATTGCTATCTATTGGCTTTATTATGTTTAGGTATGTGCCTAACATGAATGGTGTTGGATTTTGTCAAATGCTTTTTCGGCATCTAAGGAGATGATCATGTGTTTTTTCTTTCAGGTTGTGTATATGATGAATTGATAGATTTCTGTATATTAAACCACCCCTGCATACCTGAGATGAACTGTACTTGGTCACGGTGAATGATATTTTTTATGTGTTCTTGAATTCGGTTTATGAGTATTTTATTGAGTATTTTTGCATCAATGTTCATAAGAAAAATTCTCTTTTTTTGTTGAGTCTTTCTGAGGCTTAGGTATCAAGGTGACTGTGGCCTCATAGAATGTGTTTGATAATGTTCCTTTTGTTTCTATTTTGCAGAATAACCAGAAGAGAATTGGTATTAGCTTTTCTTTGAATGTCTGGTAAAATTCTATGCTGAATGAATCTGGTCCTGTGCTTTTTTTTCTTGGGAGACTTTGGAGACTGTCTCTATTTCTTTAGATGTTATAGGACTATTCAACTTGTTCACCTGATCTTGATTCAATTTTGGTAATTCATACTTATCAAGAAAATTGTCCATTTCATTTAGATTTTCAATTTTTGTGGCATATAAGCTTTTCAAGTAAGACCTGATGATTCTTTGTGTTTCCTTGGTGTTTGTTGTTATGTCTCCCTTTTTATTTTTTATTTTATTGATTTGAATACTCTCCCTCTGTCTTTTAGTTAGTTTGGCTAAGGGATTGTCGATCTTGTTGATATTTTCAAAGAACCAGATCTTGGTTTCATTGATTATTTGAATTGTTTTCTTTGTTTCTGATTTATTGATTTCACCCCTGTGTTTGATGATTTCCAGCCATCTATTCCTCTTGGGTGTGTCTGCTTCTTTTTGTTCTAGAGAGTTCAGGTATACTGTGAAGTTGTTTCTATGGACTTTCCTCTTTGCACTGTTTTCATTGTGTCCCATAAGTTTGGGCATGTTGTGCCTTCAGTTTCATTAAATTCTAGGACTTTTTAATTCTTATTTTTAATTTTTCCCTTACCCAGGGTTCATTGAATAGGGAGTTGTTCAATTTCCATGAATTTGTAGGCTTTCTGTTATTTGTCTTGTTGTTAAGTTCCAGCTTTAATCCATTGGTGGTCTGATAATATGCAAGGGAATATTTCAATTTTCTTGTATCTGTTGAGGTTTTCTTTGTGACCAAGTATATATTCTATTTTCGAGAAGGTTCCATGAAGTGCTGAAAAGAAGATGTATTCTTTTTTGTTTGGGTGAAATGTTCTGTAGGTATCAGTTAGATTCATTTGCTTCATGATGTCTATTAGTTTCATTGTTTCTCCATTTAGTTTCTGTCTTGATGGTCTGTCTATTGGGGAGACAGGGGTGTTGAAGTCTCCCACTATTAATGTGTGGGGTTCCATGTGTGATTTTACCTTTGGTAATGTTTCTTTTACAAATGTGGGTGCTCTTGCATTTGGGGCATAGATGTTCAGAATTGAGACAATATCTTGGCATATTTTTCCTTTGATAAGGATGGAGTGTCCTTCCCCATCTCTTTTGGTTATTTTTGGTTGAAAGTCTATTTTCTTAAATAGTAGAATGGCTACTCCTACTTGCTTCTTGGGTCTGTTTGCGTGGATTACGGTTTGCCAACCCTTTACTCTGAGATAATGCCTATTTTCATTGCTGAGGTGTGTTTCTTCTATGCAGTAGAATGATGGGTCCTTTTTTTCCTCATCCATTCTGTCATCCTGTGTCTTTTTATTGGGGAGTTGAGACCATTGATGTTGTGAGATATTAATGACCAGTGGTTATTAGTTCCTTTATTTTGATGTTGGTGATGGTAGAGTGTGTTTCCTTTCTTTTAGATTTGTGGATGTGGAGTTATTTATCCTGTGTTTTCCTGGGTGTAGCTAGCCTCCTTGAGTTGGAGTTTTCCTTCTAATATCTCCTATAGTGCTGGATTTGTTGCCAGGTACTGATTAAACTTGGTTTTGTCATGAAATATCTTGTTTTCTCCGTCTATGGTGACTGATAGTTTTGCTGGGTGTGAAGGGACCTGACTCCAGGGACCCCAGGGACTTCAGGGACTCCAAAACCCTCAAAGACCCCAGTTTGCTTGACTAGACCAATTCCATGACAGGCTTCAGGTTTTCACTCTGGCCAACTAGGCCAAGTTTCTAACAATTCCTGGAAAAACTACAAGTAATGGACATGGACAGCCCTTTGGGCACATAATCAGCTTATAGAATAAAATGACCAGATAGCATAGTTTTATTACTTTATGATCTTGGTAAAGAATACAGCTGGCCCTATCCAATCAAATTAAAGGCCAACTACTGAGTAAGAGCCAAAACCTCAGTGGCTCAAAAAGTCCTCAGTAACCAAATGAACAGCCAATCTTGAATCCCCTCGTATACTCTGACTCAATTCTGACCAATCAATTAAAACTTGTCACAAATCCCCCCAACTGTCTATAAATTGAGCCTGCATGCTCATTTTGGGGTTGCCCTATAGAAGAGAGAGGTGATTGTATCATGCTAGAATAAAAACACTCTTTGTTTTCTCATACTGCCTTGGAGTCTTTCCTCAGCAGATCACCTAGACCCTAACAGGTATAGTAGTCTGGGTTGGCATCTGTGGTCTCTTAATGTTTGCATGACATCCACCCAGACCCTTCTGGCTTTCATAGTCTTTGTTGAGAAGTTAGGCGTAATCCTGATGGGTATTTAGTTTATATGTGACTTGGTCTTTTTTTCTTGCAGCTTTTAATATTCTTTCTTTATTCTGTATATTTAATGTTTTGATTATTATGTGGCAGGAGAATTTTCTTTTCTGGTCCAATCTATTTGGAGTTCTGTAGGCTTCTTGTATATTTATGGTCATTTCTTTTTTAGGTTGGGAAAGTTTTCTTCTATGATTGTGTTGAAAATGTTTTCTGGGCCTTAGACTTTAGACTTTTCCCCTTCTATCCTATTATTCTTAGAGTTGCTCTTTTTATACGTCCCAGATTTCTTGGGTATTTTGTATTAGAGACTTTTTGCTTTTAATGTTTTCTTTGATTGATGTATCGATAACTTCGTTTGTATCTTCCACACTTGAGATTCTCTCTTCTCTAGTATGCAGTTGGCATTGTTGCTTTCCATGGTTTCTGTTCTCTTCCCTATGTTTTCTAACTCCAGGATTGCCTCAGATTGTATTTTCTTTGTTGCTTCTAGTTCCTTCTTTAGGTCTTTAATAGTCTTATTCATTTCTTTCTTTTGTTTGACTTTTCCTGTAATTTTTCATAGGATTTATTCAATTCCTTCATCTATTTGGATGTATTTTCCTCTAATTCTTTATAAGATTTATTCAACTCCTTCATCTGTTTGAATGTATTTTCCTGTATTTCTTTGAGTGATTTATTTTCCTCTTTCCAGGCTTCTATCATCTTCATCACCTCAGATTTAAAGTTTTCTTCTTGCCCTTCATAGACGTTCATATCTAGAGGGCTTGCTGTGGTAGAATCACTGATTTACAGGGGTGTTATATGGCTCTGAGTTTTGTTGCTAGTTTTCTTGAACTGGCCTCTAGGCATCTATTTGTCTCTGGTGTTAGCAGGCCTAGATGTTCCTCCAATGGGGTCACTGTCTGTGTCCCACTTGGCCCTGGAAGGTTGGGACCAAGGAAGGATAGCTCCAAGCTGAAGGTTATTTGCTAGGGCTATCCACTGGCCTCCTCTTAATGGTGGACAGTGGGCATTGTATCTTGCACCCAGCTCAGCACAGCTAGATTTGTTGTCTGTATCCCAGCTGGGTTAGGCAGGAGAGGAGCAGGCTGAGAGAGTTCCAGGCCCAAAGCTGTTCAGGTACCCTACAGTCCTTTTCAAGATGGCAGGGATCTGCCTATCTTCTCTGTGTTCCACATGGGCTAGGCCAGTAAGCACATGGGGGGCTGATAGAGATCAGAACCCAAAGCTTCTTGGGTGCCTCACAGACCTTCTTCAGATGGCAGCAAATGGGGTTGTGGTCCATGCCAGACTCAACTCTCCCTATCTGCTCTGTGTTTCAGATGGGCCAGGCTGGTAAGCAGCTGGGGGTGTGACAGGGATCTGTGCCCAAAGATGCTTGGGTGCTCCACAGGCCTTTTCAAGATGGTAGGGCTCTGTCTGTCTTCTCTGCTACCCAGATGGGCTAGACTGGTAAGTATCTGGTGACCAGAGAGAGTTCCAAGTCCAAAGTTGCTTGAGTGCCCTACAGTCTTTCTCTGGATGGCAGCTAATGTGGATTGTGACTGGTGCTGGCACCCAGCTCTGCCTGCCTGCTCTATGTCCCAGATGCAGTAAGAAGCAGACAGGCAGCAAACTCCCAAAGCTGCATGGGTGTCTTACAGTCTTTCTCAAGATGGCGGCTAATTTGGGTTTTCCCCCTGGACTTTTCTGAGTTAGTTGGATGGCCAGGGGTCAAACCCACCCATTCTCCACACAATGTGGATCTCTCTCACCTTGGAATTAGCAGCATTGGTGTTTTGTAGCTCTCAGGTTGGTCTTTAGGTCACCTTGCAGTCCTGGTTTTCCTGTTGATCAGAAGCAGTGTGTGATAGGCGCTGCCATCTTGGATCTTTTCTGTCTATCTTTTTATTAATGAATTTAAATATTTCCCACCCATATAAAAAAGAGAAAAAATATATTATAGATGTATATTCTATAGATATGTTTTCTAAATATAGAAAATTGTTTTTTAAAATTACTTTTGTATATGGAGTGATTATTTCAGGTATTTATCAGTGTATTTTCAGGTATTTACCAACACTTGCATTCTGCTTTATTTTAATGTACTTATTCACCTCTTCAACACATTTTTTATCTTTAGGCCTGATGCGGTATATGAGAATTGGGGTATATGACTATATATATATATATATTTGGATTTTTCTCCTTCCTATTTATGAGAAATGTAGATTAGATACATTATAACTACTTCAAGCCTTCTGTTTCCTCATCTCTGTGTGTGTAGTCTATAAAGATTATAGACTGCTTTTGTACTTTCCTTAATTTTTACTGATGTGTGTTATATGCTCCCTTTGGCTTCTTGGTTGTTCTCTTTACATTTTGATTTAGTTAGCTTGTCTGTGGTATAGTCTTACCTCACAAAAATTTTATAATAAGAAAGTTTTGTGTTAGTTTTTCTCTCTTTTTTTTTTTTTTGGTAGAGGGCATATGTATTTTTATGTAGAATATAAGTAGATTAAGAATGAAGACATTTCATGAGTCCTTAGCCCTCCTCCCTAGAGACTGGGTTTCTAGAAATAACTCAATGATCTGTTGCCTTCTGATTGACTGGAATTAAGTTTTAAGCTAAAATAAGAATCTTGGTTAAGAATCTTTAGATTTGACTCCATTTTATAGCATCTTCTTGCAAGGATAAGGGTTTAATGACTTATCGAGGGGCAGTTATCTTTAGTAAACAGACATCACATTTCATTATATAAAAAATTTCTGTCTTTATACTTTTTATCCTTTTCCACCTTTGTAATTAGAAATGTAATTTCTCTCCTTATTGGTTTGTCCTTAGAACATTTAGCAGTCAGTTCTCTGTGAGACTCTTGTTAAACTACTAAGGCTGTAGTGGTTGAAATGCTTAGTTACACTTTACTCCCTTAATCACCAACATCCTTGGAATGTACCAGCAACATCCAGAGCACTCTAGCTCTAATATCTGAAATTTAACTATTTCTGCTGTTGATAAAAATTGTTGGTGTCTTCTACTAATTAAGAATTTGTTTTTCACAAAAGGTGCATCACCAAAAAGATACGGAAGATTGGTATGCCATTTTATCCTGTGTTAGACAAGTAAAATAAAACTGAGTTTTAAAGTAGAGTTTACAAATATGGCATTTATTTGATATATTTCTAGAATTTAAATCTAGAATTTGATTATTTATTATACTGATCAAGTGTGAAATATACTTTAATTCAAGTTTGGAACAAAAAATTACAGTCTAATGACAGAATGTCATTTGTATCTCTGTCTCTGAATTGATTGTTATTTTTCTTTTGTACAATTGTGAGTATGCTTTCTAATTTCACACCAATTAACATGTAGGCCACAGTTCTGATGGTTAGCCGCCAAATCACCTGGTGAAATTAAAATGAACCTGTATTAAGATGCTGTGAACTCTATTATATTCACAATGAGTCATTTATAGCACTGCTTTTGGTATTGCTGCTGATACACAGTTTATTTCATATATTTGGACCTCAGCATTATCTGTTAATGGGAAAGTTAAAATAATGGATGTGAAATGGATCAAATTCCTTCTGACTACTTTAAACAATACATACATAAAATAACTATTTGAAATGCTTAATTCTTGGTGTATATATTTGATCAAACTGGGAATTTCATGGAAGTTTTAGAGTGACTCATAGAGTTCAGGCATGACCAAAAACAATAGGTCAATATTATCTACTTTTGTTTTTAAATTTGTTATTTGCAATCACAATGTGGTTTTGACAATTATATTGAGAATTTTATAGAAGCAAATTTGAAAGTCAGCGTTATAACACTTTTCCAAATGAGCTGAAAAAGAGTAATTTTTATCTATCTTGAACCCTCTCTTTGTAATGGTCTGCCATAACATTGTATGTTATTTGTGCTTCTGTAGGTGGAAACTGGAAAGTTTCAGTAACCACGAGTGACTTTCCAAATGCAGGGACCAGCTCACAGGTTTATATCGTATTATATGGACAATATAGAAGTTCAGCACCTATATACCTTTATGGAAGAGATGGGACTCGGTTTCAGGATGGACACGAAGACATCTTTACTGTAAGTCATAAAATTGAGCAAAACTTATTAATAAAATGATACAACTGGTGGAGCTTTGTACTTGATACACTTATCAACTATGTTCTTCCTATTAAACACCATATATCTTGTAGATTATCAGTCAAAAGAAATTCATGGCTGTCATTGTTCTAGCCGATTTACCATTAGTAAATCCACCACATGGGAGGAAGCAATAGCTAGAGAGCAATATGCTATGTTTAATGGTCACTTTAAAAATATGGTTGACAATCATAAAAAAGAGTTTATGTTACTCTGGTTCTATAGATAAAATTCAAAGTTAAGGCAAAATGATTAAGTAATGAAGGCAAAAAGTTGTTATCAAGCTATTGTTCCTCACTATTTCTTTCTACCTTTTGTCAAGTTATAATATCATGGAAAGGTATACTATGATCAGAATCTAGAAAGAAATAGAGGTAGAAAATATAAAGCAGGAGCAACTAATTCCATGTTGTTAAACTACAGTTAGAAATAACTAAAATAAAAGTAAACTTGAAATGAATCAAACACTACCAGTAGTTCAATGACTTCATACATTCTGAGGGGACATATAGAATTGTATTAAATCTCGTCAAAAGAATAAAACTCAGCCAGAATTGGTTAGGTTCCTTAAATGTTTCCATGGCTATGGGACATTCACTCTGATGTGACCTTTATCATTTTGTTTACTATAGCCTGATTATTTAGTGTGTATTTTTTTACAGAACACACTGAAGTATTTTGGAGCATTATTATATTTATAAACTATCTTTTTCATATGTTTTATATCAGTCAGGAGATTTTTTTCTTGTATTGATAGTGAGTGTAAGTATATAAAAAACAAAGTGTTGGCCACACCAGGCTGGGACTCAGCTAGGCAATTTTTACTCTCCTGTCCTCCAGTATAGTGTCTTTCCAGTTCCATCTGAGACCTGTAGCAGACTTCTTTCAGGATCCTATTCTCCCATCATGCCCCCATTTCCTCGGGACTCCATCAAAACTTGTCATGGAGTCAGATTTCTTCCTTCATACGGACCCTCTCAGCACCCATTTCTAGTGCATCTCTCTTCCACTGTGTCATTCCCAGACACCTAGAAACAATTTACCCATAGGTACTTACACAGGTAGGTAGTTCACATGATGCTTCCTATCTTCCATTGTGATCTCTCTATTCTTATCCTCAGCCTGGAAACAATCTGCTTACAGGTACCCATTCTCCCACCTCAACTTCAGTCACTGAAAACTCCAACTCTTGGTTCAAAGTCTGGGTCCCCATAGCTTTTCAAATCATTTTTTGTCTTACTGCAGTCGGCTTGTAGACTCTTCTTCCCACTACGTCTAACTTCCTGAAGACCCTGCCTCTTGGGGTGGACAAGATAACCTTAGCTGTTTCCTAAAGCACTGCTCAATTTTCCCCCAAGCCCACATCTATCCTCTCTGTACACAACAACCTGCAGCAGCCCATGGCTACCACACCTTCTTAAGAGGCAGAGATGGCAACAGAAACCAAGCAAAGGAATAGCCACCCAACAAAGACAAGACAAGATATTGGCTAGATCACTTCAATAATCTCAACACCAGATGCCTAGACACTAGCATAAAACCATGAATGTTAACAGCGAAGACAATGTGCCTCAACAAAATCTCAGTGACTCCATAACATCAGGCCATGAGAAATACAATATAAGCATAAGATAAGGACTTCAAAATAGCCATTATGAATACGTTCAATATGCCTCTACCAGAGCCCACTGAGAAATGCAGTATAGCTGAGGCTCGGGATAAAGACTTTAAAATGGCAATGATGACTATGTTCAAGAACCTTAAATAGGATGTGAATAATGAAGTCTGTGAAAACACAAACTAACAGTGGAATGAAATAGTGAAATAATGCAAAACATGAAAGTAGAAAGATAATCACCTCAAAAAATCTAAACTAAAGTAAAACTAAAAATGCAAAATTTAGGATATCAAACAAAAACCTCAGTGTTAAGCTTCACCAACACAGTGTAAGACATGAAACACGGAAGAGAGACTCTCTGGCATTGAAGACAAAGTAAAAGAAACGGATACCCCATCAAAGAAAATGTTAAACCTAAAAAAAAGGAAAGAAATCCAAGACTCAGATATCCAGAAAATCCAAGATACTGTGAAAAATCAAATCCATGAATAACAGAAATAGAGGAAGGAGAGAATAAAACCTAGGATAAAAACACAGAAGATATTTTCAAAAAAACTTACAGAATGAAAATTTCCAGCCCCAAATTAAGAGATACCTATAAAGGTACAAGAATAATACAGAATCTCAACTAGACATAATCAGAAAAGAAATTCCCCATGGCAGATAATAATAAAAACAATACATGTATAGAAGAAAGAAAAACATTTAAGGATACATGGAAAAGACACAAAGTGTCTCATGCAGACAGAAATATTTGTTAGCATCTGATATCTCAGTGAATATTCTAAAAACCAGAAGGACTTGGATGGATGTTACACAAGAGATCACAGATGCCATCCAAGACTATCAATCACAATATACATAGAACAAATATTCCACAATAAGACAAAATTTATGCAGTATCTATTTAGAAATTCACCTCTACAGAAGGCACTAGAAGGAAAATTTCAGTCTGAAGAGGTTAACAACATAAAAAGATAGCAGAAATAAATAATCTCAAAATATCTTCCCCCAATCTCCCCTCCGCCACTCCTAAGAAAAGAGGCCTTCCTCCTCCTACCCACCCAACTTGCATCAGAACTAAGCACTTCCTCTTCCACTGAGGCCAGGCCAGGCAGCCCTAGCAGAAGGAAGTGATGGAAAAGCAGGTAACAGAGTCTATTGACAACCGTTTCTAATGTGCTCTCTCTCTCTAATTTGGATGCTTTTAATTTGTTCTTCTTAATAAATTGTTCTACTTAAAATTTTCAGTGGATTGCTGAGTAGAAGTGACAAGTCTGGAGTAATTGTATTGTTTGTGATTGGGAGCAATCCGTCAATCTTTGATCTTTAAGGATTTTGTCTTTGGTTTTTACATAAATGTCCTCATATCATGGATAGGGAGTTCATTTTTAGTTCTAGTTTTTTCAACAACAATAAGAACACCCAACTTACCCCCCAAAAGTGTTGATTTTTGTCAATATTTTAGCAATGTCTTGATTATATGTGTTTCCTCCTTATTCTATTTTTAAATATTTGTTACGTTATTCTTGTTATATTATTTTTGTTTAACCAATGCCCATTCCTTGGATGAATTCCAGTTTGTTACAATTTAGCATACTTTTCCGTATACTTCAAGATTCAGCCTCTCAGCATTGCAGATTTTTGTGCTGGAGTTTCTTAGGGCACCAATCTGTACCTTTCTTCCTTAGTTGTGCTCCCTTTGGGTTTGACACCAGCATAGTGCTAACCTTGTAGAAGGCATTAGGAAGTGCTCTTACATGTTCTCGTGTTTGAAAGAGTTTGAAAGAAAATTGTTGTTAGAATTCTGTAGGGAAGACTTCTGTTCTATGCTTCTCTTAGTTGCTATATTTTGAAATTATGAATTTAATCTCTCATTATAGACCTTTTTGTCTTGTCTATTATATAAGTTTTGGTGGTTTGGGTATTTCTATAACATTTATAGTAAATTTAGTTTTTAATAACTGTAATTCCCAATAAATTAAATTTGTTGACATTATATACAATATTTTTATAATTATACATAATATTCTTTTTTATCCATGCCATCCGAATGGCATCTGATATTAATTCATAGGAGTTTTATAGCCACCAAGAAGCATTGTCTATGCATAGACATTCATGTCTCAGCCAGTCTCAGAACTATTCTCATATAGTGGGATTAGCAATATAAGTTACCTGCATGTTCTGCAGTTTAAATTCTATAACTCTTTATTTTTGTAAAGTTTTAAAATAAGGGCTGGAGAGATGGCTCAGCCGTTAAAGGCTAGGCTCACAACCATTAAAAATAATGTCTCATATTACGTGTCTAGCTTTACCAATTTAAATCGTTCTCTTCTTTTACTTAGTTGGAGTAGCCAAAAGACTATAAATTCTGCTGACTCTTTTTCTGAAGAACTGTCTTTGTTTGAGAGATTCTTTTCTTTTTTAAAAATTGCATATTCATTAGTTTAATCTTCCTGAACTTTCTTCTAAGGTAGAAAATTACATTATGCATTGAAGGTGTTTCCTTATTTTTTATTTGTGTGGTTATAGTTATGATTTTTCTTCTGAACTTCATTTATATTATTTTCCATATGTAGTATTTTGGTTTAGTTTATCTCCATCCATTTCATAATTACTGTGTAATTTCTTGCTTGACCAACTCATTAAGAGTATGCTGTTTATTTTACATATAAATTTTCCAGTTTCCTAATATTCATTTCTAGTTTTATTTCATTGTGTTTGATTTTATATATTTATATATATATGATGTATATATATACATCATATCTAATATGTAAGTTAAAATATCCTCCACTTTTTTGTCAGTGTATTACTATATAGTATGGGCTTAGTATTTACTGCTGACATCTTGTCATTTTTTTTTCTTCTGAGTGTTGCAATTACAGGTATGTACCACTATACCCAGCCATAATCTTTTTGAAATTTCAAGAACTAGTTGTATTATATAGCACATGGTTTATATTAAGGAATGTTCTGTGCATACTTGAGAAGATTATATATTTGTTGTTGAATGAATGTTAAGTAGATGGTAGGCCAACTACTTCCTTGTGGTCTTATTTTTTTCTGTTATTTAAGCTATGTTTCTACAGCTTATTAGAGTGGACTGTGTGTTCATTTACACGATCTTGTTAAATCTTTCTTCACTGAGATGAGTATGTACCTTAGTGATACAGCATGTTCTCAGCACATATGAGACCCTGGGTTCAGTCTATAGCACCACATTTTTGGCTTCATACGTTTTAGTGCTCTGTTGTTGGTGTACATGTTTGTCATCATGATCTCTTTATAAGTATGTAATGTTCTTGTATGAGCTGTATTAAAAAGTATAAGTAAAATATATCTTCTTGACTCTTTTCTAGATCACAGTTGGGGATATAGGAGTGCCATTTAAGATTCGTGTTGGCCATACCAATTCTGGGTGCTCCCCTTCCTGGCACTGTAAGAGGGTAAGGATGTCAGTTTGTTCTTATTTTACACAAACTTCCCTGCAGATTCCTTCCAGGAATCATGTTTCGGTGAGACATTTTGTAAGTACTGTGAACCGGTGGAGTCACTACAGCGTTCTCTAGACAGCAGTGTTACTTGCCCTGTGTAGTTAATTAGTCCCAACTGACTGAGCAGAAAAAGCTTCAAATAAGTAACATTTCTCTTTCTCTATAAAGAAAAAAGAATACTTGAAGCCACTTTGAAATCCACAGGTTCTGGATGTACTTGTATTACTGTTAAAAGATGATAACTTAATGTTGGTAATAGTTATTGTTAAAAGATGACAGTAATGATGTTAAAAGTTAAAAGATGACTGTCTCTAAAAGCATCTGTTTCAAAGATGTGAAGATACATCTTTAGTGATGTATCTTTAGTAATCTATTAAGCTTGGATGCCAGTTCTGGAACTTTAGGGAACACATGCTAATCAGGATAAAGCCCTTTTAATGTTTATTAAGAAAAAAATTCTTATTTTCTATACAACTTAAAATGAAAAATTATACTTATTTCCATGATTAGCAGTAAATATAATCTCCTAACCAGACCCCTTCTTTCCTGTTTTGTGTTGTGGTAAATGATGTATTTACATCCGCCATCATTGCAAATTAGGGATCTTTGAATAAAGTTGTCAAAAGGAAATGGTCATTGAATCTAATTCTTAGTACTCTTGGTATAGAAGTTTGAATGGTAATGACTTTCATAGGTTCATATGTATGATAACTTAGTCCCCAATTGGTGAATCTGTTTTGGAATGATTAGGATGTCTGGGTCTTATTGGAGGAGATGTGTCACTAGGAATGGACATTAAGCTTTCAAAAATATTTATGCCTTTCCCAATATGCCCTTTTTTGTCTCCTGCTCATGATGAAGATCTCTCAGCTGTTCCTAGCATCATTCCTTTGCTCTGCCATCATGGATGCCAACCCCCTAAAGCCATAAGTCATTTGTATACTTTCTTTTGTAAGTTGCTTTTGTCATGGTGTTTTATTACAGAAACAGAAAAGAACGTTAAGACAGAAGTTGATTCCAAGAAGTGGGTTATTGCTGTCATAGACCTGTTATTCTGGCTTTTTTAGAAGAACATGAAAAACTTTGGGACTTGGGCTAAAGAAAGTGACCGAATGCTGTAAGCAGAGCTTAATGGGCCAATCAAGTAGGAACCTGGAAGATAGTAGTGCTAAGAACTATATTGACTGTAGACTCTCAGCTTGAGCGCTTTCAGAGAGAAGCACTATTAACAACTGTGCTAGGGACCATTCTTGTGATATTTTAGGCAAAGAATTTGCCTACCTTTTGTCCTTGTCATAAGAATTTCCTGAGAATAATTTGAAAAGCAATAGACTAATGTCTATGGCAAAATAAATTTTAAGACAGCCTAATAGTGACTCTGTTGCATGGTTATTAGTAATCACTGATAGTCAGGTCTGCAAAGGAAAAGCAAGCAGGCCAAAAGGACATACAAAAGTACAGTTTAAAGAGTAGAAAAACAACAGGAGATTTATTTTTGGAGCAGTAACACTTCCATTGGTCAAGTTTTTTCCCTTAGTGTTGTAATACAATCACCTCAGGATGAAACAATGAAAAAATATCCTAAACTAGTGTACCCAAGAAGCAAGTAGGTATAGACATCTTAATATATAACAAAATAAATTTCAAACCAAATCTAATCAGAGACTCAGGGATGTCTCTCTTTTCATTTATCTATCTTTTGTAGGTATGGAGATAGGGCTTGATAAGAAATAAGGGGGAATATAGAAATATATAGAGATGATAGGACCAAAATTAGATTATTGAATTTATCCCTCAACTTAAGGTCCTTAATTGTTACTCACAAATAAGGTTATTTTTAATTCTGAAAGCATCCATCAGCTGTTCAGGGCCTTTTATGTAGAAAATAACACCATCTACAAATAAAGATACTTTGACTACATATCTTCCTGTTACCTTGATCTCCTTCAGTTGTTTTATTGCTCTAGCTAAGACTTCAAATACTATGTTGAATAGATATGAAGAGTGGGTATCCTTGTCTTGTTTCTGAGTTTCTCTCTAATATATGTTGCCTGTGAATTTGCTGTATATTGTTGTTATTATGTTGGGGTATGTCCCTTGTATCCCTAGTCTCTCGAGGATTTTATCATGAAGATATCATATTGGCTTTTGTCAGTGGCCCTTTGGCATCTAATATGATGATTATGTGGATTTTGCCTTTCATTTTGTTAACGTGGTTTGTAACATTTATGACTCTACATATGTTGAATTGTTCCTGAATCTCTGGAATAAAGCCAGTTTGATGATAGTATATAATCTTTTTGATATGTTCTGAACTCAATTTGCAAGTATCTTTATGAGAATTTTATCATTTTTCTCATAAGACAGATTGGTTTGAGCCAGGTGCAGTAGCACATGCCTGTAATCTCAGCACCCAGGGAGTCAGAGGCAGGCAGATACCTGTGAGTTCAAGGAAAGCCTAGTCTACAAACAAGTCCAGAACATCCAGTTCTACACAGACAAACCCTCCTTGAAAAACAAAACAAAATGCTCAGTTATTTTTCATTTATATTGATGATATTATACAAGGCTGTTTAGTTGTGTTTTGAGTTTGCTTTATAGTACAGCTTGAGATCAGGGATAAAGATACCCCCAGAAGATATTTTACTCTATAGGATTGTCTTAGTTATTCCATTTTTTTGTTGTTGTTTGCTTGTTTTAATTTTTCATCTGAAGTTGAGAATTGTTCTTTCTAGGTTTCTGAAGAATTGTGTTGGTATTTTGATGAGAATTGCTTTGAATCTATAGATTGCTTTTGGCAAGATGGCCCTTTTTACTATGTTAATCATACTGATGATGGGGCATGGGAGATCTTTTCTTCTTCTGTTATCTTCTTCAATTTCTTTCTTCAGAGACTTGAATTTTTTTTTTTTCAAGCAAGTTTTCACTTGTTTGGTTAGAGTTACACTGAGATACTTTGTTTTCTTGTAGCTATTGTTGATTCCCTAATTTCTTTCAGTTTGTATTTTGTATGGGGGGCTACTGATTTAAATTTTTAAAAATTATTATTTTTCCTTTTTACATATTTATTTATATTATTACACAAAAATACAGTAAACTACATATAGCAAAAATAACCATGAAACAACCAGGAATTATAAAAATGTTATATTCATAATTTTTTGGCTATTTGAATTTGGCAACTTTGAGGAAAATATCTTTCCTATCTTGGTGAGTCTAAAATTCTGAATGTTAATCAATATCTATCATATCTCATTTGTATCAATTTAAAACATCTATCTAGACCTAAGAACATATTAACTCCTAAACAACTAAGTTTAATTGTAAAACTAAATTATAGGGTCTTCAACCTCATCAGAGATTTGAGAAGGAATAAAAATTAATTATCTGAGTGAACCAGAAGTGTAGGTTAGCAATTTCCAAACTGAAAAAAAATGACAGAGACAGTTTGATACCTTGAAAAACCACCCCAAACTCTCTGTAATGTTGGAGCATCACCTTCAGCCTTCTGGCCCTGTATATCTGACAGACGTATTTGAGAGGCGGGAGGTATTGAGGACGTGCTTACCCTGTCTGGGCAGAGCTTGGCCATCGAATCTGCCTGCATCCAAGCTTGCCCTTTTTAAGGCAGAACTCTTTCTGTGGCAGAGATGAGGACATTTTGCACAGTGGCTGGTTTGCCACATTTGAATGCATCTCCATAATGACGCTCATCATCTTCTTTGAGGTAGGCTGGGTGCTGCCAGTAGTTAACCTGTCTTGTCAAAAAACCTTTAAAATAATAAAAATATCTTGAAATGCCACATTCTGTAGGTCTCTGAGATTTTTGAAGATCTTATCTAACTATTTTACCTTATCTATCTATAGAATCATATCTATCTGTTAAAGCTAGGATGTATACTCTTATGTTTAAAAATAGACTAGTAATTTGCATGACCATGATTAGATCAATTAACAATTTTACTGCATTGCTTAATTATTATAAATAGCCTTAAATAACACTTTCAATGTATTAGAAATAAACCTTGTATTATAATTGTGTTGTATAGGTACAATACCTCATATTAGAGTAGAAATATATATAATGTGTGTGAAGAATAATCTTAAAATTGAGTTCTATACCAAGGTATCAAAATTATACTTATTTTACATCAATATAAAAGTTATATACCAATGAATTAAAAATAACCGTATTTATGAGTAACAATTAAGGCCTTAAGTTGAGGAGTAGATTCAGTAATCTATTTTCTGTCCTATCATCTCTATATATTTCTATATTCCCCCTTCTTTCTTTTCAACCCTTATCTCCATCCCTGACCCAGAGGTCAATGAGTAGGGACTGGTTAAGTTTCCATGAATTTGTAAGCTTTCTGTAGTTTCTGTTGTTGTTGAGTTCCAGCTTTAATCCATGGTGGTCTGATTAGATGCAAGGAGTTATTTTGATCTTCTTGTATCTGCTGAGGTTTGCTTTGTGACCAAGTTTATAGTCAGTTTTAGAGACATTTCCAAGAGGTGCTGAGAAGAAGGCATATACTTTTGTGTTTGGGTGAAATGTTCTGTAGGTATCGGTTAGGTCCTTTAGATTCATGCCGTCTATTAGTTTCATTATTTCTTCATTTATTTTTTGTCTTGGTGATCTCTTCATTGTTATGAATAGGGTGTTGAAGTCTCCCACTATTAATGTGTGGCATACAACATGTGATTTAAGTTTTAGTAATGTTTCTCTTATGGATGTGGGAGCTTTTTCATTTGTGGCATAGATGCTCATAATGGAGACATCAACTTGGTGTATTTTTCCTTTCATGAGTGTGAAGTATCATTCCCCATCTCTTTCAATTACTTTTGTTTAAAGTCTATTTTATTAGACACTATAATGGCTACTCCACCTTGCTCCGTGGGTCTATTTACTCCGAATACCTTTATCCAGCCCTTTACACTGAGGTTATTCTTATCTTCATTGCCGAGGTGTGTTTCTTGTATACAGCAAAACGATGGGCTCTGTTTTTGTATCCATTCTGTTACTCTGTGTCTTTTTACTGGGGGAGTTAAGGCCATTGAAGTTGAGGGATATTAATAACCAGTAGTTGTTATAATGTCCCAGATTTCTTGGATGTTTTAGTTTTAACATTTTTTTTTTACTGATATATAGATAACTTCAACTGTATCTTCTACACTTGAGATTCTTTCTTCCATCTCTTGTATACTGTTGATTTTGCTTATGTCTACAGTTCCTGTTCTCTTCCCTGGGTTTTCCAACTCCAGGATTGCCTCAGATTGTGTTTTCTCTATTGCTTCTAATTCCCCTTTTTATGTCTTGAATAGTTTTAATCAATTCATTAATTTTTTCTCCTGTTTGATTATATTTTCCTGTAACTCTTTCTAGGATTTAGTCAATACCATCATCTATTTGAATGTGTTTTCTTGTATTTCTTTGAAATATTTATTTTCTTCATTCCAGGCTTCTATCATTACATCACCTCAGATTAAAATATGTTTCTTGCACTTCAGGGGTGTCGGTACCTCCAGGGCTTGCTGTGGTTTCTGGTGGTATCACGGCTCTGAGTTTTGTTGCTTATGTACCTGCACTGACTTCTATCCATCTGGTTGTATCTGGTGTTAGCAGACCTGTATGTCCCTCTGAATGGGTCACTGTCTGTGTCCCAGGTGGGCCAGGCAGGGCAGGAGTAGGTGAAGAGAGCTCCAAGCCAAAGGCTGCATGGCAGGGCTTCCCATAGCCCTCCTCAGGATGACGGACAATGGGTATTAGAACCCAATCACAGCTCACCTCTAATGGGTTCACTGTCTGTGTCTCAGTTGGTCCAGGCAGGTGAGGAACTCACTGAGAGAGCTCCAAGCTCAAATCTGCTTGGGTGCCACAGGACTCCTCTACTGGCCCGCTGCCTATGTCCTTGATGGGCCAGGCTGGTGGGGAGTGGGTGGAGAGAGATCCAAGCACATAGCTTCTTAGGTATTCCACAGGCCTCCTCAGGATGGGGGTTAATGTGGGTTGTGGTCCAACTCACCTCTTTTGGTTCACTGTCTGTCTCCCAGATGGGCCATGACAGCGAGGATTGGAGGGAGAGAGATTTCTATAAGTTATTTTTAATTAGTCTATTTGTATTGATATGTATATTTATTTGTATAAAATAAGTATAAACAAATTTGTGAAGCAAAAGACTGCAAGACTACAGGAACTTTTAAATTTGAACTGATACATTTTGCAATATAATATAGTTAAGAACCTATGGTAGCCAGGGAAGTGGCATGTGGTGGTTTGTATGAAAATAGTCTTGATAGGTTTATATGTTTGAATACTTGATTCTCAATATTGTGGAACTGTTGGGAAGATTAAGGGGTCTGGCCTTGTTGGAAGAGGTATGTCATTGGAGATAGGCTTTGAGCTTTGAAAATAATGGTTTCCTGTGTGCCTCTCTGTCTTTTGCTTGTGGATCAAGATATGAGATCTCAGGGGTTTCTTCCAATATTCCGTTCTTCTGCTATTATAGAGTGCAACGCTCTGAAACCATAAGCCAACTAAACACATTCCTTTATAAGTTGTCTTGGTTATGGCATTTTATCACAGCAATAGAAAAGTAACTAAGACCCTTGGTAAAATTTCGGTCTTGTAGTTTTATAATATGAGAGAAAATTATTTTTAAAAATTCACGGAAGGTGAATCATAACTTAAAAGCACATTTTTCTGTATTTTATGGATGATTATTTGTTAGTAATGACATCACTTTTACATTAAATTCATAAAAATTCTTGAAGCAGAATAAAAACTATTTTTACATTGAGAAACTACAGAATATGGTTGTTAGAGTTCAAATTACTCCCTGACTTTTATCTAAAATAATGTTATTTTCTGCTTTTTAGGCATTTCAAAGTAGGATATTCAAGTTGATACTTAAGTAATTACATGATATTTTAAACTTTTTATTGCTCAATAAATTTATAAAAATTTTCAATATCTTGCCATATCACTTGGTTAATAAATAATAACTAATATCATACTCACTGTGAAGTTAGGATGCAGGCACACTTGTTAGGTAGTTTAAAAAGAACATGTAAGATTGCAATGGAAAAATAAAACAATCAGAATGAAATATTCTCTTCCTTTTTTCTTTAATACAAATACACTCTCACTGAAAGACAACGTTCTGACTTGAGAGGCCATGAAGAAAAGAAAGGTTTCCTAATGCCTGAAGATCAGGTGGTGGGATAAACTTAGGGCTTTGTGCATGATAAACTTATACCTACCTCTGAGCTACCTCCAGTTCCTGAGACACAGCTGCTCCAAGACACATTCTTTACTCAGAATCTTATTCCAAGTGTGTGAAAACCTTGTATAGTTTGTTGTTTTAGCTAAATAAGATCCTAGACATGGGTTATTACTGTTTTATTTAATTTCCTATAGTTTATAAGTTTGAACTATGACCTATGTATCAGATTTGGATAAAATACATTTGATTCATTGATTTCTTTTTTTTTTTTGCTGTTACAGATAAAATTGCAAAACATGAATTCTGGAGAAAAGTTTTATATCCCTGTTCAACGATGGTTGGCACAAGAGCAAGAGGATGGAGAAATCTGCCGAGAATTTCCTATTTTAAGTAAAGGACAACCTGTCCTTCCAGGTAGGGAAGATACAACTCTAGATATCAGAGATAAAACCAGCTTCCCCTAATATGGAAGAACAAGGAACTTAATAAATGCATGTCAAATAAGTAATTGAATGAATGATTAAGATGTTAAATGCTTTAAATCAATTACTGTTGCTGTTATGTTAAATGCATTCAAATGTTTTTAAATTGCTTTATACATCAGTGTTCAGTAATATGTGCTTATTGTCATTAGCCCTGTTGGAAGGTTGACTGAAATGCCATTTAACAAAAATGAGATTAACTTATAGAGCATGATAAACAACATCCTCTATCACAGTGCTTCTAATTCTGTGACCTTTTAGTACAGTGTCACATGTTGTGTTGACCTCCAACCATAAAATTATTTCCATTGTCATTTCATAATTGCCATGAGTCATAATATCAATATTTTTAGAGATAAAGGTTTGCCAAAGGTGTCAAACCCACAGGCTGAGAACTGTTCCTCTAGAAGACTAGAACTAAGTGGATAGATATACATCAAAATCAGATTTATTCAACTGTCTTACTCAGCCTATACACTGTACATATGCACAATATAGTCTGGGTAGTCCGGTAACAACTGCCTTCATACTGGAGAGTCTGAGAACAGTTTAACTTCTCAACCCACCAGGTTGGATGACTTAACACTCCGTACCTGGCATCAAAGGCCTGGAAAATTTCTAGAGTGGTGACTGTTTTTAGTCCATGCGGGAGGCCTGAAGAAACTGTACTCTTGAATGAATACTGTATTTATGAATGAAGCAATGTAGCAGAGGCAACAATAGTAGATGAACTCATCAACAGGGTGGGCCAACTTGCCAGTGAAGTGCTAAGGCAAATAGGAGAATAGCAGTTTTCCTGTTGGACCCCCTTTACCTATTGCTGGAAGGTGCTCTTTCTGCCTTAAATAACATTAATCAAGAAAATCCATTAAACTGATGTCTTATGAGAGGCTTCATCTGACAACTGATGGAAACAGATGCAGATACTCAGAGCCAAATAGTAGGAAAAGCTTGGGTAGTCTTGTGGAGGGGTGGAAGAAGGATTGAGGGAGCTGGATGGATCAAGGGCACCACAAGAAGACCTACAGAATAAATCAACCTGGGCCCATGGGGGCTCAAAAAGACTAAACCACTAACCAAACAGCATATGTGGGATGGACCTAGACCTCCCACTGATATATAACAGACATGCACCTTGATTGTCACGCAAGTCCCCTAACAATTGCAGCAGGGGCTGTCTCTGACTTGTTGTTTGCCTTTGGATCCCTTTCTGATAGCTGGGCTTCCTTGTCTGGCCTCAGTGGGAGAGGATGCACTTAGCCCTGCTGTGACTTCATGTATCATGGTGGGTTGGTACCCATGGAAGGTCTCCCCTTCTCTGAGGAGAAGTGAAGAGAGGGATGATAAAGAGGGGATGTGAGGATGGGACTGGAAGGAAATGAGGGAGAGTGCTGCAGTCAGGCTGTAGAGTGATTAAATAAATAAATTAATGAACAGTGTAAAGCAAAGGAAAGTATCAACTGAGTGAAAAATGGAGCCTGCAGAGTAATAAAGAATTGTTTCTAGTCATATATCCAAGAGAAAATTAATAGTCTAAACTATACAAAAAACCCAAAATAAATAAATAAATATACCAAAGAAACAATCAATCCAAGTAAAAAATGAACTGTGAATCTGGAAAAGAATATTCAAAAGAACAAATAAAAATAGCTAGTAAATAACTTTCAAGTGTTTGATATCTTTAATAAACAAGGTCCTGCAAGTTAAAATACTTTACAGTCTTACCCCAGTCAGCATGGTTAAACTAGAAAGGACCGATGAGAAGATGGGTGGAGAAGAACCATTGCAAAGGGGCTTAGCAGGACAGAGATGCTATGAAGGGGAAAAGTGGGAACAGGAGGAGGGAACTAACTGGGTACGGAATATGGAAGGTAATACAGAGGGATGGTAGGGTGGAGAGAGATAAATAACATTAAGGGTGTTTGTAAAAGCTATGGAAACATTATTTTATAAACTTAAAATAGTGCTCCCCCACAAGAGCCATAGACTCTCTAACTAAAATGCTGGTGCCAGATAGGGAACCCTTCTTTTGGGTCTTTGATCAAGAAGGGCTGAGAGACTGCAAACAGTATAAGCTGTCACTATATCCACTCTTTCCAGAACTTGAAGGTAAGACCCTATTGTTGGATCTTACGACACACTTCAGACATAGGGTATGTCAGATACAAACATGAACTCACTTATGCTTACATCTTAAAGTACTTTTATCTATATTATCTAGTAGTTTCAAAGTTTTCAGTCTTACATTAAGACCTCTGATTCATTTCAAATACAGAGATAAGAATGAATCCAGTTCTATTATTTTTAATATGTTTTCTAGTTTTCTCAGCTGTAGTTACATGGATTTATTCTTGGGTCCCCTATGCTATTATATTTGGCCTACACATTGATTTTGTGTAAGTATTATGCTGTTTTGTTGTTCTGGTTGTGGACTATAATTTATTGGGGGACAGGATCATGTATCTTACAATATAATTTGTAATCAGCTACTATCATTTGTCTAATGTCTCTCGTTGTGTTTGGGGTCGATTTGGCTGTTTGAAGTCCTTTGTAGTTCTATAAAGTTTGTTTCTGACACTTTTTACTGGGTAGATGTATGCAAACTATTAACTCCAGTTAGGGTATTAATGGCAAACAAACAAACAAATAACAATAAGCCCAATCCTATCAAAATATAGCTTGGTGAATAGTGAGCTTATCGGTGCTACTTCTCAGAAAATGGGTGACTGAAAGGCAGCTGGCACCACTGAAAAAGGCCATAAGGCATGGGTGATGACTCATGTAACCTACATTATTGGAGCTTCCTTCACAACTTGTAGGTGGGTTCATAGAACAGTATGTTCTCCTCCTCCTCCTCCTCCTCCTCCTCCTCCTCCTCCTCCTCCTCCTTCTTCTTCTTCTTCTTCTTCTTCTTCTCTCTCTCTCTCTCTCTCTCTCTCTCTCTCTCTCTCTCTCTCTCTCTCTCTCTCCCTCTCTCCACACACATATATGTACATATATGTATATTACTGGAGATGGCCAGTTCAGGTTCCTTATCCTTTGTTGCTAGGAGTCTTAACTAGGGCAAACCTTGTAAAATCCTGGGAGTTTTCATTGCCCTAGGATTCTAGCTCATCCCTCAGATGCCCGCCCCCTATTCTAGTTGTATCTCCTAGTTCTTTCTCTTTCTCCATCCTCCCCAGACCTGGTCCCACCTGGTGATATTCCCCTGTCCCTTCATCCACACTTTCTATTCTACTTCCCTTTCTCAGGGAGATCTCATGTATCCCCATCCCTGATCCCTTCTTTTTTTTTTTTTTTAAATTTTATTAATTTATTCTTGTTACATCTCTATGGTTATCCCATCCCTTGTATCCTCCCATTCTCCCCTCCCTCCCATTTTCCCCTTATTCCCCTCCCCTATGACTGTTCCTCAGAGGGATTACCTCCCCTTGTATATGCTCATAGGGTATCAAGTCTCTTCTCAGTGACCTACTGTCCTTCCTCTGAGTGCCACTAGGTCTCCCTCTCCAGGGGACATAGTCAAATGTGAGGCACCAGAGTACATGAGAAAGTCATATCCCACTCTCCACTCAAGTGTGGAGACTGTCCTGTCCATGGGCTAGATCTGGGTAGGGGATTAAATTTTACCGCCTGTATTGTCCTTGGCTAGTGCTTTAGTTTGAGCGGGACCCCTTGGCCCAAATCTGCCTATCATAATGTTCTACTTGTAGGTTTCTAGGACCCACTGGATCCTTCTACATTGCTATTCTCCCATGGTTCTCTCATCTAGAGTCCCAGTAGGATGTCCTCCCCTCTGTCCCAGTTTCCTGGTAAGGGAAGGCTTTTGTGGGACATGCCCATTGGGCTAGTATGCAGATATAAGTGAATATATACCATTTGAGTCTTTCTGCTTCTGGGTTAACTCACTCATTATGATCATTTCTGGCTCAATCCATTTATCTACAAATTTCGGGAATTCCTTGTTTTTAATAGCTGAGTAGTATTCCATAGTGTATATGTACCACAGTTTCTTTATCCATTCTTCTACTGAGGGACATTTAGGCTGTTTCCATGATCTGGCTATTATGAATAAGGCTGCTATGAACATGGTTGAGCAAATTTTCTTGTTGTGTGCTGGAGCATCTTCTGGGTATATTCCAAGGAGTGGAATAGCTGGGTCTTGAGGAAGCCCTATTCCAGTTTTCTGAGATAGCACCAGATAGATTTCCAAAGTGGCTGTACTAGTTTGCATTCCCACCAGCAATGAAGGAGTGTTCCTCTCTCCCCACATCCTCGCCAGCATGTGGTGTCGCTTGAGTTTTTGATCTTAGCCATTCTGATGGGTGTAAGATGGAATCTCAGAGTTGTTTTGATTTGCATTTCCCTGATGACTAAGGAGGTTGAGCTTTTCTTTAAGTGTTTCTCAGCCATTTGATATTCCTCTGTTGAGAATTCTCTGTTTAGTTCCAAGCCCCATTTCTCAATTGGGTTATTTGGTTTGGTAGTGTTTCATGTGTAGGTCTTGTGTTGGCACATACAGACACTGTGAGTTCATGAGTGCAGCAGTGTCTTCATATCTAGAAGTCATAGTTTGGCTATAGTTTTCCCTAATTAAAGTTTACAAGAGAGCAAGACCACAAGAGTTATACTGAGACTAAAGAACGAATCTTTACTGAGGTACAAACTGTTGGGCTGTCTCTGAGAGAAGGGAGCACAGCCATACCAAAATAGAGTTTGGGCTTTTACAAGAGGCTTTAAGTTTGGTAGAGTTGTGGGAGAGCATTAAGGGGGAAGGAATCTGCTGCAAACAAAGAAACTGTTGTAAACATAAATTTTTTTATGAGGGGACTTCTGGTCATAACAGGATACTGTGGGAGTTAAGATAACAGGATGCTGTGGGAGTTAAGGCAACAGGATGCTCCTTTCTTGGGTCAGACTCCTGAGAGACGCAGAATGTGCAGTTTATATTTCCTCAGGGAGACAGGTTTCTCCTTGGCCTGGATTTGGGCCAGGCTACCATACCTGCCAGGTATTGATTATGGGGTTGGTGTTGGTCTCTCTATCTACTTCCTGATGGATAAGGGACTGGTCCAAGTCATAGTATGGCCTCTGCTTCAGGCATGCCTAGGAACTGAAATGGGGAGAAAGATGAACAGGTTAGGAAGAGCTGGTTAAAACCAGTGGGTGACTTGTTCTATCCAGTTTTGATTGCATTTTCAGAGACATGGGTCTAGACAAGAGAATAAAGATCCCAATAAGGGGTACTACTGTCATTAGTGGGTTTCAGAAAAGAACACAGAGGAAGCAGTGAGTGATTTGAGAAGCTCAGAGAGGCACTGAGAGTATCCTTCCAGGATGTTTCCTCAAGGATGCTCTGAGAGGTTTCATTGTAACTGGTTTTTAGCAGCTGCCATACCCTAAGTTCTACTTCAGTTAGGACATCAAGGATGGTCAGCCTGTGAAAGATCTGGAGCTGTTTAAGAAATTTTATGTTTACCATTTGGTGAAGCTTATGAAGAGCCACAATCCCTTTTACAGATTGAAGTCCCAGGGCCTATGGTGGCGAAAGTGGCATCCTCTTTGTTTTCAGTAACCTGCATTCCCCTACCCCCTTCATGGTTCTTTGGTACTAGCACCTCCAGGAAGGAACACCCCCTAGTGTACTCAGTATGTGTGATGAACCGTGGTTGTATTTGGTGTTTTGTGAGACAGAGGTATTTTGCTAGGTTCCCTGTCTTTGTTTTTCAGTGATGGTGGATACCGTCTGTCATCATCTATTGAATCATAGAAAGAGAAGGTTGGGGTAATGGGCTTAGAGCAGAAAAAAAAAGACATAGAGTGGAGTTGAGAATTTTACCCTCATTGTTGCTGTTTTCAGTGACCAACTGGATGCAAAGCATATGGGAGAGTAAAGCACAATCAGGCATGGAGGGGTGAGAGGATGGTGGAAAAGGACAGTAACAATCCTAAAGTAGTTTTTGTATTAGTAGAGGTGTGGGAATATGGGCGATCTTAAGTTTAAGAGGCCCCATGGGAGTAGAAACACACTTAGGGGTTGGAGGATTCTTTCCTAACATTTTAGGGGTGTCAGTGGTGGTCTGAAAGAGAAAATGAGCATTGAGGACCAAGATGCCTTCCTGATAGAGTCTAGATGGGTTTTCTGAGTCAGGGCTTCCATTAGTCAGCCCTTGAATTCAGCTGTTTTCATCAGCCTTTTGAATTAATATCTAGAGCATGTCCTATCTGGCCTCAGTGGGAGATGATGAGATTAGTTCTGCTGCTACCTGATGTGCCACAGTGGGTTGGTACCCTGTGGGAGCCATGGAAAATTCTCCAGTACCTTTGGCCAAGTGGATCTCAAGACAGAGAGAAGTAAGCTCCTGAACTTAACCTAGGTGCCTCTGAATTAGGCCCACAATCCCCATAGTTATGGGAGTGTTTGCCGCTTAGAGGGAACTGAGAACTATGTATCTGATTTTACAGTGTGCTATTATATGTACCTGAAAAAAAAAACCGATACAATAAAATTATTATCTTTGAGTGGGCAAGTGTTCTGAAGAAAACCAACAACAATGTGCTCTCATAAATTACATAAAATGCATTTTCAATTATTAGTTTTAATTGTTGTAACAGATGAACATTAACTTTACATCACAACGATTCGTAAGCACAAAGTTTAATATCACTCATTCTGTGTATGTTGTTGTGCGCCACTTCTCTAGAACTCTGGAAGTGATTCTCTGTGCCTATTTGAGAGGAATTCTTCCACCGCTCACCAAAGCTCTTGGGTCTAATATCAGTTTCTATGCTTTTAATTATTTCAGATACCTCATTATAATATTTACCATTTTGTGATAGGATTATTTTTTAATGTATGAAAAACATAACAGATATTTATAAAATAAAGTAGTATTGCCATAAGACCTTGCAGTTCTACCAAGACTACAAAGCAATACCTTGAAGAAATATTTGAATCTGAGCACACATTTTCATTTCCATCTTAAGGACAATAGCTAAGGGACTCAGAAAACTCAATGTCCAGTGGCAGATGAACAGAATATTGGTATATACTTAAAATAAAGTAATATGCATTACCAAAAGAAGCCAACCCTGCTTTATCTGATGAACTCCTATATTCTTTGTGTGACTGCTGGATAATATGGTAATATTATTTCATCTTTTGTAGTGTTTTAGATGGTAATATTTTCTTTCTTTCTTTCTTTCTTTCTTTCTTTCTTTCTTTCTTTCTTTCTTTCTTTTTGTTTGCTTTTTGAGACGGGGTTTCTTTGTGTAGCCTTGGCTGTCCTGGACTCACTTTGTAGACCAGGTTGGCCTCAAACTCACAGCAATCTGCCTGCCTCTGCCTTAGTTGTCTTAGTTAAATTTGGGAGGCAGAGGCAGGCAGATTGGGATTAAAGGGGTGCGCCACCATGCCTGGCTACATGGTAATTTCAAAATATCACATTTCAGTAATAGTTCACAAGTATTGGAACTACTGTTTTTAGCTTTTTTCTTCTCTCTTTTTATGTAGTACTTGTTTCTATTCTGTTCATATTGGCTTTCTTAATGGCTGCATAGTGTTTTATACGATTTTAAAAAATTGTTCCTATAGATATGTTGAGCTTTTATATGCTTCATTGACCATTTATGTATTTTATTTGGGGAATTGTCTGCACTTCTTTACAATTTGTGAATTTGTCTTATTGTTATTTTTGATGAGTTACACATTTTCTTCTATATCCTGGATATTAACTCCTTAGTAAATATACAATTTGTAATTATTTCTTACCATTTCATGGCTTCCTTATTTACATTGCAGATTGTTTCTTCCAAAGTGTGGAATATTTTAAGTTTGGTGTTATATGCATGTATCTGCTTTTGTTTTGCTGCCTGTGAATTTGCTGTCTTGCCTGAGAAATCACTATGAAATTTGATATTCGAACTCTTTCTCTATATTTTATTGCAGTTTTATTACCTTAGATCTTACATTTACTTCATCAGTGCATTTTGAGATATTCTCTGTGTCATATAATGGACTAACTCATTATTTGTCATATAGATATCTAGCTTACCAATACCTTTTACTGAAGAGTCTTTTTACCCTATATTGTGTAGTCTTCTCATGCTTGTTAAAATTACTTACTTTGAGCCAGGTATAGTGGCACATGCCTGTAATCCCAGCACTCAGGGAGGCAGCAACAGGTGGATCTCTATGTGTTCGAGGCCAGCCTGGTCTACAAAGTGAGTTTAGGACAGCCAAGGCTACACAGAGAGATTTTTTTCTTGGAAAAAAGGAAGAAAATACTTGACTTTGAATTTAAATGTTTATTTCTTGGCTCTCTATTATTCTAGTTTATCGTTTTGTAGCATGCTATATTACATTTTCTCTGTAATATGTTTTAAAATCAAGAAGAATGAAGTGAAAATGTTTTGTTTTTTCAAGATGATTTAACTATATAGGGAGTGCTTATACATTGAATATGCATATTATGATGCTTTTTATTTCAATAAAAGTTCATGCTTGTTGGGGTTGGTCTAGTGCTGTATATTTAAATGCTAAACACTGGTCTACAGGATCTGGTTGCACCCAGACAAGTGCATTCTTACATATATTGGCCTTTGCTGTGTAAACCTTACTCCCCAATTTTTGTTGATTGGTTAATGAAAATAGCTAGAAGCCTGTAACTAGTCAGAAGAGAAGTAGGAAGAGATTAAGTACCAGGCTTGAGGTATCAGATGGGGACTATGAGGAAGGAGAGAGAAGCAGGAGAGCAAGTCAGAGAGAAGGAAGTCACCATGGGACAGTATGGACTGTGAACACCTGGCCATGAGGGCTGGTCTGATGGAACAGAAGCAGCCAAGGCAGGAACAGTTATGGCAAATAACTTGGGGTATGTACCTGGGAAATAGCAGATAGTTTAAAGGGTTGATATCTGCTCAGTTATTTTGCTTTAGAGCTAAGCATATATCTAAAAGTTCTTTGTGTCGATTATTTGGGAACTAGCTCCACGGTAGTAACTAACCACTTTCTGGTTACATTTGAAGTCGGCTTCACAAGATGGAACCCACCGTACTGTTAACTAGGTCAAATTCCATGGCTGGTTAGGTCATAGGCTTTAGGGGAAAACTTAGAACCAGGTACTGTTATTGTGGTGAATGGATATAGTAATAAAGTGACCATAAGTTCTTATAAATAAACAGAGAGTAGAACATTTCTCAACCCTTACCACAGAATTAATTTCTTTTAGTAGATGGTGATTAATACAGAGACCAACAACAGTCACCATGCAGAGAGTAAGACAGTGTGAAGTTCTCATTTCTAAAAGGGATGTCTACTCGGTGACCTGCTGTCCTTCCTCTATGAGCATATACAGAGGGAGGTAATCCCTCTGAGGAACAGTCATAGGGGAGGGGAATAAGGGGAAAATGGGAGGGAGGGGAGAATGGGAGGATACAAGGGATGGAATAACCATAGAGATGTAACAAGAATAAATTAATAAAAAAAAATAAAATAAAACATGACATCATTCAGCTAAAAAAAAAGGGATGTCTATATCACTATCCATTTCACTCATAGTTTGGGAATTATTGTGGAGGAAGATAATTTATTATTTCCTTTACATCACTGAGCACAGCTTCCCAACTTCCTCTCCTCCCAGTCCCTGCCTCACTCCTTCCAGCCCCTACTTTCCACCTCAGAGAAGGGGAGGCCTCCCATGCATATCAACTCACCTTGGCATATCAGATTGCAGGAGGACTAGGCACATCTCCTATTGAGGCTAGACAAGGCAGCTCAGTTAGGTGGGTTGAAGATTTTGCACCTGACTACCCATCTGCTACATATGTGTAGGGGGCTTAGATCAGCCCCATGGATGCTCTCTGATTGGTGGATCACTCTCTGGGAGCCCCTATGGGTCCAGTTTAGTTGATTTTATAAATTTTCTTGTAGAGTCCTTGACCTCTCTGGCTCTTTCAATTCTTTCTCTTCCATTTCCATAAGATTCCATGAGCTCTACCTAATGTTTGGCTGAAGGGCTCTGCATCTGTTTCATCAGCTGCTGGGTGAAGCCACACAGCTGACTCTTATGCTTCTCTCCTTTCTGCAAGTATAGCATAATATTAGTAGTGTCAGGTGTTGGTTCTCTCTCATAGCATGGATTGAGTCAAGTTGGGCCAGACACTGGTTGGACTAAGCCAAAGGTTTTGTGGATAGGCGATGTCTCTCTCTTCACTGGATGTCCCACCTAGCTATATGAGGTGGCGACTTCAGGCTCCATATTCCCGCTGCTAAGAGTCTCAGCTAGAGTCCCCAATATAGTCTCACTGTTCCAGAGATGCTCCCCTCACTGGATTCCATTCTGTCTCCCAGGCCTCCTTCCTTTTCCTACATGTGATCCCTATCCTTGGTTCTCTCCCCATCACCTCTCCCACCTGCTTCCCTCACTCCATCTACTTCAGATGTGTATTTTATTTCTGAGTGAGATTCAAGCATCCTCCTTTGGGCTCTCCTTGTTACCTGGCATCTTTGGGTCTGTGGATTGTACATGGTTATCCTATACTTTATAAATAATATCCACTCATAAGTGAGTCCATTCCATGAGTGTCTTTCTGGGTTCCCTCACTCAGGATAATATTTTTAGTTCCATTCATTTGTCTGTAAATTTCATGATGTCCTTGTTTTTAATACCCGAGTAATATTTCATTGTGCAAATGTACCACATTTTCTTTATCCATTTTTCTTTTGAGAGACATCTAGGTTATTTCCAGTTTCTGATTATTACAAATAAAGCTACTATGAACATAGTTGAGCAGGTGTCCTTGTGGTATGGTAGAACATCTTTTGGGTATATGTCCAAGAACTGTATAGCTAGGTCTTGAGGTAGCACTATTCTCAATATTCTGAGAAACTGACAAATTGACTTCCAGAGTGGTTGTACAGGTTTGTGCTCCCAACAGCAATGGAGAAGTGTTCCCTTTGATTTTCACATCCTCACCAGCATGTGCTGCCACTTGAGTTTTTGATAGAAGCCGTTCTGACAGGTGTAAGATGGAATCTCAGAGTTGGTTTGATTCAAACTTCCTTGATGACTAAGGATGTTGAACATTTCTTTAAGTATTTCTTTGCCATTAGATATTCCTCTGTTGAGAATTCTCTGTTTAGGTCTATACCCCAGTTATTAATTGGCTTATTTGCTTTGCTGATGTCTACCTTCTTGACTTCATTCTGCATTTTGGATAATAGACATAGGTCAGATGTAGGGTTGGTGGAGATCTTTTCCCGTTCTGTGGGCTGCTGTTTTGCCCTATTGACAGTGCCCTTTGCCTTGTTATTCAATTTCATGAGGCTCCATTTATTAATAATTGATCTTAGTACCTGAGTTGTTGGTGTTCTGTTCTGGAAGTTGTCTCCTGTAACAGTGAATTCAAGGCTCTTTCCCTCTTTCTCCTTTTATTAGATTTATTGTATCTTCTTTGACTGCTTACATCTGCTGGTGGGCCCAGAAGGCAGGCAGACAATTGGCAGGGAGGGGTGTAACTTGGATGTTCCTGGGGCCCAGAAGGCTTCTTCAGGTAGGCAGGCAGAGCACTGGGCCAGAAGATGGAGCTCCGTGGGGAACAGCATACAGCTCACCATCTTCATTCTTTCTCCCCTCTTCATTCTTGTATAAAAAATAAACACTCTTTTGATTATAAGGTGACAGATTTCCATTATTTTCACCTCCCTTTCTATTTCCTTTTCTTGATGTTAGCAATATTACCTGCTTAGTTCCTTTAAATTTTCTTAAAGATATTTGAAGTATTATATATCAGCGTATCTTGCTTTACTGATGTGTTATTTTTGTTTTAATTTAAGGTTTAAGCAACTTTATCACGCCAGTCTTATAGGGGCCATGTTTCCAATGATGTGTTCACTTAGTGTATGTCCCTATGTCTCATTTTGCTTGGTATTTTTCATAATATTCCAAATATTTTTTCATTATATTATGGTGATATATGATCTTTGATGTTACTATAATTATTTTAAGGTGCCACGAATGATGCACACAATTAACAAATTTAATGGATGTGTGTGTGTGTGTGTGTGTGTGTGTGTGTTCACTGCTCTGCTGACAAGCCATCTCCCTACCTATCTCTCTCACTGTATGTTTCCCTATTGCTTGAAGTATAACATTATTGGAGTTAGGCTAATCAATAATGCTACAGTGGTCTCTAAGTGTTTGAATGTAGGGAAATTTTGTACAACTAATTTTAAATTAAATAGCTAGAAGTGAATAAGCATAACCAGAGAGGAATGTCAAATGCCCAGAGAGCTTGAAACCAAAGGTTGGTTTGTTTGTTTTTCTAACCAGTTAGTCAAGCAATGAATGCAAAAGCTCTTGAAAAAAAATAGGAACAAAATATCTTTAATGATGTTTTCAAGTTTTAGTGGTCTTCACAGAAAATCAAACCAGCCATTCAATGTACTAGTATAAATAATCTTAGTGATGGGGAAAGATTAAAATGCTAGCATTAACAGTAGCTTGAAGAAGTTGGTTGTTACCTTCAAAGAGGGCTTTTAGAAGTTTGAGTCTTCAAAACAGGTGGGATTATCTACATAATTCAAATAAGATGTGCTGCCTAGTTTTATGAATTATCTGAAAGGAGAAAGTCTCATCTGAGAAAGTGCTTCCACAAGATTTGGCTGTAGGGCATTTTCTTAATTAGTGGTCAGTGGAAAAACACCCAGCCCATTGTAGGTGGTTCCATCCCTGGGCTTGTGGTCCTAGGTTCTATAGGAAAGCAAGCTGAGCAAGCTACAGAGAGCAAACCAGTAAGCAACACTCCTCCATGGTCTCTGCATCAGCTCCTGCCTCCATAGTCTGCCTTGTTTGGGTTTATACGCTGACTTCCGTTGATGATGAACAGTGCTGTGGAAGTGTAAACCAAATAAACTCTTTTCTTCACAACTTGCTTTTTGGTCATGGTGTTCCATTGCAGCAATAGAAACACTAACTAAGAAATTAGATGTGACTGGATTGCTTGCTGAAATCTCAGGACAAAACTTTAAAGAATGAGCAATTACCTTTTATATGAGAACAAAGAAAATGGTTTTGTGACAGGAAATATTCTTGGTGAAGAATTTATGAAATTCTTATGTTGTTAAAATAACAACATGGCTCTGCAAACCTACAAGAAGAACACAATGAAGGGCAGATCTGGGTCCTGGGGTCCTGCTCAAACTATGGGCACCAGCCAAGGAAAATATAGGCAGTAAACTTCGAACCCCTACCCAGACCTAGCCGATGGACAGGATATTCTCCACCGTTGAGTGGAGAGGGAGGTCTGACTTTCATACAAACTCTGGTGCCCCATTTTGACCATGTCCCCTTAATGGTGAGGCCTGGTGGCACTCAGAGGAAGGATAACAGGTCACCAAGAAGAGACTCGATATCCTATGAGCATATACAGGGGGAGGAGGTCCCCCTCAGTCACAGACATAGGGGAGGGGAGTAAGGGGAAAATGGGAGGGAGGGAAGAATGGGAGGATACAAGGGATGAGCTAACAATTGAGATGTAATATGAATAAATTAATAAAATATTAAAAATAACAACAATGGATATAGAATACTACATTTATATATTTGATATGATATAGCAATATTATGTTTTGAGAGGATTGACTACAATTTTCAAAGACAGTTTAGTATGGGAAAATTTGTGAGATTTTGGTATTATGTGCTACAAAGTCTTTGTCAGAAAGAAAACAGTCACTGTCATCTCATTTTAAGAAATTGCTACAGCTCCTCTGCTATGACCAGATGGCCACCATTAACATGAAACAAGACCTGCCCTGGCCAAAGATAAAGTGAGAGATGATTCTGATAATTTTTAGCTTTTTATTTTTCCCAATTTTAAAAATAACACACATACATTTTTAGACTAAATTCCATCAAACACTAAATAGAATACAATATAGCATAATAATAGCATTTGAAATGGAATTTGTTCTAAATATGTATTATGTTGTGCAGGCCAGCCTTGAACATATCAGGGTACAGTTGATCTTCCTGACCCAGCCTCCTGAGAATCCAGGACTACAGTTTTGTGGCACTGGTCCTGGCCATTGTGAATGTAACTTTTGTATGTACTAGGAAAACAAAAAATTGTGTGATTTGAATGCAGTGGTCTAGAACCAGACTATTTATACCCCTAAAGTATGATTGAAAAAGTAGCTGTCCTCCACAATAAATGTAACTCCTAGTGGTTCCTCCGTACAAATCCCACTTTTGTGTGAGTGGCACATGTAAACAGGCCAGGGATGGTTAAATAGCAGGTATGGAACTCACGCAGGAAGATGGCATTGAAGAGGTGACCAGGCTCTGGCATTAGAGTCTTCTCTCCCTCGGGAGCACCACACCATGAATTAGCTCCTCTGTCCTTCCACAGGTTCAGAAGCTTCTAACCACTTTTCAAAGCATTTCTCACTGATGTTCTCCTTCTTTCCTGGTCTGCTCATGAGACTATTGAATTTGAAGTTTCACTTTGAGGGGTTTTGACAATTTTGAATATTTCAATCAGATCTTTAAATGTTTCATTTCTCTGATGCTGAGAATTTCAGGATTTTGGTTTTCTGAGGCTTCATAATCCTTGGTGGGAGAATTTGTATCATAGATGCTCTTTACAATACCAGTGTCATCTGGGTGCCATCACCCATGAGCCAATGGCGCTGCTATCTCTGTGGCCATGTCTCTTTCTACTCTTTTCCCATATGGGTTGTAATTTTTATAATTACTAATTGTCTTGAGGAATTTCTTTTTTTTTATTAATTTATTCTTGTTACATCTCTATGGTTATCCCATCCCTTGTATCCTCCCATTCTCCCCTCCCTCCCATTTTCCCCTTATTCCCCTCCCCTATGACTGTTCCTCAGAGGGATTACCTCCCTCTGTATATGCTCATAGGGTATCAAGTCTCTTCTCGGTGACCTGCTGTCCTTCCTCTGAGTGCCACTAGGTCTCCCCCGCCAGGGGACATAGTCAAATGTGAGGCACCAGAGTACATGAGAAAGTCATATCCCTCTCTCCAGTCAAGTGTGGAGACTGTCCTGTCCATGGGCTAGATCAGGGTAGGGGTTTAAATTTTACCGCCTGTATTGTCCTTGGCTAGTGCCTTAGTTTGAGCGGGACCCCTTGGCCCAAATCTGCCTATCATAATGTTCTACTTGTAGGTTTCTAGGACCCACTGGATCCTTCTACATTGCTATTCGCCCATTGTTCTCTCATCTAGAGTCCCAATAGGATGTCCTCCCCTCTGTCCCAGTTTCCTGGTAAGGGAAGGCTTTTGTGGGACATGCCCATTGGGCTAGTATGCAGATATAAGTGAGTATATACCATTTGAGTCTTTCTGCTTCTGGGTTAACTCACTCATTATGATCATCTCTAGCTCAATCCATTTATCCACAAATTTCGGGAATTCCTTGTTTTTAATAGCTGAGTAGTATTCCATAGTGTATATGTACCACAGTTTCTTTATCCATTCTTCTACTGAGGGACATTTAGGCTGTTTCCATGATCTGGCTATTATGAATAAGGCTGCTATGAACATGGTTGAGCAAATTTTCTTGTTGTGTGCTGGAGAATCTTCTGGGTATATTCCAAGGAGTGGAATAGCTGGGTCTTGAGGAAGCCCTATTCCCAGTTTTCTGAGATAGCACCAGATAGATTTCCAAAGTGGTTGTACTAGTTTGCATTTCCACCAGCAATGAAGGAGTGTTCCTCTCTCCCCACATCCTCTCCAGCATGTGGTGTCGCTTGAGTTTTTGATCTTAGCCATTCTGATGGGTGTAAGATGGAATCTCAGAGTTGTTTTGATTTGCATTTCCCTGATGACTAAGGAGGTTGAGCATTTCTTTAAGTGTTTCTTGGCCATTTGATATTCTTCTGTTGAGAATTCTCTGTTTAGTTCCAAGCCCCATTTCTCAATTGGGTTATTTGGTTTGGTGGTGTTTAATTTCTTGAGTTCTTTATATATTTTGGATATTAGACCTTTGTCAGATGTAGGGTTGGTGAAGATCTTTTCCCAGTCTGTAGGCTGTCGCTTTGTTCTCTTGACAGTGTCTCTAGCCTTACAGAAGCTTCTCAGCCTCATGAGGTCCCATTTATTAATTGTTGACATTAAGGCCTGGGCTGTTGGTGTTCTGTTCAGGAAGTTGTCTCCTGTGCCAATATGTTCCAGGCTCTTCCCCACTTTTTCTTCTAAGTGACTTAGTGTCTCTGGTTTTATGTTGAGGTCTTTAATCCACTTGGATTTGAGTTTTGTGCAAGGTGACAAATATGGGTCCAGTTGCATTTTTTTACACATAGACATCCAGTTAGACCAGCACCATTTGTTGAAGATGCTATCCTTTTTCCATTGAATGGATTTGGCTTCTTTGTCAAAAATCAAGTGACCATATGTGTGTGGATTCATATCTGGGTCTTCAATTCGATTCCACTGATCAACCAGCCTGTTGCTGTGCCAGTAATTTCATACTGTATCTTGGGCACTAGAGATATGAGTTTCAACTTAATAAATTTTATAGAGAATGTTAATAATTTTGCTTTAGAATGTAGTTGACTATACTAGTCACAAATCCAGATCACAAATCCCAATGTGTCTTTTGTGGCCTGTGGTTCAGATATCTGTTCACTTCTTAAGCCTTTATAGTTCCAAGATCTTTTTGTTCCTGTGGCTAAAATTGTTTGGTTTAATGGTATCGCTTTAAGTACTTTTAGTCTTTCTGTGTCAAATAAGAAATAGTCAAATGGGCATTGGGCCCATTCTATTTCAGTCTAGCTCACTTAACAGAAGGGAAGATTTCCTCTCTTTCAAAATGTGGGCTTTTGGCTTTGTGCCCAGACACTGGCTTTCCAGAATCTGGACAACAGGGGAAGAGGTAGAATGTCTTTCCTCTGTCGCTATATTAGTAGTTATAGGGTTTGCTTTCTAAGTCAAAGCCAGACTTCTGAGCACTCTGAGTCTGTGCTCGAGTTTGCATCTACCTCCAGGTTTCTTGTGCACTGAGTTCAGGCTGGGGAACTGTAAGAAAGAACAACATTAAGCTGATGCATGGTGTTACTTTAACATTTGGTCTTCTTCCCAAGTGTTCTGTAGCTACTCACTTCAGAGTGCCTATGCGTTCTGCTGAGCTTTCTTGGCTGTATTGCATGGTAGTGCCTAGGTGGCTTGTACCACTACATCTTACATAAGGTTTGGATTCTGGATTATATTTATGACCTGGAATTTAAATTATGTCAAGAATTCTTGGCACTTCAAACTTACATTTATTTTCTTTCTTTCTTGCTTTCTTTTTTCTTGTTTTCTTTTTTCTTTCTTTCTTTTTGTTGTCAGTGACAACATATGAGGTGTACATTACAACAGGCGATCTCTGGAATGCTGGAACAGTGGCAAATGTCTACCTTTCTATCTATGGGGAAAAAGGAGACACAGGATCCAGGAAACTCTTTAGATCAAAGAGCTCTTTAAAGTTCTTAAGAGGACAAGTAAGTAAACAAAAATATTTTTGTTTGATTTCAAACATATTATTGTAGTAAAATCACATGGAATTTCCCACACTGACACTTGAAACACATAGTTCCCTCGTATGCTGATTAGTTATCAACATGAACCAAACTAAGGATGCCCTGGAAGAGGGAATCCTCAATCAAAGACATGTCCTTGGCAGATTGGACTGTCTTCATGTCTATGGGACATTTTCTTGATTAATGGTTAGTGCGAGAGCTGTAACCCACTGTGGGTGGTAAAACCCTTGGGCAAGTGGTTACAAAGACAACAGGCCAGTAAGCAGCTTTCCTTCATGGTTCAAGCCTCTGCTTGCACTTAAGCCCCTGCCTGGATTTCCCTCAATAAAAGATTGTGACTGGCATGTGGAAGCCATGTGAGTGTTCTCTTCCCCAAGCTGGGTTTAGTCCCAGGATTCTAGTGTTGCAGCAGAAAACAAGGGAGAAGAAGTAGGTTAAACGCGCAGATACTGCTTCACTTAGATGATTTGACTCAAAACATTCCAATAATAAGACAAAAAGGTGAGGTGAAAGTCACGTGCACTGGGTAGAAATCAGTCCTTAGATTTAAAGTTTTATTTATTTATTTCTTTATTTTGTAAGCTAGAGATTCACAGTTGGATACATAAGCAGTACTGAGGGACAGCCATGAGCCATAGCATCTACTTAGCCACGTATTTATGAGAGACAAAGATAAGGCTTTCCAGTATATGTGTTACTGAGCTCAGATGTTCAGTAGATTAGATGTATCCAATGCAGTTCCAGTTTACAATGGATTTATTGGAATGTAACCTCATCATAAACTGAGAAGCATCTATAGTCACATGTATAACATGTTTTGTAAAGAGTTTTCATTTTTAAAGCTGTAAATCTATAATTATTCAGTAACAATTTCTCAATTTCTCCCTGTTTTTCTGTTTATATGAACTGATTATTTAAATACCACAGATAAGTTGAATTACAATAATTTTAAAAATTACAATAATTTTTATTACTTGCTTTTTTCACTTAACTGCATCTATAAAGTCAGATGCAATAGTATTTTTTCTTATTAAAGTGCTTGAATATAAAACCACATGATACACAGGTTGCTTCCACTTTGTGAGTACTGTGAATAATGAATGAAATTACAAATATTCTTGACATAATTTATTTAGTTATTTAGAATAAAGAACTACTGGCCTATATGGTAGTTTATTTTTAATCTTGGAAATACTGCTATCTTGTTTCCAACAGTGTTTATAATATTTTACACTTTTATCAGTATTGGACAATGCCATTTTGTAAGCATGGGTTAGAGTTCTTTTTAGTTTAATTTGTATTTCTCTAAATGTTAGCAATGTTCAACATTTCTCATTTGTTTATTTTTTGTTTGCAGAGAGAGAATTATTAACAGTTTTGAAGTGGGTTACTTTTGTTTTTTATTGTTGAGTTATAGAAGTTATTTGTGTCTAGAGGTTGGGAGAGCTGGAGGATCAGGGAGTTTGCTGTTGTATTGTGTCTCCTGGAAATATCAGAAGCTACACATTTAATGTCTCACCAACATGACTGACCATGGGTGAGCTGAATAAAGGTGATACCAATAAACTTGCCAAAGTGGTAAGGGGAAAGCCCATGAAGCTTGAACACCTCACAAAGAGCTTTAAGCAACCAAGCTAAAGCTGGGACAGATGGTCTTCCTTAAAGAAGATCACACCAACTTCTTGTCCAGTGCCAAATGGTTGTCTCTGAAAATATACATACAAGGAACATTATATAGACTCAAAAGGTTATATTTAGGAATACTTTTATTTAGGAATATATTATAATGCATATACATTTGTGCATTCAATTATAATTATTGAATAAAAGAGACCAAGAATTTGAAGGAGAGCAGGGAGGTTTCTAAAAGAGGGTATAAATAGAAGGAATGGAAGGAAGAAATGTTGTAAGTATATTATAATATCAAAATGAAAACAAAAATATCAACAATGACAATAAAAAGCAACCTTTTGTGCTTTCCCTTTTTGAAATTCTCACTTTGTTTATTCACTGCTCTTCCGGACCTTAAATCTTTATGACTGCTACTTTTAATTTGTTATTGACTAAACTTACCTATCTCCATTTCATTAGGGCTAATTTATGATTTATTTTGTCATTTTGTTTGAACACATCATCTTGCCTCTTTATTTCTCTGGATTTTACGTGTTGGTTCAAACACTAGATAAGAACCATATGTCGCATGTGTCAGTCTGGTTTAATATAGGAAATAAACCTGCCAGCCCTGACATAAGTGTTAGTTCATACTCTTTGTTCATTTATCATTACTTATTTTTTATTATTTAGTGTTGAAAATATGGATTTGTGCCTGAGAGGTATATTCTATATCACTTAGATATAACATTTTCCCTCCTTTTACAAAAAGAAAAATGAGATTGGGTCTCAATTAGTTTGTCTAGGATAACCCCAACTCACTTTGTAGCCAAGGAGGATGGCTTTGAACTTCAAATCCTCTTGTCATAATTTTTCTGGTTGGGAGTTATGGGTCTGTACCACCAGGGAAACTTTAAATTTTTTGTATATATTGAACTGTTGTCTCTTTTTTTTCCCAGAACATTAAGGTATCACTAAGTTTGTCATTGTCCTAAAACCAGACAGGATGGAAGCCAGTCAATGAGAAGGAGCTGGATGTGGTGCAGATTATCTACTTCCTTTTCTCCTCCTAGAACCTGGGAAGGATAGGTTCCCTCTCATTGTCTTTATAAATCCCAGGAGAGATTCTATAGCAAATGCTTGTGTTCCTGTTCAGAAAGCACAATTTCAACTCTGTCACTATGTTCGTTATTGCAACCAGGGGCCTTCAGATCCCATCAGCTCTAAAGACAGAAGGGTTAGCTGATTCTAAGATGAAGCAAGTCATGGGGGAGAGCTGTATGAAGTACCCACATGCTATTTCTGATTGCTTGTGTTGTCAGCTTTTGAGCAGAGTCTAAAATGCTTGATGTGTGGACAATGGATAAAAGCTGGGGCATCGAGTGTGTAGCGGTGTTCTTTTTCAGGGATGTGACTGTTAATCTTGATTGTCAACTCAGCTGGAATTTGAATCAACAGCTAGATCGGCTGAATTAATCCTGGATATCAATCAGGTGATAGATGTAACAGTCAAATAACTCCCACTTTTGACTTTATTTTATTGCTATAGACAGATTTGTGTATTTGCTTAATGGACTTACTTTTGGCACCTGATTTTTGTGACATCTTAATGTACATTTGTGGTAAAAGCAAAATTATGATCTATATCTAATTAGAGTTAAAAAAAAAACTGTTTGCAGATTGATACCTTCTTCCTAGAAGCCGTGAACCTTGGAGCTTTGTGCAGGATTGTGATAGGCCACGATGGACTTGGCCCAGGTGAGGCTCAATCGCAGAGCTCTAACAGATGTGTGCTTCTACTCCAGTTATATGAAACTCTGCCCGAATCTAGTCAATGATCAGGAAAACATATAGAAAACAAATCTTGAAAGCAGAAAAACTAAGGAAGGAAGGAAGGAGGATCCTATTACATATAACTGAAATAACATTTTTCTCAGATCTTTTAAATTGACATATTTTTCTTTAAAATGATATAACCTGACCAAGTGCCACACAATAGGCCTGGGATGCCAGAAAGAGTAGTTTAGAAGGAGGTATTTGCGATGTGAATGTTGTGCAGCATTCCAGTGATGGAGACACTGTAATGTCCCCCAGAAGTACTTCTTGAAAGACTATTCATTGTCCAAGAATGGTAGCTTGAAACACTTGTCTTGGTGGCAAGGCCTTGGCTGTGTTTTCTGCTTCCATTTTGTTCATGCTTCATCCCAGTTTTCCCATTAACTCTGTGAGATAAGCCAGATCTTTCTAATGAACTTATTGCCTGTTATACAAACCATCATAATATAAAGAAATACCACGTAATTGAAAGACACATACTGAGAATCAAGACTTTAAAGGATAATAAGCTAGAAATTTACTAAAATGTGTCAAATATAATTTCCATATTAAGAACAATGGTCTTGGATAAATATGCAGTGAATATGTGTTTCAATAATGAGTGAGAGGATTGGCAAGTTAACAAAGCTGGTTTAAAGAGGTTACAAAAGCTCCTAAAGTACAAACATACCATTAGTGAGACTAGACCAGGTCCCCTGGATGGGGAGGCCTGGCGGCACTGAGAGGAAGGATAGCAGGCTACCAAGAAGGGACTTGATACCCTATGAGCATATACAGGGGGAGGAAGTCCCCCTCAGGAACAGTCATAGGGGAGAGGAGTAAGGGGAAAATGGGAGGGAGGGAGTAATGGGAGGATACAAGGGATGGGATAACAACTGAGATGTAATATGAATAAATTAATAAAATATATTATAAAAAAGGAATGAGTAAGATCAATAAATTAAGTAAAATGGGATCAGTTTCCCACAGACAGTAAACATACACCTTTGAAGTAATCTTCTTTAGGACAAAATTTATTTTTAGTTTGATCAGCTATCAGTCATTTGCATGTTGTTGTCTTGGTTAGTTGCCATGTAGTTTAACCATCAAATGATGATCCACTTCTGTAGGAGTTAGAGGACTTTCAAGGAGCTTTTAAGATAATGCCCTAAAACATCTTTTGAAGAGTCAAAGTCATATTCTGCCTTATTTCAGTTAATTTTTCTAAACAAGGTTAGAAATTCTCAGCCTGAACTCTTAGGTTATACTCAGGAGACGTTAAATATAGAAAATGACAAATGTAATTATGATATAATGTGACTATGTTAATAAATTAAGTGAGTTGACTCATAATCTTATACAATAGAGTAAAATTCAAGGTGAATATCACTAAAAGGTAGAAAAAAGAAAATTGTTTTCTGATAACATTCATGATTCCTAATGAGGCTTCACTGCTCATGAGACATTATTCAATAAAAAGCATTTAAACACATACATGAAGAATTAGGAAGTTGAACACACACACACACACACACACACACACACACACACACACACACACACCCCAGAATTTTATCATGTTTTAAAAGTTGGAATGTTAGCCAGATACTTAACTACACATGTAAGTGTGTGAGCTGTGCTGACAGGGCTGTATCCTCACTTAAAACTCCATGAACCATTTTATAGTTTATCAAGCTCCAAATGAAATCTCTGTGGGTGATTTGAGAGCTGAATCCTTTTGTTGAAATTTTATTTTTCAAAACTATGAGCCAAATATCCTTCTTTTCTTTATAAAATTAAAAGAAAATATCTCAGTAAAATTCCCTCAAAGGCCACATTCTCTAATTATAACATAATAAAACCTAAAAATTAATAAAGAAGACAAAAGCTTTAAAAACTCAGTCTCTTGTGTACTTTCACTTTTTTTTCTACAAATTTGGAGGCAAAATGCAAATCTTTTCCATAATTATAATCTAACATAGTGTTACAGTGATATTTTTATTGCCTGATTTCCTGCAGTGACCTCAAAAATGATAACAAACAGGTACTCAATATCTCTAATATAGTCTGTTTCAAAATATCCTAAACTTGGTTATTTATAAAGATCACAAATTTATGTGTTACTGCTATAATAACAGGGAAGTCTGACACCAAAATGCAGAGTGCTTCTAGCACATGGAAAATCATAGGTATGTCCCTAACACTGAGGAAATACAGTGAGCACACACACACACGCACACACACACACACACACACACACAGGCTTATGCACATACACATAGGCACAGGCACACACACACACAGGCACATGCACACTGGCCTGCATGCTTTCATATCTGGAGAAAGTCTCTCTTAGTCCTCACATGATGTAAGGGGAAAAGGGCCAATGTGCCACACTGAGCTCTTTTGTAAGATACTTATCACAGTCCTGAGGGCAGAGCCCTTATGATGTAGGTGCCCCTTAACAGCTCCAACTCCCATTACTGCATTAATCTTGCTCTAATTCTAGTCCTGAGTTTTCTTAAAACTGAGAAAAGAAAGACAATATATTTTTACATGAATAGCTTTGTGCTAACTTGTTACATTACAAATCTTGTATTGTAAAATCAATTCATCATTACCTTTAAGAATTACCACTTAGGCATGTTTCAGCTGTCACCAGACAAACTTGTGGCAGTAAGTTTTAAAACAAAGACCAATGTTTAGAGAATGTTCAGAGAGTGAGAGACTTCAGAGCTCTTAGTCCTGAGTGGGATGTCTTCATCCAACCCTTCCTCTCAGGGCGTAGGAATAGGTGTGGAAGAGGAGGCAGAAGAGCCAGAGGCGCTGTATCCAAGCATACAGTGTCTTCCAGACACAACATACTGATGTACATAAGAATTCACTCAGACCATGGTAGCATACGCAAGACCTGCACAGGTTCAAGGCTGACAAAAATCCCAGAACTGAGAAGTAGAAGCTGTTGCAAAGTTCTTCCCCTAACCAAGGCGCCATTTAAATTGAATCCTGCTGGGAAATGGAAAATGAGTATTCTCCAATGGAGGGTCAATAGGTTTATCAAACACATTCTTGGGCAAGCCCCATGCTCAGAAGTTGGCCAACATAAAATGAACTCTGGTTTTTTTGTGAAATTTTTGTTTTGTTTTGGCATTTTGTCTTACTGTTTTTTGTTTGTTTGGGCTTTTTTTTTTT
>OU015743.1:74102702-74116162 GCA_907169655.1 Acomys percivali | reverse complement strand
GGGAGAGAGAGAGAGAGAGAGAGAGAGAGAGAGAGAGAGGGAGAGAGAGAGAGAGAGAGAGAGAGAGAGAGAGAGAGAGAGAGAGAGAGAGAGAGAGAGAGAGGAGAGAGAGAGAGAGAGAGAGAGAGAGAGAGAGAGAGAGAGAGAGAACATTATGTTGGATGAGAAGGATGTGGAGGAGTTGGGGAAAAAACATGATTAAAATATTCTGTATGGCCTAAGTGTCCCTCAGTAGAAGAATGGATAAAGAAACTGTGGTACCTTTACACTATGAAATACTATTCAGCTGTTAAAAACAAGGAATTCCCAAAATTTGTGGATAAATGGATTGAGCTAGAAATTATCATAATGAGTGAGTTTACCCAGAAGCAAAAAGAGACAAATGGTATGTACTCACTTATATTGAGACACTAGCCCAAGGTGTATGTCCCATGAAAGACTTTACCTACTAGGAAAGTGGGTCAGAGGGGAGGACATCCTATTGGGACTTTAGGTGAGAGAAGCATATGAGAATGGGGAAATAGAAGGATCCAGAGGGTCCTGGAAACCTACAAGAAGAACATTATGACAGGTGGATCTGGGTCCTGGGATCCTTCCTGTTCAAACTATGGCACCAGCCAAGGAAAATATAGGCAGTAAACTTCAAACCCCTACTCAGACCTAGCCGATGGACAGGACATTCTCCACCGTTGAGTGAAGAGGGAGGTCTGACTGTCTTTTTTTAAAAAATTTTTTATTAATTTATTCTTGTTACATCTCAATGGTTATCCCATCCCTTGTATCCTCCCATTCTTCCCTCCCTCCCATTTCCCCTTATTCCCCTCCCCTATGACTGTTCCTGAGGGGGATTTCCTCCCCCTGTATATGCTCATAGGGTATCAACTCTCTTCTTGGTATCCTGCTATCCTTACAAACTCTGGGGCCCCGTTTCTAACCATGTCCCCTTGCTGGGGAGGCCTGGTGGCACTCAGAGGAAGGATAACAGGTCACCATGAAGAGACTCGATACCCTATGAGCATATACAGGGGGAGGAGGTCCCCCTCAGTCACAGACATAGGGGAGGGGAGTAGAGGGGAAGCGGGAGGGAGGGAGGAATGGGAGGATACAAGGGATGGGCTAACAATTGAGATATAATATGAATAAATTAATAAAATAAAAAATAAAAAATATTTTGTATGAAAATTTTCAATAAAATATTTTTAAAACAACTTAAACACAAAATTAAAATTTTACCTTTAAAGAAGTTAGTACTTAGGCTTCTTGGTTGCTACTTAAAGCTGCTTAAGAATTCTAGTAACCTTTTGTTTTTTTTTAAAGGAAAAGAATATTTTTTGTAGCACTTCAAAGTAAAATTAAAATAACATTTTTGAGGAGCAACAGTGAGGTGGAAGGAACGGCCTGTGGATTATAAACCTCATCATGTGACCATGTTTTTGAAAGTGAATTTGCAACTTGCTGAAAACTCAGTTCTTAGGATCTTATCTAGCGTAGCCCACCATCCTAATTTGATTTAATTTATTGTTTTTTTAGTATGGATAATCATGAGCCGTGGGGTTCTCTCCTCTTTGTAAAGCCTGGGACTTTGGGTCCTGGTGGGCTGTTGGTGTGCCACCCTCCTGACTCAGAAACTGAATGTGTCCCAGCAATACCCAGTCTCATAATTGGCCATGGCAACTCAAATGCTCACTGAAGTTTGAGAAGCAGTGGTCAAGGGAACTGTGACGAGCCTATCACTGCTTGGCAGGGAAGCATGAGGAGCAAGGCAGAGACAAGCAGGGGAGGCCATGCTAGCTTTTAAATTTTTTTTAAAAATTTAATTAATTTATTCAGATTACAACTCAATTGTTATCCCATCATTTGTATCCTCCCGTTCCTCCCTCCCTCCCGCTTTCACCCTATTCCCCTCCCCTAGGTCTAAGACCGAGGGAGACCTTCTCCCCCACTATATGGTCATAGGCTTTCAAGTCTCATCTTGGTAGCCTGCTTATTCTTTCTCTGAGTGCCACCAGGCCTCCCCACCAAAGGGAGGTGGTCAAATATGGAGCACCAGAGTTCATGTCAGAGTTAGTCTCCGCTCGCCACATAACTGTGGAGAATGTCCGGTCCATTGGGTAAATCAAAGTAGGGGTTCAATGCTTACTATTGTATTGTCCTTGGTTAGTGCAATAGTTTGAGCAGAGACCCCTGAGCCCCGATCCACCCATTACGATGTTCTTGCTGGCTTTGCTAAGCTCTGTTCTAAAGCCGGTCAGTCTTGGCTCATCAGCTTAAGGAGTTCTCATTTGAAGAGGCTATATTGGGAAATGGATCTTTGTGCAGACAAAACTACTAGTAGTAGTTAAAATATTCTATTATTTCCAATAATAAAATTGTATTTTACCCATCCATAGTTTATAAATTAATATGAAATTAAACATTTAAAAAGAGAGCATAACCTTTATATGTACCAATCTTTACCTGCCTGAGTGCTCAGATACAATATTTGAGTAATTGCTCATTTTTTAACATATCAGAAAATGTAGATTCTGTTTATATAGACTTTCGTAGTATTTGGAAAATCATGTTAATTTTATGGAAATATAAAGTCATGAAATATATATTCTTGGAAGATGATAGGTCTAGAATTGTGAATATAATTTCTGAAATCAAGGGTATAATTAATTATACTATAGTTATTTGGAAAATCATAATAAAATGTATGTCATAAAATAAAAAATCCTTAAAACAGTGTTGTTCTTTTGTTGTATTAGAATGATTTGAGTCTTTCTCATTATCTTCTGTTACAAATGGAAGCAGTAGAGGTTTATGATGACTATATATAGCCATTAATGGCTTATCTTCTTTAATCTGTTCTTAGGAAATGGCTGGTTTCTTGAGGACATTGTCATTAGAGATCCCACTACCAACCATGAATATGCCTTCTTCTGTCACAGGTGTGTTTACATTGGCAAGTCAGTTCATAGTAGACAGTTCTAAGTTCATATATTGGTGAGAACTAAATAGATTATTGACTACTCCAATTTGTTATATAGAATTATATGTTTATGAGGTTATTTTTTATTAATGTAATTTTGACAGCTTATGTGCATATATAATGCACTGTCCCAGTGATATCCCACCTTTTTACTATCTTTCTTCCATCCCACTAACTTCCACTCCCCTCCCACAGGTTGCATTCTATTATGTTTTATTTTGTTGTTGTTCGTGTTTTTGTTTTTGTTTTTGTTTTGTGTCCCATTAGATTTAACCAGGCACATGTGCAAGAGTGTGGGAAGCTATTGCCAATGACTCTTTCCTGCAAACATCAATTGTCATTGCTCCACTGGGCATGGTCACATGAATCCCACTTATAATGGATTGTTTACAGACTTGGTCTTGTGCAGGCAACTGCAGCTGTTGTGAGTTCATAAGTGCCACAGCCATGTCATATCTATTATAAGGACTTCATGGCCTTTCCTATCAGCCAGCTCTTCCTTTCTACACACTCTCCAATGATGTTCCTTGAGCCTTGGAAGAGGTAATATGGGTGTTCAGTTTATGCTGAGCACAGCACAGTTACCTGCTCTTAATACCTTGACCAGCTGCAAGTCTGCGTTAACCACCATTCACTACAAAGTAAAGTTCCTTTGATCAAGTTCAAAGACATTACTCTTCATGGGCTCTTTTTCTGTTGAGAAATATTATCAATTATCTATACAATCATTCCTTAAGACTGAAGTTGAATACTTTGGAAAAGTTAGCTAGAGCTTATCGTATGGTTTTCACCTTTACATTGTAGAAAAATAAGGGTCGAAGATGTGAAAGTGAGGTCTCTTTGATGAGGATACAACCTCTCTTCAAAATAATCAATGTGTATAATAAGTGTAAAATTTAACTATTATGAAACCACTGGCCCTTTGATAATAGGTCTAGACTGCTGACTTCTCTATCAGTGGTGATAGACTTACTATTTCTTTCAGCACTCATCTTTCTTTTGCTTATGGAACTGATAGGAGCCATTTTCTCAACAACTGACTGTAACTGTTAGGCAAAGAACAGGACCAAATTAATAGCTCAATGGATATAAAGTCTACTTGTATATTGAAGCAAACATGCGCTCTTCAGTAGACGGGTGGTTCTTCCACCTTGCTTACACTCTTACTCTCATTTAATGGTTTCCTTGTCCACCTGTACTACTCTGTCTTCATTAACTCAGTGCCCATGCATTTTTCTCACTCCTGCTATCTGTTATTTCAGCCTTGTGAAGACGTGTGCCAATAGATCAGGTAAACAAAAGCTTGAAAATAACTGACACATTTTTTCTTTCCACAGATGGCTGGATGAAGGAGAAGATGATGGTAAAATTGTCAGAGAAATGTATGCTAGGGATAACAGTATCTTCTCTGTGAGTGAGTATCATAAATACACATTTCTTGGAAAACCCTGTTTTATCATCACCAAATAAAGTACAATATTTTTGAAATTAATCAACTCTCCCTTCATATTTTCAGGGAAGAAGCTAGAACGTAAGAGAAAAGAAACAGTAAGATTTGTCTCAAATGATTTAGTACAAATAATTTTAAGTAGTTGTTTGATGTCTCAAAGAAAAATAGTATGCCATTTCTGGGAAGGCTTATTGGTTAGTAGTTTCTTCTCTTCGTGTCTTCTCAGATGGTCTCTTTTGTTTATATTTTAGTGGGCTGCAGAGAGCTGGAAGTTTATAAAAGGAAACACTCTCCAGTTTTACAACAAGCTTACTGGAGGGTTTGTCCGTCTTCATCCAGATGGCATGGTTGACGCTGTTGGTGAGAAGACAGACAAATATGGTAAAGTAGTTCTTTCATAAGAAAAGTGAGTATGAGCCGGGCGTGGTGGCGAACGCCTATAATCCCAGCACTTGGGAGGCAGAGGCAGGTGGATCGCTGTGAGTTCGAGGCCAGCCTGGTCTACAAAGTGAGTCCAGGACAGCCAAGGCTACACAGAGAAACTCTGTCTCGAAAAACCAAAAAAAAAAAAAAAAAAAAAAAAAAAAAGTGAGTATGTTATATGCTCCCAATTGCAACTGCAGCGAAGTCACATGCACTGAAATAAGGTGGCTGAGCACTGCCAGAAATACTTTGGATTTGTTCTACATTTATTTTTATTTTCTATTTTTTTTGTAATTGAAGTATTTTGTTGTTTTGTATCCATAAAATCTTTACTGTTGGCAAGTTTTTGAGAATGAACTATGATAGGATTTTGGTTTTGAATGAGTAAATCCATTAAACACATAGCAAGTAAAAGTAAAAGAACAAATTGCAAGTGGCAGACAGGTACTTACATCTAATAGAATGAATAGAGTAGCTTGGTTAAAAAAGCAAGTAAAGGATCAAATAGCAAGCAGCAGATGGATGCATATCATCAAACCGGGTACTCAGAACACACACAGAAATGACTAGAGAAGCCCTGTTGAAGTTTTCCAATTAAGAGTCCTGAGTGGACTGTTTTTTCTGGGAGGCTTCCCCGGTGAGGCTTCCCAATAAGAGAAAAAAGGAATATAGATTGGAAAACATCATTAAATCATGCACCTACAACATCCAGTGGAAATGGCTAGGGTAGCCCTGAGGAATGGAAGCTGGAGTTCCTGACTGATAGGTGATTGGTAGAGCATCCTCACCTCAAGCAAGACCCTGGCTTCTTGTGTCCACTGCAGGCATTTTTAGTGTATTATAAAAAGTAGTAACCCCAGTTGTGTTGTGTTTTCCTTCTAGCTGTTCTTAAGGGCACAATGTTTTCCAATCCCTTTCTGTTGTTTGCTGTTCTCCTTCTCTGTTGCAGTCAGGCTTTTCCAGGACATTGAGTCTCAGAGGACACTTGAGATAAATATGCTTGAGTCTGCCACAGGGGGCCCTGCCATGTTCCCAGAGTGCACTCTCAACAGGCACAAATGACAGCTGAGAGTTCATCAGTATAACATATTATATACCCACATACTGTTATGGACCCAGTCATATCCATGCCTGGTACATGTAGTAACTGTGCCTGTATAAATATACAGTTTTTTTCCAATGATGACACCACCTAGCCGCACATTTTCAGACTATTTACATCATTAGTGAGACACAATTATATAAATTTGGGCTGGAGAGCTGTCTCGGCCATTAAAGGCTAGACTCACAACAATTGTATAAATTTATATCTGGAGAGCCATACATATAAAGCAGAGAGCTCTGAAGAGGGAGGTGATTGCAGTTCATCACTAGAGCACCCCAGTCTTAGCAATTTTCAGGTTCTTCAGACAGAAAATTAACAAAACCTACCAAATTTAAACTGCATTCTACACCAAATGGGGCTAACATATTTACATGATGACCAACAGTAGGAGATACATTTTTTCTTGGCTGCACGTTCTTCAGAGGAGATAATATATTTGGCCATGAAACACATCTTGACAAATGTAAAAAGATAAAAGCATGCCAAGGATGTTTTCTGACCATCATGATGTGACACTGTAACTCAATAGAAAATTTATAAAAGCATGAAACTAGTCAGCATGTGCCCTAAATCTTACGTGGAAGATGATTTCTTTGGGTATGACTTTTCAAAAGCAAAGGCAACAAATACCCAAGTGGACAAATGAGGCAGCCAAGCATAAAGTTCTCGTATAGCAAAAGAAATAGTAAATAAAGAAACAACCTAAAGAACCGGAGATGTATTTTTAAGAAATGTATCTAATAAAGAGTTAGTATCCAAAGTATACAAGGAACTCTGGCTGAGAAAAATAACCTTACAACAAAATGTTAAAAGAAAGCTTGACTAGACAGTTTTCTAAAGAAGATGTTCAGATGGCCAAGAAGTCAATGCTCAGAGTCAGTAATCATCAGAGCAATCCCAAACAAAGCCACAATGACATGTCAGCTCAGGCGAGTTCACATGGCAGTTATCAAAAAACAAAAACAAAAACAAAAACAAAAACAAAAACAAAAACAAAAAAACCCAAAAAACAAAAACCAGATAAACATGTTGGTGAAGACGTGGAGAAAAGGAAACCCTGTTGGTGGGAATGTTACAACAATCATTTTGGGAAATGGTAGAGTGGGACCACAAATATTGAACACAGAAACTGACTAACATTAAGTGAAATCACGGTGAAACAGAAAGACTTGTGTGAAACTGGAAAAATATTGATTCTATAAGATGGTACTCCATTCTACTAAATGGTAGTTCCAAGAGGAGTGGGTGGATAGAAGGCTGGACATGCCACACAGAGTTGATCAGGGGATGTAAATGAAATATAAAGAAAATATTGTTTAAAATAGTCAAATATGTATAGAGAATAGGTAAATGATTGCCTGAGGTCAGAAGTTAGGAGGAAAAAAACAGAAGAGACTAGGGAATGAAAGATAGGAAATGATTGCCAGTGTTTAAAGGATGATAAAAATGCTCTAAAATCGATTGTGATGATGGATGCACAACTTTGCTAACATTCATTTTAAGTGGGTGAATGAACTGGAGTGTATACATCTCAGGTTGCTTTCTGTGGCTGTGATAATTCCCATGATTGAAAACAACTTAGGGGATGAAAACATTTATTTAATCTTACAGTATTCAGTTCATTACCAAGGAAAGCGAGGGCAGCAACTCATGGCAAGGACCTGGAGGCAATAGCCATTGAGGAAGATGTTTCCTGGCTCATGCTCTCTGGTTTATGCTCAATTACCTTTCTCTTACACAAGCCAGGATCACCCGCAGGTAGCTGGCACTGCCTATAGAAGGCTGGGCCCTCCCAAAACTATCATCAGTAAAGACAGTTCTCTACAGATATTACCAGAGGCCACTGGGATGTGGGCATTCCCTTGATTGAGTCTACTTTTGCCAGGTGACTCCTGGTTGTCACTATGACAATAAACACTGACTAGGACATTATGTTATATCTCAATACTACACTAAAAAGGAGTGCTGTGTTAGAACCATGGCCCAGTGGTTAAGAACATTTACTGCTCTAGCAGAGGATTCACATTTGATTCCTAACACTAATATAGTGGCTCATAATCTTCTGTATAGTTAGTTCCAGGGGATCTGACATCTTCTCTTTTACAGGTTTCAAGAACGTACATGGTGCACTGCAACAGGCTCATTTGTAGGGTCTTTATTCTACCTTTCTCCACCCTTTTCCCAGCCTTTCAACTCACTAATGGTAGATAGGAGAGAAAAAAACAATAGAGAAGAAAGGAAAGATCCCAGAATACATCAGGGGTCAGAAAGGGGGCGATGTTGTCATTAGACTATTTCCTGCTGCTTAGGTGGTTAGCAAGCTCCTTGGAGCAAGTTTGATCTTCGCCCTCAGGATATCTAATTTCTTCTTGTTCTTTCTTTTCACACAACTATTTGCCAAACTGTGACCAACACCAACCAACAATCAACAACCCAGCCCATCTCTCTGGGCCCTGACATTTACCCTTTGAAAAGTCTCCAGAATTTCACATAACACAATCACAGAACCCATGTGTAGCTGGCAAAGCCACGCCTCTGCTAGAGCATGAGGCAAATCATAGGCAACTGCTGTGAAGCATCCCCCAGCCCCACACCTGGACTTAAGACAAAAATATATTTTCACAAAATTGCTGTGTTTTTAAAGAAACCGTAATCCTCATTACAGTACACACATGTAGGTACAAGCAAAACACTAACACAAAACTTTTTTTTTTTTTTTTTTTACAAAAATCTTATTCTTAAAGGTGGAATAAAAAGTAATGCTAACCAGCCAAGGACAATACAGGCAGTCAACTTCAAACTCCTACCCAGATCTAGCCAATGGACAGGACATTCTCCACAGTTGAGTGGAAAGTAGGGTATGACTTTCACACATACTCAGGTGCCTCATATTTGACCACGTCCCCTGGATGGGGAGGCCTGGTGGCACTCAGAGGAAGGATAGCAGACTACCAAGAAGAGACTTGATACCCTATAAGCATATACAGGGGGAGGAGGTCCCCCTCAGTCACAGTCATAGGGGAGAGGAGTAAGGGGAAAATGGGAGGGAGGATACAAGGGATGGGATAACCATTGAGATGTAATATGAATAAATTAATAAAATAAAAATTAAAACAGTTATGCTATTTAAGAAACAATAAAATATAACATACTTTTATGTATTTAAATTTTGGTATTTATGGAATCATTAAGCCAAATGGGAAATTAAACTATGAGAATATTTGTTAGCACATTTGTAGAAGTGCTTCCCTAATCTTAGGTTATTCCATCATTACCTCATTAGTTCACTCAATTAGTGGATCATCTGAGCAATATTCCTTGGGGAGTTACTATCCTGAGCTTATTGATGAGAAAATTGAGACAGATAAAAAGTGATTTGTTCCAGGTTACTTAACAGCATGTCAGACTCACGTCAGGATTCCTGCCTCCTAACTCTTTCCTCATTTCCATAACATGCCAATCTTTAGGATTATCTGTAGTTACCAGAATGGCTTATTTTTTATAAAGGTATTTAATTATTAACCATTAAGATGCATTTTATTTGGTAGACAATAGATCAATTAAAGATTCTAAAAATTCACTTTACATCCTGCTCTCAGCTGCTGCCCTCCTCTCCTTCTGGTCCCCCCCTCACTCTTTTTTTTTTTTTTTTTTACATATTTTGATTACTATCTTTATTTTTTTAATTTTTTAATTATTTTTAAAATTAATTTATTCATATTACATCTCAATTGTTAGCCCATCCCTTGTATCCTCCCTTTCTTTCCTCCCTCCCGCTTCCCCCTCTACTCCCTTCCCCTATGTCTGTGACTGAGGGGGACCTCCTCCCCCTGTATATGCTCATAGGGTATCGAGTCTCTTCTTGGTGACCTATTATCTTTCCTCTGAGTGCCACCAGGCCTCCCCATCCAAGGGACATGGTCCAATATGGGGCACCAGAGTTTGTGTGAAAGTCAGATTTCCTTCTCCACTTAACAGTGGAGAATGTTCTGTCCATCGGCTAGACTGGGTAGGGGTTCGAAGTTTACTGCCTATATTTTCCTTGGCTGGTGCCATAGTTTGAGGAGGACCCCAGGGCCCAGACCCGCCTGTAGTTTTCCAGGACCCTCTGGATCCTTCTATTTCCTCATTCTCCCAGGCTTCTCACCCCTAAAGTCTCAATAGGATTTTCTCCCCTCTGACCCACTTTCCTGGTAGGTAATGTTTTTCATGGGGGCGTACCCCTTGGACTAGTGTCTCGATATAAGTGAGTATATACCATTTGACTCTTTTTGCTTCTGGGTGAACTCACTCATTATGATAATTTCTAGTACAATCCATTTGTCTACAAATTTCGGAAATAACCCAATTAGAGGAAAAAGTGGGGAAGAGTCTGGAACACATAGGTACAGGAGAAAACTTCCTGAATAGAACACCAACAGCCCAGGCCTTAACGTCAACAATTAATAAATGGGACCTCATGAGGCTGAGAAGCTTCTGTAAGGCAGGTGACACTGTCAAGAGAACAAAGCGACAGCCTACAGACTGGGAAAAGATCTTCACCCACCCTTCATCTGACAAAGGTCTAATATCCAAAATATATAAAGAACTCAAGAAATTAAACACTACCAAACCAAATAACCCAATAGAGAAATGGGGCTCAGAACTAAACAGAGAATTCTCAACAGAGGAATATCAAATGGCTGAGAAACACTTAAAGAAATGCTCGACCTCCTTAGTCATCAGAGAAATGCAAATCAAAATGACACTGAGATTCCATCTTACACCCATCAGAATGGCTAAGATCAATAACTCAACTGACACCACATGCTGGTGAGGATGTGGAGAGAGAAGAACACTCCTTCATTGCTGGTGGGAATGCAAACTAGTACAACCACTTTGGAAATCTATCTGGCGCTTTCTCAGAAAACTGGGAATAGGGCTTCCTCAAGACCCAGCTATTCCACTCCTTGGAATATACACAGAAGATGCACCAGCACACAACAAGAAAATTTGCTCAACCATGTTCATAGCAGCCTTATTCATAATAGCCAGATCATGGAAACAGCCTAAATGTCCCTCAGTAGAAGAATGGATAAAGAAACTGTGGTACATATACACTATGGAATACTACTCAACTATTAAAAACAAGGAATTCCTCCCTCACTCTTTCCCCTCCCCCTTCCATTACTTATCAGAAAAGGGGAGCCCCTCCCACCAACCCACCTCAACACATCAAGTTGCATCAGGACTGAGGGAATCCTCTTCCACTGAGGCCTGGCATAGCAGTGCCATGAGTGGGAAGTGATCAGAAAGCAGTAACCGAGTCCATGTCAGAGACAGCCTCTGCACCTCTTCTAGGGGACCCACATGAAGACCAAATTGCCCATTGAGTACATATGTGTTGGGGGCCTAGGTCCAGTCCATTCATGCTCTTTGGTTGGTGCTTCAGTCTCTGTAAGTCCCCAGGAGCTTAGGTTAGTTGACTCTATAGGTCTTCTTGTAGAGTTCCTGTCCCCTCGACGTCCTTCTATCCTTTCCCACTCTTCCACAGGACACCCTGAGCTCTGCCTAATGTTTGGCTGTGAGTCTCAGCATCTGTTTCCATCCACTGCTGGGTGAGGCCTCTCACAAGACAGTTATGCAAGGCTCCTGTCTGCAAGCATAGCGGACAATCATTAATAGTGTCAGGAGTTGTCTCTCTCTCTCATGGAGTGGGTCTCAGGTTGGGACAGTCATTGGTTGGATGGTCCCTCAATCTCTGCTCCATGTTTATCCCTGTACTTCTTGTCGGCAGAGTAAATTTTGGGTTGAGAGTTTTGTGTGTGGGTTGGTGTTCTCCTCCCTCTAATAAAAGTCCTGCCTGGCTAGGAGTTCACCTGCTGCTTTGTGTCTCAGCTAGAGTCACCACCATATCCTTCCAGGAGCCTTCTGTCTCACAGGTGTCAAGCATAAGCAGTCACATTTCCAATTTGAATGGTCTTTTGAACTTTTCACTTTTAAAACTCTAATTTTAAATGAATTTAAATTGTAAATATATGATGAGTTTTTTTTTAATGTAGGGGTCTGTAGTTATCTTCTTTATCAGACTTTGCTCTTAGCAAAGTGGCCTGTGTTGGTAGGACAGATAGGAAAGACAGGTTCAGCCTAGAAAATCAAATTTTGTTGCAAAGAAATGATTCTGTAGACACCGTATTATGTGTCTTAATGTATGTACCTTATATTATCTATGTGTACCTATATAGGGTATAACACACACACACACACACACACACACACACACACACACACACACACACACACACACACAAAACTCAGAAATAAATTTCAGAAACTTATTAGGAAATGAAGTAAATCATGGCTCAAGAAGCCATTTATTTTACAAATTATTTTATTCAAATACATCATACCTCAGCAAACCAAAGTACATACCATGTATTATGAATTTTCTTATACATTATGGGAGATACTTTACCTTTTTACTAGTTACAAACATTAAATTGAAATATATAAAATATTATTATATATTTTCATGTCTGATTGGAGGAAAAGGAGCTTTTAAAGAATGTACTACATGTTAAATAATTAGATATATTTTCTAGGTCTCTTTGATGTGATTTTCAACAAAGGGAATATATGCATTTTCCAAAGCCATGAGATGAGGCATCTCTCTCTTACCCTTGACAATGGCTTTGCCACTGGAATGGTGAGTAGCAGGCTGGTCTTCACCACTCACTTTTCTGGCCTTACCCTCTTGAGTGCGGGGATTAGCGGCATGCTCCACCATGCCTGTCACTAGTAAACTTTCTCCTTATTATATGTTTTATATGATGTGTTACACAGTATTAGTGATTTGAACCCACAATTAGCCTAAGGGAAAATATCATTGAATAAACTTTTAATGCCATTTTAGGCCTAGTGTTCGGGCTAAGTGATTCATCAATTTAACTTTCCTTATGAAGTCATTTCTCTTCTGCTTTGGCCTTAGGATGATGCCCTGCTTTGTGTTTCATAGCACATGAAAACGGCCACAGTGAACGCTTAGTAAATATGATTTGGTGGATATGGACCCTACAGAGTTAAATGAGCAGATGAATAGGGCTGGAGATGTGGTGCAGTGTGGTGTAAATCCCTGTGCCCCATATGAACACACACACACACATGCACACACGTACACACACACACATGCACGCACGCATGAACACAATGCATCAAAAGAAAAAAAGGCTTAAAAATAATTCCATTATATTTTTCTAAAAAAGAGTCGAAATAATTTCATTACAATTTTCTAAAATAGTAAATTCATATTCACTAGGATATAATTGGCCGGTAGGGAATTCTGTCAGGTACAACTTCCAAGAGAAACCTCTTGTAACTCAGCTATCTGTGGGAAGACAGAAGATTCTGACCTTAAAACAGGCACCCTGGAGACTGCAATGGGCTGATCCCTGAGCTCAGAGTTTATCTGTTTCACATAAGTTTACACACACACACACACACACACACACACACACACACACACACACACA
>OU015743.1:74065330-74097248 GCA_907169655.1 Acomys percivali | reverse complement strand
GAGAGAGAGAGAGAGAGAGAGAGAGAGAGAGAGAGAGAGAGAGAGAGGAGAGAGAGAGGTGGGGGGGCCAGGTTCCTATCTTAGCTCCACACTGGAATGTAGATATGTAATACTAAATACTATCAGTGCAAAAAGTTTGTGCATGCATTCCCATTTAATTGACATCCCTCTAAGAGCATAATGGAATCAATTATACTATCATTTCATAGAAGAAGATGCTGATTTGGAGGTAAAGAGTTGAACTGTCTTGCTCATGATCTTTCAAGAGATATACAGGCTAAGTGGGATAAAAATAGGTAACATTACAATGAAGGCTTGGACCATCTAAGTATGATGTCATCAAATACTTAGCCATTCCATAGGAGGAGTATCATGGAGTTGGTTTCTCTTTATATCAGTAATATACACAAGGTGTTCAAACCTTGAAGTAATGTGTGCTGTGCTGTACATGTTGGAAATTAGCAGTCAGACTTTCTGGGATTCAAATAAGTATAGCTTCAATGTAGGATTTGTCAACACTGACAATTTGTTTATACCATGGATGGCAAACACAGAAACATGGACATGATCAATGATCATTTTCTATTTAACTGTCTCATTCTCATTTTAGATGGTACATTAGGCTTTCCAGTACCCACAGAATATACACAGTTGTGAGGGGAACTAATTATATTAGGTTGAATAGCAAGATGGAGAGCCAGGAGAATTGGTAGCTGTACAGGTCAAGAGATGGAAGCCTCAGAATGAGAGGGAGGGGGCCCAGATGCAGCTCTAGTTTCAGTTCAAAGATATGATCCTCTGGGGAAACTGGTTGTACAGTCAAGATGAAACTGGGATTTGATGTTTCTAGGTACCAGCAGCACAAAAAATGCATACACTGGAAGAGTAAGGATGAGATACCTGTTTTCATAACTGTGGGTCCATCTGAGCCCCCATTATTGGATGCTACTGTCTATGTTCAGAGAAGGTCTCCATTTACATATCAGTCTTCCCTGGAAACTCTCCCAGACACAGTCACAGTGTAATTCTCCAATCCCGTCAATTGTTAACACACAGTGCTCTTCATGGGTTTTTGATTTCTCCTCCTTTTAGTCTCAGTCCTCCTTCTCTGACTCTCCCATTTGATGCTTCAGTGTGCTGGTGATCTTGTCTTCATGTGAGTAAACGTTCATTGCAAATTTATAGTGTAAGCTTTCTCTCTTACCCTGAGCACTTCCCATTGTTATATGTTCCTGCTTCTCTCCTTTCTTTTGCTTACCAGTTTTTGTGCGATGACCACATAAACTTTGTTAGAGGAGAAGAATGAAAAAAAGTTATTGGATCCTGGTGAGGTAGTGCAAATTGTAATCTCAGCACTCAGAAGTTGAGGCAGGATCATCTCCAACTGGACTCCAGCTGGACATAAATATATACATACATACTATATATGTATATACATACATATATGTAAATGTCTTCAACTCTTTACCTTTCCCCAAAGAAGATCTTGATGTTTAACTATAAGGGACTGATAATCCAAGGAAAGTGAACAAGAAGACGACTCAAATTAAAACACTGGAGGATCTCCCTGCTCCTGGGGAACCATAGGCATGTTTGTTCTTTAGATGCCAAAACCAGGTTCACTCCTGGGGAAATAACCTTCCAAGAGACCCAAACTAGTGTCAGACTGGGAATGCTCAAGTCATCCTACTGCCAAGCCCGTGTAGAGGATTCAAGGTGGCATATTGGAGAAACTGAGTCAACCTTTTTGAGAAGACCTGGGTTAAGATACATAAAAGCTAGTGATCCAACCCTGTTGGTAGTTGTCATGTGAGTGTGCTGGTCTGAAATGAGCAGGTGAGAGGACACTGTGCAGCTTCGTCTACAGTGTGCTGTGTGTCAATGGCAGAAATATTTTCTCTCTCATTCTGTTACAGATTCCTTGGGATAGATTTTGTGAATGTGTTGGAGTTGAGGCAGGCAACCAGGCACCATAATTTCAAACCAAATATTCTTTTATGTACTTACTTTATAATTTAAAAACAGCAGAGGCATCTGTTTAACTTGCTTCCAAACAATGATGCCAAATGGAGATCTCAATGAGATATAAAACAATAGAGGTAAAGGCACGCACATGGCATGGCTTTTCAGAATTTGATATGTAGAAGATTGAAAACAAACAAACAAACAAAAAGGAATCTGGACTACAAGGCAGAGATTCACCAGGCCTTTTGAAGATGGGAATGCCACATATTGATTCCGTGTGTTGTTTCTTATAGGTCATTACTCTGAAATCTGCTAAGGCAACAAGTTTGTGAAGCAGTAGATGAATAGAAAAGAGAACTGTTAAGAGAAACTGTAAAAGGGCAAACCAGAAATAGTAGGTCCACAGACATCTAGGTGGTCCTCCAATGCTATATTTAACATCAGTTCAGTCTACTGAAGTTCCTAGAATGCAGCTCTTGGAAACATGAGTGAGGCATGCTGGGGTAAGGTGGAGACAAGGCGCTGGCTGGCTGTGGGTAACCGTTTTTATGATTTTGCTAATGGGATTCTGTTCACATCCCTTTGCCTTTGCCATGGCTATGACTCCCAGACCAGGGCAGCCAGACCATTGGGTTACATGAGATGACTCATTTATTCTATAGCTACAGTATGGGAGTATTCAGTACTGAAAACAGTACTGAAAACCAGTGCTCACCAGTTCAACACGAACCCTAAGTAATATAAGTCGATCTTTGAGGATGGGCAAGGAAATCTTCTTCCTATGTATATTTTCTAAACATCTGTGAATACTTTAAGATTAAGATGAGGTTTAGAGATCTCTCTGGCCTATGAATCCCAAGTCAGTTCCTTTTGCCCACCTAAACCTAGAATGCAGGGATCAAACATTCTCTGATTTCTTGTTATTTTTGTTAAGAATTTTAAATATATTTTAGAAAAAAATTACTGCATTGAATCCTTATTTCCAAAGGGTTTGAAAATGTAATATGCCTGCCCAGAAATTCAGTGTCTCCTGAATGTTCTATAAATAGAAAAGTGCACCTCTTCTAGCCAGTGGTGAGTCCCCTGATATTGTCACCAGATTTCTGAGTGAAATCAAAGGGAGGACAACACAGTTTGAGTGTGTACCAGAAAATAGCCATTACCTCACACTCACATGACAAGTTATCCATCAAATAGTCATTGCTACCGTTGTCATTAGCATCATTGTTAGTAGCAACAGAAATCACCACCCCAGATTTGTACCTCCAACTGATACAGGCAAATGATTGTCCTGGGGTTTTAAAAAAATATAGTTGTAGTAATTGGCCACATGGAAATGTCTATCCTAAATTTAATGATTTTTCCTTGTAATATCTTTCCTTATCTACTGAAATGTCACAGCTGATATTGTCAAGCAAAGGTAGATTAATAAGAGAAAAACATACAGGTTTACTTTATTTAACAGAAAAGCCAATAGAACTGTTTAGCTCCCCATAGAAATGAAGAGCAAAGTCCCAGGGATATCTGGGAGAGGTGTGCAAAGGTCTGCACAAAGAGCAAAAGGGTGTGGTGTGATGGTGAGTAATAGAGACATACTATCGCCTCTTTTTCAGTGGTATAAGGTGGTGGGGTAGCAGGGACTTAGTGAGGCCTGCTATCCAGTGGTATAAGCTGGTGAATAGTAGGGGCTTAGTAAGACCAGTTTTTAAAATTCTTCTTGGAGTCCAAATTCTTCTTGACTCAGGCTTGTGTCAGGTTGGTGGGAAGTCCTTCCTTTTGTTTTGATGGTTTGTTTGTTTCTACAGACTAGGAGAATTTTAATCAAGAAAACATTGTAAGGAAAAGATAAGAGGTTTGGTGAGCCCCAAACCTATCTTCAGGACCCTATCCTGAGCTTCAGGTTTAGAGGAGAGGGCTTGAGCTATGTAGAGTTAGCAGTACTGGCCAGGATGTGATTGACAGTGGTTGACTATTGCTTTTTTAAAATTTTTATTTTATTAATTTATTCATATTACATCTCAATGGTTATCTCCTCCCTTGTATCCTCCCATTCCTCCCTCCCTCCCATTTCCCCCTTATTCCCCTCCTCTATGACTGTGACTGAAGGGGACTTCCTCCCCCTGTATATGCTCATAGGGTATCAAGTCTCTTCTTAGTAGCCTGCTATTCTTCCTCTTAGTGCCACCAGGTCTCCCCATTCAGGGGACATGGTCAAATATGAGGCACCAGAGTTAGTGTGAAAGTCATAACCCACTCTCCACTCAACTGTGGGGAATGTCCTGTCCATTGTCTAGATCTGGGTAGGGGTTTGAAGTCTATGGCCTGTATTGTCCTTGGCTGGTGCCATAGTTTGAGCGAGACCCCTGGGCCCAAATCTGCCTGTCATAATGTTCTTCTTGTAGGTTTCTAGGATCCTCTGGATCCTTCAAAGATGACTATTTCTTATTTCTGGTGCTGAAAGGTAGCTGTTTCTGTCCTTGGTAGAGGGGAGCCTTGCTGCCCTAAGATAATTATTCTAATTGTCCTCCAGGTTACAGACCTTCACTTGAGAGCTGGTCACATTTTGAGGCTCACCATATTGTCATTATCTCAATGTTAGCAGCAGCAGGTAGTTTTAATAAGTATCTCTCCTATAAAGAAGATTATCAATAGGTTCTCCAATTCCTGGAATTGAAGGTAACTGGAGGTTTGGGACAATGACTAGAGTCATTTGGAGACCTTTCTGGGGCCAGAAATAGGATTCTGTAACAGATGACAGTAAGATGGGTCCCCTAGTTTTAGAAATGTACTTTCAGTCTTGAAACAGGATGAGAGGAGTTAGTTAGATAATATCAATTTGCAGCAGATATCCTGAGTGATTAACAAGCTTGTTTGTAGAATTAAGCCGAAGGATGATGGAAAATAAAAGAAACAGATACAAAATGAACATAACGTAGTTTCTAAGTGTTAGTTACCATGTCATGTTTTTTGTTTGTTTGTTCGACTGTTTGTTTTTTGTTTTTGTTTGTGTTTGTTTTGATAGTGGTGGTGGTGGTGGTGGTGGTGGTGGTGATGATGATGGTGATGGTGTAAATCATGTTTTGTCACATCATACAATCAGGCATGGTCCAGATCAATTTTAGCCTATCTTTCCACTTGAATCCTTGGCCTTTCACATGAGATGTCATAGAACATTGGGATCAGCAAGGGTTCTCCTGGCTGGCCTCCATATAGAAAGTCATTCTGAGCCTACAAATCTTGAGTCACTAACATGAGTCCCTAAGGCTCCCTTCTGATGGTACCTGCCACTACACCCTTACTTCAGCATTGGCTTATGCACCCACTCTTTCTTCGTTGTTTTTTTCTCTTTTGTTTTGTTGTTTTGTTTTGTTTTTGGTTAACATATAGAGAAAAGGGTTTTATTGTGACATTTTCATACCCTCAATCTTATTTCTTTTCTTTTCTTTTCTTTTTTTCTTTTTTTTTTGCAGAAAACCTTTTATTGTTTCAATACCAGTTGCCTTGTACTGCACATGTAGGTTGAGAGACAGCCATTAAATCTGTAACTGTATAGGACACCTGTGGTAATAGCAAGGAGAAAGAATCATAAAATTTACAATGGTTCTTCATTCATTCACATATTTTCTAATATTTCTGCAAGGTTAGAGAAGTAGACTACCTGCCTTCATTATACAAGACCATACCAACACATTTGTTTGGCTAAACTTCCTTACCCTAGTGTAGGTAATTTTTTTATTATTTTTGTTAAATTTTTTTACGTATACATTTATATTATTACACGCATATACAATAAACTATCTACAACATTATAGAGAGTTTTGGGTGACTGCTCAGGTAGCAAACTGTCTCTGTCATCTTCTTATTTGGGAAGCTGCTAACCTGTATCCTTTGTATACTCAGGTAATTAATTTTATTTCTTCTCAAGTCTCTGATTGGGTTGAAGACTGGATAGTTTAGTTTTACAATTAAGCTTAGTTGTTTAGTGGTTAAGCTGTTTTTAGGTCTAGATAGATGCTTTAAGTTGATAATGATGAGATATGATAGATATTGATTTAAATTTAGAATTTTAGATGCACCAAGATAGGAAATATGTCTTCTTCAAGGCTGCCAAATACAAATAGCCAAAACACTAAGAATGTAACATTTATATAATTCCTAGTGCCCTTTCTTATTTTCCTTTATGCCGTTTCTTTATCTCTCATAGGTCCCTTCCTATTTTCATATCACACACATACATATAAACACCCCCACACACCCTCCTGACACCATACATTTAAATACACACTTCAAATGTGAAAGAAAACCTGCCTGCAATATTTGTTTTTTCTGTTTCTGGTTCATTTTGTTTGTTATAATGATACCTATTTCCATTTGCATGTGAATGTCATGATTTCACTTTCCTTTGTAGTCAAGTAAGATTTCCTGGTGTACGTGCATCAGTTAGTTCTGTGTCTGCACATCCACCTGTGGATGCCATCTATACTGGTTCCATTATCTTGTGAATAGTGCAGCATTAAATATGATGTGGCAGTGTCTCTGTGGTGTGCTTAGAATTACTCTTGTGGTTTTATAGAGAAGAGTCTCCATGGAAAGTCCACGGCTTAAAGAAAGAATTTAATAATTTTGCTCATCATTAAAGAGTAGCATCTTAATTTGTTTCTTAAATTTAACAAAAATGTAATTACACCATTTTCCCTTTCTCTCGAGGTCCTGACATACCTCCCCCTTCCTCTAAAATTCATGACCTCCTTGTCTTTAATCATTATTGCTATAGTAAACATGTAACTTTAACCCCGCTAAGGCATTTGCTTGAGTGTAAATGGTTTTAGGTCTGACCTCTTGGTATTAGATAATAAATTAGGGGACTCATCCCTGGAGAAGACTAGTGTTCCTTCGCTCAGTCACTGGTTACCTGCTGCTCTTCATTTGCATTTTGACCAGTTGTGGCTTACTGCAGTGGGCTCCATCTGTGGCAGAAAACCAAACCAACAACAGCAACAGCAACAGCAACAAAAACAACCCAAAACAAACAAACAAACAAAGTTTGTTGATGAGGATGAAAGCTGTACTTCTCTTTGTGTATAAGGATATAATTTAGACTGCAATTTGTAGTTACACTTGTTCAAAAGGTCCATGGCTTCAATAATCACATTGTTGTGGTTTACAGGAGTCACAACTTGGCAGGACTACGGCTTGCTTGCTTGCTTTGGCAACTTAAGAAGCACCTTTTGGCTTATGAAAGGCAATCTTCAGTGAGGATGCTTTTCTGTTAGACTCAATTTAAACCCTTTGAGTCCTATGTCCAAAGTGCCTGGTTTCTTCAGCAATAAAGTCTTACCTTCAACTTCTGGGGAGCAAGCAAGCGCAACAACAACGTATTTTGTTTTTAGAGTTAAAGATGTCCAGCTACTTCCTTTGAGCATGTTCTGCACATTATGATGTGTTTAATGACTCTGTTTGGTTGTGTGACTTGAGTGCCTCATTTACGGTTTTGGCAGTGAGTCTCTGTAGGCAAGATGCCCGTTTTCCTCTCCTCCTGTGACGATTGACATGTACGAGTGAAGAGCACCACTTCTCTCCTCGTCTCTGACATGAATTGGTAGACTCTTTCTGGAATAACACTGCTTTTGAAAACAACTGAGAACTTTACTGTAATTATGGTAATTTGTATATATTTAGAGGCTGAGGTAAAGCAATGCTTGCTGTCTCCATGGGGATGTAAAATGCACTTTGAGGTAAATGGTTATGCATGTTCATATCATCACACCTTAAGAGCCCAAAAGTGCCTTGACGCTGACTGCTGCTCCACAAGTGCTTACTATAAAAAAAATCGAATCAAATAAAAGCATGACTGGTTCTAGTGTGTCTGCCAGACTAATCTGAGAACATTCTTTTTATAGATAAACACAGTTTTAAACCAAGTGATGCTGATCTTGTAACAAATGTTTCTATTTCTGTCACTAGAAAATGTTCTGTAGGAGTAAATCATGTTAATAGTCTGTGACGTACTAGAGATTTAGGTACATAACAAACAATATGTAGTTCACTGGGGACAGTTGTAAGGGAGTTACTTTCTGAAACAGCAGCCTCAGAACAACATGGGTGGGCTCAGGGGTTCGCTAAGAATCAGTGAAAACAAAAAAAGCTGTAGGAGTTGAAAGAAAAACAAACAAACAAACAAAACAAGATTAGTGTACCAACGTGCTAAGTGTAACAAAGAGACCAACAGGAAGGACTATCCTACAGGATGCTTGTGAAGGGCAACAGTTCAGAGCTTATTGACAAGCTTTACTTGATTTTAGGCAAATAATTATAGATCATATTTTACTTAAGCAAACATTTTTAAAGAATCAGTTTAATAAAGTCATATACAACCACATGTAAGATAAATTATTTCAGTTGACTTTTCTAGCAAATGGCCTCATGTTTAATGCTATTATAGACCACAGTCTATATATGAGAGATGGATTATAGCTTTTGGACATGTTAGACAAAGGGATACTATAGGCCACCCAAACACTGCAGGCTACTGTCAGTGCTATTGGTTACCCCTTACAACTTGGTAAAGATACCACATACTTATGGCATCAAAGATGGAGAAATGGAGCTAGTGCTCAACTGGAAGCTTCACTCCTACTGACTAGTGTTCACGGTGATGCAATGCACTTTACACACTACCAAGGTATAAGAGTATTCATCGGTCTTACCCAGCTACAATCCCTGTGAGGTATAATAGCAACATGCCTGTAAGAGAGGCCCACAAATGCAATAGTGGCACGGATGTTATGAGAGCAACCAACTGCTTTAAAAAAAATGTATGTATGACTTGCTTTGTAAGATGGAATCTATTAATGACACTGGTAATGAGGCCAAGAATCTGAGACTATATAGGTCATGAGCCTATGGGAAAAACTTATTATTTTTGTAAGTGAACATAGCAAAAAATGACTTCTAATGTTATACTGCTATACCCATAGAGTAGTGTATCCTTCAGCTCTCTTAAGAGAAGCTTCTTCTTACAATAGATGATAATTAACACAGAGACCTACAACTGGACAATATTCAATAAATAAGTGACTTTTGAATACTCACTTCTAAATGGGTTGTCCCTCCCTTCAGGCATAAGGAATCTATGTGAAAGATGAGGTGGAAAGATAAGAGACAGAGTTGGTGGATAAGAAAGCAGCATTTCACAAGCATAGCAGGGCTGATGAACATATGCACTGACAGAGTCTGCAACAACATGCATAAAAGAATTTCAAATTAGACAAAGACCCAACACGGAGAAGAAGTGGGCACAAAGTCTTGCTCTTAACCAAGAAGCTGTTTGCAATTGTTAATTGCTGGGAGAGAGAGAAGAACACCAGTTTCTTTAATGGGGTGACAATAGGTTTATCAGCCATACTCTAGGACATCCCTCATGTTCAGAAAGAGTTTTCCACCACAAATTATATCCCATGTTTGGTTTTTGTTCTATAGCAGAAAAATAATATGGATTTGGGTGGCTAAGGAGGATGGGGATAATTTGAGAAGAGGTGGAGGAGGGAAGAGAATATGATCAAAATATATAGTACAAAATTCTCAAAATTAGAACAAAAATCAAAATAAATCCAATACTCATGAATGGAGAGCTGTCAAATGGTATATAAAAACCAACTGGAAAATCCCAAAATGGCCAACTGGGAAACAATTTATGTGATAAATAATAATACATGTAATTATAACCCCAAACCTAAAATAAATATTCATGTATTGTTATAAGTAAATGGGAAGTGTCTAAACTCTTGTGTAGAAAATTCTGAGCAAATTTTGAGTTATTGCTGAATTTTAAATACAAATTGCACCCCATAAGCTCATGGACTTGAATTTGCTGCCCAGTTGACAGTGTTGTTTGGGAAGGTTATGGAACCTTTAGAAGACAGAGCTTTGCTGAAGGAGCTCCATCACTAAGCTGGCTTTAAAATTCTATAGTCTGGCCCCATTTCTTGTCCTCCTTCTCCTTTTGAGTATGGATGCAATGAGATAAACCAGCTCCTTGTTCCTGCTATCATGCCTTTTTTGCCTGTGTCCATGTCTTCCCCTAAACCAAAATAAGCCCGTTCTTCCCTGTTTTCCTTAGGGCATTTTACCATAACAATGAAAAAACTGATATAGGTGGTCTGCCTCCAAGGAGATGAAATGTAACTCCCTACCACTCAGGCTCAGGCTAAGCTTAGCAATTTTCTTCTTGTGTGTACAGTGTGCGAACTTGGCAAAGCAAAATTCTTTTGGGGGAGAAATCTGATAAATGCTACCTCTTTAGTCTTTTATATTCACAGCCCAAGTGCAATCATGAGGATGAAAACAGACGATTTTTAACAGGGAACGTCTTACCAAACACTTGACCAGTATTTCTGAAAATTCCAAGGTGGTTAAAAACAAGGGAAACCTCATAAACTTATAGCAAAGTGGAACCTAAAGAGATATGAAGACTGACAGGTGTATTGAGGATGGCATCTTGGAGTAGAAAACGGCACTGCATTAAAATTAAAGAACAATAACTAGAGTACCATTTAATAATGCTTCACCATTGGCTCATTGATTGTAGTAAACATGAACAAAATGGCGACAGTTGCATAAAGAAAGGTTCTGAGACAGTGCACCACCCATCTTCTTGGGTATTTCGAAACATTAAGATTCTTCTAAAAAGTTGAGTACTCTAAAAAGAAAAGATTAAATAAGATTTCCCAAAGGCTCCATGCTAGAGGAAAAAAAAGAAGAAATGGGGTTCTTTAACCTGCTTTGGAAACTGCGAAAGAATGCATAGCTGGGTAAATGCTTCCATTTGAAGAAATAAATGAAATGCGTTCAAGAGCTGGCCCCGAAAACCTCTGAGATGTGTTCATAAACCTCCTGCGACTTCTGTGGTCTCAGGAAGGCCTGGAACTCCAGTGTGTGCATACGCTGGACTGACATCCACGATTCTATCCCCCCTGCTCCCCTTTGCTGTTTACCCACATCAGAAGCTTGTTTGGTCTTCCTTTGCCTAAACTTTCCTATCCCCACACTCAGTTCACCCTCCTGCAGCTAGTTTTGTTTTAGTTAATACCTCATCTTCTCAAGTAAGACTTATTTGGTTCTCCAAAATTCAGTGTTTTTCTTTTGTATTTTCCAAGGCTCTGAAACTTGTTTCTGCCCCATTTGAACTTATGCTAGTCTTATCTTTCTTTGCTGTGGTTTCTGGTGATTGGCTATGGACATGTCAGAGGCATTTGTGTTATTTTATCGATATCAATAACAGAGGATGGTAGACATCGATTAATTTGCATTTCTAAAAGAAAAGAGAGAAACAGATGGGCATTTGGTTCTTACTGAGAGAAACCTAACATTTGAGGTAAGACAAGGATATAATCTTCTATTATAAGTAAAATAATAATTGCTACTAGAAACTTTAATTCATTCTCACAAAAATTATTTTCTAGAATTTTAAAGTGTTATAATGAAATCTTCAAAGCACTGAATTGGGAAATACTGTCTAATGTTATAAAAACTGTAAAAGGGAGAGGCAGTATTAGTAGTTACTGGTAGGCTGCTAACCTTGGAGTTTTTGTTTTGTTTTGTTTTAGTTTTTACTTTGTTTTGATTGTTTGTTTTGGAGACAAAGTTTCTCTATATAGCCTTGGCTGTTTTGGCTCACTCTGTAGACTAGACTATCCTGGAACTCACTGAGATCCACCTGCTTTTGCCTCCCAAGTGCTGGGATTAAAGGCATGCACTACCACTTCTTGTCTTGAATGTTTTATTGACAATCCTTAAATACCTTGTGCCTACTTGAAAATTCAATCTCAAAAGTGCCCAGTCAAATGTGAAATTATCACGTAGTGAATGACTGTTGGAAGACTCTGCTATTTGAGGTCACAGTACACCATGTCCAGACAGCTCTCCTGAGATTGGCGCAGAATGGAGGACCCCCTTTCTCACCAGGGACTTCTTTCTCTCTGACTGAATTTATCTTGAGAGTGTCTCTGAGCATGATCCCTACCCATGAGGGAGGTCAGGTAGCCCATGGCCAAAATCCAGGTTCAACTCCCTTTTTCCTGGTAAGAACTTGCCTGAGAAGTATCTGAAATTTCTGGATTATGAAGCATTCCTGATACCTCAAGCCCCAGCCAGTCACCCTTCAAAAACCTATATAACCATTGTTCACCTAATAAAGTTGAGCTGTCTCACTGAAGCTGCACCTGAAAGTCAGTCATTCCGTCGTACGCGAGGTCCATGTGAATCCCCTGTCTGCTGCCTCTGCTCCTTTTGCCCTCATGGACTGAGGTCAGCCAATGATCCCAGGGTGCAGGAGAGGAGGCCTAGAAATGACCATGTCACTAAAGCTGCCCCTTTTCCTGTGATTTAGAGCACTGTAATATCATATAGTTGATGTTTTTGGATGCCTGTACCAAAAGATGGTAATGGAGCTAAAATATGCCTTTCACCTGATGACATGGTTATAGTCATAACATGACATTATTATGTCTGTGATAATAGTAGTGTAAACAACATGTGCTGCCAGTTGTATATAAATATAGTAGATACAATTATAAATGGTATATATTACATAATAATCCTGATAAAATATTGTTTTGGTGTATATTTACTTACCATTTACAACTATATTAACAATATTTCTTCTTACTTTTAAAAAGCTTAATATAGAAGAGTATGGTGTGTTTTCATGTCTTATATTTACAAATTATTGCAGTATCTTCTTTCATCTTTATTGGCACTCATGTTTTTGATCATCATGGCCATAGAAGCAATGGGATGTAGCACACATGCCTGTGTGTGTGTGTGTGTGTGTGTGTGTGTGTCTCACAATAAGTGGAATAATGATGCATTTATTAGAATGTTGTTAAGCAAAGTGTAACTTTATTTTCTAAAAGGATAATTTCATGTTTTAATATTCTGTGTTACTCTTTGGAGGTTAGCAACTCTGAAATGAATGCCACATAGTAGCTTTTCCTTTATTCCTATCCCTGTGCCCTCCATTTGACAATCATATCTTCTCTGTTTCTGGAACTTATAGAAAAAGTGTAAAATGTTTTGGAGTTATACAGATAGCTTGACAAAGAAAAATTATTTTCTTGAGAATGAGTGGATTTCAGTTCTGTACAGTGTTTGTTCACATTTGTGAAATCATGTTATTTTAATTGTAGGGTACTGGAGATGCTGATTGTCATTTTAAAATCAAGAAGAACCTGGAAAACGCATCTATAAGTCTGGAATCTCTGAAGAGCCCAGGATTGTTTGTTGGCCTTCAACCAGATGGACAAGCAAAAGCAGTCGTTTATACTAACAATGAGAGTGTTTGCTTCTATCCACGTGTCATCCAATGTATGTTTACTTCAAGTACTTTAAATTTGGTTGACTTTATGATTGTCCATATATAATTGTCTTAGAATTTCATTTCAGTTTTAATATAAAATATCTGCTCTTGGACTTTTTCCTTATAACAATTCTAAAAGTTATGTGGAAAAAACAATGAAGACTGCTCCCCTCAAGTTTTCAAGTAATTAATATTAAGAACAGAGTTTTAGCTATCTTGAGTTCTTTCATACATTAAAGTGTGTATAAACATGCACATAATTATAGCTTCTGTCAAGTTAACACAAAACTGTCCACTTGTCAACTTGGCAATCAAATATATAATTGTTACGCTGTAACCTTTCCGTTCTTGTTCATCCCAAAGATCACACATTAATATCAACATCATAATACAAAAGTCCCAACTTTGAAGAGTCCTAGAGTCTTTAAAAATTCAAACACTCCAAAGTTCAAAATCTCTTTAAAATATACAAGTTCTCCTTTAAAATTTAGTTTCTATAGACTTGAAAATTTATTTAAAAGTTCAACATTTCTCTGGTGTTGGTCTCTGCAGTATACACAGCTTGTCTCTTAGGCTCGGGCTCGCTCTATGCCATGGCTGTTGCTATTGGCAGTTATCCCATGGTACTGGCATATTCAAAATGCTGCAGCTCAGTTGCATTTTCCCCAATGGCTTCTTGTAGTCTCTCTTCAGGAACTCCAGCCCTGCTGCACAGTGCTAAGCCTCAGCTGTTCTCCATGACCCCTTGAGCCTTCAAAGTTATAACCACCTGGGTGACTCTTACACTACCATGTTATGTTGCCAGCATAAAGTGCAACCTTGGCTGGCTCTGGAACAGAGCATGCTCACTCTGAGGAGACACTCTCCAGAACATTTATCTCGAGGACGCTGGTCTCTCCTTAATCACTGCTAATTTCTCAGCCCCAGAAAACGAGCATCAATTGTCCTAGTAAAGCAAAGGCTTTCTATAGTGGTTCTGGTATCTTGCTAATTACAGCCAACTGTTTAGCTCTACTTGACCAGAACCACAGATTCTTAACTCAAAATGTGCAATAGTCCCAATAGTTTCTTCATGAGACCCAAACTCTTCTCAGAACTTCCCAAGTCAGGCATCTATCATCTCCATCTTTCTCAGTCCTCTTATCTTCCAAGATATCACGGAATAGCTTACCAAACTGTGAACACTCAATGGCTTCTGTACCCCAACATTGCAAAATCCTCTCACCATTCTCCACTTTCAATGATGCAAAACAACCTGGTCAGGTCTGCCTAGCAATGTCCAATGATCCTGATACGAATTTTGTCTTAGTTAGAGTTACTGTTGCTGTAATAAAACACCATGACCAAAAGCAGCTTGTGGAGGAAAGGGTTTATTTCACTCACAGTTCCTTATAATGGAGCAGGAACTCAAGAGGGGCAGCATCTGATGCAAAGGCTATGGAGCAGTGCTGCTTACTGGCTTCCTCAGCCTGCTTTCTTATAGAACCCGGGTGGTACCACTGACAGTAGGCTTGACCTTCCCACATCAATAACTAATTAAGATAACACTCTATAGACTTGCCTGCATATAGCTTGATCTTGTAGAGGTATTTTCTCAAATGATGTTCCCTCCTCTAGGAGGAATCTGCCTTGTGTTGAGTTGTCATAAAACTAGCCATCCCGGTGCACATTGAATATTTTGTTTTAAAAAGTATTTCTATATATGCTAAGAGAGGGCAAAACTCTTGCTTCCATAGCTAACAATTTTTAATATTTCCATTTTTAAAGAAACAATAGTAGATGCAGGTTAGTATTAAGATATATATAAATGAGATTTGTTTTTAAAATAAAATGCAAGGGGAAAAAAGTCCAAGGATAAGAAAGACATGTGAATATTTTGAAATGGTTTCTCACATTTCTAAGTTCAGTTTCTTTAACAAATTATGGATTTAAGAACTTTTTTAAAATAACTTAAGTTTGAAGTATATTGGCTTGAGCAAAGAGGACAATGCAGTAACAAAATTGTATTTTAAAATTATCTCAAAGGTATTTTTCCTTTCTAAATTTTGCTTGATGCTGTTTTACGAGTTTGGCTTAACCAAAATCTAACATTTCTTAGACACTGTGACTTTTAGCTTCTGTTTTCTTTTTAGAGTGTACCTAGTATTCTCTTGCACAAGTGTGTGGGGTCATGTATGTGCGCATGCCTGCCATGTATGCATGTGTTCATATGCATGTGCATGTGTGTGCACTTGTGTGGCCAGCCATGTATGTATAATATCTAATGGAAGATGGTTTAAAGAAGGAATATAGTTTGAGTTCATGACTGTATCCATTGGCCATATATCTGACCTAGTTATTTACATTTATCTCCATCAACTCCATTTAAACCTTTACCTTCTGTGAATAAGACCTTACACATTGTTGTGCTGGTAAAACCATCAGTCACTCCACCGTCTGCTCCCCACAGGCTCTCACAGAGCGACACCCTCACTCAGCTGAATGGGTGTGCAATGGCTCATTGGGATGCTGCAGGGCAGAGGATGATTTGAGAGTACACAGAAGGTTACAGAGCTGAGCAGAACAGCGAGGAAGGGCTAGCAGGAGGCAGCAAGCTGCTGGGGGAGGGAGGGAGCGGTAAAAGAGAATGAAAGGGCAAATGATAAGGAAGAATGGATAGTGATAATTACAAATAAATTCATAAAAATACATAGAACAGGAGATAAAAAGAAGAAATGGTCTTCAGAGAACTGAGGGATTCTAAGACGCCACCCTGGCCAATTTATAGGCAACAGTCACTTCAGAAACTCTACAGTTCAGTTCTGTTAGAGAAAATGGGTTGTTTGTATTTTCTTCCCTACTTATAGGGACACTTTTTTTTTAATTAATTTATTCTTGTTAGATCTTGTTATCCCATCCCTTGTATCCTCTCATTCTTCCCTCCCTCCCATTTTCCCCTTATTCCCCTCCCCTATGACTGTTCCTGAGAGGGATTGCCTCTCCCTGTATATGCTCATAGGGTATCAAGTCTCTTCTCGGTGACCTGCTGTCCTTCCTCTGAGTGCCACCAGGTCTCCCCATCCAGGGGACATAGTCGAATGTGAGGCACCAGAGTACATGAGAAAGTCATATCCCACTCTCTCCTCACCTGTGGAGAATGTTCTGCCCATTGGCTAGATCTGGGTAGGTGTTTAAAGTTTACCACCTGTACTGTCCTTGGCTGGTGCCATAGTTCGAGCGGGACCCCTCGGCCCAAATCGGCCTAACATAATCTTCTATTTGTAGGTTTCTAGGACCCTCTGGGTCCTTCTACTTTGCTATTCTCCCATGCTTCTCTCATCTAGAGTCCCAATAGCATATCCTCCCCTCTGTCCCAGTTTCCTGGTAAGTGAAGGCTTTTGTGGGACATGCCCATTGGGCTAATATGCAGATATAAGTGAGTATATACCATTTGAGTCTTTCCGCTTCTGGGTTAACTCACTCATTATGATCATTTCTAGCTCAATCCATTTGTCCACAAATTTCGGGAATTCCTTGTTTTTAATAGCTGAGTAGTATCCCATAGTGTATATGTACCACAGTTTCTTTATTCATTCTTCTACTGAGGGACACTTAGGCTGTTTCCATGTTCTAATCAGAGACACTAAGTCACTTAGAAGAAAAAGTGGAGAAGTGCCTGGAACATATTGGCACAGGAGACAACTTCCTGAACAGAACACCAACAGCCCAGGCCTTAATGTCAACAATTAATAAATGGGACCTCATGAGGCTGAGAAGCTTTTGTAAGGCAGGAGACACTGTCAAGAGAACAAAGCGACAGCCTACAGACTGGGAAAAGATCTTCACCAACCCTATATCTGACAAGGGTCTAATATCCAAAATATATAAAGAATTCAAGAAATTAAACACCACCAAACCAAATAACCCAATTGAGAAATGGGGCTTGGAACAAAACAGAGAATTCTCAACAGAGGAATATCAAATGGCGGAGAAACACTTAAAGAAATGCTCAACCTCCTTAGTCATCAGGGAAATGCAAATCAAAACAACTCTGAGATTCCATCTTACACCCATCAGAATGGCTAAGATAAAAAATTCAAGCGACACCACATGCTGGAGAGGATGTGGGGAGAGAGGAACACTCCTTAATTGCTGGTGGGAATGCAAACTAGTACAGCCACTTTGGAAATCTATCTGGTGCTATCTCAGAAAACTGAGAATAGGGCTTCCTCAAGACCCAGCTATTCCACTCCTTGGAATATACCCAGAAGATGCTCCAGCATACAACAAGAAAATTTGCTTAACCATGTTCATAGCAGCCTTATTCATAATAGCTAGGGCCACATTTTTATTTTAGTAAGAACAAAAATACAGGACCGTGCATCAGACATCTTATCATAGCTCCTTGAATTACAAGTATCCTAAAGTCTATGGAAGTGTCCATGTTTCCTTACGTGCAGTTTCTGTTCCAGGTTTCCAGTGCTGGGAGAAATCCCTGTAAGGGAAGTGCCTGTTCACACTCAGCAGGCATGCCCCTTGGCTTCTATGGCTAATTTGTGCACTTTCCATCTGTGATAATGAAGAGCACATCTTCAGAGTAAGCATCTGTGGCTGCTCTTAGAATCATTTTTTGGCTCTTAACAGACACTGAACACTCCACAAAGCTTGGCTCTTGTGTGCAGGGTGCCCTTTGCTGTGCAGGAGCCACCATGAGAACCCTGTGTGGCCTGATATTTATCCTCAACCCACTTCAATTTTCTAGAAATTGCTGAGCTACCTGACAGACCAGGAAAGCATAGGAGTGGGTGTCCATCTGTAACTTACCCTGTCACTCCTTTGTTTTCCTACTCTGTTATTAGCTGGCTTCTCTGAACATTGAGTACTTGAAAGCAGGCACTTGACCCCACCCAATGGCATCTGTAGATGCAGCATAGTGCTTGTTTCAGAGTAACTAAATTGGATCTGTTTGTTGAATAAGCAAATGTTGTAACATCATATGTCATGTCTAGATTTTATTTTGATGTGCTAGCAGCATGTCCCTAAATACACATCTTAGATTCTGCTTTGTTATATGCACATAAGAATAGTAACATTTTACTGTGGTAAGATTTAAAAAAAAACCTGAATCTGAGAACATTTGAAATTGCAAGCATGCATATTTTTAGTAAATAAATCCCATAAAATATGCAGGGATGTGTATTTGAGATGAAAAGATGGTGACCTTCCCTAGGTCCTTCAAAATGATCAGTAATGCAGAAAATGCTTAAAAATCCTTCTTGGTTGGGCTGGGAGAGAGCAGGCAGATTGCTCCTTTAATGTGCAATGTCTTAGTTTTTATTTTTTTCTGAAGTATGATAAATACAAACAATTCCCTCCCAGAAAGCTCTGACAAGGTTTTGAATTTGAAAGAATCTGTACTATGTAAGTATGATTGATAGATTGAATCCTATAAAGTTTATATGCATATATATGGTTGATAGATTGCATATTCCTCAGGAAGAAGCAAAGACTAGTAAAATTTCATAATAGTAAAGTCTTGAATTCTTTGTCTTTCTACACACCCCAAAACTTTTTCTCACCACTTTTTGAAACTTGGAGTAGAATGTGCACAATAAAGGAGCTAGGGTGGAGAGGACAGAGTGGTGCAAAGAGAGCAGAGAAGCTGCCCAATTCTGCAGCACAAGGGTGTTCTAATAGATTATGTCTGCCCTCCAAACAACAAGAGGCTCGGGATGGTAGCATTGAGGTGGTGTTTCAGCACACAGGCTGTGATGGCAAGGCTGTTGATATCCAGACCCTACTTTGGCCTCTTGGCAGCTGTGTGCCCACAGTTACTGGACCACATGTCTCTGTTCTATAAAATGAAGAGAAGAATGCCTCAACTCCACACTGGTGTAAGAATGGTGTGAGTTTACAACTAATGGTATCCAACATTCTGTGGGTGCTGTACAAGTATTTCTGCTATAGTAATTGACAAAAGTATTTCATAGCGTGTCTTTCACAATTTAAACAGAGTTGATAGATTTCTAGAAGGCAAGAGATGATATTTCATCATCTCTTCTAAACACTTTGGGCAAATCAAGTTATTTCTCTGTAACGATTTTTTCATGTATAATTTGGTTAGGATTTGATTTAATTATTGCAAATGGAGAGTTTAATGATAAAACCATGTATCTCACTATTATGTAGTTGTGACACGGTTTGTATAGCTAAACTTTTTTTATTTTCTTCCATAAATTTGTACTCAGAACTTACGAACCTCATATGCAAGAGAAACAGAAAATATTTGAATTGATATGAGCCTTTATCATGTTGAACTGGTCAGGAGATTCTTCATGTCTTATCTAGATAACATGGGTTCTTTGGGAATTTCACTCATTCCTGTTACTCCAAGTAATACCGACACTTAAAATCTTAAATAATTAAACCTCCCTCTGTGTGGGGTTAAGAGAGCCTTAGATTAGTTGGAACTTGAACATCAGCTTCAGTGTCCTCCAAGGCTTTGGGACACAGGCTTAATTCATGCACAAAAATTTGCCTTTCCTTGTTCTGTTTCTGGCCATGTATTATGGCATGAACAACTCTTTTTATGTGTCTCTCCCTGACCCCCACCCCAACCCTCAGGACTGTGGCCATCGGTTGGAGAACAAAGGGAGAAGAGGCAGGGTGGAACCTGCAATTTCTCTTTGGTCTACTTGGTGACATTCCTCAAGTAGATGGTGTGGGGACTCAGATTCCCCCAGGGCGAGAAGAGGAAGCCTTGCTGCCAAAGGGAGTTTGTCATTTTGCACTGAGCTTCCTGGTAATATCAGACTGAGACCTTAGCAACAGCATTTCCCGACAGATGTCCAGGAAGCCCTGAGCTCTGTACAAACCGACTGAGGTTCAATTCCCTTTCCCCATGTAGAACCTGTTTAGCAAGCACCTGGGATTCCTCCCTGTGTAAATGAGGCATCTCAGTACCCTAGCCCCTTAGCCATTGACCTTTAGTCACCCCAGATTTCCCCACCGCCTCTCCAAAGTTCTATATATTCTTCCCCTGCGCCCCCTCCCCTGCCCCATAATAAAGTTGATCTGCCTCCCAGGAGTTGGTCCTGGATCATCTGTCTTCAAGGTCCTCTGAGTCCCTACCCTTCCCACCTCTGCTCCCTTTGTCCTCTGGGACCAACCATTGGCCACAATCTGCAGGGGGGCAGGGAGAGCCACATCTCTATTAAAAGAAAAATCAATGGATACTAGTTCAACAACCTGAAAAATGTAGAAGTAAAGATAAGTGTTAAATACTACATTTTTGCCACAGTAAGAATTTCTGGGGTTCATTGAGATCATTCAGTGGGTAAAGGTACTTTCTATACATTTGATAAATTCAATTCAATTCCAAGAACCCATGTAAAGGTGAAAGAAAAAAATGAACAAAACTGTCCTTTAACTCCACATTTGTGCTCTGACATATATGTGCCCATATGTATGCACATTAAACAAACCAAACACACACACACCAATAATAAATAATGATGATAATAATCATAACAATAATAATATTTCAAAAAGAAATCTCAGGTTTAAGTCCCATGGGGAGGTCTCTGTGACCTTGATGGTCAGCGAAACCTTGATGGTCACAGGAGGCCAAAAGTCAGTTTAGCTCAACAGGACTCGGTAGCAGGTGCTTGTTCAAACTTTAGGAGTCTGATCTCAAGTGGTTTATGTTAGGCATACTTAAGCACAGCACAATTTAGCGCAAACTGTTTTAGTGATAGTGAACTCAGTCCTGCATGCACAAACAAAGCATACATAAATCTCCTCAGGGAAGAAAGTGAACTAAAACCATCAGAAGTGACTGCACCAAAATCCTTTGTCAAGTTTAAATGATAGGTTCTAATAGCTGGACTGAGAAAAACAGATTTATGATAAGAGTCTAGGGAAAGGAGCAAGTAGCAGGAAACCCCCAGACACACAGACAGCACAGAGGTCACAGGTGAGAAAGCATGTCTGCTCCAGCCTTTTGGGATGAGAACAGATTATTTGATTTCTTCTTTTGAAGGAGCAACCTTCCCTGCCTGCTTCCCATCCCAGGTTACCCTGGTGGAGGTTTGTGAGCACAAAGGCTTCTGTGCCCCCTACTAAGTCCCACAGATATTTGTGTTAATACGTGTTTAGAAAGTTCACTTTTACTTTATTTTAGAAAAATCTAAACATAACATTATCTACATATAAAGTCTAAGTGCAATAGTAATTAGTTCATTGGATTCTAATTATGTGTCCAATAATCTTAACAGAAATTCGTTGTTGTAATTATTTATATTTTTCCTTTGTAGATATAAGGCAACATATTTTAGTAATTAAGTTTGTAGTTTGATTGTTTTGACCTTGTTGACCCTGTGCTTACAATGAGATACCATCAGACCTGGATCCTTAATTGTCTATATAGAAAACTTGACTTCTTTTACCTTCGTTATCCTTATTATTTTACATTGCTGCCAATAAATGTTGACACTCAAATTTTGATTTTTAAAATTTTAGTTTATAAGTTTCAATTTTAATTAACTAATTTTTGAGACAGTGTCAGATGTAGTCCATGTAGGTTTCAAACTCACTACGTACCCAAATAACTAAGGTTGACCTTTGAACTACTGATCTTCCTGTCTCCTTTTCCCAAGTTCTAGAGTTATAGACATGGACCATGATTCTCAGTTTTATGGGGTACTAGGGAGCAAACTCAGGGCTTTGTGTATGCTAGGCAAGCATCCCTTGAGTTAAATCCACAGCCCTCCACACTCCTTTTACAACAGTGAAAATTAGATTGGAGACCACACTATTAGTGTAGGCTCTAATCCAGAGTGTTATTGGAGGGCTAGTTTGGTGAGTCACCTGCTCCCTCTGATCAAGAGATAGGTGCTGCCTTGCTCTTGCATTTACACAACACATTTTCCATGTCCTAATGTCCTCCTACTACTGTTGTAGAAATAGATGCCATCAGTCCTTTGGAGAGTCCCAGGTGGAAGGAGAAGTTACTGTAGGGAAGGTAGAGAGACTGGAGAGGTTATTTCTCATTTCATAGTATCATCTGTGTTGATCTTGTGTACAAACCCTGTTTGCTTGTTGCCAGTCTTTGGACAGGGATATTAGTTCCTTCATTGTACTTCCTGTATACTTTTTGTGTAGTCTTTGTAATCTCCATATGTATAAGATCACGGGGATACTTATAAGATTGGTTCATATCCCCTCGTAATACGAGATATTTATTATGGACCTTAAGTTGTGTTTAGGAATCTTTTTCCTTCAAGTTCTTATTTTGTCCCAGTGAATATGTCTAGCTAACTTTCTTTTCTAATATTTTGAGTTCCTTTATTGCCATCCATCTCCAGCACTTAAACATCATGGTATAGAGAAATTAAGCAGAGAAACTAGTGATTCATGGAACTTGGCATTCAAAAGCTCATTACTGTGAATTTATACCTTATAACTCCTGCATAACACAAATAGGGCACAATGTCTCAGCCAATTCTTCAGATGTCAGTGTCCTGCTGTCCGTGCATCTTTCAAGTTATTAAGTGTCAGTCACTATGCCTAAGAGGTTTGCATACTTGCTAATTTTTTGAATCATCCATCCTTTGAATGAAGTTAGGATGTTATTGACTGCTTATAAACTTATATAGTCTGTACATGCAGTAAACATCAAACCCCTACCCAGATCTAGCCAATGGATAGGACATTAACCACAGTTGAGTGGAGAGTGGGGTCTGACTTTCACATGAACTCTGGTGCCCCATGTTTGACCACGTCCCCTGGATGGAGAGACCTGGTGGCACTTAGAGGAAGGATAGCAGGCTACCAAGAAGAGCTTTGATACCCTATGAGCATATACAGAGGGAGGAGGTCCCTCTCAGTCACAGTTATAGGGGAGGGGAGTAAGGGGAAAGCAGGAGGGAGGGAAGAATGGGAGGATACAAGGGATGGGATAACAACTGAGATGTAATATGAATGAATTAATAAAGAAAAAGAAAAAAGAATACAGCAAAAAAATAAACTTATATAGTCAGACATCTTTATAAGTGTTGTTGCAGTGCACACTCTAAAACATGACAAGTGACCGTCATCCAAGAGACAGACCCCATCTTATGCTTGATCCTAAAGAACAAACGCAACTTAACTTTGACATTTTAAAATATAGATAGCACTTTTGATTAGACAGCTTAAATCGGAGTCATTGTTCAATGAAGTTAGAGGCAGCTATTTTTGCATCAGCCTCCCAAACTGCTTATTTTTTTCTTTTAAATAAACAACAGACAAGTAGCCAGGTTTTTTTCTTCATTTATAGACATGTATATATTTCTATGATTTTCATATTCTAGTAAGATTTCATAAAGTTCTCCTTGAATGATGCTTTAGTCAGTTTCTTGTTTTGAGAAAGGCAAAGCAATAGATTACTCAAGTAGCTCCAATTTAGAATCTGTAAGGAAAACATCTTGAATAAGTCATTTGATTCATATTGTGATGCTAAGCTGTTGCCTGGAATACAAAGCAGTGAATAAGCTTTATAGGAATGCCGTTTATGCATAGCTGCCTGGTAAGAAAGAAGAGTCATTTTCTGGTAACTGTGTAATAAGAGGGAAATGATCTGAGTAGGCACTGAGATGTAACAATGGGAAAACTTAAACCTGGTGCCAAGCATATGGAGAACATTCTGAGAAGAGGCAGGGACTTTGAAAGAATAGTGTCTTTCAGTTTTTAAAGATCTTAATTTCAGTTGGCAGAGAAAACCCAATGGGAATGTCTGCAACAGGCAGCCAAGGGGAAAACAAGACCCATGTGTCAAAACACCAGAAAGAAACACCACCAGAATCCACAGCCAGATGGTCCTCACCGCTGTCATCAGAAAGTAAGCCGCAGCCTCTCCCTCTTGTTGGTTTGTTTCTCTACTTTGCTTCTTCCTTTTAGTTGCTTTAGGAAAAAAACTATATTATTTAAAACAATCAAAATAATTCCCATTTCTACAATGTAAAATGGGGTGGGTCATGAGCAAAGTACTTCAAATCCTAAAGTTTTGACTTTCTAGTTTCTGTATTTGTTTGACCATTTTCTTTTTCTCAAATACACTCTTCTTCCTGGTAAGTATAAAGTACAACATCCATCAAATTCTCTGGTTGGTGATGTAGCCATCACCGAATAGAAGGAAACACTGTAGTACTTTCTCAATCTGACCCAGAACTCTTGATCCTCAGTCAGAAGACTGAAAGTAAAGTTGTGTGCCACCACATCAGGCTTGAATCTTTTCTTTCTTTTGTTTTGTTTTGTTTTTTTATTTCAGTAAACTTGTTTTTAAATATAACTAGAATATTACCTTTAGCAAAATGGTTTTTGAAAATTAATTATATTATTGCTACACTACTATTTCTTTTAAATAGTAATTAATAAAAATGACCTGCTTGACAAGATATGTCCACTGATGCAATAGTGGCATGACGCTATGTGTGTAGCCAAACCCTTTCTAATTGCATTTGATGCCCATTCTATAAAAGAAAACTGATTCCTTGTACTGCAAATCTGGTCAGAAGCCTGTAGCTAGAAAGGCCACAGGTCACAAGAGAGAACTTACTGCTGTTGTTTTTTTGTTAAATGGGCATTATGTCAAACTGATGTCTCTCAAACTTTATTGGAGTTTTTTTTTTTTTCTCCTGCGGTGGGTAGCAGTTAATGCAGAGACCATGGCTAGTCAACTATGGAAAATAAGTGACTGTAGAATGTTCCTTTTGAAACAGGTCATAGGTATCCAAGGCAGAAGAACATTGGGAATATGGGATGGAAAGAATTTAAGAGCTAAAGGTTGGGGGAAACTGCTACAAAGGTGTCTTCTGGACATAACAAGCTCATTGCTTCTGTGAACTCACTGAAGCTGTGGCTACCTGCCTAAGAACCACAGAAGACCAGACCTGTTGCTATTTTGTGATCCATGGAGGAGGAGCTCTTAAGGTCTCATCATACACTGTGGGACTATGAGCAGGTAGCAGGTTCAGTGGTGTAGCCACTGATAAGTTGCCCATACTCCAGTAAGTAGCCCACACTCACACTCACACCCTAGTATGCTTATTCAATCAATCTCAATTAAATTCGGTGGGAGAGAAAGAGAAAGTGGGGGGCCCAAGAGGAAGCTTGTTGGACAGAAGCTTTTTCAGAGGAAAAGGAGGTGGGTAGGAGAAGAGAATGGGGGATACACCCAACTCAAATTGAACAAATACATGTATGAAATTGTCAAAGAATAAATGAGTCTCCCTGACATGCCTGCATTCTTGTGTACCAGCCATAAGGAGTCAGCACTGGGACTGTTTGTTGTAGTGGACTAGCCCTGAACTGTATTTCCGTACAGCCCAGATTCATGGAGCAGTGTGAAGAATTACTCTTATGGGAAACATGTGGTTAGTTAGAATTCCTCACAGAAGAATTCAATTTTTGTCAGGAAGCAAAGGCTTTTAAATTAGAGTTGGCTACCTCAAGCAAACTTGACATGGCTCAAAATAGTATGCTGAAATCTTCAGAAATAGACATTTTTTTACGAATGGGAAAAAAGCTTAGAGAAACTGTCATATTTCCTATAAAATTTGTTCTTGTGAGCATTCTTAAATGTTGCCATTGTTAAATTTTTGAGTGGTAGGAAGTATGGAGTTTTTGAATGAAGCAAATGTAATATTAGTTATCTTTGCCTTACTATGACTAAGTGCTAAAGGCAACTGTCTTGTAAAGAAAAAAGTTTTATTTACCTCAAAGTTTCAAAACATACAGTAGTATAAACCAGAGATGTCCTTTTATAGCATCACCCCATAGGTCAAAGGTGGGAATGAATTTTGGAAACAAGCAAGTGATGACATTTCAAATTGAATAGAGAGAGCAGAGACAGAAAGTGGAGGAGAGGTGGGGGGGGGGGAGGAAGGGAGAGAGAGAGAGGAGAGAGAGAGAGAGATCCCATAAGACCTACCCCCAAAGGTCCATCAGCCAGCAATAGCACCACCCTTGTGATCAAGATCAATCTGTGGACCTTTAACAGATACCTGTTTTCATTCAACCAAAATACCAAATGACTTGAGCAATTTGAAAGAAAGAACTAGTTCTTAGGATAAACACAGATGCTTCACACTATTTGCTTAGTCACCACACACACATACACACACACACACACACACACACACACACACTGTGTCTAACTGATTGGAAATGTAAAATGTGTTACTTGGGGTTACTACTGCTTTGATGAAAGAGCATGATCAAACCAATTTGGGGAGGAAAAAGTTTGACTCACTATTCCATGTGACAGTTCATTATAAAAGCAGTGAGGGCAGGAACCAAAACAGGGCGGGAACCTGGAGACAGGAGCTGATGTAGAGGCTGATGTAGATCCCAGAACCACTAGCTCAGGGAATAAACCTCCCTCAGAGATCTGGGCTTTCCTGTGTCAATCACTAATTAAGAAAAAGCCTCACAGGGTATCAAGTCTCTTCTTGGAGGCTTGCTATCCTTCCTCTGAGTGCCACCAGGCCTCATCGTCCAGGGGACGTGGTCATATATGGGGCACCAGAGTTCATGTGAAAGTCAGATCCCACTCTCAACTCAACTGTGGAGAATGTCCTGTCCATTGGCTAGATCTGGGTAGGGGTTCAAAGTTTACTGCACGTCTTGTCCTTGGCTGATGCCATAGTTTGAGCAAGACCCCTCGGCCCAGATCTGCCCATCATAATGTTCTTGTTGTATACCCTATGAACATATACAGAGGGAGGAGGTCCACCTTAGTTACAGTCATAGGGGAGGGGAGTAAGGGGAAATGGGAGGGAGGGAGGAATGGGAGGATACAAGGGATGGGATAATAATTGAGATGTAATATGAATAAATCAATAAAATATATTTAAAAAAAGAAAATGCCTCACAGGGTTGCTTACAGCCTAATCTTATGAAGGTAGTTTCTCTATTGAGAAACTTCCTCCTGTCTGATGCCTTTAGCTTATGTCAAATTGGCACAATGAGGAGGAAAATAAATTTGGTCTTAGATGTCTTGAAATTTATTAATGATTGAGTGTTTTGGGTCAAACATTAAACCACGCAAAAATAAAAACCATAGACTAATAATGGGCATCCTATGTACAAAATAAAAATTGTGTCCTGAATTTAGTGTAGTCTTGTAAGTTCATTGTTAGTAATTAATGGCAAAGTGGGAGTGGAGGCTAAAGAAAAAAGGGAGGAATCTGAGTTTAAGTGGTTTATAGGCTGCTGAAACTGCAGATATTCCATTAACTGCAAACCCAGAAGCATTTGCTGAGATGCTGCGGCAAGTCACTCATGCATGGTTGGCTTGAACTTGGCCTTCTCAGGCTGCAGAGAGGACTGGATTTAAGAGCATGCACAATTTTAAGTGGAGAAATGTCTTGTTCCTATAAGGCTTTACCATGCAATTCCTTTAGGGGTTATTTCCTGTCCCCACCAGATAGTTGCAACTATATGTACACTGCTTCTTACAAGAAACATTTTTCCTTTGGTTTGACAACTTAGAAGTCATGCTATGTATGCTTTGATCGAAATCCTAGGAAAACATAAAATTTTGGTTACGTTCATGTGAAAATATTTGTTAGAATATTTTTGGATAAGTTTTTCTTGCTTTTAAAGACATTTAAATGCAAATATGAGTTATTGAAGATTATGTTATCAATCCAGTTTTATATGATGAAATTATCTTTTGGAGGAGTTAGTTCACTACATTTTCCTCCTTATATCTATTGTATCTATGCCACTTTTTCCTGTATTAGTTCCAAGTAAACAACACAGAAACACTATATTTTATTATTAAGTTCTAACCCTAACCGCACTATGCTGGGCAGGTTCTGAGATATTCTAATCCTACTACCCTTAAAACCTACATACATGCCCATCACTTGCCAAACTGATGACTCCTGGGTGGCTTCTGCTCCATCAGGTGTGCTCAGGGCAAACTTCTCTTGGCCTTATGCTCCCTCCCAGTCCCCTGTCTAATGGTAAGTTCCTTCCTCCCCTTTCCCTCCTTCTCTTTTTAAAATTTTTATTTTTTATCTCTTAAAAGTTGTGTTTATTTTTAATTTAGTCACTTTACATCCCAACTGTAGTCCCCTCCTTCATCATCTCTTAGAACTACCCTTCCTCTCTCTTCCCCTCTCCCCTTCCCTAGTCCTCAGAAAGGGGTAGATCTCTTCCCCTACCAACTGACCCCAGGCCGTCAAGTCTCATCTGGATTGCCTGCATCCTCTTGCTCTGTGGCCTGGCAAAGCAGCCCTGCCAGGGTGAAAGGATCAACAAGTGGACAACAGAGTCCATGTCAGAGGCAGTCCCTCTCCCTATATTATGGGACCCATAAGGAGATTGTGCTGCTTACTGACAGCATCTGAGCAGGGGGTCTACGTCCTCTTCATGCATGTCCTTGGTTGGAGCATCAGTCTCTGAAGGTCCCCCTGGGCCCAGATTTGTTGGCTCTGTTGTTCTTCTTGTGGAGCTGCTGTCATCTGACAGAGGGACAGAGGGTTAATATCCAAAATATATGAATAACTCAAGAAATTAAACACTAACAAACCAAATACTCCAATTAAAAGTGGGGTAAGAGATAAACAGAGAATTCTCAACAGAGGAATAACAAATGGCTGAGAAACACCTAAAGAAATGCTCAATGTCCTTAGTCATCAGGGAAATGCAAATCAAAACTCTGAGGTTCCATCTTACACCAGTCAGAATGATCAAAAAACCAAATGACTATAGATAAAGCCACTAATAGATAGGGCAACGTGTTCTTTCCATGCTTTCAAATGTGCTAAGTGGTCACATCTAGGAAACAGTCTTCAGACACCAGCACAGGACACTTCTCACTCCATATGGAACAAGTTGAGAAAGGCTTCCTGAGCCAGTGGAGATAGCGGCTCCAAGGAGCCAGCCTATGGAGCTATGGCTCACTTCTTTGTGTTTGACAATCAAGTGAATGAATGCACTTGAGTAGAAGGATACTTTTGCAGTAGAAGGATACTACACAGTCACCAGCTACCAAGTGGCAATGAAATGTGGTTTTATTTTCATTACAAGGCAGAGTAAGTATTCGGCTTCTGTGATTTCAAAACAGATCAGCTGAGAGCTGGATAAAGTAATTTGAGGGAGTGTTACAATCAATTGATGGCTTTGAAACTGCCATTCTGGCTCTGGGATTTCTCCTGTTGTTTCCAAAAATCTAGTATTTTAGGTAGTTGAAAAAAATTCTTTTCATTTATGAAACTGCTGGGATGAACAGAATGATTTTATTGGTTAGTAATTTAAAAGGAAAAATCATGCAGCAACATATTGATATCACTTCTCCATTTTATTTATTTATTTATTTTTATTAATTTATTCTTGTTACATCTCAATGGTTATCCCATCCCTTGTATCCTCCCATTCTTCCCTCCCTGCCATTTTCCCCTTATTCCCCTCCCCTATGACTGTTCCTGAGGGGGATTTCCTGCCCCTGTATATGCTCATAGGGTATCAAGTCTCTTCTTGGTAACCTGCTGTCCTTCCTCTGAGTGCCACTAGGTCTCCCCCTCCAGAGGACATGGTCAAATGTGAGGCACCAGAGTACGTGAGAAAGTCATATCCCACTCTCCACTCAACTGTGGAGAATGTACTGTCCATTGGCTAGATCTGGGTAGGGATTTAAAGTTTACCGCCTGTATTGTCCTTGGCTGGTGCTTTAGTTTGCACTTCTCCATTTTAGATATGACTGGGATTTGATGATTTTTTGGGCCTCTTTGCTTCATGCTTCTCTCTGACTCTGTCCACAACCTTCCATCAAGAAACATGTCGGCACTATCAGAGAATAACACTGATTTATGAAAACATGTAGAACCCATTTTCCTAAGGATTCCTCATTGTACATTAGAGCTACTATAGCTTGAAGTGATGCAGGCATTTGTTCATGAAGTCCGTGAAGAATCATGCCCATGTAATCTGCCCCACATTTAGAGTAGTGTCCACTTGTCATATGTACCCAATTGATTGCAAAATCTAAAAAGTGCTTGAATACAGATCATAAAACATACAAATTTGGGGCTACATGCATAAGAGTGAACTTCTAATGAGATATAAAGGTAATTGAGAATGACTGTGCCCACAAGAGAGAGCAGAGCAGATAGAATCTCACAGCTGGTTCTCTGATTTGAAGGACAGATGCAGCACAGAACATTATTTTGAGATGTTCATCAGAAGAATTTAGATGAAGCACACAGCAGTGAAGAGTCTAGACAATGTTTACTGCAGAGAAAAGGGAGGTCTGCTCTCCAGAGCTGAGAGTTTACAGGGACTAAGTGACCTTTATCCAGATGGTCATTTTAGGCTTCAGAGTATTTCCAAAGCCTCTGGAACAAGCAGCCTTTCCTGGTGGTGGTGGTGGTGGGGTTTCCTGTGCCAGTGACTGACCATTTGACTTTTACAAGAAGGGCCAATAATGGTATGTCCATGTTCTTTACTTTGGAGCCTCCTGCTGGAGAGTAATTTTATAGTTTGGGGCTACTCAAAACAAGATTAGATAGGAAACTACTAATGACCTTCATAGCTCTTCAGGATGTCACATTCTCTCTCAGAACTCCAGATATAACTCCCAGTCTTGTACTAGAGTCCCAAAAGACCAATGCTTCATTTTATGAGCTTCCAAGTATGAGGGATGGCTTTTTCTGCATGTAGTACAATCCTGGTGTATTATCTATTTTTTATTGATGTAGCAAAACACATGGCCAAAAGTGGCTTATGGAAGAACAACTTTATTTCGGACACATTTCCAGAAGGTGAGTCTGTAGTGGTGGAGAATGTATGGCAACAGGAAACCTGAACAGGAAGCTGAAAATCACATCTTTATCCACTCACAGTAAAGCAGAGAGGATGAACTGGGGTAAAGGGATGAAATCTCAAAGCCTACCCCAGTGATAACACTTCTTCCAACAAGGGTCTGCCTCCTAATGTTTTATTCACCTTCCCCAAACAATTCCAAAAACTTGAAAGCAAGTGTTAAAATAAATGAGCCTACCAGAGTCATTTCTTATTCAAACTACAACTTCTAATATCCAACTCCCCTCTGACTTACTTACCTAAGAAAAGGACTAGAGGCTCTAGAAATAGAAAGATACAAGGAAAAACTAGCATCCTGAAGTTAGATAGCTTACTTAGAAGTTTCTAAGCAAGAAGCACAAAAATTGTAGGTCAATATCAAAGAAATTTACTATTAGACACCAAGGAGGAACCCCCAGTCATGTCCCAGTGATGGAACGCCATCTGACTAGAAGTCTACTCAGCTGGTCAGTTTGGATGAGTAAGAATTTCAATACTTGCTTCACATAAAAGTTGACGTTCTAAAATTTACTTTAGTCTTCAAATTAACTTAACATTTTCTTGGATTTCTAATAAAGAGCACAACGATAATTCTTCTTAAATCCATTGAAAATGAACTATTCAAGTGTTCTTCTCTAAAGGGTGAAAAAGATGAAAGGGCGTTGCCAGCCAATAATGGTGGAAAAGAAAGTAAGTTATGGGTAAAGGAAAAGTAAGGCCCTTAGGGAAAGACCTTTTATAGCCCGTAGGGTAGCAGTTACCTCTTAG